>CM056825.1:27115280-27749539 GCA_029853015.1 Chelidonichthys spinosus | reverse complement strand
AACTTATTTCAACAAAGTAAATCATGCATGCACAATTTTCAAATTCTATAAATTTAGACAGTATAGCCGATTGATAGCAGTATAAGTCGGTGGAGCTGTAACAGCAAATGCCCTCATCACACCCTCTGTGCAGACAAACATGATACCTTGGTTGGACTAGAACATTCTCCTAGCAGGTGCTGCCAGTCTCTCAGCATGTATCTTGTGTCAGTTTCCACCATCAAAAGAAGAGACTAGCCTCCTTTTTTATCCTGCTCCTTTCTCTTCGCGTTGGTCTTCATAATGTCAGTGTTGTTTGTTTTCTGAGATGTAAAAACCCCACAGTTTTAATGTGTGTCACCGTAATCTGCAAACTATACTGACTCCAATTCACACATAAAATACTGTGTTGAAGATGTGTGGCCTTATCTGAGTTCTCATTCGGTTTCACCAACAGAAAACCGGAAGAAATACACGCCAACAAATAGTAGGAGCCGAAAACGTGACACATTTGACTGTAATTGAAAGTTATCTAATGGCTGTAATGTAATGCTTTTACACCACGGCTTATTGCAACATGTATAATTTGGGAATGCTAAAGAACGGATCACCTGATTTCACTGATTAACAACCTTCGTGTAGGCACCAACATGTCTGTGAAATCAGCTGCTGCAGTGTTTGATTGGAACAGGTTCGACTGAATTTCCATCCACTAATTAATATTAAATATATATGTGAAATAAATAGGAAACGATCTCACAAAATATATAAAACTCCAAAGTCTCATCAAGGTCAAAAGTCTGGAGACATTTTAGCATTGTAGAAAGGTGACAGGAAATAAGCATAAGGAATAAGTCACCAAGTCAGTGATTGAGACCGACTTTCCTGCTCGCCAGGTTGATGTAATTGTAATGAGATTGACATTTTACATTCAAAATCAGCATTCTCTGTTCCAGTTTCATAAGCACAACAATATGAGAGAAGCAGTGGTTTGCAATGCAAATCTAAGCTCTCAGACTTCTTATGACAATCATCATTAAACGTCTGAAAAACAAATCCGTGCAGAAGTTAAAACTGTGTTAATACTGTAAATGAGCACAGACGAAGCAGCATGTCCAGTGGGTGTGACGTTTAATAATGTACCCCTTGTATTACACATAACCATGTCCCCAGGACACCTCCTCCTTTTAGAAAGAAAAGAAAATACATCCTAAATAAAAGTAAATCAATTCTTCTACCTATAATCCCATTCCTTTCTTTTACTGAACTCACCCCCTTTCATAAAGCCATTCATAAACTGAAATAATCTTACCACGTTACTGGAATAAACATCTTGTTTATTCCGACACTCACATTGTAACTCGCATCTCAGAATGTCTGGCAGACATCTCCGTCTGGACACCTGTGCATCACCTCATCAAGCTTAACTTGAATAAAAAGAACTCCCCTTCATCCCGAGGAAAGACTGCCCTCGCATGGACCTGTCGGTCACTGTCGAGGGAATCACAGTATTGCTGTCGTCAACTGCAAGGAACCTGGGTGTAATCCTCGATGACCAACTATCCTGCACCCCCCACATCACTGCTGTTGCCTGATCCTGCAGATTTGCCCTCTACAATATCAGCATGATTCTGACTTTCCTCACAAAGGATGCCACGCAACTCCTCGTCCGAGCACTGGTCATCTCCCGCCTTGACTACTGCAACTCTCTCCTGGCTGGACTCCCGGCCTCTGCGACTAAACCATAGCAACGTATCCAGAATGCTGCAGCACGCCTTGTCTTCAATCTACCCAAATTCTCCAATGTGACCCCCCTCCTCTGTGACCTCCACTGGCTCCCTGTTGCAGCACGCATCCAATTCAAGATAATGGCACTAGCCTTCAAGGCTATCAATGGAACGGAACCCATCTACCTTCAAATACTGGTCAAACCACACGCCCCGACGCGAGCACTTCGCTCCTCTACTTCAGCTGGCTGGCTGGTACCACTGACCAATGTCAGGACAGCAGAGTCACTTGCCATCTTCCGGAAAAGGCCCAAGACTCACCTTTTCAGACTTCACCTTGACTCTGCATAGCATGACCCACTAACAACAACCCCCCCCCCCCCCAAAAAAAAATAAATAAATTAGCACTTCCATGTTCTTACCTATTTGCTCATAGCACTGTTGTTCTTAAGGTATGTTTGCTGAACAGCTACTACTTTACTCATACTAGGACCTAACACTTTTACTTTATCGGCAATGATATGTTGTGGTTTCTTTCTTTTGACAAATGTACTTTGTTGTAAGTCGCTTTGGACAAAAGCGTCTGCTAAATGCCCTAAATGTAAATGTAAATTTAAATGTAAATCTTGTCAAAAACATCCCTTTTTTTTAACATGAGCTGCTCTAATCTAACGCAGCAGTGTAGATGAACATTTAACAGTGCTTCAAAATTATTCATCCAGTCTATCTGGGGCAGGTGACAGTGACATGTTGTGTGTCTGTCTGCTGTGGGCACGGGCGTGGCACGGGTGCCTTAGGGGGTTGCCCCACTGCAGGCAGGTGAATGCGGTTTCGCCTGAACAGACCCCTGTCCGTCTGAATAAGGAACGATCTAGGAGTCTCTGCTTGCCTGACAACAGCGCCGGTGTTCGGAGGTGCCTCCCCATCAACAGCTGGGCTGGAGAGTACCCTGTTCCAGGGGTGTTGCTCGGTAAGCAAGGAGCGCTTCGGTTTGATCAGTTCCTTTCTCCCAGAGGCTTTTCACTGTGTCTACTGCACGTTCAGCTTCCCCATTCGCTTGAGGGTATCGGGGTTGCTGGTAATGTGCTGACACTGATATGCAGTTGTAAACTGTTTGAAAGCCTCTGAAGAATAATGGGGCCTGTTGTTGGACACCAGGACCTCAGGGATGCCATGCCTTGAGAAGACTTCTTTCAGTCCGGCTATGACAACAGCAGAGGATGTGACTGTGACACGGGCTACCTCGATGTATCGAGAAAAGTAGTCCACAATCAAGAGGTAGGTGTTCCCTTTCCAGGCCAACAGATCTGTTCCCACCCTCTGCCATGGGCCATCTGGAGTGGGGGTGGACAGCAGAGGCATGCCCTGGTGACCTTGGTGGAGTTGCTGTAGGGTTTCTTTCTGTAGCGCTGAAGATATCACTAACCTCTTGTCTTTCATAAGCAGGTTGCCGACCTGGTGAAGGTTTCCTCTCTCTGACCGATAGGGTTTAGCCTCCGGATTCACCTCACGCATTGACAAGCTTTGTCCACATGCTGGACCTTTATGCCTTTATGGACCTCGCAGATCTGCTGTAGGCGTAGCTCTGATGCAGGCAGTGCAGCACACACTGTATCCACGAAGACCTGAACATCCTTCTCAAGCTGACGTTCTGTGGCTGTAGGCGTTTCGTTGAAGGGTGCTCGGGAAAGTGTGTCGGCGGTAATGAGAGACTTCCCAGGTACGTGCAGGATCTCGTAGGTGAATCTGAGCAATCTCAGGTGGACCTGTAGTATCCGCAGTGGGAGTTCGTCAAGGCCTCAGGAACTAAGCAGCAGTATTAAGGGTTTGTGGTCGGTTTTGAGTGTGAACCGTAACCCAAGGAGGTAGGAGTAGAGGCGCTCACAAGCCCATGTAGCGGCTAACGCCTCTTTTTCAATTTGAGCATAACGTTTTTCGGTTTCGGTTAAGCTCCTCCATTTCTCGTCTGCTTGTTTCTGTGTGAGGACGGCTCCAATGCCATATGAAGACGCATCAGCTGAAACTCTCGGCTCCGCTGTCAGTGAGTACTGTGCCAAGACTTGTGGAGAGCTCAGAGCCAGCTTCAGCTTTTGGAACGCCTCAACTTGGCAAACACCACTCACGTCACTGAGTGGTGTTCGCCAAGTTGAGGCGTTCCAAAAGCGTTCTTTTAGTGGTGTTGTGATTGTTGCGAGTTGGGGAATTAATTTCATCAAGTAGTTAGCCATCCCCAGCAGCCTGTGCATATAAGCTCCATTCTGGGGCTTGGGCATTTCCATTATGGCTGTCACTTTTCTGGGGTCTGGCTCGATCCCTGTAACTGTGGCCGACGGAGATCATGCTTTCTCAGCCAAACTCACACTTCTCGTTAAGTGTCAGCCCTTCCTCTTGTACTTTTTGAAGTACCTGATTTAAGCGTACGTCTTTGTTTCTTCCAAAAACCAAGATGAAAACAGCATGGCAGAGAACTCCGTCCTGTGACTCCAACATCTGAGACATCCAGTGCTGAAAAGGTTCAGGTGCCGATGCGATGCCGAAAGGGAGTGTAGAAGAAAATTTGTTACATAACATTTATTATTTGTATCCCATATAATGATCCTTCTCTCGGGAACATCAAATGTCCTGCTGAGCTGCATTCATTGTATGTAAGCCTTGTCATGTTGATGAAAAGACCCTCTGATCTGTCCCCCTTCCTGGACCGTCTCCGAAACACCTTCATCTCACATACTTGATCAAGGCCTTCATGAATGACCCCTGTTGTGACACTATGTAGAAAGAACCCAGCTGTTCCGAGGGAAGTCACACCTTTCTGTTGTCCCAGGACGTCTCTTCCACTTGGGAGAGACGTGTATTGAATCTATGTAAATCCACTGTTTAGACCTGCCCCTTTGGTTGTTTGTATAATGTCAGCCCTTGCCCCACATATGGGAGAATGGACTTTGTGGCAACTGCAACATTGCCCTTTCTCCACTGTCAGTGATTAAATCTCATTGGAACCAGCCACAGAATTGGACCTGAGGAGTTTTTCTTCCACAATATGGCGTTGTCGGTAACTTGCTAACCCTGGGCTAGAGGACGTATGGACTGGATGGAGTCATTCTGAATATTAGCAATCGGTGCCAAAAATTTAAAAGGGTAAGGAAGCCTCTTGTAAAATTCCTAACTTTTGCTGATATTCACAATGCTCTGTTTCAAGTCCGGATCTTCCATAGACCCAGGTAACGCGATTTAAATTTTCAAATAGCAGCGGTTGACTGCAGGCAGTTCTGGTGAGTTTAAAAAAAAAGAAAAAAGGCCTTATGTAGTATAATAACAGATTGCATGGTGGAATTCTCCGTGACTTTATGGGTTTGAGTTTTTCTCGGTGTAACGGATTATTATATGAGGTGGATAATATTGTATTGGAGTAACCAGGCTACCATACAGATTATCGTGATTCCTATTGGTAGTATATGAACACTTTGCATGGTGGAATTCTCCGTGACCTTATGGGTCTGAGTGTTTCTCCATGTAACGGATTCTTATATGAGGTGGATATTATTAGTGGAGTGAATCAGTCTGACACTAGAGTATTAAATTCCTATTGTAGTATGAGAACGCTTTGCATAGTGAAATTCTCCGTGACCTTATGAGTCTGAGAGTTTCTCTGTGTAACGGTTTCTTACATGAGGTGGATATTAGTGTATGGAGTAACCAGTTTGCCATACAGAGTATCATAATTCCTATTGTAGTATGAGAACACTTTGCATGATGGAATTCTCCGTGACCTTGTGAGTCTGAGAGTTTCCCTGTGTAACGGTTTCTTATATGAGGTGGATATTAGTGTATTGGAGTAACCAGTCTACCGTACAGAGTATCATAATTCCTATTGTAGTATGACGATTTGCGTGGTGAAACTCTCTTTGATCTTATGGATTTCAGTGTTTCTCTTTGTAAAAGATTGTTATATGGAATGAATGAGGTGTGTATAACCGGTTTGACAGTTGTATGAGCTCATTGTAACGTCTTGTTTGTCAATGTTGTGTATTTGTGTTTTGCTGTGATTCAAGGCCCGCCGAGGCCATAAATATGTTGTTTTCTTACTATAAGAAATGATTGCTAGAATTGAGTAGTTGTTCAGGAAGTTACAATTGAACACAACATTCCAGCTCTAGTTCCTTATCCGTTAGTTAATAGCCTTTTGATCACTGTGATCACGACTGCTGTTTTGCGATAAACCACGTGGCTAAGAGTTTTTTCATGTAAATACAAATTTTTCTTCACTGTGTAGAATCACATATTTAGCTAGTTGGGTTGTGTGTCTGTTTTAATTAATTTTCCCCAGCCTACTTTAGTTTTCTTTTTAAATACGTTATATTCTATTTTTTTTTTATTTCTTGTTACTCAAGACTGTTAGTAACTTGCCCTTTAGCCCTTCTCTAATTTGTTGGTTTCTCTGTCTATTTTAATAAGTTTCCCCCACCCTGCCTTTTGTTATTTACTCTATTGTTGTTTTCTATAGTTAAATTGTTGGTTCTTTTAGTATTCTGGTTTCTCTTTAGCCTGTTGATTTTTTTTTTTTTTTTTAACACACTTCACTCTCCCTACCTTCTATTATTTTAGTATTTTTTGTAAATATTTCATTTTTTCGATTTTATTTATTTATTTATTTATTTATTTCGGGCATGTCTGTTAAATCATCATCACACATCATTGTTCACATAGTAGAGAAAAAAAAAAGAAATAGACATGGCCGAAAGGGAAAGCGGGAGAAGCCAAGGCTTATCTAGTCCCGCCCCCATTACCCACAGGATGAAATCGTCATCATAATCTTTTCTTATCATTGCATTTTTCACTTGACATAACTTTTCCATTTTTACTTGTGACATTTGACAACATGTTACAGCAGTAGGTGGTACAGAGAGCTGAAGTCCAGTGCATACAGATTACGTGTGTGTCTGCACACGTGTCCATATTTATTCATCACAATAGAGCAGCAGTCTCATCATGTAACAAGGTCCGAAGGAAAAGAGAAATAAGAATGAAAAAATAAAGATAAAAATAAAAAATAAAGATAAAAATAAAGTCCAGTGTAGTTACTAGTTGTTGAGATGGTGTGGGAGCCCCCCTCTCTCTCTTTTTTTTTTTTTTCTTCTTTAATCGTCACTGTCCTCTGCAGCTTTCGCTGCCCTTGACTTAGCCATTTCCTCCCGATTGACAATTTCAGCTCGCTTCCGTGAAGGGAACTCACGAAGTGCAGAGAGGTCAGAGCGCATCCCGACCATGGTTGACCGATTTGCCACTATTTCTTCCCGGTTAGCGGCCACTTCAACTCGCACCAGTGCCGTGGAATCGCGAACTGCAGAGATGTCAGAGCGCATACCGACCACAGTAGACCGAGTGGTGGCGTTATCCGCCCTCACACTGGTCAGCTCCGTGGCGATCTTTCTCAATTTCAGATGTTGCATGAATATTCCACATCCCAAGGCGATCATTCCAGTTGTCATGAACGCGAACAGGTACACGTCCTCGATGTCTTCCACATCCAGAGTGGCAAGGCAGATGACTCTCCACTTTCCCCAACCATCCATGATGTAGCCGGACATGAAGGTCCTATCCGGACACGCAGGTTCACCAGAACCCGCACGCCGTGTTGAGAACACTCTGTCGATAGCATTCAGTGACCAGTTCAGTAACTCCATCGTGAAGTGTAGGAGTAGTAGTTGGGTTTGGTATTCATACCTCATTTATCTCCACATTGTTGATACTCCCTACCACGTACAACTGACATCATACCATACAGTTTCTTCGGTCCAACTTATTGTTTGGGTACAGAATGTTCGTTTGTTATGCTCCCATCCCGTCACAACACCATGTGTACTGATTCGTGTCTCAGACATTTATCAACTCTCATGCAATAATCTATACCGGTCAACGGTTGAATTTACATACTTCTTCTTAAAGCCACTTAGTGTTGTTGTTTTTTTGACTTCTTCTTCTAACACATTCCATTGTCTAACACCTGTGACCGATAAGGAAAAGGATTTTAACGTAGTTCGTACCTTCCTTTGCCTGAAAATCATGTCCCCTCTAAGATTGTGTCTCTCTCTGTCTAGGAAAAGATTTTGCAGGTTCTGGGGGAGAGTCCTGTTAGAAGCTTTGTACATCATTTGTGCTGTGCGATAGTTTATTAAATCATATAGTTTGAGTATTTTCGATTCGATAAATAGCTGATTCGTGTGTGCCCTGTAGTTGGCAAAGTGTAAGATTCTTAGGGCTCTTTTTTGGAGAATTAACAAGGGCTGTGTGGAGCCTTTATATGTGTGTCCCCACACCTCTGCACAGTATTGCAGGTGCGGAGAGAATAGTGCGCAGTATAACAGATGAAGTGCTTTTTGATTTAGGATTTTTTGTACTTTCCAAAGTATGGACACACTCCTGGTCAACTTCCTTTTTAATTGTGCTATGTGTGGCTTCCAACTTAACATGTCATCGATAATCACTCCCAGTACTTTATTCTCACGGACCCTTTCAATATTAACTCCGTTTACGTGAATGTTGGGACTGTTGTTACTGCCTCGTTTCCCATATAGCATGTATTTAGTTTTACAAAGATTCAGTGATAATTTATTTATATTAAACCACACTTGAAGTTTAGCCATTTCCTGATTTACTTTTTCCACAAGTTGGTTCAAGTCACTCCCAGAACAGAAAATATTTGTATCATCAGCGAATACTATTAATTTCAGAGTATCTGACACCTTACATATATCATTTATGTATAAGATAAACAGCTTTGGACCCAGAACTGACCCCACAGACTATGTCCAAGTTCGCCGAAGTGTTATCACCTATTTTAACATATTGGGATCTGTTGTGTAGATAACTCTTGACCCACTGCAATGTTACACCTCTAAGGCCATATCTCTCCAGTTTAGCTATTAAAATATCATGATTAACAGTGTCAAAAGCTTTTTTCAGGTCTATGAAAATTCCTATGGAATATTGTTTTTGGTCAATAGCGTCGGTGATGATTTCCACAGACTCTGCTAGAGCTTGAGCAGTCGAATGGTTCTTTCTGAAGCCGTATTGGCTGTCATATAATAGTTTATGTTTGTTGATGAAGTTATCGAGCCTATTGTTGAAAAGCTTCTCTAGGATTTTTGACAATTGTGGCAGTATAGATATTGGTCTGTAATTTGTAAACTCGTGTGTGTCACCATTCTTAAACAGTGGCACAACCTTGGCAACTTTCATTTTGTTAGGAAATGTCCCAGTTTGGAATGACAGATTGAAGATGTAGGTCAGGGGTGAAATGATTCCATCTAACACTTTCCTGATTAATCTCATGTCCAGGTCGTCGGCGTCAGTAGAGGTTTTGGCAACGCATAAGTTGACCAGGTGTCTTATCTCTGTGTCCTTCACTGGTGTGAGAAACATAGAGCTGGGATTATTCTCTCCATCCTTATCAAAATGACTCCAAGGCAAAGATGATTCAGGGATGTTATTCGCTAGTTCCGGCCCGATGTTTACAAAGAATTGGTTGAAACTATTTGCTATGACCTCCGGGTTATCCTCCTGCGTGTTGTTTATCTTGAAGTAGGGAGGGTAGTTTGGTTTTTTACTTTTATTATTAGTCACATTGTTTAGGATATCCCATAATTTTTTTGTGTACTCCATGTTTTCTGCAACTAAATTGCTGTAATATTCTGTCTTGCGTTCATTAAGAATAGTGTTTAATTTATTTCTATATCATTTGTATCTCACTTCTGACTGAGCCGTCCTAGATTTAATGAACTGTCTGTACAGAGTATTTTTTTTCCTGCAGGCGTTTATCAATTTTTTCGTAAGCCAAGGTTTCTGCTCATTGTTCCGCTTCGGGTGTCTCCTTTTCACAGGGCAGTGTCTGTCGTACAGTGTTTTCAATATTTGCAAAAAGGAATCATATGCATCATTCACATCTGTTTCATTGTAAACATTATTCCAGTTTTGTCTCAGTAGCTCATTTTTCAGCGTATTCATTCCTTCTTCAGTTCTGACCCTTATGTATAAGTTTTTGTTCGGAGGTTGGCCCACAGTAAATTTGCAGTCATAGATAGCAAAGGTGGGTAAGTGGTCACTTATATCATTTATCATGAGTCCACCTGTTGTGTCAGTAACGTTAGTAAAGATATTATCAATCAGAGTAGCACTATGTGTAGTAATCCTGCTAGGGAGTGTGATGAGGGGTTGTAAGCCCATTGTATACATCATGTTAATGAACTCATCGATTTCCGTGTTTTGTTTTGGGTTGATCAAGTCAATATTAAAGTCACCACATATAAAAACTCTCTTCTGGCTTGTTTCAGAAAATATCTCACCCACACATTCATTGAAGTCTTCTATTTTTGAATCAGGTGCTCTGTAAACACAGCTTATAACTATATTTTTACCTTTGGTAACACAGATTTCAATTGTCACACATTCCAACAAATGATCCACAGCTTTAGACATATTTTGTACTGACTCATACTTGGTGTTACTGTCAATGAATAGGGCCACTCCTGTTAATACATACAAGATTATATCCATCAAGAAAAAACTCTGTGCCTTTGTCTTTAGTAATCCATGTTTCCGACACCGCTATGATGGTGAAAGGGTTTTTGAAGTGATTTAGATATTCCTTGATGTGGCCAAAGTTGGTGTATAGACTCCTGCTATTAAAGTGGATTAGAGACAGATTCCCATCCATCTCAATGCAATCATTGAATTGAACTTCAGTGTAGTACTGACATTTCCCAGTCATGTTGAAGTAGAAGTGGTTGTCCGGGTCAATTCCTTCATTCGGGTCAGATAAGGTATCCGATAAGGTATAATCCACATGTCGATTTGGAGTGAGCTCCACATTACCCTGTTCAGCAATCCTTTCAGATATTCCCATCAGTCTTTCAGTCCGTGTAAGAACCGTTGGACTTTTCTGTGCTGTAGTTGTGGAGTGTTCGTGAGCCATTACCTTAGTTCTCATATTTCTCCAGCTCATCCTTACTCCTGATCTGGATTACTTTGACGTCTTCTTCTGATGCTCCCTTAGTTTTGATGTAGATTCTGCAGTTTGCCGTCCAGGTGTGTTGTATCTTGCCATCCTTCCTCAGTTGACGAGCTCTTCTGGCGATGTCTGCGTTCTTTTTGGTGAGGTTCTCGTTGATGTAGACGTCCAAGCCTTTGAGCTTCCTGCCCTGCCTCAGCAGAGCAGTCTTGAATTTTCTGTTGGTGAATCTCAACACAACAGCTCGAGTTGCAGACTCTCTCCTTCGAGGTAAGAGGTGACAAACTTCAACATTGTTGAAGTTCACCTCGATGTCTTTGCCAGTCAGGAACGCGGCCACCTGCATCCCCACAGATTTAATCTCAGATTCATCCGGCTCCGAGGTTGTAGCCGCAACCACCTTTGCATAAGTTGGAGGCTTGATTTTGATGCCGGTCACAATCACTTCATTCATTTTACCCTGTTGGTCCAGCTCCTCCACTCTGTTTCCCAGCTCCTTTATCAATTCGTCTTTCTCCGCAACCTCCTCCCGGAGTTGTTTGACTTCAGCCATCAACTTTTGGAGAGGTTCCATCTTTTTCTTCATGTCTTTCAGCTCCGCCATCAGCCGCTCTTCAGCTTCAATCCTCTTGCCTTCATTCTTCCCCAGCTCTTCCTTCATTGCCTCCAAGCATTCGGTCAATAAGTCCAATTTAGAGTCAGTGTCAGCGTGGTTTTTCTTCGGCGCCATTCTCACACTTTTAAATTTGTAAGAACAAGAAGAAGTTTTTTTTTTCTGTCTCAGTGTCAGTGCGCTCTCTGCTGCTGCTGCTGCTGCTGCTCTCAAGGCTCAAGGATTTCTTGTTTCTCATAACTTATACTGTACCTTATCCTTCTGGTATTATCATTTAGTTTGAGCCGGTTGTTTCTGTATTCATTAATTTGCCCCGTTTTATTTTTCATTTTATTTATATATTTTTTTTTACAAATGTTGTTCTCAATTTCTTAAGTATTATTATTATTTTTCTTGTTAATCATTTTATAATACTTTATTTTTGATTCAAGTTAATTATTATTTCCTTCTCATCCTATTTTTTTCTTTTGTTGTTTTTGTTGTTGTATTATTATTTTATTTTATCTTTATTTTTATTTATTTATTTATTTTTTTGATTTTATCTTATTTATTTATTTATTTATTCTGCATTCATTTTTGCATTTATTTTATTTCCAAGATGGGTAAAACCCAAAGCAAACAGTGGGTTCCTGAGAGAGGGACCCTTGCATGGTACATGTATGTGAATGTCGGAAGTGAGTGTGTTGAAAGTGTGCCAGACTGGTTTAACTGGACACAAGGGACAGATAAATGTTTTCCATTAGAAGGATCACTCGACAAGAGCATATTAGAAGCATTAAAAAAGATATTGAAAGATAAAGAAAGGGATAGGAAACATCAAAAGAAGGTAAACTGGCTGAATTACATGGCTTGGTTTGAGGAAGGTGAACGAAGGAACACAGCCAGTAAACTAGCCAGTTTGAAGGATACTTTTGAAAAACAAATGCAGAAAGATACCAGTACTATGATGGTTGCAAAGACTGATAAGAAAATTGATAAACTCAGAAAAGACATGCATAAAAAAAAAAAAAAAAGAGTGGACACATCCTATACACATTTGCCAACCACTCACAGTGACAGTGATGATGATGACTATTCTCCCCCTCCGTATGCTCCCTCACCTAATGCAAATGAACAATCAGTTCAAATAAATTCACCCCCTGCGCAAGCTAGTGCACCAGGTGACAATATGCAGCACGAACCCCATACCTCTGCATATCCAGACGCCACGACAACTAGCTCTAGAATAACATGTTCACGAACTGATAGCAATACTTGCAATGCAGGAAATACAAAGACTCAAATGCCAATGAGACAAGTAGCAACTAGCACAGGCACCACCAAGGTTTACAGGCCATGGTCTCCTAGTGATCTAGAATCATTAGTTGCTAGTTTCCCTGTCCTTAAGAATGACCCTGACAAATTTGTTCAAAAATTGAAACAAATAGTGATTTGTTACAAACCTACAGCAGCCGATATCTGTCAACTGCCCTCCGCTGTACTGGATAATCAATGGCCCTCCATCAAGAGTAAGGTTAATTGGCCACAGACTCTTCCAACTGACCAAACCGAAGCTGATCATGTATTTGATCAGCTGTACTCAGCATTATTAAACATCTCCCCACCGATAGTCAACTGGAAAAGAATTAATCAATGTAAACAGAATGAAAAAGAATTGCCTCAAGAATATCAACTGCGTTTGACAGAGGAATTCAAGAGACACTCAGGTTAAAAGCCAGATCAGTGGACTACGCTTTTTGTTTGTTATTACGTAAATGGATTGTTGCCTAGCATATCTGAATCTTTGAAACAGTTGTGTGTGTCATGGGAAGGGAAAGAAATGTCAGAAATTAGCCTGACAGCTGAACATTTGTATCGCCAAATGAAGGAGAAAGAAACTAAAACAGCCCAAACGTTGTTAGCAGTTCAAATCAGAGCTTATGAAAAAATGGCAGACAAAACAGACAACAATCTTAAGAGACCAATGCAACACAGAAGGGTTAAACAGAACAAACAACCATTTCCAAATCCTGATTATATCAGACCTTGCAACAATTGTGGGCAATATGGACATTATAGAAGCCTCCTGGACAGTTGCCAGGCCTTTCCCTAACAACCAACAGGGGTGGCCAAGGGACACATCATCTCAAATGCTTCAACGTCTCACAAAAAATGTTAATGATGAGCCCATGCTTACTTTATCTGTAAATGGAAAACCTGTTAACTTTCTTGTTGACAGCGGTGCTTCGATGTCAGCCATCAATCCTAAACACCTGCCCTCTGTTAATTTGTCCTCTGAATTTGTTAACACAGTAGGTGTCTCCGGCATCACTAAACAAAACCCAGTAAGTATTCCAATGACAGTGGAATTAGGCCCCCTATCTGGAGAACATGCTTTTCTAATGGCTACTGATACCCCTCTGAACTTACTGGGTCGTGATTTATTATGTCAATTTGGCTGCACCATTAAATGCACCCCTGATGGGGTATATATTGATGTACCTGATGCTAATGTTAATACTGTGTTTTCTATGCTACAACAGGTTTCCCGATCAGTGAGCTATGCTTGGCAGTTGCCCTCTCCTCAACTTTCTTTAAAACTTCAAACAATCTATGACCATATAACCAAACAACCCACTTCTCATTTCCTTTCTTGGCTGATTTCTGAAATATCTGACTCTTTGCTCTGGTTTCCCTCACTCCATTGTCTAGCTCATCACGATGCAGTTCCAAATTCTGCGTATACTCAAAAAGCAGAGCAAGATGAAGGAGCAACCTCCCTCTTGCATGTTACTGATATATATTTTCCTCATGCAGGAATTGCACTTGATGTAAAACTTTCTCTCACTCAACAACCTATGTTTCAGAAGGATGACGGTGTTTCCCACATTGCAGTAGCTACCGCTAACAAATGCGACACCTTGGAGCTGGGCAAGATGGTAAAGTTATTCCAATGTTGTAATGACAAAACATTTTGTGATACTGTAGCCAGTTACCCACTGTACAAGGTCGGCTCTTTGGGGTACATCCTGTGTGTCTCTTTTGACCCACAACCTGTTATCTTCTCAGCCCTTTCACAGACAGAACCACACCTAGCCCCCCAGCCTATTTCTCCATCCACAACCTCCTCCCATCTTCTCTCCCAGATCCCTCCTACTTTGTGGTCCTCCCATCCTAATGATATGGGACTGATTCGTTCTGCTTCTAGTGTAAAAATTAATGTCAACCCAGATAAACCACTCCCAAAGAAACGTCAGTATCCCCTTAAACCCGACGCAGAACTTGGAATTGCACCTGTGATAGAGTCCCTGTTAGAACAAGACATAATAATACCTACCTTCAGCCCCTGTAACACTCCCATCTTGCCCATACCAAAACCAAATAAGACAAGTTGGCGTTTTGTACAGGACCTCAGAGCAGTTAATGACTGTGTTAACCCTATTTTTCCTGTAGTTCCCAATCCAACCACCATCCTCTCCTCCATTCCTCCTACAACTACCCACTACACAGTGGTGGATCTCTGTTCTGCATTTTTCTCTATCCCTGTTCATCCCGAGTCCCAGTACCTTTTTGCTTTCAGTTACAAGGGCCAACAGTATACCTGGACGAGGCTCCCACAAGGCTACACAGAAAGCACGACCCTCTACTCCAGGGCTTTGAAACAGGACTTGTCAGATGTGGTCTTTCCTGGGGGGAGCACCTTGGTACAATATGTGGATGATCTTTTGGTGGCCACCCCCTCTGCGGAAGCCTGTGAAATAGACTCTGTGGAACTGTTGAAAGCTTTAGCTAGTAAGGGCCACAAAGCTTCTTTTCCCAAACTTAAATTATGCAAAGACACTGTTACATATTTAGGACACCAATTGACAGGTAATACACGCACTCTCTCACCTAGTCGAGTTACTGCCATCTCCAACATGCCAAAGCCTCTTTCCATTCGACAAATGAAATCGTTTTTAGGAGCTACAGGATACTGCCGCCAATGGATTTCAGATTATGCTCTGTTGGCAAGACCACTCCAAGACATTGCCATGCCATCCTCACCTGAACCTCTACAATGGACTACTGATACTGAGAACTCTTTTGTACTTTTGAAACAGGCTCTTGGTTCAGCTCCTGCTCTAGGCCTGATTACACCAAGACATTATTTTTGTATGTTCATGAATCTTGTGGTTTTGCTCAGTCTGTACTCACTCAGCACCATGGTTCCGGAAAGCGCCCCGTTGCCTACTACAGTATTCAATTGGATCCTGTGGCGCGAGGACTCCCACCTTGCTTAAGAGCAGTAGCTGCCACTGCATATGCTTGTTACGACCCCCTGTAAGAGAGGTCTAACATAAGACAAAACAACAAGTGAATTTTATTAACTTAATCATCAAACAAAGCATACAAACTGATGGGTCGGCCAAAATAAGCATAAGAAAAGCAGACTCCCAGACCAACCCACCAGGGCCGTCGGACCTGGGGTTTACCCTCTACCCTAACCCACCAAAACAACTAATCCTAACTGAAATAAAGCCAGGAGAACCCTACCCTCTTATTGACTTTTCTCAATTAGCCAATCAGCCAGACTGCTATCACCTGGCTGGCAAGCCAATCACCAGCCATGTTGACACATCCTGGCCAGCAGACAGGGAGCATGTAACAATGCTGTAGAGACTAACTCCTCCATGGTACTGGGATCTCCACTAACACTATTTGTTCCCCACTCTGTCTCCTCTCTTCTCCTCCGCTCTGAAACTCAACACTTTTCCTCCGCTAGACAGACTCGCTATGAGATAGTCCTACTTTCCACACCTAACTTGACGATTGAACGCTGTTCACCCCTTAACCCTGCTTCACTCCTACCTACCCTAATTGATGGTGAACCACACAGCTGTGAAATCTTAGTTAACCATATGCTCACCCCCCACCCCGATCTACTAGACAAACCACTTGCAAATTCTGAGTTGATTTTGTTTGTTGATGGTAGCTCATCCCGCTCTTCCACTGGAGAACTTGACTCAGGTTACGCAATCTGTTCCCTATTTGAGACTCTAGATGCTGCAAAACTCCCCCCCTCATGCTCAGCCCAACAAGCTCAGCTCTTTGCTTGAACTAGAGCCTGCATCTTTGCAAAACATAACTCTGCCACAATTTACACGGATTCTAGATATGCCTTTGGAGTAGTGCATGATTTTGGGACATTATGGAAGCACCGCGGTTTTCTTACCTCTTCTGGTACACCAATTAATTCTAAATGCTAAATTTATTTCTAATCTTTTGAAGGCTGTTTTACTACCTACCAGGCTTGCGGTTGTAAAATGCGAGGCGCACACGGGCGGCTCAGATGATGTGTCCCGGGGAAACACAAAGGCTGACATTGCAGCCAAGACAGTTGCCGTTTCCACAAATTCTCTCGTAGTTAAAATGTGTGCTTTAACCACTTCCACTGTACAGCCAGTTCCCGCTCTTCATGACGTGGCTGCCTTACAAGCTGCCACCGATACCTCTGAGCGTGCTGCCTGGTTGTCAGCTGGTTGTGTTCTCATTGATGGACTGTGGCACTTCTACGACGGCCGCGTAGTGGCCCCACATGCCCTGATTCCTCAACTTGCTCGTGCGGCACATGGTATGTCACACAGGAGCAAAGGGGGAATGGTTGCTGCAATAAACAGACATTGGTTTGCTCCTGGTATAACAATGATTTGTAAACAATTTTGCCAAAGATGTGTAACATGTCAGCAGCATAATCCAGGAAAACCTATAAAGACAATCCAAATTCCCTGAATCAGATAAGAGATCTTTCCAAAACGTATAGAGGATTTAGCTAATACCACTTCTATAGGTTTGTCTCTCTTATCAAAAGAGCTGGCTGCAACCCGTCTAGTTGCCTTACAGAATAGAGCAGCTTTAGACTATCTTTTAGCATCCCAGGGTGGTACTTGTGCAGTGATTGGTGTAGTATGTTGTACTTATGTGCCAGATTATAATGCTAGCCTTTCTGATGTCATTGCACATGTTAAACACATTGCTGATGAAGTGCACACCAGCGATATTAGCTGGTATTATTAGATTTTGAATGGTTGGAAACACTCATTGGCCGTTGGGGTACAAATATAGTTCAATATGTTTTTGTTGATTTAATCTGTTTTATATTTTTTGTTGTTATTTTTTCTTGTATCAGAGCAATGTGTAAAATTATTACAGCTAAGGTGACTACTAAAATGATTCAACAAACTACTCACAACGTACCTAAAGAATTATTTCCTGATGTTTTCGATGAATTGTGTAGAATTGATGTATTGTAATTTTCTTACTTCACTTGATTACATTTTTTGTGTATTTACAGTTGTCCTATAGGACAAAAGGGGGAATTGTAGAAGAAAATTTGTTACATTACATTTATTATTTGTATCCCATATAATGATCTTTCTCTCGGGAACATCAAATGTCATGCTGAGCTGCATTCATTGTATGTAAGCCTTGTCATGTTGATGAAAAGTCCCTCTGATCTGTCCCCCTTCCTGGACCGTCTCCGAAACACCTTCATCTCACATACTTGATCAAGGCCTTCATGAATGACCCCTGTTGTGACACTATGTAGAAAGAACCCAGCTGTTCCGAGGGAAGTCACACCTTTATGTTGTCTCAGGACGTCTCTTCCACTTGGGAGAGACGTGTATTGAATCTATGTAAATCCACTGTTAAGACCTGCCCCTTTGGTTGTTTGTATAAAGTCAGCCCTCGCCCCACATATGGGAGAATGGACTGTGTGGCAACTGCGACATTGCTCTTTTTCCACTGTCAGTGATTAAATCTCATTGGAACCAGCCACAGAATTGGACCTGAGGAGTTTTTCTTCCACAGGAGCCTGTTGAAACAGTACCAGCCGTAGGGAGTTATGAAGGTCGTCAGCGGCACTGACTCTCTGGCCAAGGGTATCTGCCAGAATCCGGATCGTGCGTCAAGCTTTGAAAAGACCTTTGCTCCAGACAGTTGTGCCAGAGTCAGATCAATGGATGGTAGAATGTGACGCTCTCGTTTCACCCATTTGTAGAAGTGGGTGAGATCAACGCAGATCCAAATTTTCTTGTTTGCTTTTGGGACGATGACCATTCCCACACACCAGTCTGTAGGCTGTGTGACTTTTGAGATAACTACCATCACTTCCATGTGGTCAAGCTCGTCGCGCACTTTGCCTCGTAGAGGAATTGGAAGGCATCATGGCTTAGAGAGGGCATATGGAGTGCCGTCCCTCTCCAGCTGTGTAGTTCTCCTTGAGCCGACCCAATCCACTGAACACTGTTGGGTATGCAGTTCTCTTGGGCTTCTCTCACTTCCTCAATTCTTTGTATCAGGTGCAAGGCTTCAATTGCAGGTAAGCCAAGTAAGGGTAGAAAGTCCTGTCACCACAAACACCTCCTGTGTTGCAGGAGAAAAGGATTGGAAAGGATTCAACACTTTCTCCCTGCTCCTGGTGCCTCATGTTGAATTTTGCTCTTTCATAAATTACATTATGTTTTCCTACACAATGTGCTTCAAAGGCATTTTTCACATTTTCATATTTCTTTTTGTCTGCTTCTGATAATGGCAAAACACTCAAAATATCATCAGCTGTATCTCCTGAAGTATACAGCAGAAAGTTCTCTTGGTACTCTTCAGATTTATCAATGAGCCCCGATGCCATACGAAAGCGTTTGAATCTTCAAATCCATTTAGGCCAATTAGCTGAGTTTGAAAAATCAAAACTATCCGTCTGAAATATTTGTACTGCTGTGGTAGCCATTATGTGTGCTTCCTCTTGTTCTAGTAGGCTCGAACTTTACCCTAGTAAATTTTCACTATTCTCTGGTGTAGATATAATGATGCTTAAAATGTATGATGATACCTGAACGATGTATGTAATCCATCCATCCATCCATCCATTTTCCTCCGCTTATCCGGGACCGGGTCGCGGGGGCAGCTGCCTGAGCAGGGACGCCCAGACTTCCCTCTCCCCGGACACTTCCCCCAGCTCCTCCGGGAGGACCCCAAGGCGTTCCCAGGCCAGCCGGGTGACATAGTCACTCCAGCGTGTCCTGGGTCTTCCTCGGGGTCTCCTCCCGGTGGGGCATGCCTGGAACACCTCCCGAGGGAGGCGTCCAGGGGGCATCCGATACAGATGCCCGAGCCACCTCAACTGGCTCCTCTCGATGTGGAGGAGCAGCGGCTCTACTCCGAGCTCCTCCCGTGTGACGGAGCTCCTCACCCTATCTCTAAGGGAGCGCCCCGCCACCCTGCGGAGGAAGCTCATTTCGGCCGCTTGTATCCGGGATCTTATTCTTTCGGTCATGACCCAAAGTTCATGACCATAGGTGAGGGTAGGAACGTAGATTGACCGGTAAACCGAGAGCTTCGCCTTTCGGCTCAGCTCTCTCTTTACCACGACGGACCGATACAGCGACCGCATTACTGCAGCCGCTGCACCGATCCGCCTGTCAATCTCACGCTCCATCCTTCCCTCACTCGTGAACAAGACCCCAAGATACTTAAACTCCTCCACTTGAGGCAGGAACTCCCCCCCAACCTGGAGGGAGCAAGCCACCTTTTTCCGGTCGAGAACCATGGCCTCAGATTTGGAGGTGCTAATCCTCATCCCGGCTGCTTCACACTCGGCTGCAAACCGCCCCAGGACATGCTGGAGGTCCTGGCTCGAAGGAGCCAACAAGACCACATCGTCCGCAAAAAGCAGGGATGAAATCCAGTGGCTCCCGAACCAGATCCCCTCCGGCCCACGGCTGCGCCTAGAAATCCTGTCCATAAAAATAATGAACAGGACCGGTGACAGAGGGCAGCCCTGCCGGAGTCCAACATGCACCTGGAACAGGTCTGACTTACTGCCGGCAATGCGAACCAAGCTCCTGCTCCGGTCATACAGGGACCGAACAGCCCTTAGCAGAGGGCCCCCGACCCCGTACTCCCGAAGTACCTCCCACAGAATGCCACGAGGGACACGGTCGAATGCCTTCTCCAAGTCCACAAAACACATGTGGACTGGTTGGGCAAACTCCCATGAACCCTCGAGCACCCTTCGGAGGGTATAGAGCTGGTCCAGTGTTCCACGGCCAGGACGAAAACCGCATTGTTCCTCCTGAATCTGAGGTTCGACTATCGGCCGAATTCTCCTCTCCAGCACCCTGGAATAGACTTTCCCGGGGAGGCTGAGAAGTGTGATCCCCCGATAGTTGGAACACACCCTCCGGTCCCCCTTTTTGAATAGAGGGACCACCACCCCGGTCTGCCAGTCCAGAGGCACTGTCCCCGACTGCCACGCGATGTTGCAGAGACGTGTCAACCAAGACAGCCCCACAACATCCAGAGACTTGAGGTACTCAGGGCGGATCTCATCCACCCCCGGTGCCTTGCCACCGGGGAGCTTCTTAACTACCTCGGTGACTTCAGCCTGGGTAATGGGTGGATGAGCCTCTGAGTCTCCAGCCTCTGCTTCCCCAATGGGAGACGTGACAGTGGGGTTGAGGAGGTCCTCGAAGTATTCCTTCCACCGCCCGACGATATCCCCAGTCGAAGTCAGCAGCTCCCCACCTCCACCGTAAACAGTGTTGGTGGAGGGCTGCTTCCCCTTTCTAAGGCGCCGGATGGTTTGCCAGAATTTCCTCGAGGCTGACCGATAGTCCTCCTCCATGGCCTCCCCGAACTCTTCCCAGACCCGAACCTTTGCTTCAGCGACCGTCCGTGCTGCAGCACGCTTGGCTCTGCCGGTACCCGTCAGCTGCCTCGGGAGTCCCCCGAGCCAACCAGGCTCGGTAGGACTCCTTCTTCAGCTTGACAGCATCCCTTACTTCCGGTGTCCACCACCGGGTTCGGGGATTGCCGCCACGACAGGCACCGGAGACCTTACGGCCACAGGTTCGAACAGCCGCGTCAACAATGGAAGCAGAGAACAAGGTCCATTCGGACTCAATGTCCCCAGCCTCCCTCGGGATCTGGTCAAAGCTCTCCCGGAGGTGGGAGTTGAAGACCTCCCTGACAGAGGGTTCCACCAGACGTTCCCAGCAGACCCTCACAACGCGTTTAGGTCTGCCAAGTCTGTCCAGCTTCCTCCCCTGCCAGCGGATCCAACTCACCACCAGGTGGTGATCAGTTGACAGCTCAGCCCCTCTCTTCACCCGAGTGTCCAAAACATACGGCCGGAGGTCAGATGACACAACCACAAAGTCGATCATTGACCTCCGGCCTAGGGTGTCCTGGTGCCATGTGCACTGATGGACACCCTTATGTTTGAACATGGTGTTCGTTATGGACAAACCGTGACCAGCACAGAAGTCCAGAAGTATGTAATGTATTTGATATTAACCTATTCTATCACCCTCAGAATGTAGAGCATGAACTCAGACGAACAGAAAATACACCCTTCATGAACCTATACACTCTTCAGTGAACCTATACACTCTTCATGAACTTACACACCCTCCATGAACTTACTTAACCACAATAGAGGAACAAAAACAGCAGAAGCTTGCACAAACATGTATTCAGTATTATCTGCACAAACATGTATTCAGTATTATAAAGTAGGGAGAAACCAGTCTCAGCCAGATAGACAATGGAAGGAAGACGCTCAATGCATGACAGTAGCACATGAACATAACAAACAGGGGTCAGTTAGAGTTTCACCAAATAAGGAGTCAGTTAGCATAAGAAGCGCAGGAGTGTTTTCTTCACAGGATCGGAGGAGGAAGCCAACAAGCAGATGGGGCCCCCATGTCTCATGGGACAGAAGAGGAGTTATCCATCCATCCATTGTCTACCGCTTATCCTGTGTTCAGGGTCACGGGGGGGCTGGAGCCATCCCAGCTCAGAAGGGGAACTACCATACCAAAAATACACATTTGCACGCGTAAACATGACACATAGCCTTGCCTCTGTAACAGTATATATTCTGGAACAGTTAGAATAGACACCAGAACTTCTTGCCTCTGGTATAGAGCACTGTGTCACACACAGCAGCTCTTAGCTAGAGAAGAGACTGTTTCTCAAGACATCTGTATCATCTGATGTCCATCTGCAAATAAATGCCTGAAGCAATGGCGCACTAAAGAACCAACGACTTCGCTGTCTTCGTGATCCTCCTGCAGAATCTGAATAACGCAATATAGACTCTGTGAGGTCCTTCTGATTAACTAACTTGTGAACAAAATTCCTACACTGGCAAGAGCAAATCCTCTGATAAACTTTCATTTTCACGTTTATCTGACATGCCCTGGACGGAAGCTAGTAAGGGATTGCATTGACTACTGCAATAGTAGTATAGCCTACTGCTTAATGAATGTCTGTTCCTTCTACTGGTGCTCCCCTGATGGATTATTTGAAGTCTCCTCTACTCACGCTCCACGCCGCTTCGAGGAAAAAGTCTGATCTGTTTTCCCTTTTCAGCAGATGTCCAGAGGATACTTGCCAGCTAGCTTTAACTGGTTAGCGACACACTAGCCTGAATGACGTTCACAGTCCGCTTTCTTCATACACTTCCTCTATCCTGTGGTAAGGCTCCGGAACCTCTTCTTTGAAGATTGCACTAACTGTTTTTAACTTCTGACGCCATGTGTTAATACTGTAAATGAGCACAGACGAAGCAGCATGTCCAGTGGGTGTGAGGTTTAATAATGTACCCCTTGTGTTAGACTTAACCATGTCCCCAGGAAATAGGCAAATAAAATTGGATTCAAAAAAAGGATTCAAATACTGAAAATGAGGCAGGCGTTAAACAAAAGGCGACTGCCTACGAGTTACGTGATTTCAAAAGATTTACAAATAACTTCCAGCGTTCAAAAGACACTATAATAATATTTTGGGTTAATTAAATGTTGAATTCACGGTCAGAATATCAATAAATACGGATGCAAATTGTGAATAAATAATAATTCTGCCAGTAGACATACAGAAGGCAGGTTGTTATTCATGTTAAAAAGGTAACAGACTACAGAAATAGGAGGGGAATCCAAAGCGACAAGAAGTCAAACCAAAACTGCACACAAGACACACAAAATAAACCAAGACTTTGGGCCCTAGTTTCATAGACCAGGCGCAGTCAGCGTGCAGCGGGGTGTGTCCGCCTGGACTTTGCAAGTTTCGTGCACCGCGCAGGCTAGCACATGCACGCCTCCCATCACTCCCACCCGCGCAAGTGGGAAAGAGGGAGGAGAAGAAGGCGTGAGTGGGAGACGAGGAAGAGACAAGGCGTGGACTGGGATCAACACAGCCGATTCAGATCTTCAGAAATCAAATGAGCTCCTCTCCTCACCTTTAAAGGGATAGTTTGAAATTTTGGACATAAGACCTATTTTCCAAGTCAGCCGGTGTGTTCGAGACATCTGGAGACGTTTTCAAGAAATTTCATTCAGTTCTTCTAGTTGCCGAGTTGACTTATGCTATGGCTAGCGCAAGTCAATCGTTCTAGTTAGACAGGCATTAAAAACACTCATACCGACTCCACAATGCACCCGAGGCAAATCAATTAAAACTAGGGCTGTCAAAGCAACATCCTCTTAACGCCGTTAATTTTTTTAACGCGCGATTAACGCTCGGTATAAAAAAAAAAAAAAAAAAAACGCGCATTGTATGATTTATGGCCGTCGGTGGCACCTGTAGTCTTGATCCAGAGGGAAGGTGCGTGCCCACAGGCAGCGGTGTTTCCCCGCATCCCATTCATTGTCTATGTGAAAAGCCGTGCAATGCATTCTGGTAGCGTCGCGGCGAATGTCGAGAGACGGTGCGCGAGTTGGCCGCTCCTCGTTTGCCTAAAGTTGAAGTCGAATCTACTTTATGCTAATCAGAGGCGCCGGGCTCGACTCGCCGCCTCGGGAACGCTCGCGAATGCTCGCAAAAATGTGTTGTTTGAAGGAGAGCGCCTGTCAATCATCCTCTAGTGGCAGCCCAGCAAGCGTGCAATGCTGGGAAGCGGCGCGTCCACATGCGTTTAAAATCGATTTGTGAACGGCAAATTCACCTTCAAAAGATTGCCGGATGGTTCAGTCGATAAGACCAAAGTCATCTGCGCGTACTGTGGGTATGAAATGAGCTACCATAGAAGTACATCCAGTCTGAGATATCACTTGCAAGCCAATGCACTTATATCCTAACTGTACTTATCTCCTGTTACACTATCTCCTGTGACATGTTCACTTTAATTGTTTGTGATATATTCTTATAACCCTGTTTTGATCCCATGTTTTGGTAAGGGGATATTTGAAGTGTTAAATAAACATTTTCATAAATCAAGTATATTTTCTCCTATGTTGTTAAAAGTATTAAGAATATGAAAAAAATACATTAAGGTACATTTAGAAGAAAAAAAAATGTGCCAAAAAATGCGATTAATTTGCGATTAATCGTGAGTTAACTATGGACAAAATGCGATTAATCGCGATTAAAAAAATCAATGTTTTGACAGCCCTAATTAAAACACTAGACTGTCGATGTACATATCTGTGTTGGTAGAATAATATTTGAAAAAAAACTAACCTCGCATCGCATGAATCATCCATTTTTTGAGGGACTAGTTTCTCAGCAGCAGCGGAATTTTACTTTGCTGTGAACCCGGACCACTGCTCCGTCCGGAGAACCATAAACCCTCGGACGCGTTGCGGGGGATTCCCTCCTGGCACCACCAGTCTCCGTTTGTTCGGTCCCGGTTCTTAGCTCCAGCGGGGGCTATCTCGGTCTCCACAGACGCTCGTTCACGTTCTGCCCTTTGAGCATCCCTCTCGCACAATTCTTCCTCTGTAAATTCAGGTTCGTACAGGTACGGTTGGGTTTGGGTGGAAAAAAAACTCCTCATCATTGTCTTCAAAAGTTTCACTATATTCTCCAAAAATGGCCATTTCTGTGAGACTAAAGAAACTAGCACTGCAGGCTACTCTGCGTCTGTTGCAATGACAGCAGGTAAACAATCTATTATAGAACCGGTAACTTATAAGTGCTAGGTGATATCAGTCCGCCGCTGCCATAGCCTGCTAGGAAGTATGGCGCGCTGCTGCTGCTGCTGCTGCTGCTGAGACATAAATCCTTAAAAATGCAAGGTTGGTTTTATTTCAAACATTCTATCAACACATATATACATCGATAGTCTGCCGTTACAATTGATTTGCCTCGGGTGCACTGTAGAGTGGGCAAGACTGTTTTAATGCCTGTCTAACTAGGACCATTGACTTGCGCTAGCCATAGCACAAGCGAACTCGGCAACTAGATATGAAAAACAGGGGAGAGAGAGATAGATGTTTTGGTCCGAGAGGTCCAAGTGTCAGCTGTGTTAATTCAGTCAGGCTGAGTTTCCTTTACACGTGCCATCCGCCTTTGATCTGACGTCAGATGTGACGGGACAATCTATTTAGATTCACCAATCAAATGAGCTCCTCTCCTCATCTTTAATGCGTTAGGGGAGGTTCAGTGCAAGATCCGTCACTTGACAACTCGATGACAGAAGCAGCGCCACCGCTCCCACCACACACATCACGCGCTGTGCGTGCGTATCATAATAATAACAATGCTGATATTATAAAAAACAGGAGAGAGAGAGGGTTATGTTTTGATCCGAGAGGCTGAGTTTCCGTTACGCATGCCATCCACCTTTGATCTGACGTCAGATGTAACGGGACAATCTATATAGATATAAATTCACGTGTTGATTCAATTAGTTGCATTAAATAGTGTTTGTTGTGATTATTCATTGCATTTAAATGTGCCTGGAACTGTGGAAACCTGCCTGTGAGGTCTTGGTGACGTGTGCGCACTGCGCGCCGGTCAGCCAAACTGCCATTCTGCCAGCTGTAATTCGCCTTGCGCAAAGAGTAGACCAGGATGGAGTTGGTGGGCTTTCAGCGCAGTCTCGGCGAGGCTTTTTGCCACGAAACTTCCGCTGCACCAAGCTGAATCTGACGCCTCCCTCTGCTGCGCTGCCACACCCATCTTGGCGCAGGCGATCCACCAAACTGCCAAACTGACTGTGCGCAAGGCTGCGCTGGTCGAAACTTGCATTACGACGGCTCCGCCACCCTGCGCTGCGCCACGAAACTAGGGCCCATGATGTCACAGCATGACAACAGAAATGTAGATATGTAGAAATGTAGCATTTGAAAGCAGAAGCAGTTGATAGTCATACCATTAAATAAGCGATCAGCAGAAATGAAAGCATAGCTGTGATTCAGTCGGCCTATTCTGTTGTTGAACATGTTGAACTGTCGGCTGTTTCCAACCCAACGGTGTTCATTCATTCTTGGGACTCTGAGCAGGAAACAGACAACAGTTCAACTCCCCCCTGAAAGGAGAACATGTTGTATCATTAAAGTTGCAGTCGGCAAATCTGGCAGATCGAGTTGACTCAGTCAAATTTCAAATGTTTACATTACTTACAGGGTTGCCAACTCTCACGCTCCTGGCATGACACTCACGCTTTCACCATCAATCTCATGCTGTCATGCACACGAACAAAATGTCACGCCAACATAAAAAAATTATCCCGTTAATTTTCTGTTGATGTCTAGCAGCTGTAACATCTGCCTACAACATCATCACGGCAGTATTTTCTGATCGTTGATTCGCTGAAAACCATGCGCCTGATACGTCACAGTTGCCTGTGAAGAAAAGTTCAAAACATAGATTCGGAGTCAGAGCCCACTGATGCGCGTTCGAAAGTTTGGATGACGCAGATCCTTATTATTGTCATTTCTTAACACTCTGATGACAATCAATCAAGGTGAGCTGATAAAATAGCCTAACAAATCGAATAATCTATTGTCTAATACAAGTGTGTGCTTTTTCACAGTAGCCTGCCCCAATATCAGTCTAATTGTGTGCTGAGGAGACAGTACAACTAGTTGCTAACGTTATCTCATGTGCGTTATGAGGGCTAGGTAGCGGCTAATCACTAAATAAAAGGCTCATGGTGCAAATTCCGTTTTGTTGGATGAGCTTGCTGAAATATTTCAAAAGAAAAGCGGATGATGGACATGGAGAGGCAAAGAATCAAGCAGGGCTTCAGCAGGTAAGCTGGTCACGTAATGATTTATGTTCAGTTGTTTGTTAACAAAAAGAAAAATGTTACCCTAGGCTACCTCTTTGTTAAAGATGGACAGTGTGCCCTCCACCTGATGCCTCATTCAAATATGAACTTGTCTTACCAATGTTAGCAGGTAAGACAAGTCCATCATTTTAATCGAGATGTCATGTCATTGTGATTAGGCTACCATGTCATTTTAAGGCTGCAGGGTTTTTTTTTTACACAGCCTACCTTTGTTTTAGATAGAGGAAAGAGTAGAGAAAGTCAATGAAGTGGTGATGCTTGATGATGAGGTGCTGGTGGAGGAGGAGGAGGAGGAGGAAGATACAAGCACAGTGCTCACAGTCAAGAAAAAGGCTAAATCAGGGGCCCTGCTTACAATTCCAAATTTAACAGTGCCTGGACTAAAGATTTGTCAAAAAGAACGTGCCTGTGTCTTCTCATCGATAAACGGCATGGAGTACACGCTACACAGAGGTAGGCTGGCTAACTTACTCATAGATAGCAACAGCCAACGTCATTTAGCGTATGCCTAGCTTGAGGCGTGTGCCTGTGATATTGTAACATGCGTGAGGGGGAGGTGGGATCTGTGGCGTGTGTACGAACTGTGAATTGCTGAGTGGACAGGATGATAACAAACAAAACAAACAACAGGCTCTACATGCACAAAGAGGCGTGTTTTTTTTCTAAAACCGGATGATTTATGTTGTTCTATCGGAGCAAAATGTCACAGGTTAATAACACAGTTGCCATTAGAAAATGCATTCAGTTCAAGGTGAATTCACAGAAATACGTGAAATGATCACAACAGCACATTAGGCAGTGGTAGCACGTAATGTGTAGACACCACAGAAATAATTTGAAGTCAAGCTGAGAAGGCATTTCAAGTAGTAGGCCGAGTACCTATCCTCCATATCATCATGGGCCCTAGTTTCGTGGCGCAGCACAGGGCGGCGCAGGGTGGCGGAGCCAGCGTAATGCAAGTTTCGACCCGCGCAGCCTTGCACACGGTCAGTTTGGCAGTTTGGTGGATAGCCTGCGCCAAGATGGGTGTGGCGGCGCAGCAGGGGGAGGCGTCACAGATTCAGCTTGGCGTAGCGGAAGTTTCGTGGCAAAAAGCCTCGCCAAGACTGCGCTGAAAGCTCGCCAGCTCCAACCTGGACTACTCTCGGCGCAAGGCGCGAATAAAGTCCATTCATTCAAGGTGAATCACAGCTGGCAGAGTGGAAGTTTGGCAGTGCGCACACGTCACCGTGACCTCACAGGCAGGTTTCCACAGTTCCAGGCACATTTAAATGCAATAAATAATCACAACAAACACTATTTAATGCAACTAATGAATCAACACGTGAATTTATATCTATATAGATTGTCCCGTCACATCTGAAGTCAGATCAAAGGCGGATGGCACGCGTAACGGAAACTCAGCTTCTCGGATCAAAACATCACCCTCTCTCTCTCCTGTTTTTTATAATATCGGCATTGTTATTATTATGATACGCACGCACAGCGCGTGATGCGCGTTGTGGGAGTGGCGGCGCTGCTTCTGTCATCGGGTTGTCAAGTGACGGATCTTGCACTGAACCTCCCCTAACGCATTAAAGGTGAGGAGAGGAGCTCATTTGATTGGTGAAGATCTGAATCGGCTGTATTAATCCCGGTCCACGCCTTGTCTCCTCCTCGTCTCCCACTCACGCCTTCTTCTCCTCCCTCTTTCCCACTTGCGCGGGTGGGAGTTACGTGAGGTGTGCCTGCGCGAGCCTGTGCGGTGCACGAAACTTGCAAAGTCCAGGCGGACACACCCCATCGGCGTGGCGCAGGTGCGCTGAGAGCTGACTGCACCTGGTCTACGAAACTAGGGCCCCATGTTTCCAAGTGAAGAGGGTAAAACATTTAATTTGACGGTTGAAAAGATTAACTCGCGACCTTCTCGTTTGATGATCGATTGATAGATGTTATGATATCAATGGCTGAAATTGATTTGTAAGCACGCGTTATATTTTTTTTTCCAGGAAGAAAATAATTATTGGAATTTTTTTTTTTTTTTTTTTTTTTAGACACCTTTTATTAGCAGTGGACAGATAGGAAACACAGGAGAGAGAGGGGGTGTGACATGTAGCAAAGGACCTCTGGCCGGGATTCAAACCGGGTTGGCTGAGTGTCTTGCTCAGGGATGCCAGACACTCAGCTAGGAGGAGCTGGGATCAAACTGGCAATCTTGCGGTTGCCAGCCAACCCGCTCCACCTCCTGAGCCACTCTAACCACTCGGCCACCTGCTTGCCCATTATTGGATTTTTAAGTAAAAATATATATTGTTAAATAGGTACAAATATAAAAAGGGATGTCATTGAAAAGGCTTAAAAGGGCATTTGTTGAGGTCATGTGTAAGCTCAACTTACACATTTAGGCAATAAAACAGTGTTCTTTTCAATTAAAAGTTATCATTCGTGCCTGTATCACATTTTTTCCCCCTTGTCAATCGAGACGGAATTTAGCTACACAACAAAAATTTAGGCAACAAAACCAGTGAGTTAGGTTTAGGCAAGAAACACGGACTACTGTTGTATAGTCACGTCGATGAGTTTAATTTGCATCAGCACAAAGAATGATTCCAATTGACTTTCTATTGGCATTGTTTCGGGCTGAGTGGCACAAAAAAATTGATAATTTGTGTCCCTGTACATGAAACTAGTAAATTGCATTTCATGACTATTAGCCATGAGACTGCGCTGAAACTAAGATCCTTTTACAGGGTCAGTGTCGAGGCAAAGCTAGCTTTGTACTGACCCTCGTTACTGAAGCAGCCTGATGTGAAGTGGTTAGCACACACATACAACCTAACATGGACCGTAGCCGTAAAAATTAAACGCATGAGACCAGACCAGACTGTCAGACACTCGCTCCGTCCAACCGGAGGTAGCAGTGAAGACACACCAGAGTGCTGAGACAGGGCGGATTGTCTCCAGCTTCACCCGCACTGGGATTTATTCACAGTACACCAGCCGGATCACCCAGCCCCATGACCGATAAGTCGGGCTGTACTCTCTGTGCCCACTCTCCGTCAGAGTTCTCCATCCGCGCTGGCTGTCTGTCCGCGTTCTCCGTCCGCGCTCTCTCCGGTCGGCGCTGTCTGTCCACTCCATTCATTCCAGTTCCGTTCATTCCGTTCATTTCAGTCCACTGGCTCTCTGCGTTGTGTTGCGAAACGCCCCCCCTTTCGGATATCTCCTATCAACGTGCAGAGGAGTTTGGCCTATGCAAATGCTTCCTTTTGTTACGTAACAACAGGAGCTGAATCTGAACAGCCTGTGGGAGCACCGTTTTACCAGAGGGTGGGCTGCAGAGGCAGGAGTCGCTTGTTTTCCTCATCCTGGGAGTTGACAGGCTCAGGGAGGACCAGTTTATAGGTGTAGAGACCAGAGAAAACCTGTTTTCATAATATGGCCTCTTTAACTTCATAATAACTCAACAACACTTTGGTACACAATCGCCAATCTTGTGGTTTAAAGTCCTGTTGTTTGACCAATCCACCTCCCATCCCACGACTATGAGTGGTCTCTCTCACTGTTTATACTGCGTCACTAGCTGGGACTGTTACATGGAGGGGAGGGATTCTAATTACCTTTCCAATAGCACTGTTTCCATGGTGCTGACACATCATTTTACATATGCTCACCACCACGTAATGCGCTGTTCAGAGGTCGTGGTCATTTCCCTTATTTCCGTGAGAACAGTGTGAATCAGCCTGAGCTCCCCTCTCTCCAGATGGCTCTCCTGCCCCGTCATCCGTTTCTAATTCTGGCTGATGCCAGTCAAAGTGAAGAGGCAGCTGTTATCTGAGGTCACGATACAGCCGTTGATGTTAAATATAGCCTGCATTAACTCTGAGGAATGAGATGCCAAACACCAAGACATTGTTGAGGCTCCATACTGTTTAGAGAGATGAGGTGCAGAATGAGACCAGTGAATCATACATATATGTACCACCCAGTGTACCCACAAAACAGAGCCTATTTCTGATCTGAAAACCATTTCATGCTTAGGCTACCTGTCACCACACATTAGAGGTGGACGTGATCCGAATTTTCATGGCACGTGCTCTAAAATGATTTGAGATTAGAACGAAGGGGGGTTAACTCAGGAGTTAGAGCGGGTTGGCTGGTAACCGCAAGATCGCCGGTTCGATCCCCGGCTTCTGCTAGCTGAGTGCCTGGTGTCCCTGAGCAAGACACCTCACTCTAATTGCTCCTGACGAGCTGGCTGTCGCTCTGCGTGGTTGACTCCGCCGTCGGTGTGTGAATGTGTGTATGAATGGGTGAATGTCAGTCATTACTGTAAAGCGCTTTGGACAGAAGCACTATATAAATGAGGTAATTTACGAACCAGGAAGTTAAAGCTTCTAGGCCAGCTGTCATGGCAGATCGTGAAATAGTCACGAAACTCCAACAACACAGGACTTTCAACCAGGAGGCCAGCATTCAACACCATGTGTCCCAAAGTCAACCTAACGTATGTTGCCTAAACCTAACTTCCATTTTGTAGTGTGATGTCGTCCTGACTGGCATGTCACTTTATTCTGTTTGTCTTCTATTTCTATACGTTTATTGAGCTGGAAACGACCACACCGCCACCACCCAAAGTCAAAGGAGCAAATGAAACCAACACCTGCTCGACATCCACATGACAATTTTTTTTCTGCATTGTTATGCTCGTTGTATTTCTCCTCTGGCTGTCGAACCACAAGAACGGTTTCAGATGTATGATCCAATATGAGCATAGGATTAAGGAGGAGACGGTTTACACGATTCCCACCAACAAGGACACAACTGCTGCCCAAAATTCCAAAAGGTTCTATCTTATTTGATTTGACTGCCACATTAAACTGAATGAACCTACCTCTGCAGCAAACCACACCAGGTCAAATGTAAGTTCATCTGCAAGAACAAAAAAGGAAGAGCAAATAAAGTCATTCTCATTTTTTTAAATTACTAATATCTACAAATAATGACACTAACTCTGCTGGAAGGCAAACCTTTCCATTTAACATTGAACTAACAGATACCTTTTAGTATTAAATAAAGGCTGTGAACAAATCAAGAAACAAAATTGATTCAGTCGTTAAAACCAATTGACATGTTTTCATTTTACAAAAGTTGACTCTAATTATCACAAATGGATAACATACAGTTATTGGTGGCACTAGGGGCTGTCACATGCCAATAGACTGAAAATAGACTTAATGAAGGTTTGAATTATTCTTTTACATTTGTAACATTACTAAGTTTGTACAAAAATTGGCACCAAAACATGCTTACAAATACAGGTAACACAAGCTAACGGTTAGCTATCGGCTGAAGAGAAAGCTCCAAAAATCTTCATCATTGATACATTTGTTAAATGGAATCTTCATGATTAAATGTCTCATTAGATAAGGGTTAGCATGTAGTGTGTACAAAGCGCTAATGCTGAAGATCTCCGAGTTGTGCAGGTAGAGAGAAAAGCAGACATTTTAAGTACACTATTTCTGTCATCTATAAGAGGTGGCCTGAGGTGTATAAATGTCTTTCAGCTGCTACATGTTCTTCACTGTTGTCATCATGGTAATGTCATGTACTGTACAATAGTATGGAACAGTAGCTTGAACTAAACACAAAGAATGTAAGATTAATACAACAATCTAAATTTACAGCATTTGAAAATGTATTTTTGTCCACTAACTGGGGGGCAAAATTAATAAAAACGAGTGAGCGGCTTTTGCTGCTGCTAAACCTTTACAAATAAGACAGAAAAGGAACTATAGAACGCTCAAAGAGTGAAATTCACCCCTAACCGTGCTGCAAATAGCTCCTCGCTGCTCAAGTACAGATAGTAAATATTTAAATTTGGTAATATGCAGACATTTGGCGCAAAATTTCCAATTGCAATTTTGTGTCTTTCATTGCAAACACTGTCCAATTCACATAGGACAGCGCTGACAGCTAAACACAGTTACAGTGAAATGATTAGCATCTTCAAAGAGTTGGTGGGAACAGACTGGGATATCACAAATGGGGGTCACGTTTAAATTCCTTCCTGAAGTTTGGAGGAAAGGCCTGCACCTTGTCAGTCGAGGATTTCATTCTTCTTTCTCTCTCCATTTCTCTGCATGCAAAGCCGTACGGACAGCTGTAAAACCTTATGGGCATGTTTGCGTTGTAATATCTTTTGTGTACCCGACCTTGAGTTGGGGCCGGTCGGGCTGCAGTTCGTGGTGCCATCACTGACCACAATCCATTCTTTGTGAATTCACTCATAAGAGATTACAAATTGGACAACAAGATGAACATGAAACTTTTGTATTTAATTTGACAGCAACAAGAAACATACATCAAACTCCTGTTTGAAAAGTTTAGAAAAGATGACATGATGTTAGCACAGACTCGAGGCTGAATTATACTTCTGCAATAGAGTTGCCCTTTTTAGCAACGTGAATCATTTTTCATTTCATCCATTACTGCCATATAGATATATATGGTGTGCATGGTGTCTTTTCTGTGGTGAAAGTAAAAACTAGATAGCAATATCATATCATGCTGCTTTACCAGTTTTTAGTCGCTGAAATTCTGCACATTGAATAAACTAAAAGTCATTTCTGGCTTTTGGATCGACTCCAGGGGGAAAAAAATGAATGATTTGTTTTTTTGGCTTGAGAAAGTTACGGTAATGTTTTGGTGCAGAAGCATAAGTCAGCCTTGAACAAAAGCAGATTTGAAGTACATCACTCTACAGTGACAATACAGGCAAACGCACAAAGCAGAACTGAAGAGTTTTGTTCCAAGTAGGATATCCAAAAACTACCCGAAATCCTGTCTCATCAACCTCAGATTTATTACAGATTTGACATTTTTACAAGTAAGAACTGAGTAACTCAACTCATGCTTTGGATAGAATACACTTGAGTTTTAATGGGCTAAATTCAAAGTTAAAAGGTTGAATACAATTTTTGTTTGCACCATCAGCTGCAATCAATTTAGAAATCCTGTGAATCAACTGAGGAGATTATCGTTCATCACTTACTGTACCACTACTTCTATCATATTTCTCAGATATGTACCTTTAGTTGATGAAAGGTATTAATATTGTTTATCTGTATAACCTCCATGGCAGTCACATCTTAAAATGCTGCTAAACGGGAGGTTTACAGTGGATACACAGAGTTTTGGAATAAAATTCTCCGTTACAAAGACATTAGACCAGAATTCTCTCCGGAAAAGAACTCATTTAAGGCCGACAATCAATGACAGATCACGTTTAACTATCAAACATCTTCTTCCTATCAGACTTGTCTTCAATGTTCTTGCGCCAGTCTCCCACATCGCGCAGCTGCTTGTCCTGAAAACACAGATGAGATTTCATTTAGAGTGATGACCGAAAAATAGGGTAGGAAGCAGCAAAAACAGTGACAAGCTTTGTTTTTTGACAGGTTAGTTAAGAAATGGCACTGCTTTCTCAGAAAATATACATTTAATTCCTTTGTTTTTATTTTGCATAGTGCTCAAAGCTATAGCTATACACTCTCAGCCACAACTACGGGAGCATACCAATCTTGGCAGCTTTACATGCTTTGAATACAGAGTGCAGCAGAGATTGTGTATTTTTGTAGAGGACAGGAAGTTAGAATAGCACTGGTTCCCTCGACAGGAAGTGGATGGGATCTGTCCATTGGATTTTGTATTACTGCAGAAAATAAGCTCTTTCTTCACCAATGAACACCACTTTTATGATTTTTGAAGCATACCAATATTCAAGCAAAAATTACGCTACAACTTATTTGGAAATAGAATGAGTATGAAAATGAATTTGTCTTGGTGTGATCATTGATCATAAATTATGTAAGACACCACACCTAAATAATTGCAATATTATATTCAACTAAAGATATCTGGTCTTTCATTTACATACATTACCTAATAAGTAGAAGTATTGTTGCAAACTAACCAATACACTATTTATCAACTCACATGCTTTAAATTGTTAATTTGCTTCCCAACTGTGTTCAGATGTTGTTTGAAATTAGAGAGAGACCATATGAATTTAGGTAGAAAATTAAATAACAAAAAATAAAAAAATAATCATTTGCAAAGTGAAAATCATGCCAATAATTGTTTTAAATAAGACAATTAACATACATACGTGATGTTTATTTCCTAAATGATGGTTCCATTTAGAGTGAATAGTGCTTTAGGGCTTAACTACTTTGTGATTGACAGGTCGCCACCACCATATTGTCCGTTCTGGGAGTTGTCCATGTTTTTGTCTTGCAACTTTAACCCTTTCACAGTGTGTTTTACTTCACTGTAACATTTTTGGTCACCTAAAATGTCTTATTAGCATTCAGTTGTCCATAGCTCCACCCTCTCTTGTCACTTCTGGTTGCGAAAAAATACAAATATTATTTAGGCAAGTTTGTGTGCCACTGTCTGTGTTTATGCATGATTTAACATTTGGGAACTAGTTGTGGATGTGATACCAGTTCTTCGAGTAAATGTTAGGCGTTGCTGTTTGTTCCCAAGGAACCTCGATAGGATCAACCAAGAGCAAAACCTGTTAGAGGCCATCGCTCCTGAAATCGAACTAGAAAAAACCAGCTGAGCACCAGACGTCTTTTCAACCTCGCCTCTCTGCTCTGACCAAGATTTTTTAGGCTACGTGGATTAAGACCATATTTTAAAAACTTAAACGTTTTAAAATAACCTGTAGATACTTAATATAAGCATTTTTACAGTATAACTGTTACATTGTTGTCATATATACAAAATCTGTTTAAAACATCTAAGTAGACAGAGATGCTGAAATAACTCCATAATGATGCTGATCTGTAAGACGTTTGAAGTCAAGCTTTGTCAAGTCTGTCCACAAGAAGACAAGAAAACAACTTTTATAATGCTTGTTTTCTGAATGGAGTCTGGAGTGATGGTTGCTTGGCTATGTTTACATTGTAGCTGCTCCATCAACCCTCAAAATAACGTCATCTTGGCGTAGGTACGTGTAGAAGAAATTGTGTTACCTTAGAATTCTTATTTGGTTTTGGTATAATGTTCCTTTCTCTCTAAACATCAAATGTCCTGCTGAGCTGCATTCATTGTATGTAAGCCTTGTCATGTTGATGAAAAGAACCTCTGGTCTGTCCCCCTTCCTGGACCGTCCCCGAAACACCTTCACCTCACATACTTGATCAAGGCCTTCATGAATGGCCCCTGTTGTGACACTATGTAGAAAGAACCCAGCTGTTCCGAGGGAAGTCACACCTTTATGTTGTCTCAGGAAGTCTCTTCCCCTCGGTGAGACGCGTATTGAATCTATGTAAATCCACTGTTTAGACCTGCCCCTTTGGTTCTGTATAAGTTGTCTCTTGCCTCACATCATTGCAGATTGGGCTGTGTGGCAACCGCGACATTGTCTTTTCTCCACTGTCAGTGATTAAACCTCATTTGAACCAGCCACTGAATTGGACCTGAAGAGTTTTCTTCCACATACGTCAGCGACCTTGTACTTACACAGTCTCTGGTTTCTACACAGTCTGGTTTCTGTACTAACAGCTCTACAATCCTAGAGCTCTGGGCGACCGCAGAGACAGGATGCAAGATTTGTTCCCTCCATTTCTCATTCAGCAAATGTCACGACATCACTGGCAACAAGAGGACAATCTCAACAAAGATACGCTTTTATGACACTGTGTGAAAAATGTACTCAGCGTTCGGTGTGAACACGGCATAAGACTGCGTTTTGGCAATATTGTTCCCAGATTTAAGGGCCAAACATGGTGAGTAGTATGGCGTGATCCAAACCGATGGCCAAATCTACAAAATGACACGTTGTAATAAAGCACATTAATCCATAAGCCCTGTCTACTCGTCAATCAGAAACATTTGTACAAACTATTAAATAAAAAGCTGATGTAAAGGAGGTCTAAGAAACCACAATTATAAATTCAACCACAGGTTAGGGAAATGAGTCGATAGTACATCGATGGTTGTTTTGAGACTGAAGTTGAGATGAACCAGGCAGCAGCTCACCTCCTCTTTGACTTCCTTCTTGACCTGTTTCAGATTGGCCCTCAGGTCCATGTTGACCGTGTGCTTAGAGCCCAGCAGAGCCTTCAGCATGGCATCGGCAGACATGCGCACTTTCTTCAGGCGGGGTCTCTTGAACTTGCCCCTCATATCCACAATCTTTATGTTCAGGTCTCTGACCTTCAGGAGGATTCAGGACAGAAGTAGAGACTCTCATTGTAGGTCAAATGATCATATATTGTTATGGTCATCATTGTATATATTGCATGTTATTTGCGTTGATATTGAGTTAATCTCCAAATGTGAACGTTGGTGAACATGCCATAGAGATGCTGCATATTAACATCACAAACATAAAATGAATGTAGTGAACAGAGCTGAAAATGTGTCTCACCTCATTGAGAACCAGGTTCAGTTTGAACTCTATGCAGTATCTCTCCTCCTCACTGATGTCAATCTGCTCATGGAGTTTGTGGCAAAGCTCCTGGAGAGAGAAAACACGTTTTTTACAGTTTGCTGACTGACTGCAAGCTTTTAATTTAATTCAACGTAACTTTGGCTAGAATATTTGATACAACCCATATTGCAGAGTCAAAACTTAGCTAAAGTTATTTGACATAAAACAGGATAGGAATATAATAATAGCTTTTGTAGTATATACACAGTCAGACTCTATGGGCCCTAGTTTCGTGGCGCAGCGCAGGGTGGCGGAGCCGGCGCAATGCAAGTTTCGACCCGCGCAGCCTTGCGCACCGTCAGTTTGGCAGTTTGGTGGATCGCCTGCGCCAAGATGGGTGTGGCGGCGCAGCACGGGGGAGCCGTCACAGATTCAGCTTGGCGTAGCGGAAGTTTCGTGGCAAAAAGCCTCGCCGAGACTGCGCTGAAAGCTCGCCAGCTCCAAGCTGGTCTACTTTCGGCGCAAGGCGTAAATAAAGTCCATTAATTCAATGCGAATCACAGCTGGCGGAGTGGAAGTTTGGCTGACTGCGCGGAGTGCGTACACGTCACCGAGACCTCACAGGCAGGTTTCCACAGTTCCAGGCACATTTAAATGCAATAAATAATCACAACAAACACTATTTAATGCAACTAATGAATCAACACGTGAATTTATATCTATATAGATTGTCCCATCACATCTGACGTCAGATCAAAGGTGGATGGCACGCTTAACGGAAACTCAGCCTCTCGGACCAAAACATCTCCCTCTCTCTCTCCTGTTTTTTATAATATCAGCATTGTTATTATTATAATACGCGCGCACAGCGCGTGATGCGCGTGGTGGGAGCGGCGGCGCTGCTTCTGTCATCGGGTTGTCAAGTGACGGATCTTGCACTGAACCTCCCCTAACACATTAAAGGAGAGGAGAGGAGCTCATTTGCGGTGGGCGAGACGGGAGGTGTGCCTGCGCGAGCCTGCGCGGTGCACGAAACTTGCAAAGTCCAGCCGGACACACTTCGTCGGCGCGGCGCAGGTGCGCTGAAAGCTGACTGTGCCTGGTCTACGAAACTAGGGCCCTATATGTTGTCTTATAGAAAGTCCTCTTTTCAAATGCATGTGATTTAGTTTACTAAAGTGCTGTACGTTCAAGCAGACAAATGACAGAGACAAAGATCCCTCCGAGCAACAGTTGAATAAGAATAGAAGAAAGAAACTGGAAGCTTAGATTTAAATAGGGGCAGCTTTCTGTTTCGGTGTCAAGTGTTTCACAACAACAAGCTGGAATTAACAGCTGCAACGTGTTTCTTCAGCAACGCTCTTCAGCCTTCACAATAAGAGTGCAGGGTTAGCACTATCGACATATCAGCGGAACATTCTCTTCAATCTGACCTCTGAGTTGCCTGCAGGGGACTAAGTGGCCGATCAAACTGAGATGCGTCTCTAGAAATGCTCCTTTAGCAAACCACGGTGCCAGGTGTGCACTCTCTTGTGCCTCTTTCTTTGGACGCCCATAATAGTTTTTTATTAAAATTTACGTGTTCACTAAGGCAGCCGATCAAATTGAGCAATAGGCAGCCGCATTACTCAACGTCGTGTTGATTAAATTATCACCAGTCCACTGTGAATCTTGGGATACGTTGGGCTGTGAAGGCTCCATCAGGTCCTCTGAAACATTCTAAACACGTTCTAATTGAAAAAAAAAAATTTAAGCAGTAATTTTGTACACTTTTTTACATTTTTGTATTGTAGTTTTGTTACTCTTCTGAACAAAAACGTTTGATAATAAAGTATTTTCTATTTACAAATAAACTTTGCCCAAATTTCATTCTGGGTTTTAACAAATTAATAATTTAAAGGAAAAATCACAAAAACACTTAAAGGTCAGGAAAATTCAGTCACATTTAGCAATTTGATGATGCATCCACACAGTGGCGTAGCTCAATTATCCGGGGCCCCCCTGCAGATTCCAACCATGAGGCTCCTCCCACAAACCAACATAGGCCTACCACTCACTTTGCAGATTTATCTGCGGAATTCCACATTTCTTGACTGGCTGGCCAGCGCATTAAGTCTATGTGCCTATGTTACATTTACGTTTGCTATATATGGAAAAATTAATTTCATTATCGAAATAAATGTCATAGGAGTGCTGTCTAATTAGTGTCCATATTCATTTGTGTCAATACTATGTCTGTTAAGCAACTGTAGGTTCGTTAAACTCAAAGGGCTTATTTCTACCATCGCTTACCAATACAGACATTACAGAACATACATTTTTTTCCAAAATGTATTCAGAACATCGTGCGTACAGTTATAAAGAAAATATCTCACTTACGTTATCCCGGCCGGGATTCGAATCAGGGTGGGCTGCGTATATGCACATGTGCGTACATGGCATGTGCTCTAACCACTCTGCCACCTACTTGCCGATGTCAATATTTCTAATAAACACAACCACTCCCCGTCTTGGAGCCGCTCGTCCTTGCAAAGCTCAAAGAAGTGTGTTTTGGTGCGCTTTGCACGTCTAACCTTGACAAACATTTTCCGTAAATAAATAAAACGGCAAGTGGACACTGGGCGCAGTGTGGGGCTCCTACCACTGGGGGCCCCCCCGCACCGCGGGGTCTGCGGGGGCTTCCCCGACACCACTGCATCCACCTTAATGATTAAAACTTGTCGGTATCGGCGATACTGGCCCTGTATTTACTTGGTATCTGATCGATACCAAATCTTGCAGTATTGCACACGACTGGAGATGCATCACAAAAAACGGACTCCAACTCTTCTGTCTCACCTCAAGCTCCTCTTTGGAGTAGGGCAGCTCCAGAGGGGGACATTTGTCTGCCAGGAACTTCTCCCTATCCCCGACCTTCGTTACTGCTTCAGCCTCCAACATGCTGGTTGCCACCGCTAGCATGCATCCCTGTGGATGACACCATCATGTACCTTTTACGAATTGTCACATACAATTCAATACAGCTCTGCCTTTGTGTAGTGTAATCTTGTCTTACTTTCAGAGTATGCTTACGCCTCGCAGACAGTCTCTTCCTATAGGCGAAAAACAAGATATTAATCATTCGAGCCATGTTATAAATAAATCATTTGTCTTTTAGTGATGACAAAACTGTTTTCAATCAAATTTTCCATAAAATGGGAATAAATGCCAACACACTGATAAAATTAGTTTCTTTCACACTTAACACACGTGTAAATTGACAAAACATGTAAATTAAGAAAAATTGACAAAAGAAATGTTTCAGGGGGACACTAAACAGTGATGCACAAGGCTAGGAACGCACGTTCCAGCTGTGTTGGCAGGCATTGTGAAGTTATTAAAGTTGGCAGTCTCTCAGTGATGTTGAAATGAGGGGGGGTTATCACTGCAATTATAATGCTTCAGAAACATGTTACCATATATCAAACTGTTAACTCACTCGTCGGCCATCTTTGCGGCAGGATCCTGATGTTATCTGATAAAAAAAAAAAAAAAAGACAGAATTAAAATTACATTAACTTTGTGACAAAACAGCAATCATACTGTACATAAAGTATAAAGATGGGAACTCAATGTGGCCCACCAAACATACACGACACCCCTCTTTATACTGCTCCCCCCGTCTCCCACCAGCCTGCACTCACATTGCTCCAAGCCCAAGCGGGCCTAAGCACGGTTACCTCTTATACGTCTTCACGTCATAATTCGACACACACATGGCTTTACATAGTTTCTAAGAAGCTCTCCAGGGTCATCATGATACAGAACAACACAGAGAACACAGATTTCTAGTCAACACTCGGCCTGCATCAAAGTGTGAGCAGAGTGGATTGTTTATTATAGGACAGAGCGTTGCATGATGTCCCGGTCCAGTTCCGCTCCGGTACCACTCACACCACGAGTCTGAAGCCCAAGCCCGACCCAGAATCACAGTCAAAAATTGTCTTGATAGCAGCTTGTTGAGTTGAGCACTAAGCGATGATGTGAGGGACGGCCTATAGATTAAAGCCATTCATTCTGCAGCGAAGTGCGGACAATCTAACATTGTTATGTAAATGTTATAAAGAAGTTCTTCCTGACTGAAACTCATGAACAGGACCATAGAAACATATCATATTGTGGTGGACAAACGCTTGTACCATGTATTATTACAATCACTGAAGCAAAAAACAAAATAAGAATTTGTTTACTCGCCCCAAAAGACTGGAGGCGGGGGACTGTTCTGTGCTTTTGCCGACAACATGGTCTTTCCAGAATAGCAGATTGGTCTGTCATTTCACCCAAGTAATTGTATTAAAATGCCTGCTTGATTTTTTCATCAAGATAATAGGGACGTTATATATTCAATTACGTAAAAAAAAGACATAAGAATAAAACAATATTCTTAATTCACAATGATGTCTACAATTTTTCTAAATGTCCAATCTAGTCTAGTTCACAAAATAGTAAAACAAAATTCAAAAGTAGTGATTTGTGTACAAGGCCACAAATTTTCCTTTCATTTTCGTGTTGCGGAGAGTCAATCAGGATCCTTTTTTTTTGACTATGCAACGAGTAGAGCTAGTGAAGTAGTATTACATGTTGAGAAAGACTACTTATGGTAGACGACTGTGGGAGGTGGATGTGTCAAACAAACAACACTGGTGTTCAACACCAAACCCAATGTTCATTGTGTTGCCTAAACCCAACGTTTGTTCTGTTGCCTAAACCCAACGTTCGTTGTGTTGCCTAAACCTAATGTTCGTTCTGTTGCCTAAACCCAACGTTCGTTGTGTTGCCTAAACCTAATGTCAGTTGTGTTGCCTAAACCTAAATGTGCATTAATTTCATGCATCTTTTATAGCTTTCATCACACCTGGAATTGTTAACTCGGTTAGTGCTACGACCGCCTGACGTGTCGGACCGCCTGGCCTGGCCACCGCTACGGCGCAGGTCGTCCCCGGCCACCGCTACGGTGCAGGTCGTCCCCGGCCACTGCCACGGCTGGCGCCTGGCGTCCCCGGCCACTGCCACGGCTGGCGCCTGGCATCCCCGGCCCCCGCCTTGGCTCGGGTCGTCCCCGGCCACCGCCTTGGCTCGGGTCGTCCCCGGCCACCGCCTTGGCTCGGGTCGTCCCCGGCCACCGCCATGGCTGGCGCCTGTCGTCCCCGGCCACCGCCACGGTGCGGGTCGTCCCCGACCACCGGCATGGCTCCGGTCGTCCCTTGCCTGAATCGTCCCGTCCATCACTGTGTCAGATGATTGAAGTCGTCATGCTCAATTGGGGTGCAAAGTTCCACGACACTGTGATCGTATATGAGTGTAAAAACGTGACATTTCATGTCGCCAATAGGTGGTGCTGTGATTGTGAGTCGATATTGCAGTGCAGACATGTTCAGGGTGGGACTCTCATCAAACATGAGGGGCCCTAGTTTCGTAGACCAGGCGCAGTCAGCTTTCAGCGCACCTGCGCCGCGCCGACGGGGTGTGTCCGCCTGGAGGTTGCAAGTTTCATGCACCGCACAGGCTCGCGCAGGCACACCTCCGGTCTCGCCCACCGGCGCAAGTGGGAAAGAGGGAGGAGAAGAAGTCGTGAGTGGAAGACGAGGAGGAGACGAGGCGTGGACTGGGATTAATACAGCCGATTCAGATCTTCACCAATCAAATGAGCTCCTCTCTTCTCCTTTAATGCGTTAGGGGAGGTTCAGTGCAAGTTCAGTCACTTGACAACCCGATGACAGAAGCGGCGCCGCCGCTCCCACGGGACGGGACAATCTATATAGATATAAATTCACGTGTTGATTCAATTAGTTGCATTAAATAGTGTTTGTAGTGATTATTTATTGCATTTAAATGTGCCAGGAACTGTGGAAACCTGCCTGTGAGGTCTCGGTGACGTGTGCGCACTGCCCGCCTTCAGCCAAACTTCCACTCTGCCAGCTGTGATTTGCATTGAATGAATGGACGTTATTTACGCCTCGCGCCTTGCACCGAAAGTAGACCAGGTTGGAGCCGGCGAGCATTTAGCGCAGTCTCGGCGAGGCTTTTTGCCACGAAACTTCCGTTACGCCAAGCTGAATCTGTGACGCCTCCCCCTGCTGCGCCGCCACACCCATCTTGGCACAGGCGATCCACCATACTGCCAAACTGACGGTGCGCAAGGCTGCCGGGTCGAAACTTGCATTGCGCCGGCTCCGCCACCCTGCGCTGCGCCACGAAACTAGGGCCCGAGAAGTTTGAACCGGATCAGACAATGGACACTGAAGTTATAACAGTTTAGAGTATTCTGGCAAAGCATGAAATTCGTCTGCGTTCGTGGCGCTGTCCTGGCCACGCCATTTGACCTATGTAAGACCTTTTGATGATTTTTCATCGTCGGGGACTCTAGAACAGGCTCGCAAAGTTTGGTAGGAATCAGATCAATGCTGTAGGAGCAGGTCGTTGAAATACACTGCATGAAAAAGGCAAAAAATTTGGTTACATTTGACATAAAATGCAAAATAGCTGACTTCCTGTACATTTTTCGGGCATGGGTCCTCAGGGTTTTATGTACATCTCTACATGTTCTATGTACCTACAAAGTTTCATGCATGTACGTCAAAGTTAAAGGTGTTCAATCTCTTAAAAGGAGCAGTAAAAGTGTAAAAACATGATATTTTCAGGTACCATCAGGTGGCGCTCTGACCTCAGGTCAATATTGCAGTGCAGATACGTTCAGGGTGGGACTGTTATCAAAATTGAGAAGTTTGAACCAGATCAGACAATGGACACTGAAGTTATAACAGTTTAGAGTTTTGTGAAGCATTACATTCGTCCGCACTCGTGGCGCCGTCCTGGCCACGCCCTTTGACTTATGTCAGACCTTTTGATGATTTTTAATGATTGCGGCATCAAGAACAGTCTCACAAAGTTTGGTAGGAATCAGATCAACGGTCTAGGAGGAGTTCGTTAAAATACTGCACACAAAAGGCGAAAAATCAGTTAAAATTTCACATTAAATTCAAAATGGCTGACTTCCTATACATTTTAGGGTATGGGTCCAAGAGGCTTTTTTGTACATCTCAACTCTACAAAGTTTCATGCAGGTACGTCAAAGCTAAAGGTGATCTTTCTCTTCAGAGGAGCGGTTAAAGTGTAAAAACATGATATTTCCAGGTACTATCAGGTGGCACTCTGAGCTCATGTCAATATTGCAGTGCCCACGTGTTCAGGGTGGGACTCTCATCAAAGATGAGAAGTTTGAACCAGATTGGATGATGGACACTGAAGTTATAACAGTTTAGATTATTGTGGCGAAGCATGAAATTCGTCCGTGTTCATGGCGCTGCCCTGGCCATGCCCTTTGACTTAAGACCTTTCGATGATTTTGCATCGTTGAGGCCTGTAGAACAGTCTCAGTGAGTTTGGCAGCAATCGGATGAACGCTGTAAGAGGAGTTTGTTAAAATGCAATTCCTACAATAGGTAAAATGGGAAAAATGGCCTAAAATGGCTGATTAACTGTAGTGCCCCCGAGTGGTCAATCTTGATAAAAAAGATATAGATGAAAGATCAGGATATGTTCCAGAGAGAGATGTCAACAAACCCTGCAAGTTTCGAGCAGATTGGATATTGTATGCTGAAGTTACAATGACTTCCTTTAAACTGGCAAAACGCAACGCCCTGGCCACGCCCTTTGACTAATGTAAGACCTTTTGATAAATTTTCATCATTGAAGCCTTGAGTACATGGTGACCAAATTTGAGATGAATCTGATGATGCTGGGAGGAAGAGTGCTCTGAAGTATAAAACTTAACACTTTCTATTGCCAGTAGGTGGCGCTCTGAATATGAGTCAATATTGCAGTGCAGATGTGTTCAGGGTGGTACTCTTGACAAACATGTGAAGTTTTGATCATATCAGACAATGTACATTGAAGTTATAATAGTTTATATTTTTTTGGTCAAAGCATGGAATTTGTCCATGTTTAGGACGCTGTCCTGGCCACGCCCTTTGACTTATGTAAGACCTTTCGATGATTTTGCATCGTTGAAGCCTCTAGAACAGTCGCAGCGAGTTTGGCATGAATCGGATGAACGGTGTAGGAGGAGTTCGTTAAAATACAAACCCTACAATAAGCTAAAAAGGCCTAAAATGGCTGATTTACTGTAGCGCCCCCGAGTGGTCAAGTTTAATCACACTTTCAGGATATGTTCCAGGGAGATATGTCAACATATCCTGCAAGTTTCGTGATGATTGGGTAAGAGACTATGGAGTTATGTGTATTGATTTCTAGAGCCCCGCCCCTCCGATGTTCATTGGCTTATAACTTCTAAACGCAATGATATTTTTCAAAGCCTTTGATAGCACTTGATCAACTTGGTCTAATGATGACTCACAGCAATTTTGGTAAGAATCGGATATACGGTTTAGGAAAAATGACAAAAAAAAACGTGTTTTTCACAAAATTCAAAATGGTGGAACATTTCGGTAGGTGGACTTTAGTTGTTCCAATTGCGATTTTGTAGAGGAGACTTGCCTGCACATGTGTACCAAATTTTGTGTCAATCAGAGTTACAGTGTGCGTTGTGTGGCCTAAACAGCGCTAGGTAGTGCTAGGTGGCACTAGAGAGCAGGTTTGTTTACAAGGCCTCTAAAATGTCGCAATTTTCGCCAGTTCCCATGTGCACACCAATTTTTTTAGCTAATTTTAATGCTAAGGCCTCCAAAAAGGCAGCACAAGTTGCGGAAGAAAAATAATCAATGCAGTTTCAATGCCGGTGCTCGGGCCCTAATAAACCAAGGTGGCTTGACTGGCCAAATAACTGATGATTGTCAATATGCTGCTGTAACTTTAAACTTTATAAACTTATAAATAAACAAAACTCCTTCGGGCTCGGAGTCAAGTCTGCCCCTTCTTTTCTTAGAGACTCACATTTCATGTTTGGCCCAGGTGAATTCTATCTTAAGACTTCAAAGTTAGTTCCAGGACATTTAGTGGAACTGAACTCTGTAACCGAGGCCGCATCAATGCCTCAAGGACCAGACGGCTATATTTAGTGGCGCGGATCTGAGGACCACAGTCCAGACACCTGTGGCACATAGAGTGCAAATATCTCACAACTACTGGACAGATTGGGATCAACTTTAGTTTCCGACCTATATGAACTATAAAGGATGACTCATGATGAGTTTGGTGATTCCCTGATTGTTCTTTTAGCAGCACCAACAGGTCAGAATGTACACCGGATTCTCAAATCATGAGAGCATACTCAAAATATACTCTAAAAACTGGATCATTGTATTTGCCAAAAGGCAGCTTTCCATCTCCAGCTCGTCCAAAACTTGGCTGCCTGACTTCTAAAAGACGAGACCATATCACTCCCATTCTAGCAACGCTCCACTGGCTACTAGTTATTTATTGTAAATGTTACTTATTTCTTTTAAAGCCCTACAAGTCCTGTGTTTGTTTGACGCGTCCACCAACTCACTATTTATAATAACTCAACTGACTTCCTTGGAGGCAGCCCTGCACGTCCCGGCTCACGATGTGGGTTGGACACAAATGACACTGCTTTACTTTTCATAGATACAAGTACGAACAACGAATGAGAACAGCCTGCACAAGTCCTCCAACCTACACAAAAAACTATTCTCAAAACTTTAAAAACACGACTGCAACTGCTTTCAAGCCTCCATCATTGATTCATTTTTAAATGAGCTGGACATAAAAATGCCTTTTTAACCCTTTTAGATCACATCCCCAGTTATATTGTTCACCTATTTAACAACATATGCAGACATTTTTTTTTATCAAAATCAATTGTTTTTCTTTCAGGAAAACAAAATATGACGCATGCTTACATCAGCTATTACCAACCAATTTCTACCAATAATATCACTATGTCAACCATCAATAACCTGCAACTTTTAATGGCACAGGGCTCGATGAGGTCATCTTTTCAACTACAGCAGCATGTTACTGTTGTAGCTGCTCCGTCAAAGATGCTCTTTATCAAAGATGACATTCCACGCTCCACCAATGGATTGAATGATACACTTCCAGTCACTTAAGTGGGTGTGATGTGTTCCCCTCTCCGCATCAGATCCCCAATGTGAGCCTCAGAGCATACAGAACTGATGTATCCTGGCGTGATCTGATGACAAGTCACTGAAAAGACATTGCTGTTTGGAAATATCATGTCACGAATACCCTGGCCAAAATAATTGGGATTCACGATATGATCCCGATACTCATCAAAATGTGCTTGAATCTCTTAAACACTTAAACATACTGGAATCACATATATTTTGTTAAAAAAAAAACAAATGACTGGATGTGCATTTATGTAATGCTTTTCTCCTGTTCCTGACTGCTCAAGGAAGGAATGTCTACATTCACCCATTCACACACATTCATATGTCAGAGGAGCCACCTGCCCATCAGGATCTCATCTAACTCACTCATACACACACTCACACGGCCTCGGAGGCTGTATCTTGGTAAATGGTAAATGGCCTCATTTATATAGCGCTTTTATCCAAAGCGCTTTACAGTAATGACTGACATTCACCCATTCATACACACATTCACACACCGATGGCAGAGTCAACCACGCAGGGCGACAGCCAGCTCGTCAGGAGCAATTAGGGTGAGGGGTCTTGCTCAGGGACACCAGGCACTCAGCTAGGAGGAGCCAGGGATCGAACCAGCCAACCCGCTCTACCTACTGAGCTAATCCCTATGGGCCCATGGACACTTCGGCATGTGGACTGGAGGATGACTCGCTCTACCTCTGAGCCACAGCCATATTGCTTCACAGATAAGACATCCTTTGGTAGACAACAGTCAAATAATCTTAAATAAGTTGATCATGAATCTTAAGGTCTCCCTGCATAAATGAAGGATACATTCTTTTAAAAAAAATGTGTTTTTGTATCATGTATTTCTTCAATCAGGCTCTTTTTTTCGCTTGTCTAACATGATAGCTAGCTTTAAATCGTTTTCTGAGATCAGATCATGTGAACCACTGATTTGATCTGTATTTTATGAATCTCTTGTATCTTTACTGTAAAAATCTGAATCTGATATTTAACCATGAACTAAAAACCAAGACAAATGTAGTTAAGTAAAACCTACATTAATTCCTTCTGAAAGGTAGTGAACTAGAATATAAAGTAAGATAACATGGACATACAAGTACCTTGAATTTGTACTTAAGTACTGGAATACTTGTACTTTCCATCTACATTAATACATACACTGGTCTGGGTAAACTGACCCGTTAAGAACAGGGTTCCAGGACTGCGAGGCCAGGTCCTGAGGTACTCGGAGTCTTTACCCGAGCTGCTTGTGACAGAACAGTGGATTAAGACTCTATTCCTGGAGCATCAGCTGTTCCTATCATCTTCATTATGGAGGAACAAAAAAAAAGTGACGGCAGGCTCGTCTTTAAAGAAAAGATGTCTGACAACTAGCACAGGCATCTCCAAACACATAGCTGACCCTGGAGCAAATGGCCGTCGTCTGTTAACCAATAACAGGCGGGGGTGTATCTCCGGAGCTGACTATATTTTAGGACATAACAACATGTTGCTCTGGAGATGGAATAATATCTGCAGGGTTAAATTTGGGGCCCAATTTTTGTCTTAAGTAAGTGTGAGTGTGTGTGTTATGTGTAGGATTGTCTCTGGAGGGAGGGAGGACGGGTTGGCAGTAACCCAACACCACATAACATCCCTCGGATGGACAAGACGTGAGAGTGTGGCACAAAAATAACTCGCAGTGGGGGCTGACCTCAGAGCCTAAAAGAAAAGGTGTATGTGAAAGAGGAAAACAAGATATCTGAAAGAAAACTTCTTGTTCAGGTCCTTGGAATTATGGAAACCTAAACAAAAGCTCCTCTGTTGTTGGAATCTTGTTTTTAAAAAGACATAAAAAAAAAAAAACAATACTGTTGATTTAACATGCAGACACATTTGGTGACTGGGAGTTAAAGTGAAGGCCAGCGGTGGAAGATGTATACCTTTTTATTTACTTTTACTTCATTAAAAGTACCACACTATTAAAATACTCACGTTACATGTCAAAGTTCTGCATTCAAAATATTACTCACAAAAAACATTAGCATCAAAAATGTACTCAAAATACCAAAAGTTAAAGTAGCCTATTCCTTTTGCAAATGTGATTACTGATACATGTAGCATCTAGAATGTACTTAAATAATCAACAGTAATCTCCTATGCAAATACACACACATATATATTATCATTATATATAATTATTATTACTGATGCATTATGTAAGCACTTTAACTTTTTATCGGGCTCATTTTAACAATTCATTTCATTGTAACAATTTAAAATACTGTCACATAGATTCTAAGAATGCATACTATTTTTCCAAATAGATGTTGTGTTTAACAAGTTAAATTGTTGAAGTACTGACCTGAAAATGAAAGGATATGCCTCCGAGGAGTATAGAAGTAGAAGAAGAATTACTTAGTTACATAAAACTCAGATTTCAACCAAGTTGTGCCAAAGACTATAAACATTGGTGCTAATTCTCTGAAAGATACAACAAAAATGTGTAATATGTAATTCATTTCCATACAACATGAAGCTTCACTTTAAAGACCGAAAAAATACCAAAGACCGAAATAAACGGCATCATAAAAGTGCCTCTATTGTGGGAATTGTGTTGTAGCATAACGTTTTAATGTTGCTTTAACATCGGAATGCTTGTGAAGAAAACGGGCTAAATTTGGCGAGTGAGGGATTAACGTGAAGTCTAAAGTGAAGACAGAGACCGGGGTTGGCAGCCACTGCAGATTACACCAGGTTTCCCTCCGAACCCCTCAGTGCTGACAGGAGGATAAACACTGACGGATCTACTTTCAAGTTCATGCCTTGTAGTGGTGTTGCCTTTCAGTGCGCCGCATCACCAAGTCGTATATCACCTGGTCGCCACTGATACAAACCAATACCAAAAAAGATTACTCATGAACAATCCCTCGCAACACAAGAATAAGTGCAGTACTATTCAAAGAAACATGATGGAAAACCAAAAACATTCCACCTTTTACCCTGTGTAACAATAAAGTAAAGCCAATCAAACATCAACTACAAAGTGCCCAAATTGCTTCTATCAAAGAATTCCCCAAACCGCCATGAACATTCAACCAAATAAAAACAGACACCTTGAAAACAAACCAGCCAGACGTCAACTCAATAAGATTCAAACTTGAACGCAAACAAGACTTGATTTAAACATAGAAAATATAAATTCCAAACGAACCGTAGGCAACCAGATGAAGCTTTAACGGCTGTTGTCATTTGAAAAATGTGCATGCAAACAACCACAGATATTCCTCATCTACTAAACACACACACACAGAAGAGGTAAGAGGTCTTACTTCCACCAGGCAGAGTATTCAGCTTGTTAGAGACGCAGACCGAGTCCCGACCACACCAAGTGTTAAGAAGGTATATATTGCAATCTCTGATAGCCCTCTAAATCCTCCACTTTCTCTTTATGGAAGTGGATTAGTGGTCAAACCAATGAGCTGGCAAGGTCATGAAATACAGTACAGTGTCATCTGCCCCCTTTCCTCGCCTCATTATAAATAACCCGCCCTTTAAGATTGTTATCTGTATTATCTTGTTTCATCGAGCTTCTGCCGGCGGAACGCAAGAAAGTGATTAAACCACACAGGCATTTCTTAATCAGCAGTTCATATATTTATATGCTAAATATATGCAACATTCAAAAGTGAATAATGTGCTGTCACAAAGCTTGTTCATGACTCTAAATGTGTGAATGGTCTTGAAGAAAATCTTCTTTACAAATAGATGTTATTTAGTTTTGTACATGGGGAAGCAATGGCGGTAAAATGGTTCAACCAGATAGGAACAGCTTCCTGTTTCAGTGTCCATTGTTTCACAGTAATGCAGCCCAGGACAAACTGGAATTAACAGCTGCAGCAGGTTGCTTTAGCAAAGCTCTTCCTTAAACTTCACAATGGAAACAGAAGGTTAGTCTCGGGTTAACGCGAGTGGAATATGAGCTGAACCAACCCGTTCTCACTGCAAATAATGCAGCTTGGTTATTGGTCCTCGACGCCCATTTAGCAAGGAAACTTTTTGTATGTGATTCTGTGTAGAGCAACATATGTGGCATTAAGAGAAACTTAGTAAACACAGGGACGAAAGGGAGGGGAGGTGTCAAACAAAGACAGGACTTTCATCCAGGACACTGCTCTTAGTGTCGAGGGTGAAACTGAAAGTAAAATGTTTGTCGTCAGTACCATACATCATTAGTCACATGAGTTATTAGTCAAGTTAACTTCAACCTGGCTCTTTTCCTAAACCAGTGGTTTGTTGCCTAAACCTGCGTAATGACGACAGGTTTATTTTGAAAAGACACTTTAACGAGCGCACGGCAACAGGTTCTGACTCCGATGCGTTTTGAAATGCAGCTTGGTCAGTGCTCCAAAGCTGCAAACCAGCTCTACATTCTTCTCTATCATTACGTATCACATGTGTCAATGTACGGTAGTTACATGCATGGAGTCTTTTCAAAATAATCTACTCACAGGAAGTTAAGTTTAGGCAACAAAACAACTTAGTCAGGTTTAAGAAAATATCTTTTTTTTTTCTAACGACTCATCTGACTAGCAAGTGAGGAAAAAGTCACATGACTTACTATTACGACTGATGTTTTGCATGGGACACAAACAGTGGTGTCCTAGATGAAAGTCCTATGTTTGTTGGAAACCACAAAAAGTGTCATTTTTGCACATGTCAGTGACAACATGTCTATACACACTTGTTACATGCAAACTATTTCCCACAGTCTCAGAAAACAAATCAATATTTGTCCCAGTATTAAAATCAAAGCAGCTTCCGAACATTGTTGTGCTTTTAATGGAAGTTGGACTCACAGTGTTGTTGCAGCCCAGCGGCTCTGGAACAGAAAGATCTGAATTCCTGGAACATAAAAAAACAAAACTGTAAGACAAAACAGACGACTTATCGTTGATGTAAACTTATATGAGTCAATATCAAAAACTATCATGAATTCACAAGTTATCATGAGTTTGATGAAGGTCAAAGACCAACTTGATGTCAGAGAAATTAAGTTAAGCTTGAAAATTACCTTTACAGCACAAAAGTTCAAAACTACACTGTGAATTTCAAGGGAAAGATTTTGTCATGGATTATATTTGCTTATCACATAACACAAATAAATTTCAAACAATTCCACACATTAACATATTATTTTCTGAAATAAGGTCCCATGGGGGGAACAGGAAGGGGCGGGACTTAGCCTCTCTACATGATATAGTTGTTATAAAGTGTTATAGGAGCTATGCTAAGGATGACTCCAGTGCATCAAGCCATGTTTTCACATTTTTACACAACTGGAGAAAAACAGTTTAACTTAACTTATTATTGCTTAAAAGAAACATTAATGAACGAAAACAACATATATTTTTAAAAAAAGGGTTACTTAACTCAAATCAGTTTCTCTTTCTGTGATTCAAGTTAAACATCACTAGTAGGAAGATACCTTTTCTTCAGAGTTCATTTCAGGGGACAAATGGTTGTATATGACATTATTTGGGTTCATATTTCTATCCATCTCTCTCCAGTTTTCAGCGGATTCAGTCAGTCAGTCTGACCCCCATTAGAGGCTTTGAAAGTCATAAAAATGCCAAGAAACTCAGTGGTGGATAATGCTCACTTTTTTTTAACACTCCCACACGCAATACTAATTCTATTTTGAATTCTGTTTAAAAAAAACAGTGCATGCATTTTTTTTTATTTTTTTTTTTACCAAATTCAATTCACAAAATGCAGTTTACATTTGTGCTATCGGAGGGTGCCAAAACACCCAAGTACCCAACCCCATATTCATTATAATTTGCTAGGCCCCGCCCCCATGCTACAACCCCAACATACTTGAACCATCATCTAGCTCTCCAAACCGGTGACACTGCAATTAAAGCTATGGTTTTCAATTTGGGATAAAGAAAAAAATCCATTCAGTCTAATCAGCCGTAGGCCTGCATAGAAATTGACTAATGGGAGCCATAGCTCCGGAAGGCTGCCATTGGCTCGTACAAGCCATCCAATCCCCTCGTCTACCCTGCTCCTCGTCATCCCGCTTCATCCCCTCCCACTCCCGCCTCGTCGAATCGTGGAAGGGGAGGGGTTTGGTTGGGGGGCGGGATGCTTTTTTCAAATCTGTCTCAGAGGCTTAACTGATTTTCAGAAAGTAGACCATAGCTTTAAATCAACACTAAAGAGTTTTTATTGCCTTAAAATAATGTTTCCAAAATTGTTTCAGTGGTTCATCACCTCAAAACCGGGTGAACGGCACTTCCGCATTCGCTCAGCGGCCCTCTATCGGCTGTAACTGCACTATGTAACTTTGCCTCGTCGGGTAGTGGTTTTGTAGTTCTAATGAGACTACAAATTTGACCTGCTTTACAGCAAGCGTTACAAAAGCGAGGCTCTGCGTGGAGATCAGTGGGAGAACACCCGGCAGGTGCGTGGAAGATACCTTGCAGCTAGGCAGTTTTTAAATGGGCATCATGGCAGTGCCTGCAAAGAAAAGGAGGGGTATAATGTCTGATGAGGCGAAGAAAAGAAAACGGGAGCATGACAAAGAAAGAGCTTGAACGAGAGTGAATATCGGACCGGCTCACACTGGTGAGAGGTGAAGGAGACTACAAAATGCAAGACGGATGGTGACTTGGCTTTGTTGCTGCTGGACTTGTAAATAATACCGGTAATATTTTTTTTTCCAACAGTGTGCATCTGTGTACAATACATTGTTAATTATTTTATTGGCTCATGTTAGCTAAGGTGTTAGCTATTGTGCTAATATAAACTGCTCAAAAAATAAAGGGAACACCTAAACACCACATGCTAGTTCTCAATGAATAACATATTCCAGATGGAAATCTTTATTCATTACAAAGTGCAATGCGTTGACAACAAAACATAAGGATGATTAAAACATAAGGATGATTAATGAAATCAAAATCCTCATTTTATGGAGGTGTCGTTTCACTATCATACCGAAAATCAAAGTGGAAAATCAGATTGCAGGCTGATCCAACTTTTGTGGAGATTTTTCAAGACATGTCAAAATGGTCCTCAGTAGAGCGTGTGGCCTCCACGTGCCTGTATGCACTTCCTACAATGCATGGGCATGCTCCTGATGTGACGACGGATGGTCTCCTGAGGGATCTCTTTCCAGACCTGGACCATAGCAGCAGTCAACTCCTGGACAGTCTGTGGTGCGACATTGAGTTGGTGGAAGAACGAGACATGATGTCTCAGATGTGCTCAATAGGATTCAGGTCTGGGATACGGGCAGGCCACTCCATAACATCAATGCAGGAACTGCTGACACACTCCAGCCACATGAGGCCTAGCAGTGTCATGCATTAGAAGGAACCTAGGGCCCACTGCACCAGCATATGGTCTCACAATGGGTCTGAGGATCTCGTCCCAGTACCTAATGGTAGTCAGGGTACCTCCGTCAAGCACATGGAGGGCTGTGCGACCGTCCAAAGAAATGCTTCCCCAGACCATCACTGACCCACCTCCAAACCGGTCATGCTGGAGGAAAATGCAGGCAGCAGAACGTTCTCCGCGGCGTCGACCACATGAGCTCAGGGTGAACCTACTCTCATCCGTGAAGAGCAGAGGGCACCAATGACGAATCTGCCAATCTCTGTGATCTCTAACAAATGCCAATCGCATTGCACGGTGTTGGGTTGTAACATTTGAGTTGAAACTTGAACATCAGAGGCCTGCTGGAGGTCATTTCGTAGGGCTCTGGCAGCGCTCCTTCTGTTCCTCCGTGCACAAAGGAGCAGATATCGGCCCTGCTGTTGGGTTGTTGTCCTTCTTCATCCCCCTCCACGTCTCCTAGTGTACTGGCCTGTCTCCTGGAATCTCTTCCATGCTCTTGACACTGCTGGGGGGACACAGCAAACCTTCTTGCCACAGTGCGCATTGATTTGCCATCCTGGATGAGTTGCACTAACTGGGCAACATCTGTGGGTTGGAGAAACTGCCTTATGCTACGTCTAGTGGTACAAACACTGCCAAAATTCAAAAAAGAAAAAAATCGGCCAGAAAGGCCGAGAACAGAGAAATCGTCTGTGGTCACCACCTGCAGAACCATTCCTTTAAAGGGAGGTCTTGCTAATTGCCACTCGTTTCCACCTGTGGTCTGTTCCATTTGCACAACAGCAGGTGAAATTGATTCCCAATCAGTGCTGCTTCCTAATTGGACAGGCTGATATCTCAAAAATATGATTAACTTGCAGTTACGTTATGTTGTTTTAGTGTTCCCTTTATTTTTTGAGCAGTGTATATGTAACTATCGCTATGGCTCATGTTAGCTAATCTTAGCTAAGGCGTTAGCTACTCTACCTTGTCATTGGACATCGTTCAAATCGTTCCAGAGCTGGTTCTGCATACAAACAAATAACGTGCGTGTGACGGTAGGCTGCGGTAGGCTTAATTATTTACGACAGCAGTAATTCAGGACAATTCCGCTTCCAACCTGTAGGGGGACCGAAGAGGAAAACTTCTTAAGTGTTGCTTTAAGCAATCATTTTGTTTTGTTTGCCAGTCTGTTTGAATTGGGTTTTTTGTTTTTCTATTTGTGTAAAGCATCCTTGGGTTTCTTGAAAGGCACTAATAATAATAATGCTGTTCCCTGGAAAGCTATAGGTCTTTATTCATTGTTATAATCATTAAAAATACATTGTACCGTAGGTAGCTTAGCTAGTACCCAGCAAACATTTTCTCGACCTGCGTCTAGACGTGACTTTAATTTTTTTCGACATGATAACATTAGGGGGAATACGATCTCAAAGAAAACATATTTAACTGAAAAACACTGTCAAGAATGATTTCCTCTATCTACTGCTGTGTCGAGATGCAGATATCCAATCATGTCGGGATGTCTGATAAACGTCGAGCAGGCAGGTTGATTTGACGCCTACCTGAGGGGCTGAAATGACCAACGTCATTTAGACGTTGTTTCAACGACATATCAACACACGAATGTTAAAAACTATTCGAAATAATGGAAATATGTTCGTGAATTTAAGAAAATAATGTAGTGTCATATTGGCAATGTGGGCTAAAATGTTTGTGATTCTAGCATCCATCTAGGAACTATTTTTCCTCACGTAGTTAGCGCACCTAGAGGTTTCCTACGCATGCGCAAGAAGAACTTTGCAGTGTCAGTTGACGAGGAGACACAGACACCTGTGAAAGGTGAGTTACTAAAAGTACTGTCATTTAAAATGAAACGGTGTTTGGTAAGACATTATACGTTTATCAGTTGCATGTTAGAGTTTTTTGCTGCACCGTGTATTGTTACAGATAGCTGTTTTTTTTTGCTTTTATCCGTAACCGAGCGGCGGCTAGCAGCTGAGTTAGCTGCCATGTGAAACTAGCCCTGAGTTAGCTCACAGGCTACGTGAGGTGCTCGATGCTAAACCGAGCCGAACATCTGTGCAACTCTCGGTTTAGCATCGTTACAGAACACTTTAAGGGGCCGTCAAGACGGGCGAAAACGTTATTTTTTCTCCGTCTTCCTCGGCATTGTTTCAAGAATATTTGCATCTAGACGGATCCACCGAAAACGCTGTAGTTCATATGCCAGGCCTATAAGTGTCGCTTGACATACACCAAAAACGGGACGGAGAGACGGAGCATGCGCAGAAGGTTTTCGCTCTATAATTTGTTCTTGCCATCTATAAAGTGCATTTAACATCTGAATAGGCGCTCTGTAAAAATGTTTACTTTTTTTCTCATGCCCTCTCTCCAGCTGCTGTGAAGAGATGGAGTCCAAAGGTCACAGATGCAGAAATAGAGAGTGTGATTCAGAACCACCTTAAACATGCCCCAGCAAGGAGTGGGGGCAAGGGGCAGACACCCACAGGACTGCAATAAAAAGGAAGTCAATTAAACATTTGTTGCAATAAACATGTTCGTTTTTTCTATTCAATTATTCAATATATAGATAACTCGTTACATATATCTGGTCCTGAATGCTGTCATTTATTTTTGTTTTTTTTTACCTGAGATTAGTCCATGTACTACTTGTATTTTACAGTATGGGTGAACATTACTGGAGTATTTTTTACTTTATCAGAGGTGAGTTTATTTACTATGAAAGTTTTGACCAGGTTCACCATTCCTGTGATATTTTAAGTTGGCAAATGTGAAATTGCTGGTGTTGTCTATTGGACTTTTTGACCTCTTTGCATTTTAAAGATTTTGCTGAAATTGATAAGTTCATTTAAATAGTTGTAGATTAGAGCATTGAGAATTGCACATGTATGCAGCACAAGAGCTGTGCTTGTCATAGAATGTATGGATGTGGTAATGCCAGTTATGTAGGCACTAGTTGAAACTAGATTTAGGTAAACATATTTTTAAATGCAATACATTACATTTTGACAAAGGTTGATATGCTGTCCAAATGACGTCGGTCATGAGAACGGCGCCAGAAAAACACCTCTGGTAGACGTCGAATCGACCTGCCTGACCGACGTTGATTAGACGTCAAATAGACATCACGTAGAGACGTTGAAAAGTCGTCTATACGACGTAATAATGACATAGATTGAAGTAGCCTGCTCTGTGAGCCGTTGATATGTTGTCGAAACGACGTTGAAACGACGCAAATTGATGCCGTCGAAATGACGTCGGTCAATGAGACCGACGTCAGAAAAACTTTTGTTTCAGCACCTCTGGTAGACGTCGAATCGACCTGCCTGACCGACGTTGATTAGACGTCAAATAGACGTCAAAATGTTTGCTGGGTAGTAGCATAGCATAGACGTGCTTACTCTAGTTAATATTGTGAAAACACTACTCTGCTAATGTTTGCTCCACAATCTCCTTTACAACCTCTCCAGGTAACGAGTATCACTAAAGCATAAAGTTTAACAGGACGAGCTCCAAATCCACAAAACCAACCTGAAAATGAAGAACATCTGAAACCATTGCTGACCAATGCTACACTATGATTAGCTTGTCTTCATTCTAGAGGCAGGACATGGCGAAGGGTAACTTATTCTTAATCATGACCCCTATACGTAATAATAAGTTATTGTCTAATTATGGTATGCCGCCACACAGCTATTAATGGCGACGACTGAGCAGGCGGCTCGCAGCTAACAGCGCAAACAACTGCTACATTGCTGACAGAGCTAAGAGCTTTTATCTGGCAGAGAATGTGAGACTGAGAACGTCAACTAAGCACAGAGAAGCTTTGATAACAACACACACAACAACTTCATTATGTGTTCAGGACGTCATTACTCTGCTATGTCTTTACATAAAAACATGTTCTTTGATGATGTTTTCTGAATGTCATATATTTTCTATCGTAATTCTATTTAATATACTATCTTTTGACTTTTGCCCTGTTATCCTTATACACCAAAACATCAAGACAGATTCCTTCAATGCACAAACCTACTTTGCAATAAGACCTATGAGAAGCATGAGAGTATGCTCCAGGCCCAAAAGAAGAAACCACTGTGGCTCTGAAGCAATGCATCAAGCTTTTCACAACCATGGAGACACTTGGAGAACATGATCCATGATATTGTCCAACTTGTAAGAAACATCAACAGGCCACAAAAAAGTCTGTATTCAGTCAAACTTTCAAGGCCAGTCATATTTCAGATTTTACAACAAATAAGCATGACTGAAACGGCTCTGTCAGTTTGTTTTTTTAAGTCAAAACTTTTATTTAATGAATTTGTGCAATATGAATGGTCTGCTGATAAAACCAGTGATGAAAAGCGGAATAAAAATACTACAGCTTTGTTAAGTGCAGATAAGACACTGATTTAAGCCTCGGCCTCAAACATCTTCTTCCTCCCGTCCATGCCAGCTTTGTCTTCAATGTTTTTACGCCAGTCACCGACGTCTCGCAGTTCCTTATCCTGAAACACCAAAGACCACAAATCAGCTTCTCTTTTAATCACAAGTTTCAAATGACGATCAGAGAAATAGCTGCTCTGTCTGACTGAGTCAGTGAGGTTTATCTTGACCCCATGTTTTTCAATCTGGTACATTAGCAAATATTTACAAAAAATATTGATTTACTGAGGTCATGCTGGACAAAAGTTGCAATATGCAATATGAGGGGAAAAGAATAAGGAGGACTTTCTAGGTGTTGTACTTAATTAGGAAATTTTTTTTTACACCGACTTCACTGATACTCCTCTCTCTGCAGAGGCATATGTAGGTTGTAAAAGAGGGGTGAGCAAAATTCAATTAGAATAGCCTGCTTCGACCAGTAGAGGGTACTGTGTATAAATATAACACAATGTAGAATTACCTTGCAATTAAATGTAAATACATACAAAGTAGAAGAAGAAGACAGCACAAGATGAGTTTGAAGCTCAAAATGATTGGAAACCATGTGGAGAAAAGTATGAAAATATGGCATTACTGTTTCATATGTGTTTCGTATGTGAGGGAGGTGTAAAGTAGCGTTTCACTCCGAGTCACATGTTTGTACTTCACCTTGCACCTACAAAATAACTGGACAGAATATGTTCACTTGAAGCATAATTCACAATGCAGTTTCCTTGTGTGGGAGCATCATTTTTATATTGACCAGCTGTCAAGAAAGGTGTGTCCCTTAAAATCAGGTTTATAAAATCAGGCCACTTCCTCACCTCCTCTTTGACCTCCTTCTTGACCTGCTTCAGGTTTGCCCTCAGGTCCATGTTGACCGTGTGTTTGGAGCCCAGCAGAGCCTTCAGCATGGCGTCGGCAGACATGCGCACTTTCCTTAGGACAGGCTTCTTAAATTTGCCCATCAGGTCCTGAACTTTGATTTTCAGGTCGTCAATCTGGAAAGTAGAAATAGTCCAGAAGCTGTGATGAATGAACATTAAAGTGGCAGTCCGTAACATTTTCATCTATTGAGTTGTCTTTTAAGTTCCTCTCTATCAGATAAACAATGGTGGTTGATCATGTGACCACTAATGAAAGTGCCTGTACTTGCTGCTTTGTCCAGAAATAGGATCTCTGTGTCTGTGGCCACATTCCCACTAAACTCTAAATGAGTTTGATCTTTTTCCGTCAGTCAGCAGCGGTTGGTCTGCAGGTGGAGCTACTCATGGAAGTATGCTGCGTTTACTTGGAATGGGAAATCGATAACTTCCAACTGCTGAGTCAGGCTCCCTCTAGTCTAAAGTGTTTGACCAGGTACATTTCATTACTGCTGGCTCACAATGGAGGATCAACAGGCAGAGAAAGAAGACCATTCAACTTCCAGTCCAAGAAAAAGAAACAACAAACTAATGGAAGTGAAGAAGTAAAGTCATCAAGAAGCAAAGTGACTGCCAACGAGGGAAAACCACGGACCTCCTTTCAGTGTGGAGCATTTGAAGACATCACGCAGATGAGAGACAGTCCACACTGAGATGAGTCCCAGAGGCTCGCCTGCAGTTCCATCTACCGCCACAGAGGCCGCTAGAAGCAACGCATCTCTAATCTTACCAACTGACACATTGGGCCCTAGTTTTGTGGCGCAGTGCAGGGTGGTGGAGCTGGCGTAATGCAAGTTTCGACCAGCGCAGCCTTGCACATGGTCAGTTTGGCAGTTTGGTGGATCGCCTGCGCTAAGATGGGTGTGGCGGCGCAGCAGGGGGAGGCGTCACAGATTCAGCTTGGCGCAGCAGAAGTTTCGTGGCAAAAAGCCTCGCCGAGACTACGCCGAAAGCCCGCCAGCTCCAACCTGGTCTACTCTTGGCGTAAGGCAAATTACAGCTGGCGGAGTGGCAGTTTGGCTGACAGGTGCACAGTGCGCACACGTCACCAAGACCTCACAGGCAGGTTTCCACAGTTCCAGGCACATTTACATGCAGTAAATAATCACAACAAGCACTATTTAATGCAACTAATTGAATCAACAAGTGAATTTATATCTATAGATTATCCCGTCACATCTGACATCAGATCACAGGAGGATGGCACGCATAACGGAAACTCAGCCCGACTGAATTAACACAGCTGAAACTTGGACCTCTCGGACCAAAACATCTCCCTCTCTCTCTCCTGTTTTTCATATCTATCCACTGCTAATAAAATGCGTCTATGCCTGAAAAAATCTTTAGAAAAAATACAGCAGCTTGTGCCTGGTCTTGAGCGGCAAGAGAGGCGCAACTTTGCCCGCGAGCTGGAACCGGAGTTGGGGCTGCAGCTCGTCTGAGCGGTACGCAAGGTCCCGGTGTCCCACCGTTCTGGTGTTGGATGGGGAATCCGGTGCAGCAGTGGAGCGCAGATGATGAAGACGGTGATGATGATGATGAATGGCCCGGCCGGCTCGTGCAGGCACCGGGTTCTCGCCATTATGTCTACTGCTGTGCGCCCTGACCCTGCTTTGTGATAGACATGCCTAAAATGTGCCTACAATTTCTATAGTGATATAATTGGCATTATAGGTATTATGACTATACGCACACACAGCGCGGGATGCACGTGGTGGGAGCGGTGGCGCTGCTTTTGTCATCGGGTTGTCAAGTGACGAAACTTGCACTGCACCACGCCTGGCGCATTAAAGGTGAGGAGAGGAGCTAATTTGATTGGTGAAGATCTGAATCGGCTGTGTTAATCCCAGTCCAGTGGGAGTGACGGGAGGCATGCCTGCGCTAGGCTGCGCGGTGCACGAAACTTGCAAAGTCCAGGCAGACACACCCCGTCGGCTTGTCGCAGGTGCGCTGCGCGCCGACTACGTAGACTACGCCTACGAAACTAGGGCCCTTTAGGTCTGGAAATAGCTTCAGCATGATACAGAACAATATTTTACAACCAAGCAAAAGTATAAACCTTCTGTACTTTTTTAGACTATGATTTTGTACGTTTGAACATTTGGGAGCAGAGCATGAGTTTGAGGGTTCCTGCGGGGGTTAAATGGTAAAATAATTGTTTTATAATCTACCTCCTTGTTGCATTTATTGACTTTCATATCCAGGTCGTAACGCTCCTCGTCAATCATGTCGATCTTGTGGTGGATCTCTCTGCACAGCTCCTGAACACAAATCAAAATCAAGCAGAGCTATATTTGATACAATGGAAATACGAAATACTGTAACTGCATGTTCTGAGGAATAAATACAGTAAATGATATACTGCATTCACAATATAAATCCTGTACCATGCACCACACTGAACGCTAGGCTCCAATCTCACTCGGATGCATCGTTAGAAAGCAGCCAAAAGGTTGATATTAGCTGTTTTCAACTACAATGAACTATATATATTTTGTCAGCATGCCGCAAACCCAAAACCTCCATTTTCTTCCCTCCTCCTCATCCAACAGCAAGAGCTCCATGTCTGTTTGAAAGCACATTTGATCACCTGGTGGACCACAGACCCCTGCTCCATGGGCAGATCAGCTGTTTTGCCCAAAACGCTTGGCGTTGCTATGCGTCTCCGTGTTATCGGGGCCTCAGAGGACATACCTGCATCTCCTGCATGCTCCTGGGCATGGACACTGGAGGACAGCTCTCAGCCATGTACCTGGCCCTCTCCTCCTCTCGCTCGCACTCCTCCTCTTCCAGTAAACCTTTGGCGATCGCCAGCATCAAACTCTGCCAGAGAACAACCACATAACATCATATACCGATGCACATTGAACATAGTGTTGTTGCCTGTTGCTTTGAACAATCAATGCTGTGTTATACAACACTGTAAGAGATGCAAAGGAATAGTTTACCTTCAGGTGATGCTTGCGACTCGATGACATCTTTTTCCTGAATTTGGTAAAACATCCATTTGTTAAGACAGATTTCTATGATGGTGTATTACGGCCATTGTAATAAAAAAAAAATACAGAGCTGGGGTATGGAGGGTTATATTCAGAGAAAAAAAAACTAAAGTCTATTAAAGTCATTTACCAATAAAATTCTCTGAGATTGTAAAGTCATACATTTATAATCAAATGCACTTTGAAGTTGGATTCATAATAAGAATAAATGATCATGATTTTAGCCCAAAATATTGTCATAAGCATCCAGTTTTGGAGACACATTGCTGGTAATTGGGCAATGTAATTTGTAAATACCTTTTTAATTTCAGAAAACAGTTTTATTCATGTGCATTTTCTTGGGAATTCTGAGGTTTATCTCCAGAGTTGTGAAATCAATTCCTCTTGACTGAAATCAGTTTTTTACCTATTTTATTAAATGCAAGAAGGTTTTATGTCTCAATAATGGACTTAATTTGATGAGAACAATGTTTTTCAGTACAAATATTTGCAAAAATGTTTCTGCAACACTCCTACGCTACAGAGAGTCCTGTTTAAAATACATGGTTCTGTGACCCTCTGACATGATCTTGTCTTTGAGAGGCAGGTTCAGTCTAGAATGAAGATACTGATATCATATGAAACTACACAACCCGAGTAATCGATAGGAACCATGCATGCAAAATTTGGCAAATTTAGCAAATCATGTAGATGAAACTGGTTCTATGGGTACCCACAAGTCCCCCTTTCCAGATATTCCCACTTTATGCTGATCCCATGTAGTTTTATGTAGAAGAGAGTCTCTTGGGTACCAACAGAACCCATTTTCATTAAGTTTAGGGCATGTAGTAAAAAAATTGTGGTAACACTTTCTATGAAGGTCTAGTTTATAATGCATTAGGAGCACATGCATAAGACATTATAATGCATTTATAATGCTTCATACATTCATATAATAGTGTATAATCATGTATAAGAACTTATACCAAGTATTACACGTGTGGACATAATGTATTATAAATTAAGCACTTATAATGTTTTATACCTGCATACTAAAGTGACAACAATGTTTGAATGAAGAATCTGTAGTCCTGGGTCACATAACACATTATAACCATCCTTACTCTAGCCAGTAGTAAAGACACACATAGAACCGCTCAACATAGAACAGATACTAAATGCTCAGTTACGGAAAGGGCGTAATACCTTATAAATATCAATAATATGTTATAAGATGACTTTAAGAGCTTTTATTAGCAATTGTATGATATTATAACACAATTATAATCACTTAGGAGCAGTATTTTGCTGGCTGTAAGTAAAGTGTAAGTTAAAAATTATACACCATAATGATCTTTAAAACAACTTTATTTTGCAAAAGCAAAATATAAAGAAAAGGTGCATGTTATTCTGTACATATCAATACAATTGACAGTACAACTGTAGAAAATTTAAAAAAAGCTTGCATAGCTCACAAATTAAAATTCTTGCACCTGAGAGACTAAAGAATGCAATTTATAACATAACAAATTACAACTTGGAACAGACTAACTTTTTTGCACATTTAATGTGCAATGGGAAGCAAAGTACCATTCTCTTTCATTTCGCTTATGCGCTCTTTAATCTCAGCTGTTATAGCTGCGCGACATCTGTCCACAAAGGTGGAGAGCTTTTCAAACTTCTCATTCCACTGGCCTACAGCTGTGAAAGCTTCAGGGGCTGCGAGGCTGAGCTCTGCGATAACTGCTGTTCTAGCGTTTGTTTTGCGGTCAACACTGACTTCTTCAAAGGCAGATTTCATGCCCCCCCCCCCCCCCCCTCACTGTAGCTCTTCAGCACTGCCTTGTACCTTTTCGTGATGTCTCTGCAGTTTTTCACTGAAAGAAAAAAAAGTTCATCTGTCATTGTAAAGAGAATGCATTAACTGGTATGTGCAGTATATGAAAGGAGAGTACATAATGTTGTATGTATACTTAACATCTTTTGTTCTATTTTTTCTTTCTCTCTTTCTATTTCTGCTCTATCATTTTATGAGAGCACAGTAACATTACACAAAATCCTCTCTGGAATCTCTTGAGTCTTTTGATTTTGTTTGTGAACTGGCTATCTCTTGGGGACCACAAAAAGTCTTAGAGATAATGACATACTGTCAAAAATAATTCACTTTTTTGGTAAAATACAGTCTGTTCTATCTTTTTATTAATTATTATTAGTTTGTGGTTTATATTTAATGTTTTTTTATGCAAGCAGTTAAAAAACACAGTTAAAACAGTTAAAACCGTCAATTTCACTCATTACTGATATATAAAACAATCTTACCTCGAACACGACTGGTTTCTGGTTTGGGGCTTCCACTCAACTTCGGGGATCTCTTCTTTGGCTTTTTCTTCTTCTTGGAGTCATCTTCCAAGGACGAATCAGACAATGGCGAGTCAATGGCTAAGGTGGAAGCAACTTCAGATTCTTCATCAGAAATGAAAAGTCTTTTCACTTGACTTTGAATCTTGGAAGACTCTGCTGCAATAAATCAAACACACACACACAGTTCTAAAACATTAATTCATATTTTTTCTTCTTCTTGTGTTTCTAGTTATAACAAACATTGTAGAACAATCCAAGATGGTGGATGTCAAAATTCAAACGTGTGAAAATTCATGTAATAACCCAGGAGCAACACAACCTGGCATATAATTGATCACCTGAACTAGATGATGGCTCCACCGATCTGTTCCCAGATCTGACTAGTTCCCTCATTAATTCAGCCTTGCTGGTCAGTTCACGCTGAATCTGACTTCAGCATTTCTATTGTTTCTTCTCGGAGTTTCCCGCGCTCTCTCTCTCCCTCCAGCTGAAGTTTGATCATGGCCAGCTCATGCTTGATTGTAGGAGCTGCACACAACACATTAGCAAAGATCACAAAAAAACCAAAAAATTATTTTTGTAAATATTAAATTACTTTAGCTAAAAGCTTTGACAGGGATCCTATGCCAAGTTTGAAACACAATCTATAACCTTTATTAGGCCTATGCTGGATATGACTCAACCAGGCATCATCTAATTTTAAATTTACGAATGTATTAAATATGACTACAAAGTTTCAGCTCTAACTTACACGCTTGAATATTATGAACAAAGCCCACATTTAATGATGCATTTTGGACAATCTACAGAAAAAGAAGCAACCTAAAATGGCAATACATACCCATTTCTCTTCCTCCACAGCAGGAGTGGAAGCCCTGTTGTCTTTTGGTGGCGGAGGATTCACAGCTCCCCTTCTCGTGTACATGGCTATTCATAAAACATAATCAACCGAGGGTTAGCGTTTGAAGCATTATGCTTTGGCTATTGTTAGTTTGACTTTGATTCAAACTTTACAGCAAAACGCTCCCACATTGACACTATGCACTAAAGTTTGCTTTTTCAACATGTTGGCTGGATTAGCTTGAATAGGTTACCCATGTGGCCTGGATGCTAACGTTTAAGCTTGGCTAACAAAACTTAAGCCAAAACCCCCCAAAATAACTATATGCATTTTGTTCATGTTTTACAGTCTGTGTTGAAAAATATTACCTTGAGTTTGGTTTCGTTGCCTTTTGCAGACCGTAACCACCTTCTTTTTTTTCAAAACTGCATTCAAGTGCGTCTTTCCTCTGTCGTCCTCGTGGTCCCCTGTGCTACGTTCAGGACTAATCAGAACTCGGAGATTGTGGCTTCTGACAATCAATAAATTTCGTTCATGCTGTAAATAAATTCAATTGCTTGATTTTGGTTCACTTGCATAACCTCTCAGCTAATGTTACCTGCTAACTAATTTAGTCAATACAATAGCTATTAACCTCCACATATTGCTGTAATCATAGTGTAAGATAAACTAAGCAACCATTATAATGTATAATTACAAATGAAATCTACGTTGAAATGTTAACAAAAAGTAGCTCTGAAAAGACAGCAGAATTTAAGACTTTAAACTAAAGAATTATATGTTGGAGAACCATTGCGTCAGTTTTAATAACTCCTTGTCCAAATCCTCTACAGTTGTAGCTGGTGTGCCTCAGGGGTCTGTCCTGGGCCCTTTGCTGTTTTGTATTTACATGCTTCCTCTGGGTAGAATAATTGCTGAATATGGTATACAGTTCCATTTCTATGCCGATGATACACAACTATACATTCCACTGCAACCTAATGACCCCTCTCAAATACTGAATCTGGAAACATGTGTAAATCAAATCAAGATCTGGATGAGCCACAACTTTCTCATGCTCAATACTACTAAGTCTGATCTGATGGTAATCAAGCCAAATAATTATAAATACTTATCCCAGGGTCTTGGTCTCAATATTGACGGTTGTTTCATCTCTGAAAGCACTCGCATCAGAAACCTCGGTGTTATTTTTGATCCAACCCTGACTTTTCAGTCCCACATTAAAGTAATCACCAAAACAGCTTTCTTTCACCTGCGGAATATTGCCAAAATCCGCCCTTCTCTATCCCTGCGTAGCGCCGAGGTGGTTCTCCATGCCCTTGTGTCCTCCCGTTTAGATTACTGTAATGTCCTTTTTTTCGGCCTCCCCATCTGCACTACCAGGAGTCTCCAGCTTGTACAAAACTCAGCTGCTAGACTTTTAATGAAATCCGGTAAATTTTGCCACATAACTCCGGTCCTGGCATCCTTACATTGGCTGCCCATTCAAGCTAGAGCTGATTTTAAGGTTCTTCTTTTAACCTATAAGGCCTTGAATGGACTTGCACCACTATATTTAACAGAACTACTTACTCCCTACACTCCGTCACGTCCTCTTCGTTCTCTTGGTTAAAACCTCCTGGTCATCCCTTATATCAGTAAAAAGTCAGCTGGTGGCAGGGCCTTTTCCTACCGTGCTCCTCTCTTATGGAATGGCCTTCCACAAGACATCAGAGATGCTACATCCACTGCGATTTTTAAGTCTCGTCTTAAAACATACCTTTTTACCCAATACTTTGGTTAACACTAACTAATTTTATCACTCTCCTCTGGTGTTTTACTCTTGTTTTATTTTACTATTGTTTTATTTATTTTGATTGTCTGCTATTATTGTTCTTGTTTTTACTGTAAAGTGTATTGAGACCATGTACCATGGTGATTTTGCACTTTAAATAATAAATTGATTGATTGATTGATTGATTGATTCAATTTATTTTTAACAACTCGAAATTCCCTTTTCCCAGCGTTCCGACTTGCGTGAACGCAGCAATCCCAGAAGGCAATTTTGGACGCAAGCGGGAGATCGCATGGATCCATGGGAGATCGTAGCTGCCCGCTCTTCAGGTGAAGGATGCCAACATGGCAAATTTACTGAGTGATGAAATTCGTCGATTAATACAACAAGAGGACACTATACGCAGCCGGAGAAAAATAGTTGTATGGATGCAAAGAAGAGGAATCCTAAAGCGTTGCATGATCTGCTCCACCTGCAAGAGGCCCATGCACCTAAACGTGGTCTCCAAAGCTGATGGATATGTATGGTAAGAAACGCCATTGCTACGTTAATTGTATGCTCAGACATGTCCACTTTTCACATCCTGTCAAGGAGGGAGGGGGGGATATGAATTCGTGAATATGTCCGGTTTTCATTGTTTTTTATGGGACCGTTCAGCATACTTAAACTGATGATGGTGTTTTGCACAACTTACTACTGTACATTGTTGTGTGCGCGCAAATGTCAGGGCAGCATTGCCTCTCATTAAAAACTGTCCAAGAGTGGGGCCACCCCATAGCGTGCACCATGAAGTTTGAGTTTTGACTGCAGGCCAGTGTGTAATTTAGAGACATGTCCGACCGGGATGGGGGGCTAATGAAAAAAAGAAAAGAATGAAAGGAGGCACTGTCGAGCAGGCTCACCTGCAGCCCACACAGGTGATAACTGCATGAGGAGCGCTCTGCTGTTTCTTCCTAGGATATTATTCATTATTAATTCATGTAGCACATACCCTTATCCATAACGCATGTGTAATGAATGACATCTGGTCTGGGTAAATCCCCACCCTGCTGCAGGCAGAGATGTAATATTTTGTAATTATCAGTTAGTTAAATCTATTGCCAATTAATAATTATCAACATTATTTTTCTTACTCACCCATTAGGTCTTGTGGCAGAAAAGGCCATCGCCAGAAGAGGAGATCTGTCAGAAGTGGATCGATCTTCTTCAACTCTCGTAGGCCTCTCCGAAGCCATTTGGAGTTCATCTATCGGTTGGTGTTTTATTTGTTAACATTACCCATTTTAATACCCATATGCAAATGCTGAGGTCCAAATTATTCATAGACTTCTGATTGCCCGTACATGATTTATGTTTTAATTTTACTAAGATCAACCATTTCTGTCAAAGGTATTCTCAGGGATTGAGGCTGAGACAGATGGATATGATGGAGGATGGCATTGCCAGCAGCAGTCGCACTTTGACGAAGATAGCTTCCACTTTGAGAAAGGAGCATAGGTTTTTGAGGGCATAACTTTGCCTCTATACGTAATATGTGTGCTGCATTCAAGTGGTGTCAGAAAAACTACCCAACATTATTTCTTGAATAGTGCATAATTGGAGATCACAACTTACATTTGACATGTATGTGTGACAGAGTATACTACTATATGACTGAAGCTCAAAAAGGTCTGCAGCAGTTATCTAGATTTATTTTAAAGCAGTAGAATATATTTTGTTGGAGAAGAACATAACATTTGGAACAATTTACCTGAATGAGCAAGCTCTAATATTGAACTTCCATCTCTCAAGGTCTGCATTACAGCCATTGACAAACTGAGACACCAGGGGAAATTGAAGATTGGTGGACATCATTGCTTAATGATGTTAGATGAAAGCAAATTCTCTCACAAGAGGAAAGTAAGTAGTGTATACTAGTTATTTCTTTTGTAAATTATCCATCTGTTGTTTGTTTTCGCAGTGTGATTTTTAAAAAGTAATGAGCTGGTTTGAAAAGTGGCTTCCAAGAAAGCTTTTTCACTCCATCTGAAAATATTTGGTTTTGCAGTATAACAGAGGACGCGTTGGACCTGCCTGGCGCCGCACAAAAAAGTGGGTTTTGGGCTTACTTGAAGTTGGGCAAACATCAAGAAGACCCATACTGAAGGTGGTGAGAGGCCGTTCGAGAGAAGATCTCCTGCCAACCATACTACACCATGTGAGAGGAGGCTCACAGATTGTCTCTGATGAATGGCGAGCTTACCAGCGGGTACTTGGAGATATGGGATTTGACCATCACACAGTATGCCATAAAAGGCATTTTGTTGACCCAAACACTGGAGCCCACACTCAGCATTTGGAACGTGCATGGCAGACGTTCAAGGTTGAAGTGTGGAGGCACCGTGGAAACCGTACCACAAAACTTTTGCAAGAACATTTAAAAGTGATTGAGTGGGAATACTGGCTGGCCAGGATTCATAGATTTCATATCATTGGCCGGCTCCTGCATGACATTCGTAAATATGCAATTCGTAACTGTTGAAAAATGAGGTACATCAGCTGATAAGAGTACCAAAATATTGATTTTGGTTTGGTAAGAGACTTGTTTTTTTATTGACCTTTATTCACTCCATAGGTCAATAAACCATTTTGTTTCTGCAAAATAAAGAGTTGCTTTAAACATCATTATGGTTGACTTACACTTTACTTACAGCCAGCAAAATACTGTTCCTAAGTGATTATAATTGTGTTATAATATCATACAATTGCTAATAACTTTATACAGTGTTGTCACTTTACTAAAAGCTCTTAAAGTCATCTTATAACATATTATTGATATTTATAAGGCATTACACCCTTTCCATAAGTGAGCATTTGGTATCTGTTCTATGTTGAGCAGTTCTGTGTGTGTCTTTACTACTGGCTAGAGTAAGGATGGTTATAATGTGTTATGTGACCCAGGACTTCAGATTCTTCATTCAAACACTGTTGTCACTTTAGTATGCAGGTATAAAACATTATAAGTGCTTAATTTATAATACATTATGTCCACACTTGTAACACTTAATAAACCTTGGTATAAGTTCTTATACATGATTATACACTATTGTAATGACATGTATGAAGCATTATAAATGCATTATAATGTCTTATACATGTGCTCCTAATGCATTATAAACTAGACCTTCATAGAAAGTGTTACCAAAATAGTTATATTCTCCTCATCTAAAATGGTTTATTTGAATATTTCTTCATACTTGGTTACCTAAAGATAAAGTTGAATTGCATGAAGTGTGTATTATTGGAAAGCTGAGATTCATGTGGATCCAATGAACCCAATTCCATTCATGATGATGTTAATCTACACGATAACCAATTCATTGTAGTGACAAGAGTTTTCAGGATAATCACCATGTCATGAAACTTTACAACCACAAACTAGAGGCCGAGGACTTTGAAGTAAAATATACATGAACATATAGATAAATAACACAGAACATACATATAAAAGGAACATAAATGACACAGAATTACTCACTCTGACATCTTGGCGGGGGGTTTTTTTGGCTTCAAAGTCTGCAGAAAAACATAATACACACAAAATCTCCTATTTTGAAGTAATATAGTATCTCAGAAACGGAGAAAAGTCATGAGGTGTACAGCAAACAGTGGAAAAGAGGGGAACAGGAAACAAGGTGAAGACGGGGTCAGGCTGAAGAGGAACATGACTGGAATGTCTCCGTCCAGTCTTTCAGAAATAATAACTCCACTTAGAGGAAACGGGACACCAACTGGGAGCATCAGTGGAGGAAAAACCTCTAGTCTAAATTAGGACAAGGATCTGGGCTCCAGTTGTCCCCCCTTGGGCATCCTTGTCATGAAAGGTCTGTCTTCTGGAAGATTATCAGGACCACCTGATACCTCCTCAGTTTGTACAAACATCTCCGACTGTGACTGAGTGGAATATGACCTCTGATGCTGCATTCATGGATTTATCACCTTATGGACGGCAAGCAAACTACTATGGCGATGTAGTATTGTTGACAAAGAATGGAGAATATATCAAATTCAATTATTGTGTGTGTATATTTTCTATATTATATATACAATTTATATACAATATATATATATTCTATTATTGAGGCAAATTATTAGCTTCCAGAGGACAGTGAAAGTAGAGACGAACCCTTTTCGATCACATAAATTGGTATTTTTATATAAAAATCAAAACATTTCTTCATGTCAAACTAAATATGACATGTGCTACTTAAAGTAGTACCAACTTACGTCAATGAGTAATATGACATCCATCCTCTAATTAATCTAAAGCAATAAGAGAGGTGTGTGGAGCCACGGCCCACTGTAGCTTCGTATTGCTCTACATTCTAAGCCCGCCCATTTTAGTGGTCCAATCAAATATGAAGGATTTGTTTTTAAAGTCCAAGTGAAATGGAAGAGCGTCTTCAGCCTCTGTACTATGAATCAATCAAATCCATTGTATTTGATTGGACTGCTAAACAAGTGGGTGGGCTTAGAATGCAGCGCTCCACACATGGCCCTTATGGCTAAATGTTTCAGATTGATTGATGGAGGAATGACGTATTATATTTATTGAAATTGGTTGCTACTAGCTAATATCATGTCACCTGTCATATTATGTTTTACAGGAAGAAAAAAATTAATGGATTCAATATAAAAATACAAAGGATTATTTTGTAATTGTTTTGCACGTTTTAAATAGGTGCACAATATGACTGAGGTTGTGATCTAAAAAGGCATTTCTTTAAATTGGATCTAGACTTTAAATCCCTCTTGTAACTGTACTGGAAATACTCACATTACAGAAGATAGACGCGCTCTAACTTTCCATTTCACATGGATTTTAATTATTTTAATTATTTTTGGCTCCCAATCCTGATCCAATCCTAACATGGTGTATCTGCCAACCAATGTTTCTGTTACAACACTGAAAAGAAATAAATGGATATCTGGTTTTATGTAGCTAATACTGATCCATCAAAAAATGACAGATTGACCGAGATCAAACCACATCAGTTAAATGGACTTTCCCCTAAAAGGAATGTCTTAATCTAAAGATACACTCCCTAAATTGTGTTACTAAAGAAAACAGCACCTCCAAATACCCAAATTACTTGATCAAGCAGATCCAGTTTTTACAATAGGACATTTGCATCAGTTGCCTTTAACACTTTGTTAGCCTTTTTGTGTTTTAATTGTATAAAGTATGCATTGTTGTTAATATTAAAAGGCAGAGGTCATTTGGAAAAAACACAGAGAACTCCCCCTTCATTCAGACCTCTGTTCAGAAGCCACTCCCCCAGAACAGAGAATGGCAGAGTGCAATTCTCAAGTAAGCTCTGACAGACAGGCAGGCCGTCCAATTATTTTCTCTGGCCCAACATTTTTGATTGGACAATCCAGTCCTGCCACAGCCACAGATGACATTAAAAAAATGTATGTCAGAGCATTTAATATATTCGTTGCTATCTGTATGTTACGAGGATTTCAAGTAATATAAAAGAAAGTGTTTCAGAATAGCATCACCTTCTCAACCTTTAACTTATATTTTGTAATTTACAGTTGTATCTGTCAGACTCGTTTAATTATTTATACCTATTTTTCTTAATTTATCATATAGGTATATAAACACCTCATTAAAACTCAGTGTTATCAATTAAAAGCAGATATGCAGCATAAAAAAGCGGCATATAAATCTTTGTCATATGTTAAAGTGCTATAAGTTTTCAACGTGAAATCCATCCTCATTTTCTCATAATTGTTCGGCAATAAAAGTCTAATTGCAGCACACTGCAAACTGACCAATAAATCAGTTTACTAAAATACTGCTTGAATTTTGCTCTTATCAACGTATGGAGTAAGACAGCTTCCAAAAAGATGTGTCCATGATTCTAACCATTCGTACTCGTAATGATAAACATTTGTATGTAAATAAAAAAGTTGTACCCAAAATTCTGCTGTCATACACATGAGTCTGAGAAATTGTTCGGGTTAGGATTGTTTTTATGTGAGTATGAATCTAAAAGCTGTGAGTGCAAAGTCTTGTGAATACAACTCTAATTTCTACGACTACGAAGTCTTCACTGTGAACACGAATTCAAGTTTGTGGGTACGAGTAGAAAAAGTGTTGAAATTACGTCACAGCAGGTCACAGGGGAAAGTAATCGAACCCCGAGTGATGCGCCGAAGCCGAGGATGGCTGACAACAGCAGTGCACCGATGGACACCGCGGGTAACTCAGGGGAAGCAGCATCACAGGTAAAGTAAATAACACATCCAACATTTATTTATTTTTATTTAGTTATTTATTTCATGAAATTGTACTGTTTTAAATCATATACAGTTTATGGACGTGAAGACTGCTACTGCTTTAGCTTACAAGCTAACGACATGGGGACGTCGATGAGCCGGGACAGAAGCTCCTCAGAAAAAACGAACTTTGGTCGGCCTCGTCCTCCAGCTCTAATGAAAGCACAGGGACTCTCTTGGGAAACAGCTGCGTGGATCTTATTTTGCAGGGATAAAAGACACTCCACAATTTCAGCTGGGATGTTTAAAGTACTGGAGGCAGCCGTCACAATGAATGCTTCTTGATTTACAATGTATTGTAAATAGTCCAAATTCAAGTGTGGTTGATTCAACACATCTGTAATCCTTGATTTCAGGCGTTCCAATAACCGAGCAGCTACTGGTCCCTGTAAACAACAAGTTTGATGTATTAAATGCCACTGTTAACATAGTCATTTACCAACATACAGTAATCTATCAATTCCACATAGGCTGGACAGACATTCAAAATAATTTTGTATTTTAGCAAAATAATATATATGCCAATCATTAGCATGCAAGTTAATACAACAAAAATCAATTATTATATTATTAATTATGATTATTATTACTATAGTTTGGACCCATGCAAACCACACTTGTGCGCCTAATCTCAAGCAAATGACTGCAGGCAAATAATAATAACTCTTATAGGGCTTTATAGGGCCCCCAGCAGCGGTGCGCCCGCTACTGGGGGCGCAGCTCTGATCAAAGAGGCTACAGAGGAACTATGCAGGATATTTTCCTTATGGTTCTTTTTTTACCTTGATTAAACAGCTTCAGAGTAATAGTGCTGGTTAAATAAACGACTAATTACGTGGAGAATGGAGCCTCAGACGTCTCTGCAGCACCGCAACACAAACACGCACCGTAACGCCCATAATGTTGGTCAACATTATATCTCAAATTAGTTTTGTTTTTGTTTTCATCAGCGCTAATTAGCTAACTTAAGCCAACTTCTAATGCTAGTAGCTAATGCAAGCACTAACTGAGCATCACCGCCACCGGCATGTCGTTAGCTTGTAAGCTAAAGCAGTAGCAGTCTTCACGTCCATAAACTGTATATGATTTAAAACAGTACAATTTCATGAAATAAATAACTAAATAAAAATAAATAAATGTTGGATGTGTTATTTACTTTACCTGTGATGCTGCTTCCCCTGAGTTACCCGCGGTGTCCATCGGTGCACTGCTGTTGTCAGCCATCCTCGGCTTCGGCGCATCACTCGGGGTTCGATTACTTTCCCCTGTGACCTGCTGTGACGTAATTTCAACACTTTTTCTACTCGTACCCACAAACTTGAATTCGTGTTCACAGTGAAGACTTCATAGTCATAGAAATTAGAGTTGTATTCACAAGACTTTGCACTCACAGCTTTTAGATTCATACTCACATAAAAACAATCCTAACCCGAACAATTTCTCAGACTCATGTGTATGACAGCAGAATTTTGGGTACAACTTTTTTATTTACATACAAATGTTTATCATTACGAGTACGAATGGTTAGAATCATGGACACATCTTTTTGGAAGCTGTCTTACTCCATATCAACGCACCTGGGTACAAAATCTCAACTCAAGTTGACGTCAATAGAGGCCTTATATTTATAGTCACGGTGAGAGACAAACTATTATTAGATTCCATTTGGATTATACCATGAATTACACATATGCTTCAATTCAAAGACGAAGATGAAGGACCATGTTGATAAAAAGAGTCAGTGGATAAAAAGACAGCTAAGATAGCGTTATATTTGTGATGAAACATAGCTAAGTTAGCTAGCTAGCAAGCAACGCTAACGGCTGCCTTGGTGACGTACGTTGAGCAAGATGAGAGACGTAGTTCACTGAGCGGTCTCACACAAAACGAAATGACACCATAGCAAACCTAGTTTCTACAGACTTTTTGGACAAATATCACATTTGGAATTCGTGGCACAATTGAATTGAATGAAAAAGATATTTGTCTCTCTCCCTTGACTACCATACAAAAGTGTCAGATTCATAAGCAGTGTTGGGAGTAACGCGTTACAAAAGTAATGCATTACTGTAATGCATTACGTTTTGCTGTAACGCGGTAATGTAAGGCATTACAAAAGAAAAACTGGTAATATTTTACTCGGTACAAATCTCAGTAACGCGCGTTACAATGCATTTTAAACCCGAAATCAATTGACTCAACATTCGCGATCCCGAGATGGGCATACGCTCCACTTTTGGAAAAGTGTGAAAGCCGGTCCGTGTAACTCTTACACTATGTTAATTAAGCGCTGTTGTTAGCAGGCTCCATGAGCTGGACACCGACTCACGGAGCGGGTCAGAGCGCAGCCGACCCGGCACACCGAGGATCAACAGCTGAGGGGCAGCGGCGAAAAGGCGGAGGCTCCGATTCTCCCCGTCGGTTTTGAACCGCTTTTATGTCCGCGTCATAAAGCTTTTGGTGCGAGTTTAAAACAGTAGGTTTATTTCAAAACGCGAGCGTCAGACGCTGTCAAAGCGTTAATGAACAGTGTTTTAGAGCTCCCCCTAAATGTCTCAGGTAGGCTTTCAGGTAATTTCGCAGCAAACAGCGCCTTCAAGGTCATTAAAAAAGATGAACGGCAAATCTGGAATGAAAAATGGCCCTGTTATTTTGTCCCCGAAACCCATTCATGAACACAATATCTAATATCAGTTAACGAGTCGTTTTCCGTTTCTTGTTTTCCGTTTTTGAAACGAATAACAGGATACGAGTCATTTTCCGTTTTCCGTTCTTTTATTTTGAAGCGAAAAACATCACATCCTGCTGTGTAATGCGCTGCATTGAACACAAGAAGATCTATTGAGAACAAAAAATCCATATTTCCTTTTATTTTGGCGAAAAGTAATGCAAAAGTAATGTAAAAGTAGTGTAATGCCTTACAATTCAAAGACAGTAATATTGTAATGTTACTAATTACTTTGAAATGACAGTAACAAGTAATAAATAATGCATTACGCTTTTGAAGTAACTTGCCCAACACTGTTTATAAGTAAATCAGTCTTAGCTCTGACACTTTAAATGTATAAACCCTAGGACTACGCTTTTCCAACTTCACAGTCCATTTGCACAAACACACTGCATCACAGTTCACTTGCCACCTGCAGCCCCAAAATGAACCACATTAACATCCAAAATCTCCTCAGTGGACGGCAACGCCTTTATCATCCTAAGAGTTACTCTAATAAGCTGGTCCCCTTTTGTAACTTGTCAACAACGGTTTAAAACATGCAACATTGGTCTTGACAAGAGCTCAAAAGAAAACAACCAAAATCCATATTTGCAGAGGGCCATAAAGCTCACCTATGAATCCCATTTCTGCAAAAACAATCAGCAGAGAAAAGAAAAAAGATTTCTTACCTTTTGGTTTGAAGACGGAGGCAGAACGGTGCGAGTTGGGAAGCAGCTCAGTTTTGGCACTATAAGTTGGTATATATTACATACCACAAAGGCAAAGGAAAACCCATTTTTCTCTTTATGGAAGTCGATTTTCAAACAGACCAATGGGCTCACCAGCACCCGAAATATTATATCTGCCCCCCCCCCCCCTCCCCTTCACCCTGAAATCTCCTCCCTATCTGACCATTAAAAATAACCCCTTCCTTAAATTGTCCCCCCCCCCCCCAAAAAAAAGAAGGAGCTTGCGAACCTGGAGGTGAAGACGAAAAGAAGTAGAGTGTAGATCAAACAGATCAGTGTCATATGTGAACACCGCCGGGCCGACTGTATAAAACAGGGCTGGGCTCGATGAAGGAAACCAGGGAGCAGCTGTGATGAGAGCTGAGGGTAGGTCAGGTGGAAGGGCAGAAAAAAGAGTGATGATTCAAGGTGGCCATTGAAGACACACTCAGTGGATGCTACTACATTTACATTTACATTTACATTTAGGTCATTTAGCAGACGCTTTTGTCCAAAACGACTTACAATAAGTACATTTGTCAAAAGAAGGAAACAAAGAAACCACGACGTATCATTGCCGATAAAGTAAGAGCTAAAAATAGAACAAGTGTTAGGTCCTCATCTGAGTAAAGTAGTACTTCAAGAGCAACAGTGCTAAGATCAGAGTGCTATAGGTAAGGTTTTTTTTTTGTTTGTTTTTGTTTTTTGTTTGTTTGTTTTTTTTTTGTTTGTTTGTTTTTGTTTTGTTTTTTTTTTGGGGGGGGGGGGGGGGTGTCGAGGGAGGGTGCTAGTGGGTCATGCTATGTAGAGTCAAGGTGAAGTCTGAACAGGTGAGTCTTGAGCCTTTTTCGGAAGATGGCAAATGACTCTGCTGTCCTGACATTGGTCGGGAGTTCGTTCCACCACTGAGGCGCCAGAACAGAGAAGAGTCTGGACTTTGCTGAGCGACATTTGCTTGATTTCAGCGATGGTGGTACCAGCCGGCCAGCTGAAGTAGAAGAGCGAAGTGCTCGCTTCGGGGCATGAGGTTTGACCAGTGTTTGAAGGTAGAAGGGTGCCGTTCCATTGATGGCCCTGAAGGCCAGTGTCATCGTCTTGAATTGGATGCGTGCTGCAACAGGGAGCCAGTGGAGGTCACGGAGGAGGGGGGTCACGTGGGAGAATTTGGATAGATTGAAGATAAGGCGTGCTGCGGCATTCTGGATACGCTGTAATGGTTTAATCGCAGAGGCCGGGAGTCCGGCCAGGAGAGAGTTGCAGTAGTCAAGGCGGGAGATGACCAGTGCTTGGACCAAGAGCTGTGTTGCATCCTTTGTGAGGAGGGTCCGAATCCTGCGGATATTGTAGAGGGCGAATCTGCAGGAACCTAAGAAGGACCTATGACAATTTAAAAAAAGGATGCTTATAGAGGAGACAAATCTGATGCTAAATATCTATTTCCAACAAATGAAACAGAAGACTTCTACATTTACACAATAAAGACATTGATTTGAGTCTAGAAGCATATGGCTAACAGAGACTTTGAGATGCGGGACCAGGAAGTGCGAAAATGCTGACTCATTTCTAGGTTTTAGCCTTGCAGCACTCTATATTCATAAATTGTTGTTGTGTTAGTGCAGAAAGCTTCAGTAACAATTATCAATATAATTCATAATTAATGAGAAAAAAAAGAAAATGAATATTAAAGAAATATAAACATACATAAAGTAAAAAAATAAATGCAAATACATGACATGCAGAAGTAAGCAGGAGGTAACCTTGTGTTTTGAGGATAACCTGACACAGTAAAGATCTAAATACAGTAACATTAATATGATTTGCACTAATGTATTCCTGACAGGTGTAAAAGCAGGAAAGCATATGGTGTTTCTCTGGAGAGGGCTGAGTGAAACAGTTGGAGGGGTTCGGTCATGGCCGTTGGTGACAGACAGACTGCAGCATGTGAAGCCACAAATAAACAAATGATAAGAGAAAGACTGGGAGACCCCTTGAAACACAACTAGGACTATTAAAAGTCAGGAATTCAATGTAGTTCCATTAAACTGGAAAATCTGATATGTACTTGTACCTGGAATCTCTCATGTGTCTGGCTCATTTGTCAGGTGCCTATAAGATGGATGCATTGGTGTATGTGATGCAAAGTCTAGCTTAGGTTTTAATGGCTTTCTGTATAATAAGGTCAGGCAGGTCCTGTCTCAGAGATGTGGTGATGCCACCAAAATAGAAAAAACACAAGTTGCCTAATGGAGTAGATGGCAAACTCTAGTGATGACAGACTCAAAGCAGAACTCAATGGGGTACTGAGCCATTATTCCTTCTCAAAAACATCGGACAACCATACCATGTTGAGCAGTGAGGATCTTAGTCACTTCCCAAACAAGGAGCTAATCCAACGTCACTGTGCTAGCATTGCCACAAAACCTTTCACCTGTACAGTCATGAGACTGTGGAACTCTGGAAGTTTGGGAAGTTTATTTTGCTTTTTTAGTATTATTGTGGTGCCACTGGTTCCTGTTGAAATTAATTAATTTATTGTACCGTAATTTATCATTTATTTATTTAGAATTATTTTACGTGATGTATGTGCGCGTTTGTGTGGCCATCAGAAATTTATATCAAGAATAGTAGGGGATGGGGTTCCAGGATGGCTCAGTGGTAGATTTGAGTCCTCACTGCAGCTGCCGCGGGTTTGAATCCGACTAGCAGCCCTTTCTGCAATGTCATCCCCATCTCTCTCCCCCTTTCACTCACTCTCCCTCTCTCTCTCTCTCTCTCTCTCTCAATAAAAGGCAGAAAAAAATAACATGAAAAAAATAATAGTAGGGGATAATATGAAAAACAAAGCACCAACTATCCATCCATCCATCCATTTTCTACCGCTTATCCTGTATTAAGGGTCGCGGGGGGGCTGGAGCCGATCCCAGCTGTCATTGGGCGAAGGCAGGGTACACCCTGGACAGGCAGACAACCATTCACGCTCACATTCACACCTACGGGCAAGTTAGAGTCACCAATTATTATTATTATGCCTCTATTATCAACAACTACAGACCAATTTCAAATCTACCCTTCATAAGTAAAATAATTGAGAAAGTTGTCCTCCAACAACTAAATCACTTCCTGGCTTCAACTGGCTGCCACAACAACTTCCAGTCAGGATTTCGACCTTTTCATAGCACCGAGACGGCCCTTATTAAAGTTGTAAATGACATCCGTCTAAACACAGACTCTGGCAAAACTTCAATATTAATGCTATTAGACCTCAGTGCTGCATTTGACACTGTCGACCACTCAATACTCTTGGACAGGTTGGAAAACTGGGTGGGGCTCTCAGGCACAGTCTTAAGCTGGTTCAAGTCTTATCTACAAGATAGGAACTATTTTGTTTCCATTGGCGATTTTGTATCAGAACCTACCAATGTAACGTGTGGAGTCCCCCAAGGTTCAATCTTGGGGCCAACTTTATTCAACATCTACATGCTCCCACTAGGACAAATCATGCAAAATAATAACATTGACCACCATTGCTATGCCGATGACACCCAAATCTATGTAGCACTATCACCAAACGACTATCGCCCCATAGATCTTCTGTGCCAGTGCATTGAGCAAGTAAAAGACTGGATGTGCCAAAACTTCCTACAACTAAATGAGGACAAAACTGAGATAATTGTTTTTGGTGCTAAAAAAGAAAGGTTTAAAGTAATTCAACACCTTCACTCTCTGTCCCTGAAAACCTCAAACAAAGCCAGAAATCTTGGGGTTGTTATGGATTCTGATCTACATTTCGACAGTCACGTTAAATCAGTAACAAAATCTGCCTACTATCACCTCAAAAATGTAGCAAGACTTAGAGGGCTCATGTCAGCTCAAGACTTAGAAAAACTTGTACATGCCTTTATTACTAGTAGGCTAGACTACTGTAATGGTCTCCTTGCAGGTCTTCCGAAAAAAAAACTGTCAGGCAGCTACAGCTTGTTCAGAACTAGAGTTCTTACAAAGACCAAAAAATGTGAGCACATTACACCAATTCTTAAATCTTTACATTGGCTCCCTGTATGTCAGAGGATTGATTTCAAAATCCTCCTGCTTACATATAAATCACTACATGGTCTAGGACCGAAGTATATCACTGATATGCTCCCATTACATAAGACTTCTAGACCACTAAGATCTTGTGAGACCAATCTGTTAGTGATTCCCAGAGTAAACAACAATCACGGGAGAGCATCATTTAGTCACTATGCAACAAATGGCTGGAATAAACTTCCTGAAGATGTAAGACTTGCCCCAACTCTGACCACTTTTAAAACTAGACTGAAAACGTTTATGTTCACCATAGCTTTCTGCTAAATCTTTTAATGTCTGCACTGTTTTTAATTATTGCAAATATGTTTTTATTCTCCTTTCTTTCTGTAATGCATTTTTAAATTTGTTATTATTTTTCTTTTAATTCTTCTATTTTTGTTTTCTTCTCACTTTGTTTTATGATGTGAAGCACTTTGAGTCAGCCTTGTGTATGAAATGTGCTATACAAATAAAGTTGCCTTGCCTTGCCTATCCCCATCCTGCATGTCTTTGGCCTGTGGGAGGAAGCCGGAGAACCCGGAGAGAACCCACGCTCACACGGGGAGAACATGCAAACCCCACACAGAAGGAGCCCAGGCCAACCCGGGAATCGAACCCAGGATCCTCTTGCTGTGAGGCGAGAGTGCTACCCACTACACCACCGTGCAGCCCTAAGCACCAACTAAATAAATAAATAAACAGAAAAAAGTTAGGAATATTTGGGTTATCGGGTGAAATTTATGGAAAAACGCTACAGTGATATTATACCATGAAAGTAGAAGCATGCAATGATGATTTCCTCATCTCAAACTATTTATTGAAACAAAAGCCAGCAACAGTGGTGGGTATACCACAACAAAACATGTCATGCTCACAATGGCGAGGTGCTGTTGATCACTTGTTAGGTGTCGTCTTGGTCTCATAATGTCAACATGTGAACAGCGTGATGAAAACAATGTTTAAATTCCGATTCTAATTGAACCGGGACACCGATTGGTTGATTCAAGGATCAAACAGCTGAATGTTGCCGTTCAGCTCCGTGTTAGAGACCAGCAAGTTGTGCAAAAAGCCCTGAAACATTGAACAGTTGGACATGTGCATTCAAAAGTTTAGAGAAGGTCAAATTAAGTTCAACTGGTTCATCCTGAAAGCCGAATATCCCTAACTTTTTTTGAGTAGTGTATTATATTATATTATATATATATATATATATATATAGCTTCATCCAGCGTCTCTCCTCTGACACACACACACACACACACACACACACTGAATGTCGCCATGTTGAAGACGCTTATTCTGACTTTTCAACAAGAATGACCCACCCTCAAGAATCCGTGTGATGAGCAGCTACAAACAGAATCTCACATCAGAAACGTTCAGAAATTAACTGATTCACAACTGAAAGTGAAACTTAAATAGCAGCTCGTGGATCAACAGATGTGCTGACTTGGGGGAGGGGGGGGGGGTAAATGATTGCACATTGACTTACATATTTGAGCATGTGTATGGTCTCTGAATGACAAGAAATTGGAATTAGAATTACTAGAATGTTTCATCAGTAAATGTCTTAATTCTGATTCATCAACCACATGATTAGATGCTATTTGATGAAAAAAATGCTATAAAATTGTAAAAAGCAGAATTTTGAAAAAATAAAATGGAAAACAGAATTTAGGTGTTGGGGTAGTAGCAGGAGCAGATTTGGTTATCAACAGCTAATTATTAATGTCAATATGATTATCAATATTAATAATTATATTTAATATATTATTATGATATAATCATGAATAAATGGGGCTCCACCCTGGGATCAGGGAAAAGATAACCAAAAACTGTATTCAGTCTCAATATAAAGGTTTTATACTCACATGCCAATCATCGTGATCATTGGCATAAAAGTATAAAAACAATCGAACAATTAAAAAGGCGTGAAATTCGAGCACTAGCCTTCACAACCTGCTCTTATCCAGTGACATATACACAACAAGCACAAGAGGCCGCTAGTTATAATATAATAAGATTTATTAAAATCCGTAATAATGATCATAATCAATAACACTGCAATTAACAAAGCCTTACTATCTAACTACCTAACACACAAAGCTAAATTAAACAAAGGAAGAGACACACGTGGAGTGTGTGTGTGTGCGTGGAGAGAGAGAGAGATGGCCGGGCGCGACCACCAGATGAAGCTATTCCCCACAGCGTTCAGGGGCGGAGCCACTGACGTCGGATAGAATCGCGAGAGAGGGAGAGAGAGCGAGAGATGGCCGGGTACAGCCACCAGATGGAGCTATGTCCTTAGCGTCCGGACACGGAAACAGCTGGCATAGGATACGTGTGGGGGCAGGGTATGTGTGTGCACATGTGTGTTAGCCAGAACAAAGAGAGAGAGAATGCGCGCGTAATACAAAGGATGGTAATGACACGGGAGCCCGTGAATGAACTGGCGTTCGTTCGGCGGGACCCCAGTTATGAGAGGCCGTATAGGCCATAATTCAAACTCACCTCTTCACCATTCACTTCACCATTGAAAATGTTTGGCCTCTCACACACACTACTGAAAACCTCTCACATTCACTACTGAAAACCTCTCACGCACACTACTGAAGATGAAACCTCGCACACACACCACTGAAAACCTCTCACGCACACTACTGAAAACCTCTCACATTCATTACTGAAAACCTCTCACGCACAGTACTGAAAACCTCTCACATTCACTACTGAAAACCTCTCACATTCACTACTGAAAACCTCTCACGCACACTACTAAAAACCTCTCACATTCACTACTGAAAACCTCTCACACACACTACTGCAAATAGTAACCATTAGTCACATTTTTTACAGTGTGCAAGGTTCAGTTGTGAATGTGAGAGTTTTTCAGTAGTGTGTGTGCGAGGGGCGATTCTTGCTGAAACGGAAGTCATTGTAATGTAACGGAAGTCTGCTCGCAGCACTAGAACGGATGTGAATGATTCTGACTTGATGAATAAAAAAAATATAATCCTGCTGGTGCCAGACTTTTCCTAAAGGTGTCCGTATATTCATTTAAAATTTAAGGTGTCCGTATATTCATTTAAAATCGTTTATATATAAAAAAACGCGCTAACTATCAGAAAGACGTAATAGCAAAATGACAAGTCACACCGACCTGACAAGTCACACCGACCATTTGGTCAATCGGGGTCGTTCGTTTCAGTCGTAAATAATAGAGTACCATGACTCCTTCAACAAAGATATCATTCTACTCCCTGACCCCAGATGGGAGTTTGTATGCAAGCAAAGGTCCAAGCAATTCTTGCATGAAAATGGTCACATCCTCAGTGCCTTCGAGTTTCATAAATCCTGGAAGCAGTCGACTGTATTCCAACAGATACGGAATGAGTTTAAATCCAGAATTCCTGATGATGTGAGGTAGGCTTAATTCTGCACACGGATGATGTGTAAGGGAGTCTTTGATAAAGAAGTTGTTCCCTAAATTCACGCTATATTATATAACTTTAAATACCTGGTAAATTAGATTTAGATTTTTGTATTGTGGTTAGGTCTTGGAGCAGCTATGTGATGAGTCATTATATGTAAATATCATTCAAGCTGTGTCACTTAATGTTTTATTAATCATGTGGTGCATATTATCTGTCATCTTCAGCCTACAGTTTCTAATGGCCTGTGGTAATAAACTTGTGACACCTAAACTAAAAAAAGGTCAAGAGTTGGATGGTCACATGATCCATAAGGTCTTCAGGTCAAAAACCTTGTATGTCAAGCCATCAGTTGCTATTCTAGTTAATTTACTTGTTTCCAGATCCTGGATTTTGTAAAACTAATTTGTTTGAGTTTTTTTTTTCTCTTGATAAGCATTACAACAGTGATACTGAAGACGAGTCCAGTGCTATCCAGGGGGGTCCCAGCACTAGATCAAAGTCAAGGGCCAATCCTTCCATAGAAGATAACATTCAAAAGGACCACAGTGGTGGCTTTACGTTGGATGAAACAGCCACCTCCAGCCTGCCACTCAGCAGTGATCTTCAGACCACAAGCTCTCCACCTCATGCCAACAACTCCAGCTGCAGCTCTTTCCTACCCATTGAAAATGCTGTTCCAGTGACTACAAGTGACACCATGATGAACGTTACCCTAATGAGAGATGTCTCAGATTTATCGTCAGATGATGAGGACTTAAACCGTGCAATAATAGCTAGCATGGAAACTGAACAGTAAGTTATCATTTGATATAGTTATAGACCTAACCAAACTGTCAAACATACTAATCTAACATCCAAGTTTAGTCCATGTTAATTTAAATACTTTATATAGTGAATCTTTATTGTAATGCAAAACATGTCAAAGGTTTACATAGGTCTTGGCCTGTCCCTTCAGTGAAACAGTAGATATTAAAGTGCTATTCCATGGTAATTTTTCTGTTTTTTCAGAGCCCAGGCCACCCAGAGTCCAAATGCCTCTGCTAAGGAGATCCTCTCAGAGTTGGCAGTGAAAATCTCAGCAAATATTCACTGTAAATTTAATGGTGCTTGGATGGTGCTTTCCGGGGTTTCAATCGGGCCACATACAACCCAAATGCCACCATGAAGATCAAATTTTCAGATGATCTGGGGCGGAATGAGGAGGCAGTCGATTTAGGAGGACCAAGGAGGGAGTTCCTACGCCTTCTAATGGAATCCTTGATGATGAGCTCCATGTTTGAGGGATCCGATTACAGTCAGAATTTGGCACTTGATATTCCAGGTAATTTTTGAGCACTGTAGTCCATAAAATTAAATTAAATTAAATTAAATTAAATTAAAAACTCTACTTACTATGGTCAATTACAAAAGTCACTGTTGCCATCTAAACTATTGAGATCTTTTCAACCACATACTGACTTTACAGCACTCAGAGAGGACCACCTTCCTTGCTGGAAGAGCGATTGCTGTCAGTCTTGTCCATGGAGGGCCTCCGCCTTAATTCCTCTCCACAACACTATTTGACTACTTGGCTGCAGGCAGCCATAAAGCCAAGCCAGTGCTGGAAGACATTGCGGACACAGACATCTACAATCAAGTCAAAAGGGTCAACTTTATCAAAACTCCGCTTTTCAAAACTTTACATATTAACAAATTCAGTCTTTGAAATAAAAAATTGCCCGTGTGCTAAACTCAAGCATAGTAAAAACTTGTCATGCTAACCATGGATTATCCAGGAAGTTTTATCTGTTTTCAATAGCTATATATATAATATACAACCATTTCATTTCAGGTGTCCCAGTGTTCTACATATGAGGACCTCATTGCTGCAACTCAAGAGAGTTGCAGGATTATTTGGCTAATGCAGGATTATTTGGCTAATGCAGGGTGTCTTCATCCACTGAAAAAGATTGAGGACAAGGAACAGCTTGTTCATGATATCCTCATGTTTCAAGTTGTGCACCGGGTTGAAGCCCCATTCCAAAGGTATTTCCAATTCTCTCTCTACTCTCTTTCAGCAGGGACAAATGACTGTCCAGCTATGACATGAAGATCAGTCAGATGAGATCGTTTCTAGAACTACTTAGCATTTGTCATGCTTGACTGGCCTAAAGTGAAGCATGCAGACATTTTTATACTTCCTCACAGTGTCAGTGATCAGTGGGGACCCATAAACTTTGCATGATATTTAGTTTGTTTTCAGAGCCTTTATTTTATGAAGTGAGAGTGCTCATCACTGAACTACAAATTTCTGTCTTCAATGAAAAAGGTTCAGAGAGGGGCTTAAAACCCTTGGGGTTTTGGAGAAGCTGCAGAAGAACCCAGACAGCTTCCGCCCTCTATTCTGCCACCAGCAATCAGGAATGACTGCTGAGATAATGGATGATTTGTTCATCATCCATCTCTCTGCACCAGGCAGCAACAAGAGGAGAGCAGAGGAGGTGGTGGTTCCTTTCTGGAGAGACTACCTAATTGATATGGAAGGTAAGAGCATGGTCTGTAAAAAGTACATCACAAGTTGAAATGTATAAGAATGTTGTAATTAACAATCACTGACATGTACTGTTTATTTATCTTTTTTTTCATAAGATGAAGCAGGTCCTTCCAGACTTGAGAAAATCCTCGCCTTTGCCACGGGAGCGACAGTGATTCCCGCGATTGGCTTCAACCCTACACCATCTATTGGTTTCCTACATGACGAGGAGTATGGGGACTCTGCTGTGTCAAACTTCCCTATTGCAAACACATGTATAAACTGTCTCAAGCTGCCGTTGCACAGCTCATACTCTGTGTTCAAGGCAAAAATGGACTTTGCCATTGACAATACACACGGGTTCGGCAGAGCTTAAATCGTTGTAGTCAAAATACTGTTATGTTATACAACAAAAATGTTCGTTTGTTAACTTCTTTCGTAGCCAAAAAGTAGTGTAATCACTGGTAAGTCTTTCTTGTAATGTGCAAAAATGTTATGGCAAACAACCAAAATTTAATTTTAATTTTCCACAAAGATGACAACAGAGGGCAAATTATACATTTCATTTGAAATTTAACACATCACACATTTTTTGTGGGAACTGTTGAAGGCGTTATAACACAAGAGACATGTTACCTACACAATTTAAAGGGGCCCTACTTTACTACACTGTTCAGTGTTTGTGTGCATTTGCGTAGGTCTCTGATGCTGCTGCTTACTGTATATTCTGTTCCACTATTAAAAACTTTGTAGATCTGCAGTCATGTACGGTGTTGCTGGACAAAATACAAAAGAGAAGAAAACAAGTTGATCCCAAAGTTTCCATCATTGTGTAGTGGATCAAATTGTTGCTGTATTGCTTGAGCCATCGTATCATTAACAGTGGCAATAGCAGGGATTATAACATTATTATTAGTTTGGACTTCAGGTAGATGTCCTTCTTCATCTATCCCATAATAGTCATTGGTATCAAAAATTGGATCCACAGCTGTCTTTCCCTGTCCCATATAGTTAATTATACCTGCATGCCAAAGCTGTAGTGGAGTTCGACCCCCCTGTGTGGAGAGTCCATGGTGGTTCCACTGATTGATGAACTCTGTTGTCGCTGTTCTAATTCTAGGCATAAAAATATAATGTAGACAAAACAAATGATACTCATCTAGAGAATCTAGTATGTGGACAGACTCCATGTAATTGAAAAGACTGGTAAAATGTCTACTAACTACTCTATTAAGTTCAGCCCATAGCCTTTCAATGCGTTGGTTGTGAACAGACGATCCTGCAATGACACTTTGTCTATTAAGTCCCCTTCTTTCAAGCATGAAACGAGCAACCATTATATTCTCCATACCATGATCACATCTTACTCTTGATGGTAATCCTAAATTATCCACTCAATGACAACACGCTTGATGCTCTGTTATTATCCAGACAGGTAAGATAAATAATAGATCGACTAAATCCATCGACACAGCCATGGAAAACCATTCTCCATCGTACTAGCTTGTGGTTGCTGTCGAAGTGCCTGTAAAATAAGATAAAAAGAAATGCATTAGTATGTTTGTAGAACATTTAATAGGATTCTAAAAACAATTACCCTTTTTTTTTTTACTTCTAGAAGATGTCTGTGCGAATGTACATGTGATTAAAGGGTTAATCTTATATTAAAGAGTTTATTACTCATTAATAAATACATTTTCATTAAGTAATTGAAGTAGAAAAGACATAAATCGTACTTAAACACTATTTATAATTAACCGAATAAAGTTTTAATGTTCTTACCACAACTCATTAGAAGTCTGAACATCATAAATCCGTCTGCGGATAGCATGCCTCCTGCGAATGGACCTCCCTACAGGGTCAACCTTATGTAGAGTCTGTCTTATACGCCACCTTTGGATCCTTAATCCCCTTGATCTGAGACTTCCGGTTATATAGGCCTCTCCAGCATTTGGTGTCCTTTGTAGTACATCAGTCACAATTTGGTTCAACTCTTGATTTCTTAAAACATTAAATTGTAAATTCTGTACAGGGTGCGGCGGCTGATCCCAAAGCAATTTGCAATTGTTCTCCAGTTCATTCCCATTGATAAGTAGTGTGAAATTTGCTCATTTGTAATGCTATAACGGGGACGACCAGGCAAATTAGTCACAATAGTAGGTGGCACCATTCCACTGTTAGCAGTAACACTGTATCTCTGGGTTGCCTCATATTCTGTAAGAATGGTGTGCAAATATCCATATAATGTCTCCATCAAAACAAAACATTGTCCATGGATTGGGTCATTACCAGTTCGGGATTCCATGAGAAGTTCTGATAATGTCCTTGTGTGATGATCAAGCTCACGATAAAGTCTCCCCTGTTCAAAATAATCTCCCACTCTTTCTCTTCTAATACAATCAATACAGTGTAGAGTTCTTCTCAAAAGGTTCTCAATGTCTTCCTCATTACACTTTACAATAAATATTAAATTCTGAATTTGAAAAAGGAGAAGAAATGTTCGAAAAAGCATCTTTGTTGAGGCCAAGAACTGTCTGATAGCGAACACTTGTTTTGGATCATTACTTCCTGGTTTCACTGGGAGGCAGATGTACTTCCTGCTATAAAGGTCAGTGGACTTCTGTTTCAATCAAAAGGTGTGTAAGGTAGGCGAGTCTCAGTAGTGTGCGTGAGAGGTCTGATTTTCAGTAGTGTGCGTGAGAGGTTTTCAGTAGTGTGCGTTAGAGGTTTTCAGTAGTGTGTGTGCGAGGTTTTCAGTAGTGTGTGTGCAAGGTTTTCAGTAGTGTGCGTGAGAGGTTTTCAGTAGTGTGTGTGCGAGGTTTTCAGTAGCGTGTGTGAGAGGTTTTCAGTAGTGTGCGTGAGAGGTTTTCAGTAGTGTGTGTGCAAGGTTTTCAGTAGTGTGTGTGAGAGGTTTTTAGTAGTGTGTGTGCGAGGTTTTCAGTAGTGTGCGTGAGAGGTTTTCAGTAGTGTGTGTGCAAGGTTTTCAGTAGTGTGTGTGAGAGGTTTTCAGTAGTGTGTGTGAGAGGTTTTCAGTAGTGTGCGTGAGAGGTTTTCAGTAGTGTGTGTGAGAGGTTTTCAGTAGTATGCGTAAAAGGTTTCATCTTCAGTAGTGTGCGTGAGAGGTTTTCAGTAGTGAATGTGAGAGGTTTTCAGTAGTGTGTGTGAGAGACCAAATATTTTCAATAGTGTGTGTGAGAGGTGAGTTTGAATTATGGCCTATACGGCCCCTCATACCCGGTCCTTTAACTGATGGTAGATCACTTACTGAGCTCGTGAATGTGTCCGAGGTTGGACACGCACTGTTTACCGAAATGAAACCCAGCGGCATGCGCACAATCAGCATTCCAATACAACAACAAAGAAACGGACTTGGCGGTCTGTGATCAAAACTTAAAACACGTTAACAAGAATTACAAGCATATCCTACACTATCAAACTTATGTCTCTACCCAGACTGATAGCCTCTTACTGGTGTCGTTGCGTAGACTGTGAGTCCGTCCCGGCGATGGCGACGTTCCTTAACGCGGCGGCGGTAGTTTGTGAGTCCCGGCGGCGCTGCAGACATTATAAGTTGGTCTCCTGTTGCAGTGGTGTGCTGCGGTGGAGGAGTCTACCTCCTGTTGCAACGTGGTGTTGCGATGGAAGAGAAAGTTCTTAGGGTGGCGCCGGTTTATATAGCTCACGGCTGCTCCCGGGGACCCCCTGGGGTACCTGCAGTTGTCAGCCAATAGGGCACCAGTTGTGTGACGTTGCACTTCGCACCTAGGTGCGAGGTGAAACCAAAATGGAGGTTGTAGTTTTTATCTCCTTTGTTCCTTTGTCCTGACATCATATGAAGGCTTTTGTAGGCCGCATTGTGTAGTCCTCATGGTGAGGTCCAAACATAAGAAAAAATAAAACAGAAAACACGGAATTTGGGGAAAAATAAAATGGCACTATACTAGTAGTAGTGAACCAAAATATGGCCAAACATATGGGATTTGTTGACCTAGTGAAGGTAGTTGTCTCTCTATCCCAGGCTGCTGATCAGATTGTATCCTCTCACTACATTCCCTGTTCAGTTACAGAACTTACTTGCCTTCCATACAGATACAAAGAAGATAGAATGTTAGTCTGACAGGCTGATGGTCATGTTTAATAAAAAGTACATTCATGTTACTGCTTTGGGGTCAATTCCTAATGTACAGTAAACATTAATATTTTAATAATGCACCAACTTAGAGGGTTCCTTGTACAATTTACAATATTAGTTCTATCTATTTCATATCAAAGCAAAATTGCTATTGCTATTGAATCGAATCAGAGATTAAATCGAATCCGGACCTTGTGAATCTGAATCAAATCGATTCGGGAAATCAGTGGCGATACCCAGGTGGCATCCTATGACAGTACCATGCTGGAATTCACTGAGCTCCTGAGAGCGACCCATTCTTTCACACACGTTTGTAGAAACAGTCTGCATGCCTAGGTGCTTGCTTTTATACACCTGTGTGTGTGTGGCTTTCGCCGATTTCTAGACCTTTTCTGCATTGTAATTATTACAGCTTTGTACTGCACTGCAAAAATTAAGTCAGCACAAAAATAACTATTAAATACATACTTTTCTTTAATATTTCAACAGGACAAATTATATCTGTCTCAAGAAACATGACATGAGAAATACATCGCTTCACATTTGTGAATATTATATTCATTGAGAACATTCTGGGCCACTGAGAAAACACCTGAGAGAACGAGTAAAAACATAATCGTTTTGATATGAGGACTTGGCGCAGAGCATTTACAACGAGGGAGAAACCAAAATATGCCGATACTGTGTCTGGTCCAGTTCCTCCTATGTCGTTACAAGTGGGGAAATAGATCCTCTTCAGTCTGAAAATCAGCTGCATTAGTAAAACACCGGCACACTGTTGACTAGCAAATATATTACAGCAAGGACCACTTTACACAAATGTCCATGTGGATACTTTTTGCTCAAAATAAAACATCAAAAATATTCACCAATTTTACAACATATCGAGAGTAAGTCATACAAAGTGTGCAAATGTCACCAGACAGTCACAAGACGACTCCAAATGAAGGCACCGTACTTTTAGTTTCCACTCCTATACCACAGTAATCACATGACCAATTCGCTGTGCTGCTAGGGGTCAATGTCACGAACGTTAGAAAAAATGATTTTCACTGAGGCCGCCCTATACACACACATTTTTGTTGCAAGATCTTTACAGGAAAAAACTATTTTTATTACTCCATTATCATTCTGTTCCTAAATTGATAGCCTAGAGTGTAACATAGTGAAATCATATGGTTAAAAAGGAGAATCCAATAGTGGGCCAATACCTGTCCAGTTCACTTTTCGTATTAAATACATTTTGATATGATGATAGGCTTCAACATTCAAACTTCACTGGCTAACATTAGCCAAACTTCTCTAGCTAACATTAGCCAAACTTCACTGGCGAACATTAGCCAAACTTCACGAGTAAACATTAGCCAAACTTCACTGGCTAACATTAGCCAAACTTCACTAGCCAACATTAGCCAAACTTTACTAGTAAACATTAGCCTAACTTCACTACCTAGCATAAGCCAAACTTCACTGGCTAACATTAGCCATACTTCACTAGCTAACATTAGCCAAACTTCATTAGCTAGCACTAGCCAAATTTCACTAGCTGACAGATTGAGGAAACTGTCCTCATTAAACTATTATGGTTCAACAGAAGAATTAAACTGTGGGCTAACATCCAACTGGTTTATGCAACACCTTTTGCATGAGGGGGAAATGATTACCGATTGAACAGTTGACCTAAAATGTTCACTACTAAAATTAACTGCAAACTACAATTAAAATGTTCATCTTCTTAACTGGACTGAATTTAATTGTCATGCTTTGCACTGAAATCACTTATATTTCACAATACATCTTACATCTACAAGTTAAGAAACAAAACGTGTTTTGTATGAGGGCAACGTTTTTATTGATCAAATGGGACGGAAACCGTGAGCTATTTAAAATCTATATTTTGACCACCAAACTGGACTGTTCGCAAACCTGAACTGAACTTTTAGCTGCTCAGCTAACCACAACAACACTTGCTAACTAATTTGGAGCCAAGGTGTGAAAATTGGCAATTCCATATATCACATTTTCCCAATTAGTACATGTGGAATATGCTGATTTGTCTAGGTTTAGGTCCTTTCTTAGGCCATAGAGTGCATTCAGAATCAGGGCTTTTACCAGTTTGCAACAATCCCAATGTTAATCAGTTTGCCTTGCTGCATGTACTGTTTATGAGAGTGTTAGTGTAATATTCATTTTTATTAACAATGCAAAACTGCTTTGTAGTGTTACCCTTAGGGATAAGAAAAAAACTAAATACTTTGTGCATCAGTGACATTATTCCCACCGGAACAAACTAACGAAATAAGAAAACGAGGAATGTGTTCATGAGTTGCATAAGTTCTGGTAACCTGGTGTGAAAAGGTGATCCTGACATATTATTCAAATGACTGTTTCCAGATTATCACAGCAGCTCTTTCAACAAAAATCAAGGTAATTAAACTAAGGGAAATATCTTGACTGAATAGATTATGAAAGCGTTGGCAGTAGTGCTGAAAGTATTAATCTATTTATTAGTTGATAGACAGAAAATAAAGTTGGCAACAGTCTTAATCAATTACTGTTTAATAATTTACTAAAGCAGAAAAATCAAACACTTGCCATTGTGAGGATTTGCCGATTTCCCGTTTATATTTCAGTAAGCAGAATATTTGGGTGTTTTGGTAGCACAAAACAAGACTGTTGAAGAGGTCACCTGAACCTATTGTCAATTCATCAAAAATGAATCAATATTCTGAACCCTAGTTCAGACTGGTGAGTTTTTTGTAATCTGTGATTAGACCATATTTATTTATATTAGACCATTATTTAAACATATTTCCTGGGTGAAGCCGTTCTATGGATTTTGTGTGACATTAGTATACAATTATTGGAATTCAGAAAAGTAGATGTTAACAAAAATGATCGGCAGTGAAACACGCTGCAAATTCAGGTAATCAGGGAAATCAGTGTCAACCATGTGAACACTTGAACCACTGAATTGAACCATTATTTTGATCTGTATATTTTAATGAGCATGTAAACATCTCCCTCATATGTGAAATGCTATAAGCCATCCTCCCAATAAAACAATTAAAAAATATTCAAATAAAAGGCAATCATTTGCATTTTGGGACAACCCTGTGAGTAGTGCAAAATCGTCTGTTGCAGTGTAAGTCCGCAGATAGCAGTTTAGTGGCACTGATACAATAATACTGATAATCCACAGAGATGCACATCAACCCAACTTCACAGCATACACTGAAGTTTAAAATCACAAAGTCACAGTCTGAGCACCACTGAAGAGATTGCACCAAACAAACGGTGACTGAAAACGAGGCTACCGTGGTCCTCACAGAGGACAGGTTTGGCCAGTCGTCTTCCATCACATATGAACTCGCGATAGAAGCAGATTAAATAGGAATGGAATCCAGTCAGTGGTGATTAATCCAATGGTGCCAAATATCATGTACATCCTCAAATCTTCAGAGTATCCACAGCAGAGTTGCAGCTTTAACCCACCGACTACAACAGGTTATACATCCAAACATTTCCCCCGCAAAATGTGTTTTTATGGAGAAAAACGATACAAACCTGCTCAGTTGCTTGCTTCATTGTAGGATCTTTGCAGATTGTGTCAAAATCTGTGCAAAACCGATTGTAGTTCACACCTGGCATCAGACATATTTCTAAAATGCATCTCATGACTGCAGTGTTTTGATTTTGCTAAAGATCTTGTTTTTGACAGGAAGCGTAACGGCTTTTAAAACACAATTCAGGTTCCGTTATTTTCATTAATTACAGGTTATTTTGTACATATTTTGTGTAATGATACAATTTGTTGTAATTGAAGGTCCTTGTGTAAACAGTGATGCTGTGTATATGTCGAGGGCTTTTATTGTGAAAGGCTGCCGTTGTCAATGTGGAGGCATAGTGTATTTTTCCAAATTAATAAATACACAAATGTACTTTGTGGCTGTGTACAATGATGCTTTACCCACATTAAAAAGCATAACTGACTTTTTAGTCCACTTGGGGGAAACAAGTAGTTACTCTGACATATATCACCTTTTAAGTTGATAGGTTGAACTTTTTATGAGTTTCTTTCCCTATTCAGCAGTTGCAGCATGATTGTTTTGTGTTTGTGACCACCTGATGTCAGTCCAATATTCTCCGTCTTTCAGCTGCTTTTAGTATCTACCAACTCCAGAGGGAAATATCTGTCTCTTTAGCTGCAAAATGTTCCACTATGTCCACCACATGGTCCCGTTAACTGCTAACTGTTTGCTGCTGAGCAGGTAGTGAATGCTGGCGTTTCTACTCAAACATTTAAGCCGGACAGCTGAGCAATGAGCCGAAACCTGCTACAAGCATTCTGGACATATTTCCAAACCTTAGGTGATCCACACACACACACGCAGCATATCCAAGATGCATTTTAATGCCAGGTGTAAACAAAACTGTGGATTAACCAAATGATGAATTTCCCACCATGCACTGGAATGACATCAATAATCTCCTGAGATCTCCGTTAAGATATTCCCCTGATGTGAAACACCAACACAACGGCATTGCACAGAACTGAAGCAGGACTATATCAACTACACAGCCAACACTATTACATTGTTAAACCGAGAAGCTGTATATATGTTACAGTGAAGTCTATTGAGTCTCCTGTTCTGGGGGGGGGGGGGGGGGCGTCACAGCCAAGTCACATTTACAGGTTTAAAGAGGAAATACATCAAATTCATAACTTTTACAACCACTAAACCTCAAGTGGGGACAATAATATCCAGTTGACCAGCCTACAAGGGAGAGTACAGCTGCCCTGCTTTGGCTTTCTGAAAATATCTATGACCATGGGAGGGTGGAGGAATAAAGAGGCTTGAGCAGCAGCCAAGCATGTTGGACAACTGGGTCAGGTCCATGCCAGTTTGCGTGTGATGGCCTGTTTAAAGCACTCTGGTTCCACATTGCCTCCGGGCCGCAGCGCCCTCTCCAGGCTCACCAGCACGTTTTGGTGGCACTCTCTGATGTTGACCGGGTACTTGGCCCTCAGTAGCTCGTAGGCGGCAATCAGTCTCATGTTCTGTTTCACCATCAGGTACTGGATGATGCACGTCGGCGCCAGAGAGAAGCCGTCTTGGCAGTGAACCAGGACGCGCTTCCTCTTCTCGGTGGAGGCGTCGATGCACTCGTTGATGTCCTCAAAGCAGCGCTGCTTCAGGGCCGGGCCATCGCCCAGTGCATCTGGCACATCTCCAATGTCCACCTTGAGGCGGGACCAGCTGTGGCGGGCGCCCCGGGAGCAGGTGCATGGTATGAGGTTGAGGCTGGGGCCCGGTTCTCCCGGCACACTGCTCATGTCGATGATGCTGTCAATGTTGTTGCGGCACAGAGTGCGGCCGTTGTATGCCGCATTCAGGTTGCCGACATAGATGTAGTCCGTCACCTTGGAGATGACGGGTTCAGAGTACTGGAAGTGTTCTGGGCCACTGGGTTTGGGCTCGGGTGTATCGGGAGCCCTGGCACCTGCTGGCCCAGTGGCGGCTCTCCTGCTATAGTTCCGCAGTTTCTTGGAGCCCGAGCGGGATGGAGGGTTGGAGTCGGACTCGGAGCTGCTGTTCCAGGGCGGCGAGAAGAGAGAGAAGCGGCTGGAGGATTTGCTCTTGTTGAGGATCTCCATGGGGCTGGACAGGCTGGAGCTGGATGCTGTGGTGGAAGCTGAGGCGCAGAACAGAGACGCTCGCTCCAGAGAACCTGTGCTGCTGGCAGCTCCTGCACTGTGGGCCTGCTCCATCTACAAAAAAACACACATCTGACATGTGGTCCACAGACTACCTCATCCTTTACTGGCCTACAATCTGGTCCTGACATTTCAATGACCCCATAAGTCATGATGCCGTGTTGCTAATTGAATACGGCACAGTTTTGAGTTTATGATGTGAGTTGCAAAGTAATTACTATTGGTTAAGATGATGGGTTATCACACACAGTGTAGGGCCCCAACAATTAAATAAATATATAAAAATTAGAGGGAATGATCCTCATTTTCTGGCAGCACGGTCGCCTCACAGAGGGTTGGGTTCCTTCTGTGTGGAGTTTGCATGTTCTCAGGTTCTCTCCGGGTTCTCCGGCTTCCTCCCACAGTCCAAAGACATGCAGGATGGACCTGTCTGTCTCTACATGTCTCCCTGTGATAGACTGGTTACCTGTCTGTCTCTACATGTCAGCCCTGTGATAGACTGGTTACCTGTCCAGGTTGAACCCTGCCTTCACCCAATGACAGCTGGGATCGGCTCCAGCCCCCCCGTGACCCTGAATACAGGATAAGCGGTAGACAATGGATGGATGGATTCTCATTATTATCAAAAAAGAAAAATGATTATTGTGTGATTTTTGCTGGGATCTGTAATTGTTTTTTATATTTAAAGCTTTTAAATAAAGTTGTCATCGCCCTGTTAGACCACCCCGTTATAGCTTTTTACCATGTGTTACCCAAGTGTTTTAACAGAGCTAAATGCTACCAAATATGGATTGAAACTATGGATATTTAATTTTAAATGTTGTGAATTTTAAAAATCTGTATTTTTTTCACAAATAACTTGGATTTTAAAACTCTCTGGAGTAAATGACTATTTGCATCACAGGAGTCAGAAACAATCCTTCACAGCCACCAGAATCAAATTCTACAAAAAGTGTACTAATAATATAAGTGTCCATATAGCATCTTTCTTTTTTCCCCGAAATTGTTCCCAATGAGGGTCTCATGCAGCCGCCTAGAGAAAAAGTTTGATCAAGAGTGCTGTAAATTGTATGTGCTCTGAGTTACTAATATCTAAACTTTTTTAGAAAGGAGTGTTGTGTGACACGCTGGTGTCGTCTCTCCAACACCCTGCAAACGCTCGTCGACCAGAAAAGAATTAACACTAGATGACCAACTTTTGAATTAAGCAATTATTTGGTACAGCCCTATTAAGCACCGAAAGCATTCTGCTTGTAAACCTATCCGTGAAGTTGATATTTCTGTAATTGAATTACTCGGTTACTCGTGTTGGTCGAATGTACTCCTGGTGCAGACGGAGCAGGAACTGAGTGCGTTTGGTCGTACCTGAGCTTTGAGGTTGTTCTTCCATTCCTGTGTATCCAGAGCTCTGAAGCGCCCGCTGCTGTCGGAGGAGACCGACATACAGAGGGGCCGGTGGGCTCTGGGGGGGAGCTGAGGGGTGAGGGCCACGGGAACCGGCCTCGCATCAGCATGCTCACTCCTACTCATCATCAGATTTGGACAGGAGCCTGGGTCACACAGGAGGATGTGTCAGAGGATGAAGCCACGTTTGTGAGTCTTATTTCCATTGTTACTATGTTACTACTTCTGCTTCACTATTATTATCATTCTAAAGACCCACTGCTGCTGTAATCTTTAGTGATCATTTCTAAATGTTTTTCTACCATTACTATTACTACTGCTATTATTGCTCTGATTACATGTATAATTTCTGTCATCTGGATTGACAATGTTGTAATTTTTTTCTGTACAAACAACATCTATTGAACTTCTGTCCATCCTGGTAAAAGGATCCCTCCTCCTTCCCTTGGATGATAGAGGGTCCTGGGACAGGGGGTGTCATACTCAGTGTACAAATGGCAAAGCCATCTGTAGCATGTGTGATTTGTGGCTATATAAATAAAATTGAATTTAAATTCATACACAATTTAAGATAAAAAAAAATCAGATAATTGCTGGAAACGATATGCACCGTTTGTTTATTATCCAGTCAGAAAGCCTGCTGTATCTATGGAAACTGTCCAACTACGACCAAAACCCATTACAGTTAAATGGAGGCATTTAACAGCAGAGTGCTCCACAGCAGCATTACCAGCAAGCAAGGATTAAGTATAACAAAATATCATGATCTATTTGTAAATGCAGACTAGGGACAAAATGAAAAGTTCATGTCACCATTATCCTGGACAAAATAAGATTGAGCACATTTTCAGTCTAGAGAAAACGTTATTAAAAGGTGGAAGTACACGTTTCCCCATGGAGGATTACACCTACCAGCACATTCTGAACGGGTGATGGACTGGATCTGCAGTGTGTTGTGGATTTTCAACAGGCTGTGAAGAGTCCTCACAATACCTGTAGACATTGCAGTTTGCAATAAATACTTTGCAGTAAAGCTTGAATGGACAGTATTTATCATTTACAGTTTGGAGAAGACGTGAAAGAACAAAAACACCAGTCTTACCGATCCTGCCATTCTGCTTGCAGAGCACCTTTTTATCCTGCAGTTTGTGTGCACTCAGGTCTTTGTTCCACTGTTCCTCGGCTTCCATGTTCCGCCTCCTGCTGACAGAGGTACAGAAACCCGGCACAGGCGGTCCGTCATCGTTGGCAAGCCGGGCAACACTTCAGCCCCCTCGGACGTGCATCGCTTCAGCTGGCGGCGTGGAAGATACACTGCTGCTAGCATGAGTTAGCCGCTAACGGTGGGCTAACTTCAGACAAACAGCCAGCTAATTCCACTGTGTATGTGAGTCATGTTGGTGGGGCGGTGGAGGCGCTAACTGTCGGTTATTGTGCCCCGAAGGAGCGAGTAAGGCCGCGGCAAACTAAAACGTCCACATTTGGGGCAAACATGACGAGTGCAATGGCTAACGTTAACCGTGTTTAACGTTAGCGGGCTACCCGCTGTCCGTTGCCGCTCCGCAGGTACTGCGGCTCACAGTACGTAAACAACACCTACCACCGTTTCGTCAAGCCGCTGCTAATATCCATGAAAAAACACAAACGTGGCAAATGTAGCTCCAGTGGCCACCTGGCCGGCTACCAGCAGCTGCCCCAGCCGAGCAGCATCTAAACGGCGAGCGTGAGCCCGACGCCCTGCCGCGGACTCGGATGCGGTTTGAGGAATGAGGGCGCTTGTTTCCCCCGTTGTTAGCCTTTCAGGTCGTGTTGAACTTCACTACGGACTCTACCGATCAAATACTTGAGGTAGAAAGTTATTGAAAAGGACGTGAGACATGAATGGAGGTCAGGGCTTGCGAATTACGGCTAATGAGAGTAGGAGTTAAACGCAAAACTACCTGGAAGACTCGACCCGGCGTAGAAACTCACAATGTTTATGGATGGCTCGATTAAGACACCGGCATCTCTCAGATGGGCGGACTCCGTCAGTTATCAATGAACAGTTTATCAATTGTGGTCAGCAAACGGCTGATACAACACATTAAATCTAACTAACAATGCAACGTTTCAATGATATTATTGATGATGAATGATTATTATTATCATGGATCTGTGGATCCGTGTTCCTCATTATTTTTAGCTAATCCTGCACAAAACTCCACAGCACTTCATTTTAAAACGTTGAACAGAAGATAACAGTATTTTTAAAATAATTTATAATGAAATTCCTCTGCTCTATATTTACATTCTTTTATTTTTATGCATCAGTATTAAAAGTGTAATTTATTATAATATATCAGATTTGCTGCAAAATGAGTACTTTTACGTTTGATACTTAAAGTAGGCTCAATGGATGCAACGCAACTCCTGGTCCAAGCACTGGTCATCTCCCGCCTTGACTACTGCAACTCTCTCCTGGCCGGACTCCCGGCCTCTGCGAATAAACCATTGCAGCGTATCCAGAACGCTGCAGCACGCCTTATCTTCGATCTACCCAAATTCTCCCATGTGACCCCCCTCCTCCGTGACCTCCACTGGCTCCCTGTTGCAGCACACATCCAATTCAAGATGATGGCACTGGCCTTCAGGGCCATCAATGGAACGGCACCCATCTACCTTCAAACACTGGTCAAACCTCATGCCCCGAACCAAGCACTTCGCTCCTCTACTTCAGCTGGCCGGCTGGTACCACCATCGCTGAAATCAAACAAATGTCGCTCAGCAAAGTCCAGACTCTGTTCTGGTCCTCAGTGGTGGAACGAACTCCCAACTAATGTCAGGACAGCAGAGTCATTTGCCATCTTCCGAAAAAGGCTGAAGACTCACCTGTTCAGACTTCACCTTGACTCTACGTAGCATGACCCACTAACACCCCCCCCCCCCCCAAAAAAAAACCCTTACCTATAGCACTCTGATCATAGCACTGTCGCTCTTAACGTACTACGTTACTCAGATGAGGACCTAACACTTGTTCTATTTTTAGCTCTTACTTTATCGGCAATGATATGTTGTGGTTTCTTTGTTTCCTTCTTTTGACAAATGTACTTGTTGTAAGTTGCTTTGGACAAAAGCGTCTGCTAAAGGACCTAAATGTAAATGTAATAGTACTTTTACTCATATAGGTTTTAAGTCAAATTTGACTGAAGTAAGGGATCTGAATATTTTTCCACCATCCATGTTCCCATTGTGCCTCATCCAGGAAAAATAAAAACACTCCAAAGTGGATTCAAATTAAATGCAACTTGAATAAAAGCAGTACCTCACACATGAGTAACACAATCAGCAAATGTTTCTTTCTTAATTAATTGCTTCAGATTAAAGGTCAATGTCCAGTGAGCGTGGATAGTATCATAATAACTGGGCGCTAATGTTAGCTTAAATAAAAACTGGTTTAATGACCACCGGCGTCGCAAACCGCTGTAATTTTCTTTTAAATCAAATTAATTATCATTTCTTCCTCTCCACATCCATTTGGCTTTGGCTGAACAGTTTCAACATGTTGATACCTGAGCATTTCACTGATAACATACATAGTAAGAAAGCTAATCTTCAGTGTGTTTAATGCACTCACCGTGTGTGTAGCAGCTGTTTCTCAATGTTTCAGCAGACCGACTGAAGCAGCAGCAGCTCGCTCACAAAACAATTGTCTGGGAGCTGAGCTGGAGCCTGTTTTTTTCTTCTTCTTCTTCTTCTTCTTCTTCTTCTTCTTCTTCTTCTTCTTCTTCTTCTTCTTCTCGTGTTTAATTGGATGGTCAGGGCCTCTCTCCAGGTATCCTGGTAACCCACCCACCTGCTGATGTCACCGCTCTCCATAATGAAGTGTGAGTGTGTCTAGCTGAGTTTGTCAATAACCAGGCAGGGAAATTCACAGGAGATAAGAGTGACAATGGAGGCTACATCTGCCGTGATGAGGACACACTCTCTCTGGCTCCTGCACACACTTGATTTGACTTGTACTGTCATATATGCTTTTAGTTTTACTTTTAGGTACCATTGAGATGCACAAAAGCAGCTCTTTTTTTCTACCTTTACAATGATTTATCTCAGTTATTATTAATAGACAACTTATATAATTCTTCCTTCCATTTAGCCATTGGTTTCTACTCACTCACTTAAAATAATACAAAATACCCTGTTTTACCTTAAATGTAATGTATCCATTAATCAAGTAATTATGTAACTATTTTACTATTTTAGTTTACTCATTTTACTTAATGTATCTTGTTTTACTTCAATAGTGACTGTATTGGGCTCTGGTTACTCTTATGTTGTTGCAATTCACTTTTTCTATTTTACAAAATGTATCTTATAGTTGTTATATGTATTTCTCTTGCTTTTGGCAGAATGACAATTATTCACTCATTCCTTCATTCACCCATTCATGCATTTGCATCAATATTCTATGCAAAATCTGTCACACCGGGTAAAAAGGGAAAACCAAAAGGGACTTGAAAACGGCAAGAACATGAGCAGGAGCAGACGTAAACAGAGGCCGACAGATACAATGACCGGGAGGCAGGGAGCTGACGAGGGACAAATGAAACACATTAGGGCAGGTAGGGTAATCAACACGAGAGGGTGGGGGAGTCAAGACAGCAGAAACTATATATATATATATATATATATGGTTGCAAAAACTCTAACATGAAGACGGCCAACATGCCGAACTCAAGGCTTCAGAACCGTAATCCACAAACAAACGTCAGTATGAATACGCCTCCCTTCTTATGATTATTTCAGATTGTGTGTCTGCCATTTGCGATATGATGTTTTTTCCCCTTCATTTTATAATTGTTGCTCCCCATTTCTAATTTCAAGGAGGGAAATTATATTATTATATGAAAGGTGAAGACACATGTCAGCATCAGGTGCAGACACAGCGAGCTTCCTGAGCTCAGGGACATTTAATGAGTCTGATCTCTGGAGGCCTGAAGCAGCAGGAAGACACACCTGCTGAATCAGCTTAATTGGTCCCCGGTCTAAATTGAATCCTTCTTCTATCTGGGCAAAGACAAGCGACTGCAGAGCTGCAAGCTCACATGTAGAATGTTGAAAAATGGGTTAAAGTTTAAAATGAATAAAGTCCAAATGATTCTTCTGACATCCCATGACTGTAGTAAAAAGCGGATGTAGTCATGGTGACGTCACCCATTGGTGTGTGGACTACAGTTTTGAAACACCAAGTTTGTTATTTTGCAGTCTTGGATTTTTGCTCTCACCATTTTGAAATTATGCAAAGAAGTGACCACACAGGAGCAATGGGTGGACCGGACTAACACAAGCCCCTGAGCAGCAACCATACTGCATTTGGATCAATCTGGATTCTGGTGTGAAGCTGTTAACAAAGTTAGCTTCCATAAATAAGAAATTATGTGCCATGCCATGTACCTCCTGGCCAGTGCAAACATTTTTGGTAGTTAAAAAAACAACCTATAAGGAGGTAAAACCACCACTCCGTATTAGGAAAAAAAAGGAATATCAATAATTAAAGAGCTGGGGGGGTACATTTACATTTACTTTTCATTTAGCAGACGCTTTTGGCCAAAGCGACTTACAATAAGTACATTTGTCAAAAGAAGGAAACAAGGAAACCACAACGAATCATTGCCGATAAAGTAAGAGCTAAAAGTAGAACAAGTGTTAGGTCCTCATCTGAGTAAACTAGTAGTTCAAGAGCAACAGTGCTACGATCAGAGTGCTATAGGTAAGGGTTTTTGTTTTTTTTTGGGGGGGGGGGGGGTCATGCTAGTCGAGGTGAAGTCTGAACAGGTGAGTCTTGAGCCTTTTTCGGAAAATGGCAAATTACTCAGCTGTCCTGACATTAGTCGGGAGTTCGTTCCACCACTGAGGCGCCAGAACAGAGAAGAGTCTGGACTTTGCTGAACGACATTTTCACCGTACTGGCTGCCTTGCCTTGATCCAGTTCAGACTGCAAGAAACACAAAACTTGTGGCACGGGGCAAGCCGCTGGCTCGCGGCCCATGCTAGCACACCAATCTGAAAAGATCCCCCACCTGAGTGCGTAGCAAGCTCTAGTGGATGGAACCCTGGCGTTATTCAGCGTGTCCTGAACAGACACATCTACCTGCTCAGCGACGGGCCCTGCAGGGGCCAGACCCACAGACAGAGGGTTCCTGGGTTTGGATGCCAGATCCGCCCGTCTGCCTGTGACAACAGATCCGCTCTGCATGGCAACTGCCATGGATGACCCTGCAGCAGCTGGAGCAGGTCCGGGAACCAGGGCCTCGCTGGCCACCGTGGAGCCACCAGCAAGACTGAGTGATGGCCCTCCTGGATCCTCCGCAGAACCTGCGCTATGAGCGGGAGTGGAGGAAAAGCATACAACAAGCCTGTCGGCCATTCTTGTGACAGAGCATCCAGGCCCAAACTGCCCCCCTGCCCTGTGAGGGAGTACCACTCCGGGCAGTGCGTCGTCTCCGCCGATGCAAAGAGATCTACTTGTGCGACCCCGTACCGCATCCAGATCTGGCTTACGACCTCCGCGCTCAATCTCCATTCTCCCGGGAGTGGCCCCGTCCTGGAGAGAATGTCGGCTGCTCTGTTCTCCACACCCGGGATGTGCACTGCCCTCAGTGAAGACAGCCGCGGCCATGCCCAAGTCAGCAACCCCTCCGCCACCTGGAGGCACCGCTGGGACCTTGTTCCCCCTTGGTGATTGACATAGTACACCGCCACAGTACTGTCTGTCCTCACGAGAACGTGTTGGTGTTGCAACACTGGCAGGAATCTCTGCAAGGCAAGATGGATGGCCTTCAGTTCGAGGACGTTTATGTGCTCCAACGTCCATGGGGGTTGCCACATGCCCCTTGCCGTCCGTCCTCCCAGACAGTTCCCCAGCCTGTCAGGGACGCGTCCGTTGAGATGACCTGTCTCCTGTGGGGAAGGCCCCCCAGTGGGACACCTCGGAGCAAGAACTCCCGGTCCCTCCAAGGGCGCAGGGCTCGAATGCAAGCCCGGGACACATGCAGCCTCACCTGCCTGTCGCTCTTCGGGTGAAGACCGAAGGCATTGAACCAGCACTGCAGGGGGCGTGCCAAGCAGCAGGCCAAGAGGAACTACCGCTGCTGCTGCAGACATCAAACCCAGCAGCTTCTGGACTCTGTGAGCGGTCACGAGACCGCCCAAGCGAAAATGGCCCAGCATGCCGAGCAAGCTGTCCGCTCTCCGTGGAGTGAGAGACGCCGTCATGCCGACTGAGTCAAGAAGGACACCGAGGAACTCTGCCTGTTGGCGGGGTTGCAGGTTGCTCTTCTTGTGGTTGACCGTGAAGCCCAAGAATTGAATGTGGGCCAGAACCGTCTCCGTGTCGCGCACTACCTGTTCTCAGGAGGGGGCGCAAACGAGCCAGTCGTCTAAGTACGGCAGTATCTTCAGGCCGCGAGCCTGGAGGGGGGACAGAGCGGCTGACACCACGCGAGTGAAAACTCGTGGGGAGAGTGAAAGGCCGAAAGGTAGGACCTGGAACTGGAACGCCCTGCCCTGGAAGGCAAAGCGCAGAAAGGGCCTGTGTTCCGGGCAAATCGGAACGTGGAAGTAGGCGTCCTTTAAGTCCATAGATGTGAACCACTCCCCCTGCCGGATGGACTGCGTCACCAGCCTTGTGTGGACCATCTTGAAGGGCAGCACCTTGAGATGCCGATTCAAGGGCCTGAGGTCGAGAACGGGCCGAAAACCGCCATCCTTCTTGGGAACGATAAAATACTTGCTGTAGAACCCAGCGAGCTGTGCGCTGGGCGGTACTTCTGAGATGGCCCCTTTCAGAAGTAACACTTGAACCTCTTTGGCAAGTACGGACATTAAAACCGGGTCTTGTACAGACGTTACCTTGACCCCTGAAAATATAGGGGGCCGCCGCCAAAATTGCAGTCGGTAGCCACGAGCCACCGTGGCTACGACCCAAGGGTCTGGGACAATCCCCTCCCAGGAGGTCCGTGACAACTGGGAAGGACAATCGACGGGCACCCCTGGAACGCTATGCGGGACCACTACCACGGCCCGCACCTCTGCCTGTGCCCCGCTGTTGACCCCCTCTACCCCTGGAACGGGAATATGGGGCTGATCTCTAGTCAGGTGGGCGAAATCGCTGGTCACCAGAGGCCTGTGGGATGTTCCCCCTCGGCGGAGGCCGGGCCTATATCTGCCAACGGGCGCCCCGCTGACCGTTGAGGCAGGCCTACGGCACACACGCTGGACAGCGTCCCTCGAAGCTGCAGCACGTTCAGCGCGGTCGAGCACCTCCTGGGATCCTGGATGGAAAATATGCCCAGGGGCAACTGGGAGATTCAGCAGCTCCTGCTTGATAGGCTCTGGCAGGGAGGTCTGTGCCAGCCAAACCTGCCTGCGGCACAACACAGCGGAACCCATGGCGTCTCCTACGTCCCGCGTCAGCTGGGCGTGGGACGACAGAGCTGCATCCAGCAGGGCCCTGGCGTCCTGGTCGTCCGACTCAGCGTCTTGCGGAGTGACGCCAGCGTAATAGCCAGAGCGTTACCCATCCGGGCCGCTCGTGCTGCTGCGTTAAAAGTGCGAGTGGCCAGGCGGTCTGTCTTTGCGCACTCCTTACGGGGGCAGCGTGGGTTGGGTGACACACCAGTCAGGCCCAGAGACGTGAGTGCGGCCATCGATGGCTCGACCGGTGGCATGTCTCCGAGTCCAGTCTCCACGGGGTAAGTAGCTGTTGCTAGTTGGCGGCAGCCTGCATTGAACTGCGGACGCTGCGTCACCTTACCCCATGACGACCTCAGCATCGCCGTGTAGTCAGGCAGCACCGGCACGGGGGGTGGTGGGGTCGCACAAGGGATGCCCTCCCAGATGCCTCCCCTGGGAGCCGGAGCAGGTGTGGGCGCCTCAAGGCCCAGGATGTTCGCAGCGCTCAGCACCCGTGACATCAGGGAGCTGACGGGGACCTCTCCCGCCATGGAGCTGTCACCCAGCTCTGCAGAGCCTGTCTGCAGATCTCCCATGAGGTCGTCTCCTGTGTGGTCTGCCTCTGTTTGGGGAGCGTAGAGGGATAGCACATCCGCCTCGCTCCGTTCCTCCTCCTCACCATGGCTCGCAGGCCTGGATGAGCGGGTGCCCTCCTGGCCAAGGGGCAGGGTATCTCGAGAAGAGGCCCGGCGATCTACCAGCCTGTCCATCTTCTGTGCCAGAGCCTGGAGAACAGAGAGGATCTGGAGCAACCCCGCGCTACCACCCTCGGTCACTGCAGCTGTCGCCAGGCGCTCAGCTGGACGCTCAGCCGGACACTCAGCCGGACGCTTAGCTGGACTGTGTGCAGCTCTATGGGACGGCCTGTGGGGGGACTCACGCTGTCGGCTCCGCTTGCGTCACCTCTCTCGTCGGCCCTCCTGCATGTGGCCGCGTATCAGGGTGGCCCAGCGTTGTCTTTCACCCCTGGAGAGGTCGCAGGCAGCGCTGCAGGGGTTGTCGACGTCCTCCAGGACGTGTGCGGCCCCAAGACACATGGGGCAATCTCTGTGCCCATCATTGGCACTCATGGAGGCACTGCAGATCCTGCAGTAGTGGGAAGCCATCTCAGACCCAAGGAGCCTAGGTGGCGTTGACGCCCGGAGCCCTCCTCGACCAGTCCACCAAGGTACTACGTTGGCCCGCACCAGCGCACGAATGCACCTAGCAGGCGCACACTAGCCCCACCGACTGCGAACAGCCGTCTAGGGTGCCACAGAACCACAGGGGTGGCCCGCACCAGCACACGAATGCACCTAGCAGGCGCACACTAGCCCCACCAGCTGCGAACAGGGGTATAGGGCGTGGCAGAGGAGGCGCAACGCACCGTCCTTTTTTTTTTTTTTTAAACAGAAAGTGCAAAGCCCAACAACAGGCTAACAATGAACAGAGAACACCCCAGAAATAAATCCAGGCTCAAACAATAAACCACTCACTGCACAAGCAGACTGGAGTAACACAAGATATTACAGCAACGTAATTAGTTGCCGTGCAACGATATAAACAATAAACCTCTCACTGCACAAGCAGGCTAGAGTACCACAAAGTATTACAACGGCATTACTTACCGTGTAGTGATAAACAAACAATAAGCTACAGCGCTAGGTGGCCTGCAGCAAACTGACAGGCTAACACAAAATCCGGCTGCACAATGCAGTAAAACACAAAGATGACAGGCAGACTCACGAAAAACTTCGGCTGCAACGAGTGTAAAGCACGGAAGACCGCACGGCGGCCCACACCAGTGCGCGAACGCACCCAGTGGGCTCGCACGAAGTCCACAGCTGCGAACAGCCGTATAGGCACTGTATAAACAACACAAAATACCCGGAACTAGCGCTCAACAAACGGTAACTAAGCCAAACAACAGCTAGCTTAGCTGACAAGAAAAACACACCACTCCAATCCTCGGGGGCAAAATATGCACCCGTACCCTGCAGGTAGCGAATTACGTAAGTGGAATGTCTTACCTTACCGAAGTCTCTTCGATACTCACAAACACAGGTCTCTGAGGCGTGAAGGGAAAGGAGGCTGACCCGGGAGCATTCTCTGCTATTTATTAACGCAGGTCGTTCTGCTTCCGGAGGTCATGGACATGACTATTTTGACATATGGTCTCGGTGATAGGCAGAACGAAGGTGATCATTCCTTTTTAGACCGTAGTGACGGTCAGAGTGAGGTCGAAACAGATCCAGTCTATCACAGGGCTGACATGTAGAGACAGACAGGTAACCAGTCTATCACAGGGCTGACATGTAGAGACAGACAGGTAACCAGTCTATCGCAGGGCCGACAGGTAGAGACAGACAGGTAACCAGTCTATCGCAGGGCCGACAGGTAGAGACAGACAGGTAACCAGTCTATCGCAGGGCCGACACGTAGAGACAGACAGGTAACCAGTCTATTGCAGGGCCGACATGTAGAGACAGACAGGTAACCAGTCTATCGCAGGGCCGACACGTAGAGACAGACAGGTAACCATTCTATTGCAGGGAGACATGTAGAGACAGACAGGTAACCAGTCTATCACAGGGAGACATGTAGAGACAGACAGGTAACCAGTCTATCACAGGGCTGACATGTAGAGACAGACAGGTAACCAGTCTATCACAGGGAGACATGTAGAGACAGACAGGTCCATCCTGCATGTCTTTGGACTGTGAGAGGAAGCCGGAGAAAACCCATGCTTACATGGGGAGAACATGCAAACTCCACACAGAAGGGACCCAGACCCGACCCAGTGGCGTGCACAGACATTTTGGGGGGCAGGTGCTCAGTGAAAAATAAGGGCACTTTATGCGGCATGTAGAACTGACGGCTGCCTTATTATAGCAGTGTGAGATTTAAAAAATAAACAAACATTACAGGCACATGTTGAACGTTATATGCTATTGTTTTATTTCCCACAGAGCTGCTCCCCTGGGCTGTCTGCTGTAGCTCCCTTTCTTTTTCCCTTCTTATCCTCTCCTTTCTAGGCATTATGCTGCAATTGGTAAATAAAAAGAGTAAAAAGTAGCCCACAGGGGATTGGGAATTGCCTGTTTGTCATTACTGCAAGTGTTAATTATGAAGGCCTAGCCTAATGTAAACCTACACAATAGCCTACTAAATATTAATCTTAAGTAAATATACAGATAGATTCACATGCTGTAGGATACCAATGACAAACTCTACTGGTGGTCATCATCATGTCATATCTATTACTGATTTTGGGTAACGTCTAGCTTGTCAAGCAGATGAGCAGCCCAGCTGTGTGGCGTTGAGACCGGCTACTTCACAACAGAGACAAATAAATGCAAGTTGCAGCTTGGCAACTAAGGCGCGTTCACACTGCTTTTATTTTGAAAATTGACCGGATTGTCTCGTGTTTCTTTGTGTGAAAAAAACAAACTTTCAAAAGGGCACTTGCTTGGTCCAGAGGGCAAGGGCAGGTGCTTTAGCACCACCTAGTGTCTACCTGTGCACGCCACTGATCAAACCTCCCATTGAGTAAAATCATCTAAAAAGCAGTTTTTAAGCAGCTGAACGACTTCATGTAACGAAAAACTGTTATGATGTCTTCCAGTCAGGATTTAGACCACATCAGTAATGTAATATATATTACATTATTTATTTAATTCTTATGTATGCTATTCTTGCATTTATATATAACGCACTTTATGAATCCCACTTCTCAGCATTTTTTATTTACACTGTGGTGTGGCTGATGCAAACATTTGCACATCTTCTTTGTACTTCTCTTTCCTTATTTCTTGTTATTTACTTGTATTGTCTGAATATATTATATATTGTAGTATGTTTTACAGTTTATGGAATCTCCATTTCTATTTATATGTAAGACATCCTTTCAAGCTTTAATCATTGTTTTTATTTTGTAACTCTTGTGTTTATGTTAAGCTATTACATTTGAATTATTGATTTATAACATTTGATTGTTGCCGTTTAGTCTTGCCAAATTTGATCCTGTTTAAAATTTAAAAAATTGTTAAACTGATCCCTGATCCCTTCCCTTTGTCCACATGAGGGCACTCAGAATCACTCAAGAGGCAATGCAGATTTCTCTTTTGAACATCTTGTGTGAGCAGATCAGATGTCCTGCAGTCCTGCAGACATGATATTTTAAGCTCACATCTTAAAAGGCACTGCACTCAGGTCGCTGCACGTCCACCACGTTTTCCTTCTGTCTGGTTGGTTTTTACACACTGATCCTGAAAACATGATAATTCATTTTAGCTTTATTTTGCTTACAGATGGAAATAAACTTCAACTTAAAGAGACAGAGATTCATTTGATTGTATAATAGTTTTACTCAAAAAGGTAGGAATTGCTTATCATTTTAAAGATTTAAGTTGTGGCTTGCACAAGTGGAGTATTTTAGATTGTATCACCAAAGCATTCACTTTCCACTTTTCAATGACCAACCTTAAACACGTATGTGAGATATGTTTAATACTATTACAGCAAACTTTAGAATATTATCATCAGTTTGAGGGAAGAAATTTCTTTTGTATGATACAATTCATACAGGAAGTGCTCAAGTTTGAAATGAAAATAGGATTTCTGACTTAAATTTAATATGAAAATATAATTGTTAATCTTAAATGTTAAATACAAAGTAATCAATCAGATAGATTTAAGCAGAACAGCAGAAATATTCTTATTTATATCCCTGATGCATAGAGGACCACGGTGCTGTGTTTGCATCAGAAGGGCAGTAAATGTTGGAGGGGGATCTTCTTCTTCAGGGTCAGGGTAGAGTTGACCTGCTCAGCCGTCAGCAGGTTGTGCCACTGAGCGACCGGCCGCCGCGGGTTGGACAACATGTCGGCCCAGTGTCTCAGCTGGTTCCCCGAGGCGTCGCAGCCCAGGTAGATCTTCCCTATGGGGTCGTTCCGGGTGATGGCGTCATGGTCCCATACGGAGATCACCAGGTTCACCCTCTGTGGACGACAGCAGGAGTCTTTAAGAAACCTTAAAACAGCAGCGTGTATGGTTTTATAAGATTTACACCAAATTCTCATTCATACTATATATATATGAGAATATATATATATATATATATATATATATATCCGAACGGCTCTTATCATGGCGGCCACTTGTTTACTTCCGGGTCACTTCTTTAGTTAGGCACCTTCCTCAGCAAAATAGACTATTCGACTGCACCCATAGACTATTCCACCGCAGCCTCATTCTCTTAGGAAGGTTCCTAACTGAAGAAGTGACCCGGAAGTAAACAAGTGGCCGCCATGATAAGAGCCATTCGGATTCTTTAAATTTGAAGGAAAGGAGCTCCAATGCTTCCTTTCAGATCTCCTTTAGCATCGGATGCAACGGATCTTCCTATACGAAAGGAAAGGAGTTCACGCCAACCCACAATTCTTTGCAAGAGCAACATTTAAAGTGCCACACACCTTGGCCATTCATGAAAACAAACAATATATGGATTTGCATATTTAACAATGACTTTCATGCAGACATATAGAAATTGGAATTGTGTTGATAAATGTGTGTGGACAGTGATTATAATAGCTTGGTTTTAGTCACGTGATTGTGATGACGCGTTAAGGGGGCGCGACTTCCAAATGGCTGTCCGGGAGTAAAAATGCCGAGTACTTCTATGGAGGAAACCGCTCCAGAGAGTCCGTATTGTAGGGGTTTAGAGAAGTGATGGTGAGATGAAGCCTCATGAGGCATCGAACCACTTGAGCCAATTGGTTCGAGAAAGGGTTCATATCTCGAAGCTTCATGTGCACACGAAACCACATACTGGCCAAGTGTATAATCACAGGCAGCTGTATCTGAACCATATAATGTGTTGAATTTTTGTGTCTGTTATGTCTGTTGGGAATGACTATGAATTACAAAAAATGTATGACCAAATAATTCCTTAAAGATCATTCAAACCTTTTTATTATTCTATACAGACTGTGTGGAAACAGGGAGAGAGAACGGGGAAGGAGGGGGGAGCGCGCCGAATGGAGAGGCAGGCGAGCCCGAGACGGGGCCAACACCGCATCGGGCATCCCGAAGTCTGAACTTAAGGGGACGAAGGCAACTAGTGCCTGCGACTGCCCCAGCAGCGGAGAATGCGAGCGTTCCCGATTGATAGCAAAACGACTCTCATGTCCCTTTTCCACCGAGGCATTTTAAGGGCCAGTTCGGAGCCGGTGCCCAACTGGTTCCAGAGCGGCCCCAACTCTTTGCTGGGCTAGAACCGTTCGCAAACCTAAGTCAGGGGCTGGGGGCGGGGTTAACGCTTGAGGCGACGGGGGAAAATACGCTGCTGCGGAGTTTTACTAACGTTATTGTTCCCGGTAAGTTTCACTTTTACGCACATTTCTGTTTAGTTTACCAAGCTAGTGATTACGTTCGTAAAACAGCAGCAACTAGTGGCTATGCTTCCTCGGGTAATGTAGGCTGACCGGCTAGCTAGCCAGCTAGCGTGATATTGCTAACAACAACGTTAGCATGCCACTTTCTGACTGCCGTTGGCTCACTAAACGTTACCAACTACCAACGTAACATAACATCTGTGTTCGCAGCGTCGTGGACAAGTTTGAGATTAAACCGTTGTTCTCTGGTTTGTCTTTGTAGAGCAATCGGACATCGGCAATATTGAACCGAGGTCCAACCTGCAGATGACTAAACATCAAACACTCCGATCTATTGATCACACACTGTTCTACACTTTAAAAATGTTGTGATTTTAGTATTTTGTGTATTTTATTGTTATTGTATTATTTGCCAAAATAAACACTTTTTCTGAAGAGACATGTCTGCTATGCTTCAAATTAGCACTGCGGGGAAATCTCAGATGTATACAGTAGGCTTGTTCAGGATGGTCTTGGCTTGACTTGACTATACTTATCACGCCGACGAGAGCTGCAGGTGTCTGAGTGGGCGGGCTCTAAAAGAGACCGTAGCCAAACGCTGTCAAGTCGGACAACAAAGTCAACATGACTATGGTGCTCAAGCGATAGAACACAGCAGCAAACCAAAGAGGATATGTTTTATATATATATATATATATATATATATATATATATATATATATATATATAAATATGTATATATATATATATATATATATATATATATACACACACACACGTAAGGCAACATGTGGAAGGCATTCTTTTTTTCCAGTATATTTGTATTACCATTCTATGTTTGTATTAACCAGACCTCACATATAATAGGCCTACTCACAGCACAATGCACGGAACTTTAGATCAAGCCATGAGATCGAAGCGATCAAAATAAAAAGGCAAATCATTAAATCATTTCACCACAAGATGGCCGCCGAGTGCGGACCTGAACATACGTCATTGAACTTTTAACCAATGAGAACCATTCCGCTGTAGCGGAGGTGTGGGCAAGCCGGTTGCAGCCGTCGTAGACCGTGCTGCCAAGCGCTGCAAGAAGCGGCTCTTAAAAACTTGTTCCCGCGATGTTTTGGGTCACGTTATATGGTCACGACCATGTGATGTCTTTGCAGTCAGCTGCTAAGTCGGACACAAATTCTAGCCATCATGCATCGCTTTCAACCCACAATCCATCACGTTAGGTAGCGCGCTGCAGGCGGCTACATCAAGTCGAATTCCCCTAGTGCAGTGGTTCTCAAACTATTTTCGTCATTCCCCACTTTGAACAACTTGCCCCTGTCGCCCCAACAAAGATCTTGACGAATTACTTCAAATTATTTCAAATTTATTGAAATTACTAGCACCAAGTGTATCAGTCATATTTGATACTGAAAACAACAAAAACAACAAATAACACGTTCAAAAAGAGAAAATAAAAGTGCAGTTGTGCCATCATAACTTAATTTGCAATCTGTGCAAAAAACAAAAACATAAACAAGTGAACTTTCCCTGCAGTAGTGGCTGCAGTGTGCCTGTTTTGCACTGCACATCCTTTCAAAACGGGGTTGCAGGCTGGAAACTGCCGCTCTCAAGTCAGCTGAGATCTGTACTTCGTTTTCAGAGAAGCAACAGCTGAAAAGCCTATCTCACAGAGATATGATGTGGCAAAGGGAAGGAGGATATACAAAGCTCTCTGCCCGATGAGGGGATATTCCCTCTCCACTCGATTCAGAACTCACTAAGAGTGTGAGCTGTAAAGCTCAGCCTCAGGGTGGAGTCAGAGGTCATGTCAATGAATTGGTCCTCTTCAGCCTGGCTCAAATCAGCAGGCACTGCAGAAATATATGATTACTTTATTTGTCATTGCATAATAAACATGAAGAAGTCTGTTGAATAAAAATCTAATTCAGTATACAACATAAATAAAATACATGTCAAATATATGATTATGATCAATAAAATCTACCTGCTGCACTGAATGGATCCATAACCCAGGCATACTGAGCACTGTTGTTTGGGAAGTATTTCTGAAACATTTCTCTCAGAGAAGAGATGTGCTGCTTTATACACGGGATCACTGTGGTGGCTCCAGTATGAATGGTTTCAGTAACTTCACTCAGGTTCTCAAAGACATCTACATTTTGTTGATCAAGGCGTCTGCCCCATGCCTCGAGTTTTCAGGAGAATGCAATGATCTTGTCTGCCAGGTGAGGTAAGTGCTTGTCTTTGCCTTGAAGCTGAAGATTTAATTCATTCAGCTTGCCAAACACATCGCTGAGATAAGCCAGCTTCAACAGAAATTGTTCATTGCGCTCCTCCTCCAAAAAAAGCTGAATCTCCACTCTCAGCTCAAAGACGTGCGACAACACTTTGCCCCCGGAGAGCCACCTTGCTTCGCTGTGGAACAGCACAGATGTATGATCAGCTCCCATCTCCTCACAAAGTGCAGAGAGCAGTCGCGCTTTCAGGGGGCGAGTTTTGATGAAATTTACAATAACCACAACCTCTGTTAAAACTTTGTTTAGTTCGGGGCTGAGTTGTCTTGACGCGAGCGCTTCCCTATGAATGACACAGTGCGTCCAGTGCGCATCTGGAGCAACCTTCTTGATAAGTGCCTGCAGCCCGTTCCTTTTCCCTGCCATGGTCTGTGCGCCATCAGAGCAAAAGCCCACACAATTTTCCCATTTAAGACCGTGTTCGTTTAAGTAACTGTCCATGATCTTAAATAGCTCATCAGCCGTGGCTCTCTTTGTTATGTATTTGCAAAACAGCAAATCCTCACACATTGACTCGCTGTTCACAAAGCGGACGTATGTAATAAACAAGCTGTCTTTATTGCTGTCGGTAGCCTCATCCACTTGCAATGCAAAACGTGTTTCTTTTATTTTTTGTATGAGTTGATCTTCAAGATCATTTGAAATGTCACATATGCACCTCGCAATTGTGTCATTTGAAAGAGGGATAGTTTTCAATTTGGCTGCGCTTTTCTCATCCATCATAGCTGTCACCATGTCAAGAGCACCGGGCAAAATCAGCTGCTCAGCAATTTAATGTGGCTTTTTGCATTGCGGGATTCTGTATGCAACTTTGTATGAGGCCATTTGTGCTTGACAGTTAACTGACGCAGCCTTTACCATGCTGTCGATATTCTGCCAATTTTCTTTTAAAGAAATCCAGTGGCTTGGTAGCGTGACTGGGGTGTGTTGTCTCCAGGTGCCTTCTTAATTTGTTGGGTCTCATGCTGTCTGCTGCTAACGGCTTCAGACACAGAACACACATTGGTCTCTCCTCTGTACCGACCACTGAAACCGTAAATCCGAGACCAAGATAGCTTTCGTCATATTTTCTTTTCGGTTGGATTTTTGGTTGACTTGGCCCCTCTGTCTGGTCTTGTGTGTGTGATGGTGCTGGCTCTTTGGTGGTCCGTGTCACAAATTTATCCATGTTGCTCACAGTTACCGGCTAATTTGTTGTCCCGCTGCAAATATTGGCCCGCTGCAATTAACATTCCGACGTCAATCATTGTTTTTGCACTTTAGTTCCAGGTTACATTTTTCTCCGGTCTCCTAATGCTTTTTAATAATTGTAGCTATTAATTATTACTGTGTGTGTGTGTGTGTGTGTGTTTTGTTGAATTATCTTTATTGTCAATAGCATTTACAGTAAGATAGGCACGAAATTGAAAATTTCCTCCTGTTGGTCGCGCCCCACCTGTCATGTCTCTGTTCCCCACCAGTGGGGCGCGCCCCACACTTTGAGAAGCACTGCCCTAGTGACATAATGACGTGGCTCTCTGGGCTCTCTTGCCGGTGGAAACGCAAACAGGTTCTCAGAAGTTTCGCAAGTTGAACCAACTGCGAACCAGCACGGGCACCGGCCCGGTTCTTGAACTAGGTTCGCGTTGGTGGAAAAGGGGTATCAGATCCACAGACGTAGGTTTAAAATCCACTTTTTACGTTTTTTACGGTATTCTGTGAGCTTTTTACAATTCTCACCTTTATGGACGACAACCTTTGGTACTCTAAAAAAAACGTTTCCTTTTCATGGGTAGAACGATTGTAGCAGCCGTTAACTACACTAAACACGGGCATCTTGACTTTTTCACATGGCAGTTCTATGGGCAGGCTTCACTTCATGCCATCCATCTGGATTTAGCGCGTTTGCAATGCAGCACTGTGACGTCACATGAAACCAACCTCATGTTACAAACTTGACAAAAACGAAACTAAAACCCCAAATGAAATGTAAACACAGCAAACGGTCAAACAGGAAGGAGGAGCTGTTGAACTGAAGCCGGTCAGAGAACAGCTGTTTATAAAACCAACAACATGGGGACGATGTGCTTTTTGTAGTCCATTATTGTAGTTTCTCCAGCGCAAACGCACATCAATCACCTGTGCCAATCATCAGCTGTCAATCATCAGCAGCATTATAATGACGTCGCTTAGTGAAAGTCCGGTCGGATTCTCTGAGCGGCGCGGTCGACTTTTCCTAAATCCTTTTGAGTTCCCCTATCACCTTTCCTTAACCCCGAGACGTCTCACCCCGAGGTTGAGGAAAAGGAGTTAGGAATAGGAGTGAGGACCAAATTTTTTTGACTATTCGACCACAGCCGAGGTCCCAGATCCCTATTTGAAATGTTTGATTAATGTGTTTGTGTAAAACTCCTAAAATAAAACTGTGTTGTATTTCTTATCTGGTGACACTCACCTGGATTTGTTCAAAGGACACGTCGAAGGTGAAGGACTCGTTGTAATAGGGGTTCAGCGTGTTCTTTTTAACGGACGTCTTCCTTTTCTTCCACTTTCTCTTGTCCAGAGCCAACTGCACCTTCATATACGGGTCTACAAACACCAAGCACTTGTTAAACTCATGCATTAAGTGGAAATGAAGTGATATTTTTTCAAAAAGATGAAATATGTCTTTACTTGTCTGAGGGGTACAATTGTCTGTAAGTCAAATGAAAAATAAGAAAATACATATTTAAAAAATGGATAAAAGAAACCTCATAATATTAAGAAATAATACATTTTAATGAATCTTTGGATTGACACCGAATCATAATTCTTTGGTTCATTGCAAATATTTCTTCTGAGTGGTATTGATTGTTTACAAGATATTCAATCATAACATCAGATGAGAAATCTCCGCAAAGAAAGTAATAATTTATGTTTTGCTGTTTGAGAAATGTATTTGAGAACAACAACAACAAAAAATCAATAAACCAACACCTTGATTCTTTCCAGGATTCCAAAATTAAAACATATTGTATTTATGATTTAGTTCTATAACCTTATTAAAACCACCCAACACCATTTGATTGATATTCCCTGGATTACACAAAAACAAGATTTGGTAAAGTACCGTTAACCTGCGGTGGCTGGTGATTAATTACCTCTTTCGGCTACAGGCTCTGAAAACTTCTGATTGCACCCTAACAATGTAGTTGTTTAGTTTAAGAAGCTTCAGCTACAGAAGACTGTTCATGTTACATGTAGTCAAAGAAGGGAACGCACCAATAGCTCAGACCGGCTTCTTGATGCACACCTGAACGTCACAAGCAAGCCTCGCTGTTTTGTTGCACCAGATACATTTGATCAGTTTTGGTTTCACCATTAAATGATGAGTCATCTTCATCTACGTCCTATCATCATCTTCATCTCTGTCCTACCATCATCTTCATCTATGACCTATCATCATCTTCATCTCTGTCCTACCATCATCTTCATCTATGACCTATCATCATCTTCATCTCTGTCCTATCATCATCTTCATCTATGACCTATCATCATCTTCATCTACGTCCTATCATCATCCAATTCCAATACATTGTCCCATTCGTCCCATACGTACCATACGTTCCATATGTCTCATAGGTCTCATACGTCCCATCATCCCATACGTCCCATATGTCCCATACGTCTCATAAATCCCATCATCCCATACATACATATGTCGCATACGTCTCATACGTCCCATACGTCTCATAAGTCCCATCATCCCATAGGTCCCATCATCCCATACATCTCATACGTCCCATTATCCCATACGTCTCATACGTCCCATCATCCCATACGTCCCATACATCTCATATGTCCCATCATCGCATACGTCACATACGTCTCATATGTCCCATCATATGAGACGTCGTAAATAAAAATATCTTCAAAAATATATGAAGCTTTATACCCCCTCTACCGCCGAGTCACCATCGATGCAGACTGTGTGGAAATACACTCAACAAAAATATAAACGCAACACATTTGTTTTTGCTCCCATTTTTCATGAGATGGACTTGAGAGATGAGATCTAAAATTCATTCCAGATACACAATATTACCATTTCTCTCAAACATTGTTCACAAATCTGTCTAAATGTGTGATAGTGAGCACTTCTGCTTTGCTGAGATAATCCATCCCACCTCACAGGTGTGCCACATCAAGATGCTGATCTGACATAATGATTAGTGCACAGGTGTACCTTATACTGCCCACAATAAAAGGCCACTCTGAAATGTGCAGTTTTGTCTCACAGCAAAATGCCACAGATGCCACAAGCATTGAGGGAGCGTGCAATTGGCATGCTGACAGCAGGAATGTCAACCAGATCTGTTGCTCGTGCATTGAATGTTAATTTCTCCTCCATAAGCCGTCTCCAAAGGCGTTTCAGAGAATATGGCAGTACATCCAACCAGCCTCACAACCGCAGACCACGTGTAACCACACCAGCCCAGGACCTCCACATCCAGCAGGTTCACCTCCAAGATCGTCTGAGACCAGCCACTCAGACAGCTGCTGAAACAATTGGTTTGCATAACCAAACAATTTCTGCACAAACTGTCAGAAACCGTCTCAGGGAAGCTCAACTGCATCCTCGTCGTCCTCATCGGGGTCTTGACCTGACTCCAGCTCGTCGCCGTAACAGACTTGAGTGGGCAAATGCTCACATTCAATGGCGTCTGGCACGTTGGAGAGGTGTTCTCTTCACGGGTGAATCTCGGTTTACATTGTTCAGGGCAGATGGCAGACAGCGTGTGTGGCGTTGTGTGGGTGAGCGCTTTGCTGATGTCAATGTTGTGGATCGAGTGGCCCATGGTGGTGGTGGGGTTATGGTATGGGCAGGCATCTGTTATGGACGAAGAACACAGGTGCATTTTATTGATGGCATTTTGAATGCACAGAGATACCGTGATGAGATCCTGAGGCCCATTGTTGTGCCATACATCCATGAACATCACCTCATGTTTCAGCAAGATAATGCACGGCCCCATGTTGCAAGGATCTGTACACAATTCTTGGAAGCTGAAAATGTCCCAGTTCTTGCATGGCCAGCATACTCACCAGACATGTCACCCATTGAGCATGTTTGGGATGTGCTTGACCGGCGTATACGACAGCGTGTACTAGTTCCCACTAATATCCAGCAACTTCGCACAGCCATTGAAGAGGAGTGGACCAACATTCCACAGGCCACAATTGACAATCTGATAAACTATGCGAAGATGTGTTGCACTGCATGAGGCAAATGGTGGTCACACCAGATACTGACTGGTTCTGAGTCCCAAGACCCCCAATAAAGCAAAAAAATGCACATTTCAGGGTGGCCTTTTATTGTGGACAGTCTAAGGCACACCTGTGCACTAATCATTATGTCAGATCAGCATCTTGATGTGGCACACCTGTGAGGTGGGATGGATTATCTCAGCAAAGCAGAAGTGCTCACTATCACACATTTAGACAGATTTGTGAACAGAGAAATGGTAATATTGTGTATCTGGAATGAATTTTAGATCTTTAAGTCCATCTCATGAAAAATGGGAGCAAAAACAAAAGTGTTGCGTTTATATTTTTGTTGAGTGTATTTTGGAATAGAGATGTTGTCTCAGTCTTACCTGAAGAGCCGCCAATGTCCATGCTCTTCAGGTTTTTGGCCTCCAGCACCACCACGGTCAGTCTGCCGCCGGTGGGAACGTAACGCAGAGAGAAGCAGATCTCGCCCAGATTTTCTTCCTGCAGCAAACGGAAATCTTTAAAGCAAAGCTCATCAAATAATATTGTGGTGTGAATATAGTATAATATAATGATAATTTAAAAGAACAACAATGCCAAGGAAAACCTCAAACTTGGCGGGCTCAGCGAGTTCCTCCCACTCCTCGATGACATGGTGCCAGTCGACGCTGGAAAGCTCCACCCGGACCTCACCGATGATGTTGTGTTTGGAGAATCTGTTGAAGTCGAAAACCTGCATCACTGCCGTTGACTTCAAGAGGGAAGACTTGGATATCTAAGACAAAGAATTGCCCAGTTAGAAGTCGAAGCATCTGCTTAACAAACTGATTCCTCGAAGAACTTTATCTATCAGGTTAAGTATTATTACAGTTAATTACTTTTTTAACAGCTTTTGGCAGAGATCTTTGAGTCATTTTTGTCTTAAACTACAAACATTGCAGAAGGTAAAGATTATTCATTTGAAAATTGTATGCTTTATACTGTTGACATTTGCACATTCCATCCTCTTCATTTTTCCCCACGATGGCATACTACAGCCATCATGGTAAATAAAATAATAATGAGGGAGCTGGTGGAGTTGGTAAGTTTGGTATAGATGTACAGAAAAATTCTGTATATAAGTGGTAAATTTACGAGAAAATCATACATTTTAATTATTGTCTTAAGTGTGTAAATTTGTTCTAAAGCAATTCATTCATACATTTCTTTGAAAAAAGTGTTTGTTGAGGGGGGGGGGGGGGGGGGTCAAACATTATAGCCGATCAACCCCTAAATAAACTCACTTCGAGGAGAAAGAAGAAAATACATGATTGTTATTTATATTTATATGGCTTCATTCTGCAAGGCTGTCTCCACCTCATCACAGCACAGACGCTGCTGCTTGCCATGTGTTATGACAGCACTGGATGACCTAATCAAATTATACTCTGCAGTCAGATTTAAAAATTGTGATTTTAGCCCAGAATTACCATATTATCATAAGCATCCAGACTTCAAGAGACATTGCTTTGATTTGGTACTATTCAGAAGAAAAAAAAACATCCTGATTTGTTTTTTCCTCGTGATTCTAATCTTGGATATTCTAGATAATTTTTCTTGGAATATTACCTCCCTTCCCTGGCTCCATTTTTTCCCCTTTTACCTTGAATGGTCCTAATATGCTGTAGTAGTTATGAACCAACACACCAAGGCAGAGTCTTTGTATATAACCTACTTGGCAATACACCCCATTCTCATTCAAGAACTGCAGATATACTTTCCAAGACCACCTTGTACCTGGAAGTTGAATTGTTCATTGAAGATGGGATTCAGTGTGCTTTTAAACACTTTGGTCTCAAAGGTTTTGGATTTGTCGGGGCAGGTGTAGACTTTCACGTAAGGGTCAGAGCTTCCTCCCATGTCCATGGCCTTGAGGCTGTTGGCTTGTTTGATACCAACTGTGAGCTGCAAAAGACAGATAGCAAACAGACAGACAGGTGTTCATCTTGAGTAACACTGTGCAACTGTGTCTCAGACAAAATTGTGTTCCAATACAGAGTCCAGAGTAGTACTGTGTTTGATAAAACTAGTGTAAAGCCTTCAGTGTCTCCAGAGGAGAAAAGTCCTCAAGTGAAATCACCTGAGTCAGCATCAGTTAAAGACTACACATTTGAACTGAAAAATAATCTCTTGTGGTTTCAGAAATAAGTGATTTTACCAGATCTCTGTAGCTGCTCATCTCTGCTTCAGGCTACATTAGCTGCTAGCTAGCATAGCTAGTTCCTGCTTGGGACTTTTTAGACAAAAATATCTATGGAAGTCAATGACGAGAGACAGATATTTTTTTTAGTCCCGTTTTAATTGTGTTATGAATTACTCATACAAAGGTTGTCACTTTAAAAGATAATTTTGCAAGTGATAGTATAATTTAATTTAGTAAGAAACCGCTCAGTGAACTACAATCCTGGTACCCAACACACAGAGAGACCTGTTGTTAGTGTATTTTTTTTTGTTTGGTCTCATGTTGTTCAACTGGCAGGGGCGTGACTTGGGCTGTCTAATATTTAAGGTCAAACTGTTGGCCACATTTTAGCCAATGCATTGTGGGTAATGTAGATGCCAGGCTTTGACAAGAGAGAAGAATGTGCGGAATAAAAATAATGGTATCTCTGTTGTATATATTTTGATCATTAAGAGTCTCAGAAGTATGGAGACTCAGAGGCTGGATATGCTGCAGCAGCTGGTTTAATCACCACAGACTCGGCAGCGTTGTAGTCCAGCGAGTAGAGGAGCTTTCCTCTCCACATTTTGGTTGAGCCATAGCCCAAATCCGTCACATCAGGCTGAACCTGTTGGAGCAAAACAAATAGAGTGAGTCAATGCAGGTGCCAACTGTAGCATTTCTGATCCCCCAAAACAATCATTTAACAATTTCAAAATTGAAACCTGCAAGCTAGCTGGCAGCTTGGATTATATTTGGATTTAATGGCATCTAGTGGCTTTAAAAACCCAAACACCCCTCCCTTTCACAAGCATGTCAGAGAACTATGGTGGCCTTCAGGTAACTGAAAAATGCTAAAGGCTCTCTCTAGAACCAGTGTCTGTTTTGTCCATCCTGGGCTACTGTAGAACACGGTGGTACAACGTGCCGGAGTCCATGAAAAGGACCTGCTCCTTATGAAGATGAAGGGTGGTTTCATAAAACGGTCCGAGACAAAGAAACTGGATTCTCAAGTATATTTCAAGGGAAACATTTTCTCGGATGTCATTTAAACACAAATACTTTTGTAATCACAGTCTGCAAAAGACAATACAAGACACCAGGAGACCTCTGTTCATGTTTCATGTGAAACCAAAAGTCAACGTTCATTTTGTGAATTCTTTGCAGAGCAGAGGTTGATATCATTCACTCTTATACAACATTAATAAACACAGCATGCTTAAAAGGGGTTTATTAACAATAAACAAATAAACATACACTAAGTCTAAGTAGTGGCCTATCTAACTAAATACTATACATGTGTGTGTGTGTGTGTGTGTGTGTGTGTGTGTGTGTGTGTGTGTGTGTGTGTGTCACAAGATGGTGGCTGTGGGTGTTGACCAGTCAGCCATGTGGAGTGGAGGTGTGCTTTGTGGGAGGCCGTGTGGCCCTGCCTGGAGAACAGGTTTCTATATATGTGCATAATTAGTATAATATATGTAGAGCCGTTAGGAAAGTTAAAAATAGATTAAGAGATAAAGAGATTAGTGAGCATGCAAACTGTCTGTTCTAGATCACTAACAACTGAACTAAGGTGACACACTTAACTCAACAATACATCAAACAGAAAAGGTTGCTGTCTTCAGGTTCCTGTGAAGGAAAGTTGCTGTCCTTGAAGTTGTGGATGGAAGCATTTCTAGTGAGATGCGTCTTGACTAGGAATTCTTTGTTGCAAAAGCAGGCTCCAACAGCCAGCTGTTGGCTGTTTTGAGGGCGCTGCTTGGGGACTTGAGACCTGTGGTCCAAATCCCAGGAGGAAGAGGAGACCTCTGTTCAGGTCGAGGTTGCAGGAGGAAGAGTGGACCTCTGTTCAGGTCGAGGTTGCAGGAAGAAGAGCGGACCTCTGTTCAAGTTGAGGTCGCAGGAAGAAGAGCAGACCTCTGTTCAGGTTGAGGTCGCAGGAGGAAGAGCGGACCTCTGTTCAGGTTGAGGTCCCAGTAGAAAGAGGGACGAGGCCTGTGGTCAGGTCGACATCTCAGTAGAAAGAGAGAGATCCCAACTTGGTCTGCTTGGAAGGAAGTAAACTTCCACTGCAGTTGACCAATCAGAATGGAATCTGGAGTTCACAGGTACTTGTCACTTTCAGTGACCCAGGCCTGCAGGCAGATGGGGGAGGGGAAAGACCCCCTGTGGATGTGCGTGGCGGTGTTCCCATACAGAGGACGCTCCAATCGGAATGTTCAGAAACAATTCAATCTGCATCCATGAATTGTTTCATAGACACAAGCCCTGAGGTCCCAACACCACCAAATAGGAACCTTCTGGACTTTCTCTGAAGTTGTGTCCAGGTTCACCATCATGTTTTCTGGCGGGTGTATTCCTCACACTTTCCTCTGAAAAAAATATTTAGTTTTGCCCTTAAATTCTGGGTACTAATAAGATGTGTCTTTGTTTGCTAGCACATGAAGACGCATGACGCATTCTGGTTTCCTGTCGCTGTTTTCAAGAAAACCAAACCCCATATAATTTTTACTCAATTTGGCTCATTTGGTCTCAGCGTAACGTGACGATGTGGACCGACTCAAATAAGTCTCCATGGTCGCCAGCTAGCTAGCTGGCTAATAGGCCTCTGCCAACAGATTGACGTGATGTCACAATCATAGCAGAGTTTCTATTGGTCCATAGTTAACGTGGGTAGGAGTAATGGACACAATATGCTTATTTTAGTGGTGCAAATGGTCCCCAACTGTAGATATGCATTATTTAATAATACAGCACAATTTGATAATTCATAGAAATTATTTTGCGGACCCCCTGGCTATGGGTCACCGACCCCACTTTGAGAACCTTTCTCTCTCTGTTTTAGCTCCATTTTTGGTCTCTACTATGAAGCCTAATCTCACAGAAATATATTTTTATAACTACAGCCTCTTAACAACCAGTGTGGTAAAACACTGGAAACTATGCCAGTATAAAGTCCATTAGGATCCTTTGCCGTGGTGGATGCCAAGGTTCAATACAAAAACATGTTGTTGATCAAACGCCACACAGGAAGAAGTTCAGGGTGGACGGATGGGTTAATCATGGGACTTTCACCCAGGAGACTGGAGTTTGTGACCAGTATGAAACAACAAGTCACCATTGAGTTATTTGTAACTATAGGATATTAGTGTCAATACAATGGTCACTTAAATCAGGTGATTATAGAGTCTGGGCCTTGAAAATAAAATCTAACATGCTATAGTTTCTGTTGGGATGTTTCTGTTGGGACGTTTCTGTCTCTATTATCATTCCTGGTCGAAGCATGGCCTTTGGCTAGAATCGGAAATCTACTGATTTGTGTACATGGAAACTTTTTTTTCCCGTGTCACTCATCACAACTGAATATCTTCAAACTAATGGATTTCAATTGTAGTGTTGAAGTATTTTAAACGTTTTTAAAGTTAGGTTGGTGAGTTAGGCTTAAAATAACTACACACATTTAGGTTGAGGGAACAGAACCAGATGTTGGATTTAGGCAACGAAACCATTCCAAAAGGATCTAATTAACTTTCAATTGGCACTGTTTTTATGTTGAATGACACAATTATTTATTTTTTATTTGTGTCCCTGGACAAAAAAACCAACAGATTGCATTTCGTCTATGTCAAAAAGCTGGTGCGACTGTGTGGGATGTAATGCAGTCTGAAACACTCTTGAGACGTTATGTAACAGACGTAGGTAGTTCTTTTAAGCCAAACCATGAAGTTTTCTTTCCTAACTTTGAATTGTTTCCGTGGTGACACTGTGGCACACAATATCACACATTCCTCCATAATACACTGTTCACAGGTCCTGGTGATTTCACTCATTTCTGTTGGACCAGGTTGGAAATATGCAATTATCAGTATCCTTATGTATTATCAGAAAGGATCAGATTCTGCTTCAGAGGTCGCTGTCACTCACCAGAGCTGAGGTGGTTTTTCCTTTCACTCCATTAAGATTGATCTTCTCATTCTTCTTCGCCTGCTTCTTGGTCTTTTTGCAGCAACACTTGGTGCAGATGCACAGACAGCAGATCAGAATCAGCAGAGCGGCGGCTGCAGAGATGCAGTAAATTGCCCAACGAGGCACTGCGGGAGATGAGACAGTAGACAGTTAACTTTAAACGAGCAGTTGGAATGTTTTCATCTCAGGTCCTATCAGCCTCATTCAAAAATATCTTGCTATGTTTTTTCTTAAATTTGTTCTTAACAACGTCAGATTCATGACATGTTCTTAAGAATAATTTGCTTATAAGTTATTTTTTTAAAAGACCATAATGCTCTGTAAATGCATGCATGTAGATTACCATGTAACTCACATTTACAAATACAGTAATCGGCTACATGCTACATGCATTTTTAACATTTCAATAGGCCTGTAAATAAACCGTAGGCCATCATGTATGAAAACTAAGCTCTGAGAGCACATTACCTGCACACTGTTTTATTCTTCTCACAAACCTCTATACACTGAGGACCGATGATGTTGTTGTACCTTCTAACAAGGATCTTGGATTGTGACGTACCATGCAACCCCACTCCCTTTCTCCTGAACAACTTATCCCAGCAACACAAATGTATATCATTGGCTGTCTTAACAGCAGCAAAGAAATTGCTGGAATCCACCACATAATCTTGTAATATCTCATTGGCTGTATACTAATATCGATGTTGTCACTATGGAACTCTCAGCGGCTAGGATGCATAGTGCTGAAGAGAATACCATAATATCATGGACAAGAGCACTAAGTCAAATCCATGAACTAATGGCATTGTAATGAATGTTGTTTTTATCCTGAAACACATTTATCATTGTGTTTATCTATCGAGGTCTATCGAGGTGGGGTGGGTGGATCGATGGTAGGGGTTGCCTTAAGTTTTAGTTCTTTGGTTTGTTTCTAATGTCATTTGTTTCGTCTGGGTTACAATGCACAGCGTTGTTGTGAGTCTTTTGTTGATATACCTGCAGGGCTTTTTCGGGATATCCAGCTATTTCCTCTCAGTATCGATGTTTTTTACTGTGGATTGTTTGTAGATCACTCTGGTAAATACTGTGACATAACATTGAGATGGCTGATAATAACGAGTATATCGTTTATCAATGCTACTCAGCCCTGCTATGAATTCACCTAATGGTTACATGTTTGTTTGTGTTTTTCGTATGTCAAAATAAAATACAAAATTGATGAAAACTAAACTATTTTTATAGGAAAGTAAATTGACAAATACGTTTGAATGGGGTTTAGTCACGTTTCCCCTTTAATCCATCCACCTGACAGGTGTGGCATGGGCAGGTCACAATAAAAAATATAAATGTTTCATTATTTTGATATAAATAAATCTAGGACTTTTGCTTATAAAATTAGACTACTTTTACTTAAGTAACAGATGTGAGTACTTCTTCCACCTCTTTCCTTTGGGGAGTGAACTTTGGTTTAGGTGAAGCTGCTGCTAGTGACTCACAGGGGATCTTGTTCAGAAGGTCGTTGAGGAAGTTGGCAGCAGCGGCGGCGAATGGGTTGACGGTGGAGTTAGTGTGGTTGATGGGCTGAGTGGCCACTAGAGGAGTGGTGAAGGGAAAAGAAGAATTTGGTGTTGGTTGGATGGCAACCATGATGACGAGGCTGAAGAGAAGTGCTGCAGAAGAAGGAAGAAAAAAAATACACAAATAAATAAACTAAATTTAACATGTATAAACCAGCGGTGGAATGTAAATACATTTACTCAAGTATTTAAATACACGTTTGACATTGTTGTACTTTAATTGAGTATTTCCCTGGAATAGCTCATTTGTCTTTTAATGTTCTGTGGCTAACACTAACGCAGTTAAACAAGTTTTACGAACTACTACACATAAAAACATGAAATGCTCTGTACATTTTACATTTTCTGCTTGTTGACTTGTTTTGGATATCAACACACAAAGCAACACTCCATCCTTCAGTTCACCACAAACCATTAGAATTAACACGGGACAGGAAGTCATCTGTGAAGACACTTGTGTAAGTACAGGGTGGATGTAATAATAAAAGTAACTCAAATGTAGACTTACTGCATAACAACAGTGAGGAATGAAATCAAACAAACATCGCGGACGTCAAACTGCAGACATGACTGAGTGGAAACCCGCCTTCGGGCCTTCAGGCCTCCACCATGAACAAACACATGCAGCACATCAACCCTCAGTGTGATTCACACTCTGATAACAGCCACAAAGCTTCAACAGTGTTCCCAAGCAGAGGAATCCCATTTGATTAAGTCAACAGGCCTGGAAGCAATTCCTCTAATGCAGTACTACGAAGATACCTCGCCTTAACCCTCATACCAAGTCTTAACACTCAAGCAGCCCTTTAAAGGAAGTGTGGATCAGAGAGAATGTCATCAGTAATTCATTCCTTTCTAAAAAAAAAAAAGGCATTTGAAAATTGAATGTGTTACAGTCGCTGCGACAAGGCCATCCCGTTTAAAATGTTCGGATCGGAGGATCCAACAGACCGATCCTTCATGACTCAACGTATTCCAACATTCATTGCATGATGGTGACACCTGGATTTTAATCAACATACCATCTACAAGCGCATCAGCAGGAAGAGATTTCAGAATATACTTTGGAATTAAATTAATTTGGAACTAAATTAACCACGTGAACTAGCCAAAGTTATCATTGCTGTGAGAAAAAAAGTACACAGCTTAACCAAATTCAATTACATTTTCAAGTAATTGAACCTGAAAATGGTCCTGTGCCAGTGGTGCCAGCAGCGAAGCATATTCTCCATCACAATATGAAATAAAAAGAATAACATAGGATCTCTGGCTCCATTTTTCCAATGTTTCTTGTGTTCTGACAGGTCACAAGTTTTAAAGGAGCGTCCCTGTGATTTAGTATTACTCTTTCATAAATTCGGGAGACCCACGAGAGACAGATTAAAATAAGAATAGTCCAAATCAAAGCAGCAGAGGTTGAGATATGCTAGATAGTTGTAGCTAAAAATAACCTGGAATTAGCCAGGAAGAGAAAGAAGGCACAAGACCTGTGTGAGTAACGTAACATCCAGGTACCCAACACGCAGAGAGACCTGTTATAGTAACGTTACATCCTGGTACCCAACACACAGAGAGACCTGTTGTTATAGTAACGTTACATCCTGGTACCCAACACACAGAGAGACCTGTTGTTATAGTAACGTTACATCCTGGTACCAACACAAAGAGAGACCTGTTGTTATAGTAACGTTACATCCTGGTACCCAACACACAGAGAGACCTGTTGTTATAATAACGTTACATCCTGGTACCCAACACACAGAGAGACCTGTTGTTATAGTAACGTTACATCCAGGTACCCAACACACAGAGAGACCTGTTGTTATAGTAACGTTACATCCTGGTACCAACACAAAGAGAGACCTGTTGTTATAGTAACGTTACATCCAGGTACCCAACACACAGAGAGACATGTTGTTATAGTAACGTTACATCCTGGTACCAACACAAAGAGAGACCTGTTGTTATAGTAATGTTACATCCTGGTACCCAACACACAGCGAGACCTGTTATAGTAACGTTACATCCTGGTACCCAACACACAGAGAGACCTGTTGTTATAGTAACGTTACATCCAGGTACCCAACACACAGAGAGACCTGTTGTTATAGTAACGTTACATCCTGGTACCAACACAAAGAGAGACCTGTTGTTATAGTAACGTTACATCCAGGTACCCAACACACAGAGAGACATGTTGTTATAGTAACGTTACATCCTGGTACCAACACAAAGAGAGACCTGTTGTTATAGTAATGTTACATCCTGGTACCCAACACACAGCGAGACCTGTTATAGTAACGTTACATCCTGGTACCCAACACACAGAGACACCTGTTGTTATAGTAACGTTACATCCTGGTACCCAACACACACAGAGAGACCTGTTGTTATAGTAATGTTACATCCTGGTACCCAACACACAGAGAGACCTGTTGTTATAGTAACGTTACATCCTGGTACCCAACACACAGAGAGACCTGTTGTTATAGTAACGTTACATCCTGGTACCCAACACACAGAGAGACCTGTTGTTAGTGTGAGTAACGTTACATCCTGGTACCCAACACACAGAGAGACCTGTTGTTATAGTAACGTTACATCCTGGTACCCAACACACAGAGAGACCTGTTGTTATAATAACGTTACATCCTGGTACCCAACACACAGAGAGACCTGTTGTTATAGTAACGTTACATCCAGGTACCCAACACACAGAGAGACCTGTTGTTATAGTAACGTTACATCCTGGTACCCAACACACAGAGAGACCTGTTGTTATAGTAACGTTACATCCTGGTACCCAACACACAGAGAGACCTGTTGTTATAGTAACGTTACATCCTGGTACCCAACACACAGAGAGACCTGTTGTTATAGTAAAGTTACATCCTGGTACCCAACACACAGAGAGACATGTTGTTATAGTAACGTTACATCCTGGTACCCAACACACAGAGAGATATGTTGTTATAGTAACGTTACATCCTGGTACCCAACACACAGAGAGACCTGTTGTTATAATAACATTACATCCTGGTGCCCAACACACAGAGAGACCTGTTGTTATAGTAAAGTTACATCCTGGTACCCAACACACAGAGAGACATGTTGTTATAGTAACGTTACATCCTGGTACCCAACACACAGAGAGACCTGTTGTTATAATAACGTTACATCCTGGTGCCCAACACACAGAGAGACCTGTTGTTATAGTAAAGTTACATCCTGGTACCCAACACACAGAGAGACCTGTTGTTATAGTAACGTTACATCCTGGTACCCAACACACAGAGAGACCTGTTGTTATAATAACGTTACATCCTGGTACCCAACACACAGAGAGACCTGTTGTTAGTGTGAGTAACGTTACATTCTGGTACACAACACACAGACATCGTAGTTTCAGCATTTCAGCATGAAGGACACATCATGGGATCTCGAATCAACAGAAAGCAGTTACACCTGCAGTAAGATCCTCTATGGCCCACACCCCAAAAAAACAATATGGCATCCGTTATCATCAAATAATCACAGTCTTCGCTGAGAATATTGACTACAAAACGAGCAACACCCACTGAACGTCTCCTAAATGAAAGCTGGAATCATTTTACTCACTAAGGATGTCGACATCCCTGCTCGCTGGCTGAAGTGTTTCTGATCTGTTTGCCTCAGAATTAGAGAACGAGTGGAGAGGAAGGAGGTGACGTTTTCCTAAAAACAATGAACTGCTTGATCAGAGAGAGGAAACGTCTCCTCCCTCCGTCTCCATCAAGACTGTTTTCAATGTAATCAGCAGGAAAACAAAACATCTCTCCGTACTTTTTCTTCAATATATATTGAAGGAATTCTCTGTTACAAGTCATTCAAATGAAGACTGAAGAGCCAGTCTTTATCTTTATTACAGTGAAACAGAATATTTAAGATGTGTACAGTTACAAGAGAGATTTAAATCAAATCCTTTGCATCTGATTGGACCGCTGTAATGTAGCATGACGCGGACCTATTAGCTGTGGGTCCACACGTACCTTATTGATAAAAGTTAAGATTGATCAATAGTTGGATGTCATGACATTATTGGTTGAAATTGGTTGGGTAGTTGAGAATGTGCATATTTTGTTTTACAGGAAGAAATTATTTGACATTAAATAAAAATACATGTGTGAATATTTTCTTGCATCTATTGTTAAAGAGGACTGGCAATTTGATATAAAAGTTTAAAATGCATTTTTCATTTAATCTTGCCTTTAAAAAATAAAGTAACAAAGTAAAATAACTCATTCTGCAGAGACATTTTTGTACTCTTATTTTTGCTCTGTGTGATAGTGATAGTGATAGTGAAGCGGTGATTGATAATGGATGGATGGATGATGGATGGATGATTATTGCTGTATTGATGTGTTCATTACTTTAATGTTGCAGCTGGTAAAGGTGGAGCTCATTTTAATAACTTCATATAGACTACTGCTTAACTGGTTGATTAATCTGTAATCATATGTCATAACTTAAAATTGTACTACAGTACAGTCATTGAGTAAATACGTACATTCCACTACAATTACCATGAATACATTTAAAAACTGTTTATACAGGCCCCGATTCAAATCCTGCTTTGAGCCCCACGAGGGCTTGGGCATCCACGGCTCACACAGCTTTGCTCCTGTGCTGGTCCTCCTGTCTTTTTCTACAAACTGGAAACCCAAACAGAAACTTCAAACAGTAGTTCCACTTCAGCAGATTAAAGTGTTCAACTGTCACAAGTCTCCTTAACTAGAAGAACAGCCAATAGCTGTGTTGGGGTAGTAGCAGTAGCAGATTTGGTTATCAACAGCTAATTACTTATGTCAATATGATTATCAATATTAATAATTATATTTAATATATTATCATGATATAATCATGAATAAACGGGGCACCACCCTGGGATCAGGGAAAAGATAACCTAAAACTGTATTCAGTCTCAATATAAAGGTTTTATACCCACATGCCAATGATCGTGATCATTGGCATAGAAGTACAAAACCAATCGAACAATTAAAAAGGCGTGAAATACGAGCACTAGCCTTCACAACCTGCTGTTATCCAGTGACATATACACAACAAGCACAAGAGACCGCTAGTTATAATATAATAAGATTTATTAAAATCAGTAATAATGATCACAATCAATAACACTGCAATAAACAAAGCCTTATTACCTAACTACCTAACACACAAAGCTAAGCTTAACAACGGAAGAGACACACGTGGAGTGTGTGTGCGTATGAGTGTGTGCGTGTGTGTAGAGAGAGAGAGCGAGAGAGAGAGAGATATGGCCGGGCGCGACCACCAGATGGAGCTATCCCTCACAGTGTTCAGGGGCGGAGCCACTGACGTCCGATAGGATCGCGAGAGAGAGAGGGAGAGATGGAGAGATGGCCGGGTGCAGCCACCAGATGGAGCTATTCCTCACAGCGTTCAGGGGTGGAGCCACTGACGTCCGATAGGATCGCGAGAGAGAGAGAGAGCAAGCGAGCGAGAGATGGCCGGGTACAGCTATGTCCTTAGCGTCTGCCAGAAACAGCTGGCGTAGGACACGTGTGGGGCAGCGTATGTGTGCGTGTGTGTGTTAGCGGGACACACACAAAAAGAGGGGGAGAATGCGCGCGCAATATTCTGAGGCTCAGGAGGGGTGAACTGGCGTCCATTCAGCGGGACCGGTCTCTTAACTGATAGTAGACTCTTACTGGGCTCGCAAATATGGCTGAGGTTTAGTCAAAAACACCGTTACAGAAATCAACCCAGCGGCGTGGGTGCACAATCAGCATTCAAATACAACATGGAAAGCAACGGACTCGGCGGTCCGTGATCAAAACTTAAAACACGTTAACAAGAATTACAAGCATATCCTACACTATCAAACTTATGTCTCTGCCCAGACTGATAGCCTCTTACTGGTGTCGCTGCGTAAGCTGCAAGTCCGTCCTGGCGATGACGGCGTTCCTCAACGCGGCGGTAGTTCGTCGGCCCCGGCGTCAGCGGGGGACATGATGGGTCGGCTTAGTCCAGACGAGAGCGGAGCGTGTTTCCTCTCGTTGATCAAACTCGAATAAAGAAAACAGTTCGTGTTTCTTTCTTCCGCGGGAGGCAATATAATCGCGGCGATGGAAGCGCGTTGGAAGCAGGAAGAGAAGAGGAACATTCTTAAGGCTTGCTTCGGTTTATAAAGCTCACAGCTGCTGCCGGGGACCCCCCTGGGGTACCTGCGGTTGTCAGCCAATAGGGCACCAGTTGTTTGACGTTGCACTTCGCACCCAGGTGCGAGGTGAAACTAAAATGGCGGTGTAGTTTTTAATCCCCTTTGTCCCTTTGTTCTGACCACATGTGTAGGCTTTTGTAGGCCGCATTGTGTAGTCCTACTGGTGAGATCCTAACAGCTGTCTACATACGGTTACTTTGGAGAACATTACAATGCTTCACATTTATTTCCTGAAGACTTACCCTAACCCAGGGGTCTCAAACTCAACTAACCTGTGGGCTGCTAAAGGTAGAGTCTGGGTGAGGCTGGGCCACATTAAGTAGTCCACAAAAAAGGGGGACCAATGTTAGTGGGTGCGGCTTATATTCAGGTGTGCTCAGTAGTCCGGAAAATGATGTTACAAGTGACCAACGTTGCTAATTTGTGTTGTTGTCACGAGTCTGAGCTACGGTAGCTCACAAGTGTTAAAAAATACAAAAAGCACAGGGCAATGACTCAAGCAAATAAAGTGAAGAAAAAAAATGTGCGTGCCGCACTAACACCAAGCTTCGATTTCAGGTAGGGGGCCACAAAATATCGTTCCAGGGGCTGCAATTGGCCCGCGGACCATGAGTTTGAGACCCTTGCCCTAACACCATACGGCCATCGAAAGAAACAAAAATCTGAAAGACCTTTTGGTCCATGCTTCCTTGAAAAACGGCAACCAAGCAATGTGCACTTCGATCCATTAAACATGCGATGAAGTATACGTATACGTAAGTATACGGGTCTGGGGGCTCCAAGCTGTAGCATTTGTGGTAAATTGTGGGATGGACCAAAAACAAGTTGTTACAACGATTACATCAACATGTACTCTATATCATGTTCATCTAAAACATCAGAACTTTATACACATTTCGGACACATGGTACGGACAACCTGCTTGAAAAGGGAACGGGTTGATCACCAAACTAAAAGGTGCCCAGTGGCTGGACTGGGTTGTGGAGGTTCATATGGACTAGGTCCAGTCATCCAGTCCATCACTGGTATTCTGGACCTACTTTAATTTATTTTGACTATTGTTCTAGGGCTGAAGTTCTGCGTGCCTGTGCTCTTTCTAAAAAATCGTTTTTCCCTAACCTTAAATCTTCACCCTAAGGTGTAATGATTTACATTATGGGGATGTTCAGTTGTCTCCATTTTGTCCCAAAAATAAGGGGAGTCCCCACAATTTGAGTGTTTTATCAAACTTCTGTTTCCACACATCAATCAAAGAGTCAATCAACCAACCAATCACTCAGTCACTGAAGACAAGGCAGGAAATGGAAAATATAAAAGAGTAATTCGGGAATCAGGAAAATGAGCGCTGTGATAATGATGTCAAATTTTGAAGGGAAGGAAAGAAGAAGTGGATAAAAGAGGTGGAGGATGAAAAGAAATATGGGAAGTAAGAGAAATCAGTAACGCAATGGCCGAAACGTAAAACCTTCTATCTGAAAACATCATTTTTTTGAGAAAAAAAAAAAACGTGTTTTTTCTTGCAGAATGCTATTTGTTAAAGATACCCAATGCATAATACACTGTTTTTGGACCATATTACTAGATTATGGGCCTTAGTTTCGTGGCGCAGTACAGGGCTGCGCAGGGTGGCGGAGCCGGCGTAATGCAAGTTTCGACCCGCGCAGCCCTGCACATGGACAGTTTGGTAGTTTGGTGGATCGCCTGCGCCAAGATTGGTGTGGCGGCGCAGCAGAGGGAGGCGTCACAGATTCAGCTTGGTGTAGCGGAAGTTTTGTGGCAAAAAGCCTCGCCGAGACTGCGCTGAAAGCCCGCCAGCTCCAACCTAGTCTACTCTTGGCGTAAGGCGCAAGGCGCAAATAAAGTCCATTCATTCAAGGCGAATTACTGCTGGCGGAATGGCAGTTTGGCTGACCGGCGCGCAGTGCGTACACATCACCGAGACCTCACACGCAGGTTTCCACAGTTCCAGGCACATTTAAATGCAATAAATAATCACAACAAACACTATTTAATGGAACTAATTGAATATAGAAATATATAGATTGTCCTGTCACATCTGACATCAGATCAAAGGCGTAACGGAAACTCAGCCTCTCGGACCCAAACATCTCCCTCTCTCTCCCCTGTTTTTTATAATATCGGCATTGTTGTTATTATGACACGCACGCACAGCGCGTGATGCGCGTGATGGGAGCAGCGGCGCTGCTTCTGTCATCGGGTTGTCAAGTGACGGAACTTGCACTGAACCTCCCCTAACGCATTAAAGGAGAGGAGAGGAGCTCATTTGATTGGTGAAGATCTGAATCGGCTGTGTTAATCCCACTCCACGCCTGGTCTCCTCCTCGTCTCCCACTTGAGCGGGTGGGCGAGACGGTAGGTGTGCCTGCGCTAGCCTGCGCGGTGCACGAAACTTGCAAAGTCCAGGCGGACACACCCCGTCGGCGTGGCCGGGTGCACTGCACGCCGACTACGCCTAGTCTACGAAACTAGGGCCCTATGTGTTAACAACAGGCTATGTATTGTTAAAGTTAAATCTGCCAATCAGAAAATCCTGCAGATTGGAGGTTTTGCTTTTCGGTCATCGAGAAAGAAGAAAGACTCTGAAGTTGTCTACTGAAGCTGAAGAAATTACACTACAGGTGGCAATCTGGGATAAAACATTGCTTTTCAGGCACTGATTCATTTAGAAAGCTTGGTCTTTTTACAGTATCTCTCATGTCATGTCTTCTTTCAGACTCGAAAACATTTTATTTTACTACTTTGTCTGTTTGTATCTTTAGATTCCTCCTAAATTTATCCAAAGTTACCATAATGCCTCATTTCCATAAATATTTTAGAAAACTTGTAATCGATAAAATAATCATCTTTAATATCAGTAATGAACTGGGGAAGTTTCAAGGTGATAACTAATAGTTAATTCTATTCTATTCAACTGTAGGGTCTTCAAAATGAGTTTTACAATCCATACCTATAAGATTTTCTCTGAGCCAGAAATCTCCACTGCAGTACCATGTTCATTCCTATCTATAGTCTGAAGGTGTTTAGAGAGATCTTTTACATCATTCATAGACTCATTTATACGTGTTATTCCTAAACACAGAGAAAATATATTTTTGTGAATGGCTGTTTTTTTTCTGATTTTTTCTGATGCCGAGAAACATTCCCTCTGTACAAACCCGTGACTCTAATGCGTCAACAAAAATGAGCACATATTAAATACAATAATACATTATTTGCATATTTAAACATACCATTACAGAACACTTGTAACACAAAAGATAATTGTCTTAATGTCAGTGTCAGTTTTATGGTGATACCTCTCTTATTGACCTTCTTCACCTCTTAACCACTAACACAAATAAGCGGCTGCAGTTCAAACAACCAGATCCAGTTTCTAACGTGTGCCAACTGAGCAATTACATGAAACAAGAAAAGCTGTGAAAGAGGAAACAACGTACCTGAGTGTGAGTCCGGAACTTTTATTCCATCGTTTCATTTATTTTCTCTTTTGTTCAGTCGGCTGTGAAATGAGTTTTTCTATTCTAACCTGCTGCTCTTCAGTCAGCCATCTTCAACTCTTTAGCATGCATCGACTTCAACCCACAGCAGCCACCACACCTGCTGAACACACACATTAACACACATGCTCACTACGTAGTCTGTAGTTCAAACAGAGGTGGAGCAACGCTGCTAAAATACCAGTTATTCAAATATGTGTCATGAAGGCTACTGCAGCCAGGAGAGGGGATAACGCGCCTCCTTGAATTAAAGACAGAGGGCCCTAGTTTCGTGGCGCAGCGCAGGGTGGCGGAGCCGGTGTAATGCAAGTTTCGACCAGCTGCAGCCTTGCACATGGTCAGTTTGGCAGTTTGGTGGATCGCCTGCGCCAAGATGGGTGTGGCGGCGCAGCAGGGGGAGGCGTCACAGATTCACCTTGGTGCAGCGGATTTATATCTATATAGATTGTCCCGTCAGATCAAAGGCGGATGGCACACGTAACGGAAACTCAGCCTGACTGAATTAACACAGGTGAAACCTCTCGGACCAAAACATCTCCCTCTCTCTCTCTCTCCTGATTTTCATATCGATCCACTGCTAATAAAATGCGGTCTGAAAAAATCCTTAAAAAAAAATACTGTGCTGCCTGTTATCGCACCTCCGCAGCCTCCGCAACCTCCGTGGAAACGCGCAACTTTGCGACATGCCTAAAATGTGCCTACAATTTCTATAGTGATATAATATCGGCATTATAATTATTACGATTATACGCACGCACAGCGCGTGTAGCGCGTGGTGGGAGCGGCGGCGCTGCTTCTGTAGGTGCGTGTCCACAGGCAGCGGTGTTTCCCCACGTCCCATTCATTGTCTATGTGAAAAGCTGTGCAATGCATTCTGGTAGCGTCGCGGCGAATGTCGAGAGACGGCGCACGAGGTGGCCGCTCGTCATTTGCCTAAAGTTGAAGTCGAATGTACTTTATGCTAATGAGGCGCCGGGCTCGACTCGCCGCCTCGCGAACGCTTGCTAAAATCTTCTAAACTGAATCTTGTCGATCTAAAATAAAGATAGATTCAGCAACTGCATAGCTTATTTCTCGCTTAAAATGTTTTCAGAAACACCTTTCGGTGAACTATTTTCGTAAAGTTTCCTAACGAGCCGCCATGTTGGTCTGCGTGAACTCCGGAGCAGACAGGACAGCTGTGAAAGCGTTCGTCCAATCAGGTGCAGCCATGAAGTGTACGCGTGATTGTATTAAGGAGAGCGCCTGTCAATCATCCTCTCGTGGCAGCCTGCCAAGCGTGCAATACTGGGAAGCGGCGCGTCCACTCGCGTTTAAAATCGCCCCTGTGGACACCTGTTGGGTGTTTGACCGGTGGATCAGAGATCATCACTGATGAGTCCTTAAACTTTCCTGGCAACCTGGCAGGGGAAACATCCTCTCCAGAAGCACTCGAGAGGTAAAGGCCCCCACCATGTGGCCTGTTTCTTGATGCTGACCTTTCCTGCGGGTGTAACCATGACTAAACATATTGTGAAACATTGTTTGTGAGCATATATAATGTGAAGCAAACCATAGTGAGTAGCTACAGTGCCTTGAAAAAGTATTCATACCCCTTGAACTTTTTTACATTTTGTCACTCTACAACCACAAACTTAAATGTCTTTTATTGAGATTTTATGTGATAGACCAACACAAAGTAACACATAATTGTGAAGTGGAACGAAAATGATACATGGTTTACAAAAATTTAAGCAAATAAAAATCTGAAAAGTGTGGTGTGCATTTGTATTCAGCCCCCTCTACTCTGATACCCCTAAATAAAATGCAGTGCAATCAGTTGCCTTCAGAAGTCACCTAATTAGTTAATAGAGTCCACCTGTGTGTAATTAAGTATCAGTATAAATACAACTGTTCTGTGAAGGCCTCAGTGCTTTGTTAGAGAACACTAGTCAACAAAGAGCATCATGAAGACCAAGGAACTCACCAGACAGGTCAGGGGAAAAGTTGTGGAGAAGTTTAAAGCAGGGTTAGGTTATAAAAAAATATCCAAAGCTTTGAACATCTCAAGGAGCACTGTTCAATCCATCATCCAAAAATGGAAGAAGTATGCCACAACTACTAACCTACCAAGACGTGGCCGTCCACCTAAACTGACAGACCGAACGAGGAGAGCACTGGTGAGAGAAGCTGCCAAGAGGCCCATAGTCACTCTGGAGGAGTTGCAGAAATCCACAGCTCGGGTGGGAGAATCTGTCCACAGGACAACTATAAGTCGTGTACTCCACAAATCTGGCCTTTATGGAAGAGTAGCAAGAAGAAAGCCATTGTTGAAAATCAGACATAAGAAGTCCCGTTTGCAATTTGCCACAAGCCATGTTGGGGACACAGCAAACATGTGGAAGAAGGTGCTCTGGTCAGATGAGACCAAAGTTGAACTTTTTGGCCTGAATGCAAAGCGCTATGTGTGGCGGAAAGTAACACTGCTCATCACCCTGAACACACCATCCCCACTGTGAAACATGTTGGTGGCAGCCTCATGCTGTGGGGATGCTTTTTTTCAGCAGGGCCAGGGAAACTGGTCAGAGTTGATGGGAGGATGGATGGAGCTAAATACAGGGCAATCCTGGAAGAAAACCTGTTGGAGGCTGCAAAAGACTTGAGACTGGGAAGGAGATTCACCTTCCAGCAAGACAATGACCCTAAACATACAGCCAGAGCTACAATGGAATGGTTTAAAACAAAGAATATTCATGTGTTAGAATGGCCCAGTCAAAGTCCAGACCTAAATCCCATTGAGCATCTGTGGCAAGACTTGAAAGTTTCTGTTCACAGACGCTCTCCATCCAATCTGGCTGAGCTTGAGCTATTTTGCAAAGAAGAATGGGCAAAAATTTCAGTCTCTAGATGTGCAAAGCTGGTAGAGACATGCCCCAAAAGACTTGCAGCTGTAATTGCAACGAAAGATGGCTCTACAAAGTATTGACACAGGGGGGCTGAATACAAATGCACACCACACTTTTCAGATTTTTATTCGCTTAAATTTTTGTAAACCATGTATCATTTTCGTTCCACTTCACAATTATGTGTTACTTTGTGTTGGTCTATAACATAAAATCTCAATAAAATACATTTAAGTTTGTGGTTGTAGAGTGACAAAATGTGAAAAAGTTCAAGGGGTATGAATACTTTTTCAAGGCACTGTACATCTAACACAACATCTCCTTGTGACTTCATAAACATTAATATGTGCACTTCAGTTTATAGGCCATAGCTTTGACTGTCGGGGTAATGACTGCCTCCCATTGTAGTCATCCCCATTCTGAGTAGCTCCAGTACATTTGACTGATGTACCAGTTTATCATTACAGAACCTCAACAGTCCAGCATTCTGATGTTGTAGCTGGGCCAGTCTGCGCTGTGTGACGTCGGCGGTCTGCCGCAGGTTTTTGTTATTCGCCTGCAGTTCTGCATTCTTTTCTCTCAGCTGGGCTGTCTCATCCATCAGCAGTCTCCTAGATGTTTCTAATTCTTGGAACTTAACCCTTCGTCTGCGTTCGTATGATCTCCTCCGGCTTCTGGCCATTTCAACTTGTGCTTGGGTCGTCAGACGTTTCTTTGTGTTGATGTAGTTGTCTTTAGACAAGTTGCCTTTTGTGTTTTCTACCTTGCGTTACGCTGACCATGTACTTAACGGCTGTTCCAACACTTTGTTCAGTTGGTCCATGTCACTCCAGTCAAATCCATCCTGCTGCATGGGCCTCCCTGGTGAGGGGCTTCCTCTGTCCTCACTGGCCGGACTGAGAGGGCTGAACATGTTGTCTGCTGGCTGCTGATTTGGCATTCCTGGATCCACTCTTGCTTCTGGTAATGTAGATCTGCTCTCCTCCATGGTCACAAGCCTGTGGAAAGCGACTCCCAACCGTTCTGGTGGTTGAATACCAGGTCTCTTTTCTGCATTCCACCAGTCCCGCCACGTCTGTTTTGGTCAGGTTCTCCAAGTCTTCCCCTCGTGCTACACAAAAAGGGAAAAATCAAATAATTTGGTTTGCGTACAACAGGTGGTAATGCTGTTATTGCTTCCTTATTATTCCTTTTTTTTTGAGTCTATATGGACATATTCTTGAATCTTTACTCCATCCATTTAAGGGTCCTGCCATACACATTGCACAGAAGGCAAAACATTCAGCTATCTCTGGACAGCTTCCTATGCTACTTCCAGGCAGTGGCATGAGCTGTGGAATTTGTTTAGCATTATAACAGGCAATACATTCCTGTCGCTCTTTCTTCTGTGCTTTATACATTGCTTTAGCTGAGTATGTTATCCATTGTTGAAACATGTTGGAGTCCCATTGTGAGGTCGTTAGTTTGGTCAAATCTCGTTTTTCTCGTTTACTCACCAGCCGAATCCATTATTGGCCTCTACTGTTGTCATTGTCTGTTTTGTGTCCATTTCTTGACACAAAATGTTGGTGCATGTTACCTGCATTGTCACCATCCCTTCTTCTTGGCATTCAGTGGTGCAGGGTAGTCCCACCGAGTGTTTGCTTGGAGCGTTAGCTGTTGTGATGTCAATGGTTAGTACATAATCATAGGTGTCAGTTTTTACATACAGGTAGTTTTGCACTTTTCCTTTTGTTAATAGGTTTTTGTCAGTAGCTAATGTGACCAAAGCCAATGCACACTTAGCATGTGGGATGTTATTAGCAGCTGCTAGGGACGGAGAGGTCATTAGGACATCCTCCCCCCTTGCGAAACCTGAAAGGGTTAGCACAAAAAGAAAGAAAGCAAACAAACTATTCTGGGTCTGATCTGAGGGTAATTGTGTGCGGACAATCGGTGTCTCATACACCCGATGTTGGACCCTGTTTGGACATTCTCTGGGGTGTCCTTATCGGCTGAAGTGGCAGAGTCATCTTCTGCGGCTGGCCCATTGCTGCTGTCAGTACCTTTATGACAAGAAGTTGCACGCCGAGCCTGTAGGCGGGCTGACCGTCTTTCACCTTGAGGTGAACTGGATTGACCGCTGTGCGGGGTGCTTTCTGCATCCCCATCAGCAGGTAGAGTAGAGCAGGGGGTGTTTTCCGCATCCCCTTCAGCATGTGAAGTAGAACAGGGGGTTCCTTCTGCATCCCTTTCAGTATGCTCTGGCAGGCGGCCAGGTGGGTTAGGAGGTTGGTGACGGGTGCAGTGGTTACGATGGTACCAAAAACTCTTACCTTCAACTTTTAAGGCAGTGGGTGTAGTGAGTACCACCTTAAATGGCCCTTCTCTACGGGGCTCGTGCCAATGACGTCTAAATACTCGTATGAACACCTGGTCCCCCACTTGGGTCTGGCGAGCATCCAACGGGATTCTGCTATTGTGTTTGCCGTTGGCCTCTTTCACCTGTTGGAAGACAAGTCTGTGGATTTGAGTTAAACATTTCAAGTCACCCAATTCTCGTTCAAGTTGTAAGAGTGATGGCCCTTCTTGGGGGGCCCTACATTGTGGCAACGGCATTGGTCGGCCTGTGAGCATTTCATGTGGGGTTAGGTGAGTTACTCTGTTAGTTTGTGATCGCATAGCCATCAATGCTAATGGCAAAGCATCCACCCAGGTGAGCCTGCCATTGCTGTCAGCCATGATTTTGGCTATTTTGTTCTTCAACACACCGTTGGCTCGTTCCACAGAGCCTTGTGACTGTGGATGATACACGCAACCATACTTCTGTTGTATGCCTAACATTGTAAACATTTCTTGTATCACCTTGGATACAAAGTGTGGTCCATTGTCAGATGAGATGGTATCTGGCATACCAAATCTTGGAAATACTTCTGTACACAGAAACTAAGCAGTAGATTTGTGGTCAGCTTTAGTTGTGGGGCATGCTTCAACCCATCTACTAAACCTACAGATGACCACAAACATGTATTTTTTGTTTTGAACTCTGTCTAGCATGTCTACATAATCCATCATTAGATGTTTGAATGGACCTTCTGGCACTGGGATGTGTGCCAAGGGATGAGTAAACATTTTTCGCACGTTATATTTTGGACAGTGTAGGCATGTGGCCAATTGCCTATCTACCATAGCTGTCATGTATGGTGTCCACCATGTTTCTCGTAGTTTCTGAAGAACTTGACTTTGTGAACAATGATCAGGTTCATGCATCTTTTTGATTGCTATCTGTAACAGTGATAGCAGTAGGACAAAATGTCCATGGCAGCTTCTCCACAACCCTGCATGGGGGGTTGTTGTTCTGATAGCTCCTCTCTGTATCCAAAGTCGTTTTTCAGCCTCTGGGACCTGATTTTGGGCTTCTTTTAATGAGCTCAAAGTCTTGCTCGACCGAGATTGGCGCTTGTGTAGCTTTCCCTGTTGCCTCTTTAGCTGCCTCATCAGCTAAGTTGTTTCCCTTAGCTACCAGAGAGTCATTAGGTTGGTGTGCTGAACACTTTACAATAGCTAACTCTGCCGGAAGCTGCATTGCTTGGATCAATCCTAGTACTGCCTGACCATGTACTACTGGTGTACCATCTGCTCGAATGAAACCTCGTTGTTTCCAGATGCTGGAGTTAATGTGACATACGCCATAGCCATAGGCACTATCTGTGTAAATAGTTGCCCTTCTTCCTGCAGCTAATTTGCAAGCTGTAGTTAATGCTTTTATTTCTGCCAATTGAGCTGAACATGGTTGGTTTATTTCCGCTGATATGAGTTTAGTGAACGTATTATCGGGGTTCAGCTGTACCACTCCATATCCTGCAAGATTGCCTGTATCGCCACGTACACAGGATCCATCTACAAATAGAGTCAATTCTGATGGAATTGGTTGATTATGCAGTTTGTCGCGCACTATGAAACTATCTGTTTCTTTAAGGCAGTCGTGAGGGGTGCCCTCTGTTGGCAATATCATTTTTGTAGCTGGGTTTATAGTATTGCAATGTCGTATCGTTAATTCCGATCCTGATAGGAGAACTTCATACCCAGTTTGTCTGGCTTGAGTTAATACAATCCGTGGGCTAGTTAGCATGGCATGTAGCTGGTGTGATGTAAACAGGGTGACAGGATGTCCCATTGTCAGGACTGATGCTTTTTTCTGAGCAAAGGCAGCAGCAGCCAATCCTTGGTAGCAAGGTGGCAGGCCTTCCTCAATGATGTCCAATCTTGTGCTGTAATAAGCCAGGGGCTGTTTGCCTGTAGGGGACTCCTGCATTAACACAGCACATGCATAGCCCTGTCGCTCTGTTGCATAGAGATGAAATGGTTAACTATAGTCTGGAGTGGCCAGGGCAGGAGCATATCAGTTTTAATGAGGGAGAACGCTTTTTCAGCTTCCTCTGTCCAATTCAGATGAGCCGACCTGTCTGTCTGGCCAGCAGCGCGAATCAACGCTCTTAATGGAGCTGTCTTGATTGCATAGTCACATAACCAGCCACTCCTAGAAAAGATAACATTTGCCCTACCGTTTGCGGCTTTGGGGCTTTCGTCACAGCCTCAATTTGCAAGGGTGCAATTTGTTTTTTATTTCCACTTAGTTGTCGGCCCAAGTATTCTACTGTCTGTTGGCAGAACTTTGGTTTACTTTTACTGACCTTGTGACCACCATCTGCCAGCGCTGTTAAGACAGTTAGTGAGTCTTTTTCACACCGCTCTTTGCTGTTTGAGCATATTAGAATATCATCAACATACATTAATGTCGTGGACTGAACATTTAAATGTTGGAGGACTTCAGCTAGAACTTTGTTAAAAATAGATGGCGAGTGCACGAACCCTTGTGGTAACCTGTGATAGGTGTACTGTTGATTCTGATAGGTGAATGCAAACAAGTATTGTGACTCTGGATGAACTGGTACACTAAAAAATGCTGAACATAAATCTATCACCGTATACCATTTTGTCCCTGGAGGGATGTTGGACAATAAAGTATGTGGATCAGGCACAACTGGTGTTTCTTCTGTCACTATGGCATTTATTGCTCTTAGATCATGCACTAGCCTGTAGTCTTTAGAATTTATTTTCCTAATTGGAAAAATAGGTGTTACATGGGCTATTAGTTTTCACTAGAACTCCTGCTTCTAACAATCCTTCTATAGTTGGTTTTATTCAGTCAATAGCTTCTTTTCTGAGTGGATATTGTCTTTGGTATGGCAAACGTCTGTCTGTTTTCACCTGGAATCGCCTTGGGGTTGCTGATTTTACTAACCCTACATCAGTTTTATGTTTTGACTATACTTGTGGTGGGACTTGTAATAGCAGGTCTTCATGTTCTTTGGTTAATAGCATTTGTGTTCTTGCTTCTGTGGGCAGCAACACTCTTTCTGCTGTTGCTTCATCAGCTTGTTTGTATGATATTCTATAGAAACGTCTGTCTGGAGATACATGTATGTACTGATTGCCTGTGGGGATCCATTCCTTGATTTGTTGTGCTTCTTTAATCATTGGTCCTAGATCATGTGATTCATATCCGTCCGCTATTAGTAGTGTCACATGTGGTGATGAGTTAGGAACCTGGAACCATTCTTTTATGTCTTTTGACAGTGTGACTGCTGCTGCAGCTCCTTGAGGTCCTAGTATGATGTCATCATATTGTATGGCTGTAGGGGAGTGATTAATCAATTAATTCCAACAGGCATCATAATCTTCTAGACTTTTGTCTACATCGTACAACATGGTACAATGAAACCATGGTTGGTTCATTAGCCATTTCATAGTAGTGTGTTATGAACAGCTTCCATATTTCCCACTCTTGGTGTAGGAAGGAGTTTGGTGAAGTTAACTTCATCCAATATACTTGGGCTTCTTTTATGTCATCATCTTGTTCCACCACTGGTGCCATTACCACTGGTGTCATTATGCTTTGTAGGTTTTCTTCCGGTAGATCAAAATAAAGTCCATCTGGAGTACACATTATTTTTGCTTTTAATGCACACAGAATGTCTCTTCCTAATAGATTGATGGGTGTATCTACTCAGTAGAGTAATGGTGCATAAATAGTTTTTCCTGCAATCTTTATTGGAACTGGTTCTGTCATTGGTATTATTTGAGTTTTCCCAGAGAAACCGACGGTTCAAATTTTTGATGATGATAGGGGAAGTCCAGCTCCTTCTTTTCCAATGCAGGAGTATGTTGCTCCTGTATCCACCATGAACTGATGTTCCTGTATCGTTACTTCTATGGTGGGTTCAGTGCATGGCTGCTTGGTTAGGACAGGTGTTATCACTTCCCCTTCAGGTTTCTCTAGGCATCCCTATTGCCATAGTGCTGCTGGTCCCATCCATGGACCGGCGTTTTGGCCTGCTGCCCATGGATTAGTTAGGCAGCTTCTTTGCATGTGTCCTGGCTGTCCACATCCCCAGCAGCGATTCTCTCGTTGCTGTGCGTTTTGTTGCATTGGTGGGCCATACAGAGATGGCTGACGTTGATATGGCATTTGTCTCCATCTTCCTCTTTGGAATGGTCCTCCAATTTGATTTGATTGATTTGATTTGATTCTTCCTCTACCTTGTGGTGGGTAGCCGTTATTTCCTCCTTGGCCTAGGTACACATGTATTGGTGGGCCTTGTTGCATCGGTGTTGGGGCTGGTGCATATCCATGTTGCTGGATAGCTTGTGGCTGTTGAGGGTCCTGTGGTGTAGCCGTTGTTGTAAACACTGGTGCTTGTGTTATTGTTGGTCCGATGTGTGCCTCAGGTTTAGGCTCTGGCTTATCCTCTGGAGCTGTAGTCATCACTGAAGCCTGGTGCTTGGCCTTTTCTTTATCTTTCTTCATGTTTTTAGTCAGCTCTCCAATCTGAAGCTGTGTTAGTTTTCCTGCCAGCATTTTGCATTGTTCCTCTTGGGTTGCTTTCTCAGATCTGTAGGCATCCACATAATGTATGATGTGTTCTGAGAATACTGGCCAGTCCATTTTCATCAGACCAACCACATTGTTTAGTTTATCTCGTACTTCTTTTGGTATGGCGTTCTTCACATACAGTTTGAAGAGGGCTTTGGATGCCTCTAAACCAGTAAATTCAGTGCAACATCAGCTTTTCAGCATCCGGCACTCACACTAAAATTTCTTCACAAATTGGCTTTCAAATGTTTAAAAATATGTTTTTGTTTGGTTTGGATTGCGTGGCTTCTTGGACAGTTATATGCCTCACTTCCTGTTTCTTCTTTCCACTTTCTCGGAAACTCATGGAGAAATTGTGCTGGATTATCTACATCCTTAAGTGTTTCTCTTTCCAGCCTGGATGGGTCCATTTTAGATGGATATTTGGCCCGTAGTGCATCCCACACCTTCGTACGATAAGGCCCACATGCAGTGGCGTCATATTGATGATTGTTGTTTACTGCTTTCACACCACCTTCTTTGAGGATTTCAGCCGTTATATACTGGCCAACTATCTTCATTAGTACGGCCTTGATGTCTCCCATAGCAAGCTTTATTCCTCCTGTGTTGTCTTCAAAGTCTCTGATCCATTTATCTGCCCCTTCTGTTAGTGCAGGCAGGCGGTTTATTAACCCTGTCATGTCCATAAAACTCCAAGGCACATATCTTTCTGCCTGATTCGGCCCTTTGGCCAGCAGGGGTCCCATCATTTCTCCTTCCTCTTCACTCTCCTCTTTCGCCTCATCACATGATATTCTGTAGTCCTGTGTGTTCATATTGGGCATTCTGCCAGTACTGTGGTATTTCGGGAAGGCCCTCCCCGCAGTTGCAAGTCCTCCTCCCCTTGCTCTTATTTGCCAGTCGCTATCTTGGGAGGAGTAGCTTTGCCCCTCCTTTCTTGCTCTGACTTCTTCATGTGAGGGGGTGTGTGTGTGTGTGCTCAGCTGCTGTCTCTCTCTCAGGTCTACCGCCCACTGTCCTGCTTATTCTCCCATTCACTTCTTTCCCTTGCTGCATTTGGGGAAATTGTCCAGCTCCCTCCACAGGCACACACGACGGTGGTGTCTGCATTTCTGGTCCTGGAGCAGCCGGCTTTATGCCATTCCGCACCATTTTTTGTTGCATTGCCATGTGTTTATGTGTTCCTTCTATTTTTTTTAAATATTGCACATCTCTCTGCTCCGCATAACTTATTCTCTTTCATTGGTGTTGTTTATCATTCTTTTTGTCTTTATCTCTTAACTCTGATTCCACTCGGTCACAGTAATTTAGATCAAAGGTTCCCGTCACTGGCCATCTTGTGCCTCCTGAAGTTATTCTATGCCACTTTGTCATGCATTTTTTTTTTTTTTTTTTGTCTTGGGTGTTTCAACATTACCAATTCAACTGCTGTCAGTCCTTCCGACTGTGTGTAATTTGAACCCATTTTTTCTTTTACACACTGGCTGGGTGCAGCGGCCCGACGGCGCTGTGCTATCTTGCTCCTGTGTTATTCTGCTCGCCTTCTCCTAATCTGGCCCTCCGACTGTTGATTTATTCTTTAAATTATTTTCTTTAATGTCTTACTTATTTAATTTTTTCGACTCTTACTTGTTTACCTTTAACTAATTTTCTTTTGAATGCTATTTAGTTTATTTTCTCTGCTTTATTTATTTATGTTTTTTAAATCATTACTGCTGGGATCCGGGCTCCAGCTCCCCCGCAACCCTGCATACAGGATAAGCGGTAGCCGACAAACGGACCTTTAAATAACTCCTTTCTGTTTCCTCCTTTAAATAACTAGCTGGGATCAGCTCCAGCTCCCCCGCGACCCTGCGTACAGGACAAAGTGGTAGCCGTTAGACGGACTTTTAAATATTTTTCTTTTAATTCTTACTAATTTTATTTCTCTAATTATGCCCTTTTCACCTTTAACTAATTTTCTCTTAATTCTTACTTATTTGATTTCTCTACTTTTATTATTATTATTTACTACTTTTACTTTTACTAAATTTTTTTTATTTACACTGCACTCCTGCTCTCCTCTATTTCCCGACAGCATATCACATATTTTGTCACTTTGCGCACTTTATGTACATATATTTACAAGGCCTTATGCTTTTTTATTTTACAGCTGTTTTCCCTACCTATTTTATGTAGCTACAGGCAACAGCCCTCTTGTAGGCGCTGTTCCTGTATCTTATCAGCTTATCAGCTTATCGGCAACAGTCCTGCCCTTGGAACTGTTCCGGTGCCTAAAGGCGAAATCCTCTATTTTCACACAGAACTCGTAAGTCTAGATCTCCCCAAAAAAGGTTCTAGCAATCTTCCAATTCAGACTTTTTCTGTTCTTTTACAACATAAACGACAGACATTAACATACATCTATCCTCAGCTGAGCTTTAAATTTCTCTACTCCCCCTTCCCTGTTCCATTTACTCGATCAAAACAGTGAGTTAGTATTATTTTCTTGCGATATATTATGCATCATTCTCATTATTACCATATTTCTGCAACACACCATAATATTTCACTTATTATACTAAAACACATGCACATCCACATAAAAATGAACACATTAAAAATCAGCTGTTCTAATGTATCCATTTTTAGGCATGGTTTACACATAGATATTTCTTTCTCTAATCATTTTACACATTTTTATCATGATCTTAACCTTCATACACATACATAAATCACACAATCATAAATAGTTTGGATTGAAGACTGCTGTTATGCTTCCTTAAAATACCTTATTTCAGGTTATATAATTGTTTAATACCTTTTTAACGGCATGTGAATTAAAACCATTTCAAGCTACTACTTCACCTTTCTCACAGGGCCAGCCCAAGCCTTTTGGGGACCCTAAGAAGAATTTAATTTGGGGCCTCCCTCCCAACACAGGAGAGTCACCTGTGCTTGACGATTATTGTTACAAATGTCACACTATAATGTTACATTATAAATTATATATCGCAAATCACATATCCTGTTATTTATCTGAAGGGCCCCATTTAGACATCATAACCTATTTTGGATGATTAAGTGGCCCTATAAATTAGAATTATCTTTCTGTTGCATACATACTTTGATGTTTATGTCACCCGTTTCATTTATTTAACATGTAGAAGAAAAAACACCCAAGCAGCCGCTTAGTTTGCTTATGCCTCGGGCCGGCCCTGCTTCCTCATACCCTCAAAAACAGCAGTGTAACTTTTAAAAATCCCCTCATCTTTAATACACTTTTGGTGTTATTCCCATCTTTTCAACTATTGTAAACCAGTAAATTCAGTGCAACATCAGCTTTTCAGCATCCGGCACTCACACTAAAATTTCTTCACAATTGGCTTTCAAATGTTTAAAAATATGTTTTTGTTTGGTTTGGATTGTGTGGCTTCTTGGACAGTTATATAAGTTACCCACTTTGGTCAAGACTGAAATACATCCATCCATCGATTGTCTACCGCTTATCCTGTATTCAGGGTCGCGGAGGGCTGGAGCCGATCCCAGCTGTCATTGGGTGAAGGCAGGGTTCACCCTGGACAGGACGCCAAACTATCACAGGGCCGACATGTAGAGACAAACAACCATTCATGTTCACATTCACACCTAAAGGCTAATTTATGCTTCCATTTCGTGCGTAAATAGAGACGTGCGTTATCAACGTTCTAAACGTCACTGCCCTCATGCTTTCATACGTCCTCTACTTTGGAATGGACGTTGAGCAAAACATCCTCTAGGGGGTGTCGTTCACATTAAAAAGTAATAAAAAAAAAAATGTTTCTCACAACCAAAAACATGGCGACAATGGAGGAGATAATGATCCTGCATCTATTGAGAAGGCAGCAAAATCGCAGGCAACGTTGTAGACGGCGGTGGTCTATGAGACCACTGAATACATCCCGAGTGTGGACAGAGAATTCCAGTCACTGGTTTTACCGATGAGAGAAATTGATGACGAACGTAATTTTCAGTATATCAGGATGTCCATCGGGGCTTTCGACAATTGGCTTCGCCGGGTGGCTGCTCACATTAAGCATGGGAACTCGCACAATTCACCGGTGACACCGGCTGAGCAACTAAGCGGTCACTATTCGCTTCCTTGCATCAGGGATCAGTCATTTTTTAAACGTTTTTTAATTTGTGTATGCTATTCACGGCACTTTCTGTGTACAATGCCTGACACTACCCCCACGATTTCCGTTGGTACTGCAACGTTTGGTCCGTATTGGTACATTTACATTTACATTTAGGTCATTTAGCAGACGCTTTTGTCCAAAGCGACTTACAATAAGTACATTTGTCAAAAGAAGGAAACAAAGAAACCACGACGTATCATTGCCGATAAAGTAAGAGCTAAAAATAGAACAAGTGTTAGGTCCTCATCTGAGTAAAGTAGTACTTCAAGAGCAACAGTGCTAAGATCAGAGTGCTATAGGTAAGGTTTTTTTTTTTTGGGGGGGGGGGGGGGGGGGGGGGGGGTGTCGAGGGAGGGTGCCTGGAGTCTTGAGCCTTTTTCGGAAGATGGCAAATGACTCTGCTGTCCTGACATTGGTCGGGAGTTCGTTCCACCACTGAGGCGCCAGAACAGAGAAGAGTCTGGACTTTGCTGAGCGACATTTGCTTGATTTCAGCGATGGTGGTACCAGCCGGCCAGCTGAAGTAGAAGAGCGAAGTGCTCGCTTCGGGGCATGAGGTTTGACCAGTGTTTGAAGGTAGAAGGGTGCCGTTCCATTGATGGCCCTGAAGGCCAGTGTCATCGTCTTGAATTGGATGCGTGCTGCAACAGGGAGCCAGTGGAGGTCACAGAGGAGGGGGGTCACGTGGGAGAATTTGGGTAGATTGAAGATAAGGCGTGCTGCGGCATTCTGGATACGCTGTAATGGTTTAATCGCAGAGGCCGGGAGTCCGGCCAGGAGAGAGTTGCAGTAGTGTTGTGGAAAAATGAATCTGCCCAATAAAGATCAACAACCAGGATCAGCTTTTTCTCCGAGGTTTATTCCACTAAGTATTCTCATCTGCAGAAGAAAGTACTGTTCACCCCTGCCTTCTGATGCAAAGGTTCAGAATCAGCAGGAACGACCCTGAGTCTAACAACAATCTCCCTTTTAAGGAGGAGGAACCATGGACAAAGGACGGATCATGTCCTATCTTACAAAGACAAGTTGTCCAGGCAAGGTCAAGATTTACAGAACACAGGCGTCATAGGCCTGAATTTATCTTATGTCAATGTGGCACTCATGTTCATATCATAGACAAACAGGCATTAATTTTCGTCATAGCATAACAGTCGGAAAGGAGATGCGGATCGACGTCTGACCTGACAAATATTCTGATAATAAATTACAGACATCCAAAATTCCCATTACAGTAGTCAAGGCGGGAGATGACCAGTGCTTGGACCAAGAGCTGCGTTGCATCCTTTGTGAGGAGGGTCCGAATCCTGCGGATATTGTAGAGGGCGAATCTGCAGGATCGGGCCACAGCAGTGATGTTGGGGGTGCAGGATAGTTGGTCATCGAGGATTACACCCAGGTTCCTCGCAGTTGAGGAAGGTAATACTGTGATGCCCTCGACAGTGACCGACAGGTCCATGCGAGGGCAGTCTTTCCCTGGGATGAAGAGGAGTTCGGTTTTGTTCAGGTTGAGCTTGAGGTGATGTGCAGTTGTCCAGACAGAGATGTCAGCCAGACAGTTTGAGATGCGAGTTGCAATGTGAGCGTCAGAGGACGGGGGAAAAGAGAGGAACAGCTGGGTGTCATCTGCGTAGCAATGGTAGGAGAATCCATGCGATGTGATAACAGAACCTAGTGATCTGGTGTATAGTGAGAACAGAAGCGGTCTTAATACTGAGCCTTGAGGGACGCCCGTGTCCAGAGAGCAGGGTTTGGACATAGAGCCATTCCATGTGACCTGGAAGGTGCGGTTTGTCAGGTATGATGTAAACCAGGCGAGAGCAGAGTCAGTTATGCCAAGTTCAGCCAGAGTGGAGAGGAGGATTTGGTGGTTGGTACGCATCCGCAAGCTTGCAGGATACGGACAGAAATACGGACGAAATGTACGCAGAGAACGGACCGTCCGTATCCGTATGCGTGTCTAGCGTAGAGCATAAATGAGCCTTAAGGGCAATTTAGAGTCATCAATGAACCTATTCCCATCCTGCATGTCTTTGGACTGTGGGAGGAAGACGGAGAACCTGGAGAGAACCCACGCTTACAGGAGGAGAACATGCAAACTCCACACAAAAGGAACCTTGGGCCAACCTGGGAATCAATCTCGCTGTGAGGCAACAGTGCTGCCCACTACACCACCGTGCAGCCCAGCTGAAATATAGCAGGTCAACAAATATGGGTTGGAAGTAAAATTACATTTTGTGCAGATATTCATGTTCATCAAAGAATAGTCCATCCTCTGACTCTACAAATGTGTTCAGAACTAAGAGCATTAGCCTTGGCTTTACTTTGTGTTTATTGCTAATGACCAATTAGCTTGCTAACCATGTTGGCATGCTAAACTTAAGATGCTGTAAAGATTTAAACTGCCAAAAATCAACATGTTTTCTATATCTACTATCCTCCAACATATTCGTTTCACTTCATATTGTAAACTTTTACAGTCCTCCTAAACTGAACAGCATGTGAACTTTTAGAAAAAGATATATTTTATGTGTATTACTATATTTATGTTTACTTTTTTTCACATTCTGTAATGTACATTTGTATGTATGCCTCCATGACAGCGACAGCAGAATTTGACATGTTTGGGCAGTGCATCCGTCCACCTCGTTGTTGTCAACGTAATCTTTCAGGAATGCCTTGTCTTCAAACGTCCACTTCAAGGACGAACTTATTAGAATTTCATGATCGAATGTTACTGTAACCTTACAAAACATGATATTGTCCATAACTCAACAAGAACTGATAATTTCCCACAAATTTAGGATACAATGACAATACAGCCATGTCATTTTGGTTCGATGTTGTTCCGTCTCTTGACTTTTACATTTTCGATATTCAGCAAAATGGTTTTGGGTTCTGGTTTCGTTAACCGAAATTCGCTTAGCAATATTGTTGCAATATATTAGCAGCTCATAGAAATGGAAGGGAGTAGAATTTTTCAGTGGCGATGTGAGTAGCTGGGAAAAAAGAAAAAAAGTCATGGTGGCAACACGTCATTGGGGCCGTAAAGTGTTGTCGCAGCTGACTGGCAAGAGAGGGGACCCAGCTCCGGATGTCTGGCTAGTTAGCTGAAGATCACATGGTGGCTGCTGAGCTCCGCCGGGTGAACCACCCAATTCACATGGGTGCCAAACGGACACAGGCAGTGCTTCTCTGAAAAAACAGACGGGCACATGTCCCGTTACCGCTGTAGCATGAAAGCACGGTGGAATTAGAGTGTTAGCTCACAAGCCCTCTAGTGAGCTAGGTAGGTAGTTAATGTGCTCCCCACTACTCTTCTATATTTGCGATGTTAAAGTTGGCACTGACCCAGACAGGCATAGTCTGACAAAACTCGACAATTATTGTAAGTAAGTAAAAGAAAAGAAGCACACTGTAGCGTTGTTCAACTGATACTGCATTTATTGGTTTAAATGGTGAGATGAGGCCAGAGACTAGTAGTGTAGCAACCAGACCAGGAAACAACTATCAACAGTTCCCGTTGACATTTCTATTGTCCTTGAAAAGGGTAAATCAACACTTCCAAGTCCTGCACAAATCACCAACGTCACAGCCGGCGCCGAACTCACTCTGTGCACATTTTAAATGTTGCATTTCTCACCAGCTCACGGCCTTTGTCTTCATGGCATTTGTTGGTGCACTGCTGTACATACTGAACATTTTGTAGTGCTACGGCCAGCTGCAGATCAGCTGGAGATAGAAAAACGGGGACCCGAGGCTCCGTGGCACCAATACAACGCCACAGGGAACACTTGAGTTGTCGAAGCCAAATGCTGTTAATGAACATGTCATTCCCTGGTGCAAGAGAAGGAGCACCATTTCTGATTGCTAATGCTTCTTTTTGCACCTTAACTCAACACTACTACTATATTCCATAAATGATCACCTTCACACCTACCTGCGTCCAAACTCTCTACAGAGCAGTTTATACTCTATATGCTGTTATGACGTGTTGGATGGTCTGGAAAAAAAAGTCACTGAGTAGGATTGAATTTTGGTTGAACAAATTTATTTTGACTATTTCTCAATTTTTTTTCTGTAGTTTTGAAATACCTGCTGTGATGCCACTGACTAAAAGTCAACGTGCTTCAACGATTTTCACCCACAGTCCAACTTGAAGAGTGTAAGATTGAACCTTTAAAACGTTGTTTCCTACTCTGGTGGTTACACATCATATTTATGGAGTAAGAGTCTGTAAAAAACAGAAACAAAAACACTCCCTCCTCCCGTCATAAGAGAATGCGCTGCCACCCAGCCCAAAATAATATTTATATCTCTATGTCCTGTAAATGAATGAGTAATATGCTCCTATGGGTTCCATTAAACTATGTGTTTGAAAGCATAAAAGACTGATATGCAGTCATTGTGTAACCCCTCCTGCATCGTTTTATTGCAAACGTTTAAATAACAGAATTAAATGCGGTACAGTTTGGATGTACAGAGGATCCCGGTGGGGTTGGACACACAAAGCTTCCTGGTTTCTCCTCCTCGTTATGTACAGTGACGGTGCAACAGTGGCCGGCGGATCAGAAGTTGATGGCTTTGCCAAAGGAAGCGGCCAGGTTCGCTTCTCTGAATGCCTCCGACACCGTCTGCAGCAGGAGGAGGGAGGGGGGATAGAAGAGGAAGAAGAAAGGGATGAAGCAAAAAAGACTTAATTTCAGTCTGTTTATGTTTTAACTGTTATTATTATTATTATTAGGGATGCACGATACCTACAGCATTATTGGATATTGGGTCCAATATTACGTTCATGTACTTGTACTCCTACTTGTAAAACTACTTTAATACCACTGCAGCAACGTGACATTAACCTCTCCCCATTGAGCCCAATAAGCCGCCCAACATGTTAATCATCATTGTGTGTGTGTGTGTGTGTGTGTGTGCGAGCGTGTGTGTGTGTGTGTGTGTGAGCGAGCGTGAGTGTCTGTGTGTGTACATGTGTGTGTGTGTGTGAGCGTGTGTGTGTGTGCGTGCGGACATACAGGATGGGCGTGGCAGACTCTGGCGACGTCCTCACAGGAAGCCCCATACTCCATGGCTAGAGCAGCTTCATTAATCATCTCTCCCGCTCCCTGCAGGGAAACGACACCTTTTAAACACATCGCTGTTTGAGGAAGCTTGTCTCTCCAGGGACGTTTGGTGGTCAGACAGATGCACAGTCAAACTCGTCAGGAACTCTTAACAAGAGTGACAGGAAAGCCAACCCACGAGCACTGGACATCGTTTCAACCACGCCTCTGTGCTTCAGCTCTCTTATAGACCAACATGCATAACGCTAAATGAAGACGAATTTAGACCATATTTAAAAAAAAAAAAAAAAAAAAATACATAAGATGTTTACTAAACTTTCATTTTTCAAACCAAATGTAAATGACACATCTAAAAACAAAACTATTCAACATTTTTTAGATGTGAAACTGCTTCTTGGGAATTCAAGTTATTTTCAACTATATTGCCAACATGCTACAATTTTGCACATTAAAAGTATATTCGGCATATTCATTTCATGCTAACAGTTCAGTTATAATCTCACTGGAACTAATTGTTTGACTTTTAATTATTTGTACAACAATAACATTTTTGACATTTTCCATTGCTCCCGTAAAAAAAAAAAAAAAAAAAACATTGCAACATTCTTAAAAATTATTTTAACGAGCAGCCGAGAAATCAGGGATTTTAATCCACAACAATCCCCACAAAGGTAGCAAATAAACTGGAGGGACTGTAGTTTTGGATTCACAGTTATTCATGTGTCTGTTTGGGATGAAAGCACTTACAGATCCGAGGATGTGAGCTCCCAGCATCCTGTCTGTTTCCTTGTGGCTGAGGATCTTCACCATGCCGTCAGTGTCGGCATTGGTCTTGGCTCGGCTGTTTGCTGCAAAGGGGAACTTGCCGACTTTGTATGGGATGCCCTGAGGAGGAGGACGACGACGACGACGACGAGGAGGGGGAGGAAGAAGAGGAGAGTCGGACTGTAAAACCACTGCTAGACACAGAGACTAGATATCAGTTTAATATTTCAAAATCAACCAAAATAATGAAAATAGTCTTTGCATCAGGCTGGTGTAGAGTGCTTACAGGCGACTGCCATAAGAACTCAAAAAACTCTATCGATTCACTGAAAACATTTAGAAAGACAAATAGCTTTCTCCATAATATAATGATTATAAAATGAAGACTTTGGGGACTTTTGGTCAGACAAAACAAGGCCATCTTAAGAGTTGCAGAGTGTTGGATAGAATGGGATTAGATGGCACTCGGCTTGTGGTGTTTAATGTAACAAAGAAAAACCTTTTTTTAAATAAATGTTGACTTTTGGACACAGTGAAACATTTGGGAACATGAGTCAGACAGGATGCGCCCCCTGGTGGCCACGGGTTAAAATGCAGGTTTAAAGCACTTCAGTGTTGGCTTCACTTTCGAGGACGGGAGGGTGTCGCCTGGAAACAATCCTACGCAGCCATCACTATACTCAACAACTTGATACTAATAATGTTGGTGGAACCTGACCTCTATCTGACACTATGCAGAAGTACCGGCTGAGACTCTCAACTTGTAAAAATATGACAAACCTCATACAAGTAATTCATAGCAAAGATCAAAGAATTATTTCTCCCACCATTGACTTCTGCATATATTTTTATCCGAAACAAGGTCCCTTAGCTGTTCTGTGATGTCAGCCAGCTCTGCGAGGCTGGTTGAGCCATAAACTATAAACACAAGTGACCCTCTTACATGGTGATATGTATAAGGATCAATACAATATTGTGTTCGCAACTTGTTTCTGCTGCCCCCAAGTGGCCAACGTAAATCAGTCATTGAGTGTTAAATAAATTCAAATTGTATATGATGTGCATGTGTATTATACAGACAGGATTCTCACCTCCTCTTTCAGCTGCTCCTCGGTCTTGCCCACCCAGGCCACCTCGGGGTGAGTGTAGATGACGGAGGGAACGCAGTTGTAGTCGATGTGCACGGCGCCGCCGGCGATGCCCTCCACGCAGATGATGCCCTCATCCTCAGCCTTATGGGCCAGCATTGGCCCAGCGACCACGTCACCGATGGCATAAATACTGAGGGAGGACAACCAGTTTACTACACTGAATGTCACAATGACTCTTTTTGACTCCCAAAAATTTTACTAGAAGAAACTTAACCGAAAGTTGCATTTATTGTAATCAATAACTGATGAATAATATGATGATGTAACTCGCACATATCTCCATCATCCGCTGGTCGAACACTTGCTTACACCAGTAATTACTACATTAAATGCAAATTATGGCATTTTATTTATTTAGAAGTTACATTTTTAATATACCTGAATATTTATTTTCTTACCTCAACATTTTATTATATTATTGGTATTATATATAAACATGATTAATTGAAATCATTCTCTTGTATTTGTGTACAGGCCAGTCTCGCTCGACTTCAATTTAAATAAGTAGTTCACTATTTGCTTTGCTGAATCTCAACTTTTGCCAAAATATGATTGTTGGATTTCTAAAATCACATTTTCAATGTAAAAGGAGACGATGAATAAGCCATAAGGGGTTTTCTTGTCTCACAGAGGACTCTACCTGGGCACTTTGGTCTGGAAGCGGTTGTTGACGGGGATGCGGCCCCTGTTGTCCAGCTCGATGCCGACAGAATCCAGACCCAGGTTCTGGGTGTAAGGTCGCCTGCCGATACAGACCAGCAGCACGTCGCACGTCAGAGTCTCGTTCTTCCCTCCAGCCGCCGCCTCCACTCTGAAACACAAAGGCGGGGTTACTCACGGCAGCAGTAATCCACGCTTCACAAATACCGAGGGCCGCCTGACTCACGCCACGTCGATCTTGCCGTCGGGCCTCTTGGTGGCTCCCATCACTTTGGTGCTGAGCTTAAACTTGAATCCCTGTTTCTGCAGGATGCGCTGGAAGTTCTTGGATATCTCCATGTCAATGCCCATGCCGCCCACGTGGCCCAGGAACTCCACCGCTGTGACTTTAGAGCCCAGACGCTGCCACACTGACCCCTGCAGACCGGGAGGACAGACATCGGTATGACTTATGGGGTTTCAGTTCAGCGGCTGCATCCTCAGAGGCTGTGTTTGAAGACTGTGTGTCACAGAAGCTGAAAAAAGGATGTCCCATTTCAAAGACTGCTTCAACCGCAGCCCAGAAATGCACCCTTGTCTTCCTGGATTTATAAGATCCAACATAGGATCCTTCACGGCCAAACTTATCCCAAGATGCCAGAGACGATGATTTTAAATCAACATGGTGTCTATCAGCAGATCAGCAGCGGGAAACGTAGCAGAAAAAAGTCCCTCAGTCTCTAAGATATCATGAGGCATATCCTCCATCATGATATGAAATAAAAAGTATGAACTATGATCTCTGGCTCCTTATTGATCAGATAACTTTTTAACTGCATGGTACGGCACACCGGGTATGCTCCTCTCCTGCACCATGCGTCACTTTTCGAGACGTGCATAAAAAGTCAAATACTCTCAAATGTTCAGCACCACACGTGGAGTCGCCCTGCAAAGGGCGGGCTTTACTACTGAACCACTTCCTTCCTGTTTTGATGCCAGTAGATGTGGTAGGAACGGACAATCAAAGGTTGATATTAGTTTAATTAGGATGAACTATTTATTTGTTTTCAGTATGTCATGAAGCCAAATCCTCCTTTTTTACCCTCCTCATCCAACTGCAGAGCAACATCAAGAGCTCCACGTCTGCTTGAATACATATTTGACTGCCTGGTTGTGCATGCACCCGCTATACAGGCTGATCAGCTGTTTTGTCGACAAGTTTGCCAAGTGGCGTTTTTAATCAGCCGCACCTCAGAGTGATTCGGCCCTTGAAACTAGCGTTTGAGAACATAAACCCACGTTTACAATGTTTACCAAGATAATAAATCATGTGAGAAGTTGGGTCCTTTGAGCGTTGTCCGATTCAGATGATTTTTATATGATCATTTGGGCTACTTTTGAGCAGTTTTCAATTCATTATCACTGATTTGAGCAAAAGCTTTCATGCGAGTTCATCGCTAAAATCATTTAATGACTCCTACTATACATATGTCATTATTGTAGCCGTGGTTTTGACTTATTTGAAATGGGCCAGGCTGTGATTGGACTACTTTTGTGTCAGTTAAATATGACAAAGCTGAAGCAGAATGAAGAGATGCTGACCAGCTCCACTCCGATGACTCCAGCTCCGATCACAATCATCTCCCCTGGAACTTTGTTCAGGGACAGAGCTCCTGTTGACGACACCACGTTCTCTTCATCGATCTAAGAGAGCCAAGAAAAACATTCAATGCACCAACTTTAGCACCTCAAACAATATTTTCCTGGAGTATTTTATGCACAGATTGAAATATATATCATCCCAGACCAGACGGACCTGTCAAATCATTGATTTACTTGTTTTAGTTAAAACAACTTCAATAAGGTGAATTAAAATAACTGATTGATGATTAAATCAGGTGTGTAATATAATAATAATAATAATATCCAGGTGTGTAGCCTATGATGACATTCCTATGATTGAAGTGTTTCATGCTGCATGTACCTGGATTCCGGGGAAGGGCGTGACCTCGGAGCCGGTGGCGATGAGGATGTTCTTGGTGTTGATGACCTGCTCGCTGCCGTCTGCTGCCACGGCCGTCACCTGGTTCTTACCGGTCACCCTCCCTAACCCGTTGACGTGGGTCACCTGAGAGGGGAGATCATAAGGGGGTCAGGTTGTTGACAGATGTGAGAGAGCAACCATTCCAATGAACAAGAGAAAGAGAGGCCTGACTTTGTTCTGCTTGAATAGATGTGCGATTCCTCCGGTCAGCGCTTTCACCGCGCCGCTCTTCTGGGCCATCATCTTCTCCAGGTTCAACGTCAGGCCTGAAACTGAGAAACAGATAGTTTACTTAAATATTCTTTCATAAATAACAATAACTAAAGATACTGGGTCTCATTAATTATTTCAAAATAAAATAAGCCACTTTCAGTTTGTCATTGAATGGAAAAAACTTTTTCATTAGCTAATGATCACTTTACAACTTTTTTAAACTACAAATTAATTTTGAATTAAAGTCATAATATAAGCATTAAATGAATGTTTATGATTAAACTTTTGGGTGTTACGTAAATCTTTAAACTGATTATAATCACATCATCAGGACACAATTCCACTTACTAATACTGAATTATTGTTGAGCACTGAAGAACAAAAGATGGTTCTGGATGACAGCTGAAAGGATGCGTTTATATTACTCATAAACATTGAATTGTTTTAAATCTTTTATCAAGCAAAATTGCCAAATATTCTGTGGCTGTGATCATCTTTTGAGGTTTGGACGGAAAAAAGGAGGTTTGAAGACGTCAACTTTATCTCTGGGACCTTTTTCAGAGATGGATGTTGGTGTTTCTTACTTTCAATGCCTCTGCTTTCAAAGTCCTTGCCGTGAGCCATGTGGTAAAAGTAGGAGTTGTTCAGCAGAGCCTGTGCACACCAAAACATCGATTAACACACGTGTTTTTAATGCTTTCATATCATATTTTTCATATACTTTATTCTATTATGCATCTTCAGTTCAACTGTTTGCCTACATACATAACGATACAGGATTTCACTTTGAGAACATCATAAAAATGTAGGAGACTAAAAGGTAAAGTAACAAATCCTAAAAATAAAGGGAATAAATAATGAAATTAAATAAATGAACACAGAATAAATAAATATATAAAATAAAGGAGACAAATGAAATGTGATTGTAAGAATAGAAACCCATCAGTTCTTCCTTATCTACTCTCCTGTTTGAGTGTCCCGTGCCATTCTCTCCCCACATTGTCATCAGATAAATAAAAGTTTCAGCGCAATCACTTCTATTTATAATGTGGGATACGAGGGAGTCTAATTAAACACTCTGGTTTTAGAGGAGTGTCAATCATTTCTGAGACAACCTTGGAGCATAATCCACAGCTATTGAGAATGAGTTGCCTCTAGGGACTGACATTTATGGGTGATAACTTTGGATATATAGTGTTTATTTCTACCTTTGAGTAATGGAGTCCATGTAGTGTTGAGAAATGTGTGGTGGATGGAATATTTGTATCAGGAACAAAACCAGTTCATTACCTTGGAGGGGATGCAGCCGACGTTGAGACACGTCCCACCCAACGTGGCATTTTTCTCAACACACACTGTCTGTCAAAGGAAGACAGAAAAGACATTTCCCTTTAAAAGGAGACCTGCATTTCTCACTATAACTGAAAGAAATACACTGTGAAAAATGTGTTTTCTATTAGCTTGGAAAGAGAGAAAAAATGGGGAAAGGTGAAATGTGCCCAAAGAGATAAACACTAGGGGCCCTAGTTTCGTAGACCAGGCGCAGTCAGCTCTCAGCGCAACTGTGCCACGCCGACGGGGTGTGTCCGCCTCGACTTTGCAAGTTTCGTGCACCGCGCAGGCACACCTCCCGTCACACCTCCCGTCACTCCCACCCGCGCAAGTGGGAAAGAAGGAGGAGAAGAAGGCGTGAGTGGGAGACGAGGAGGAGACGAGGCATGGACTGGGATTAATACAGCCGATTCAGATCTTCACCAATCAAATGAGCTCCTCTCCTCTCCTTTAATGCGTTAGGGGAGGTTCAGTGCAAGATCCGTCACTTGACAACCCGATGACAGAAGCAGCGCCGCCGCTCCCACAACGCGCTGTGCGTGCGTTTCATAATAATAACAATGCCGATATTATAAAAAACAGGAGAGAGGGAGGGAGATGTTTTGGTCCGAGAGGCTGAGTTTCCGTTACGCCTTTGATCTGACGTCAGATGTGATGTGATGACGTCAAAGGCGTCCAGCTGCCCTTTCAACTGCCTACTCGTTTTCACACTCCCCAAGACGAACAGGGCGAGGAGGAGGAACTGGGCTCCTCATCTCACCCACATGGTCCTACCAGGTCCTTCCTCTGGACCACCTACCCCCCGATCTACACTTGAATTCTACGCCGTCTCTGTCACCCTTCCTGTCAAACTCAACATCATAGTGATCTATCGCCCACCCGGTCCTCTTGGTGACTTTTTGGATGAGATGGATGCCCTCCTGAGCTGCTCCCCTGATGATGGCACACCACTCGTCGTCCTCGGTGACTTCAACATCCACCCGGGAAAGCTGCATTCATCTGAATTCATAGACTTCTTTTCCGCATTTGACCTTACACTCTCCCCTTCTCCACCAACTCACCGGGCCGGGAACCAACTTGACCTTGTCTTCACAAGATCCTGTGGCATCTCGGCACTCTCTGTCACCCCACTCACCGTGTCCGACCACCACTTTGCGACTTTCTCCATCCCCATGAAGCCCACCACATCCCTCCCCTCTACGCCTCGAATGGTCACCAGCCGCCGCAACCTGAAATCCCTCACTCCCTCCGCTCTCTCTTCAACTGTTGTCTCCTCGCTCCCATCCTCGGAACAGTTCTCCTTAATGCCTACTGAGGAAGCCTCCTCCATAAAGATGTCCTCACTCTCCTCTTCTTTGGACACTCTCTGTCCCCCAATCTCACGACCGGCGCGATCATCTCCCGCCCCTCCCTGGCTGTCTGAACCTCTGCGAACCAACAGATCATTGTTGCGAGCGTCAGAGAGAAAATGGAAGAAATCGGGACAGCACGAGGACCTTGCTCACTACCACCTCCTCCTCTCTGACTTCACCTCAACTGTTTCGGCAGCCAAATCTGCCTTCTACCTGGCTAAGATCAACTCTTCTGCCTCCAACCCCAGGAAACTCTTCTCCATGTTCTCTTCCCTCCTCACCCCTCCTGCCCCTACCCCCCCTTCCTCCCTTACTGCCGATGACTTTGCTACTTACTTTACCAAGAAAGTAAATGACATCAGCTCCTCATTCACGCCTATTCCCTCCCAGAAGACATCTCCCCCAACTCTCAACTCGGATGGTCTTACCAGCTTTAGCCCCCTCACCTCTGAAGACGTCCACGCACTTGTTACATCTAACCGCGCCACCACCTGCTCCCTTGACCCGATTCCCTCCTCTCTTCTCCAGGACATCTCACACGACATCTTGCCATTCCTCACCACCCTGATCAACTCCTCCCTCACCTCAGGTGTCATTCCAGCGGATTTTAAGACCGCTATCGTGAAGCCTCTCCTTAAAAAACCCACCCTAGACGCTACTGACATCCAAAGCTACAGACCTGTATCTCTTCTTTCATTCCTCTCTAAAACCTTGGAACGTGCCGCCTACAACCAACTGTCATCCTATCTCTCGCGGAACAACCTCCTAGACCCTAATCAATCAGGATTCAGGACTGCTCACTCCACTGAGACGGCCCTCCTCACAGTGACCGAGTCCCTGCGAGACGCCAGAGCCTCGTCCCACTCCTCCGTTCTCATTCTCCTCGACCTATCTGCCGCATTCGACACAGTCAACCACCAAATCCTCCTCTCCACTCTGGCTGAACTTGGCATAACTGACTCTGCTCTCACCTGGTTTACATCATACCTGACAAACCGCACCTTCCAGGTCACATGGAATGGCGCTATGTCCAAACCCTGCTCTCTGGACACGGGCGTCCCCCAAGGCTCAGTATTAGGACCGCTTCTGTTCTCACTATACACCAGATCACTAGGTTCTGTTATCACATCGCATGGATTCTCCTACCATTGCTACGCAGATGACACCCAGCTGTTCTTCTCTTTTCCCCCGTCCTCTAACGCTCACATTGCAACTCGCATCTCGGACTGTCTGGCTGACATCTCTGTCTGGACAACTGCACATCACCTCAAGCTTAACCTGAACAAAACCGAACTCCTCTTCATCCCAGGGAAAGACTGCCCTCGCATGGACCTGTCGGTCACTGTCGAGGGCATCACAGTATTACCTTCCTCAACTGCGAGGAACCTGGGTGTAATCCTTGATGACCAACTATCCTGCACCCCCAACATCACTGCTGTGGCCCGATACTGCAGATTCGCCCTCTACAATATCCGCAGGATTCGGACCTTCCTCACAAAGGATGCAACGCAGCTCTTGGTCCAAGCACTGGTCATCTCCCGCCTTGACTACTGCAACTCTCTCCTGGCCGGACTCCCGGCCTCTGCGATTAAACCATTACAGCGTATCCAGAATGCCGCAGCACGCCTTATCTTCAATCTACCCAAATTCTCCCACGTGACCCCCCTCCTCCGTGACCTCCACTGGCTCCCTGTTGCAGCACGCATCCAATTCAAGACGATGACACTGGCCTTCAGGGCCATCAATGGAACGGCACCCTTCTACCTTCAAACACTGGTCAAACCTCATGCCCCGAAGCGAGCACTTCGCTCCTCTACTTCAGCTGGCCGGCTGGTACCACCATCGCTGAAATCAAACAAATGTCGCTCAGCAAAGTCCAGACTCTTCTCTGTTCTGGCGCCTCAGTGGTGGAACGAACTCCCGACCAATGTCAGGACAGCAGAGTCATTTGCCATCTTCCGAAAAAGGCTCAAGACTCACCTGTTCAGACTTCACCTTGACTCTACATAGCATGACCCACTAGCACCCTCCCTCGACACCCCCCCCCCCCCTAAAAAAAAAAAAAAAACCTTACCTATAGCACTCCGATCTAGCACTGTTGGTCTTGAAGTACTACTTTACTCAGATGAGGACCTAACACTTGTTCTATTTTTAGCTCTTACTGCATCGGCAATGATACGTCGTGGTTTCTTTGTTTCCTTCTTTTGACAAATGTACTTATTGTAAGTCGCTTTGGACAAAAGCGTCTGCTAAATTACCTAAATGTAAATGTAATGTAAATGAAAACGTTGGCTGACATGGAACTGGTCGGAGGCATAAAAAAGGTTGGGGACCACTGTCGTAAGACAACGAAATTGTCAAGCTAGCACAAAGACATTTTTGCAACTTGTTTTCATTATTTAGAATATGTGCAGTAACTGAGGACATTTCAAAGATTATGTGTTGACCAGAATCATAACTGCTGTTTGATGTTATCAAAATGCTCATTTATATAAAAAAAAAAACTGATGAGAATTCTGTTTTCAGGGTTTTTCAGAAATGAGGTTTATTATTCAGAATTTGTAAAGAAATACATATTGTGTAGATAGTTGTAGAGATGCTAATTTATTCATATATAATTGATTGATAGATTAATAAAGATAGAGATTCCAAAATGTCGAGAGTTGAATTGTACCTTCCATGGTTGAAGACAGTGTACAGACGTGAATGTGCAAAATATAAGTTGTACACTGAAGAAGTCTCAAGAGGGCAGATTACTCCATGTTTGTTCTGCATGTTATAATGCAGATGTGATGAAAACATTCTCATATGTGATTGTTTTTCTCACCTTGAAGCCCAGCTGTGCGGCTTTGATGGCAGCGACGTAGCCGCCGGGACCGGAGCCCACCACTGTGACGTCTGCATCAACTACAGAGACGGATACAGCAAAGTTGTAAATGTGCTTTTGACTTGGCAAACATGTGTCATTTATGCAACAATTCAAATGGGATATATACCCATCCATTGATTAATAAAATATATATACACCGACTATCCATGTAATTATAATGTTGTAACTGTTGTAAGTGTCTTCAATCATATAATAATCTTGCTTGAACCAGTTGGAAGGAAAGCTGCAACATTACACAATGCAGTGCACACATCAGGATGGGACCACCTCCGCCCCATTTTGAATCAGGCTCTGGACCACTCATGAAATGTGTTTGTATTCTGAATAAGAAAAAACATAAATCTCTTGTATGTCTTAACAAGCAGTCTCTCACATGAAGTCCAAAGTCTTCTAAATGTGGAAAGCAACAACCATCGCACATCTGGCCAAAGCTCAGAAGAGAACATGCAATTAATGAAGACCGATGATAAGACTTATCTTACTTGCTGCTTTGTCAGCGTAAGTCCTTGCGGACAGTGTTGCAGCTCCATGCAGTTTACAGGGAAGGTGGTGGCTCCGCTGTGAGGCAAACAGTGGTCAAAAAGGAAGAAAGAAAACCTCAACAAGATGATCAAACAAAAAACAATCCAATGCAAAAAAACTAAACACTAAGGAACAGGAGTGGGCTAAACTGATGCAGCATGTAGAAAGGTGATTTCACTCCAGGGTAAAAAAAAAAAAAAAAAAGTATCTTTAAGTGAAATGTTTATCCATCAGTAGAAGAGTCAGAGTAATCCAATCAGTTCCTCCTGTAATTATCATTTTTGTTTTCATTCCTGTTTTCCAGGGGAACTTTCACACTCGACAATAGGCTGCTTGTCATTTGTTTTGTGCATTTCCTTCAATATAATTTCCTTGTTCCGTCAGTGTGTAAAGAGCACAGTGAAAGCAGATTTTGTGAAGATACCAAAACACTGTCAGCATCAAAGCTAAGAAATTATCAAACTGTATTTATGCAAGGATAGTTGAGCAGTACAAAGTGGGGATAGCAGAAATAGTAATACTTTTTTACTATGTTTCCTTTATGTTCTATGTTGTATATTGTTTATTCTCATACTAATTTGCACTGCTATTGGAGTTGGCTTCCTTTTAATCTCATCGTACATGTGTACAGTGACAATAAAGGCATTCTATTCTAAAGTACTCAGCATGGAGCTACAGTGAGAGTATTTTAACGTTGTTTCCTTAAGTTTTTATCCAATGCAGAAAACATTTGTGGCAGACCCTCAACACCCTCTTCATGCAGAGTTTGGACTCCTGCATCAGGAGGAGGAACACTTTACTGTAGGCCTAGCTGCTATTGTATACACACCTTAATAAGGACTGATGGACTCTAACTGCTTTATTTCTCATTGCAATTTTTATCAGGATGACATCTACTGTATGTATTTATGTTTTTTTTAATTATTTTATTATTTTATGACGTGTATTGGCTGTGTTGACTACTGTTTGCAAACCAAATTGCCACTCAGGGACAATAAAGACTATCCTATCCTATTGTTTTGAAGGAGTCCCCGCAGCTGGTGTAGGTTTGGGGTCCAACGCCTTACTCAAGGGCCCTCGGCAGCACTGAGGGTGAGCATGGTGGCCCAGAAGTGTCAGGCCAAATACAAAAGCCACAACACAAATACAAAAGCCACAACACAAATACAAAAGCCGCAACACAAATACAAAAGCCGCAACGGAAGTGACCTAAAACACGGATAAACTCAACTTCCCAAAATGCATTGCGGCTCGTCTGACTTCTGAAAAGTTTTGGATAATGGCGGACGATTGCGGTGATTCTGGCGACACCCCGACACAAACCGCGTACGCATGTAAGTATACTGTAACATGGTTTTTATGTTTCCAGCTGACTTTTTAATCGTATTGATAATGAATTTTACTTTATTGTTGTTGGAATTGCAGGGCTCCAGACTAACTTTTTGCATTGGTTGCACTGGTGCGCCTAACTTTTTTTTTTTTTTAGGTGCACCAGCACAAAATTTTTTCATCGTGTCACCTTTAATGCCAAAAAGTCACCTTTTTATTGCTCTCCTTTTACAAAATGACACCCTGCTTATGGCCTAGCTTAACTGCAGCACCATCAGCACCCAGAGGAACCGTTTTCTCCAGCCAATCTGCACACTGATGCCTAGGGATGTCCCGATCCGATATTTGGATCGGATCGGCCGCCGATATTAGCAAAAAATGCATATCGATATCGGATCGGCCTGCACGGGAAAATCCCGATCCGGACTCCCAATCCAGTTTTTTTTTTCAAAACGCCGGTCCGTGTTTTCCAGCGCACCGATGTAGGTAATCTATTCCAGATTTTTTCAGGTTTTCCCCAAAATCCGGTCCGCGTTTTCCAGCACACCTAGCGCACACCTCGCGACCTGTCCATAATCCACTAAACAACAACAAGAAGGACTTGTGTGCATGTCCAGTGTTTCCCCTACCATTGTACAGGCCACAAAATCAATATGCCAAAAATAAGCCACCTATCAATTTGTTCATAAAGGAATAAACATTTACATTAGGAGCGCCTCCGCGCAGCACAGTAGACTTGCTCCGCAAGACGCGCAGCCACAACAATCCTCGCCGCGGCAGGATCTCTCCTCAAGAGCAGGAGGGAAATAGACCTGCAGGCCTAAAACATGAGTCAACAATGATATATATTCAGATATTTATTATTTAGATTTGTACAGCTCATCAGATACATTCCTAAAACATTTAACAGGAAACATTTGACTGTAAGAACTTGCCGTGTGGTATTACTTATAAACTGCACTACTGATAAACAAAAAATAAAACCTCAACAATAATCATGTTCCTGCAACACAGGGATCTGGACATTTGGAGCAGACACTGCAGCTGCGAGCCTCCGAGGATGTCCCAGGACTGCTGGAGACTCTGAGGATGTCCCAGGACTGCTGAAGTGGCTCGTTGGCTTTGTTGCAGTCACCCCCATCACCACCGTGGAAATATGGACATGGAACCCATCGTTTTTTTTTTCCTTCAAGTTTTATTGATCACATGTTTTGTAAAAAACAGCATTCTTGCAGCAGGGTAAAGAGGCCAGCATTTGGGTGAGAGGCGTCAGGCCTGATTTTCCTGGCTCTCAGCCTCACCCTCTTGCTGTACATTTCCTCCACTGTGGTGAGGGATGCCTTGATACCCTCTGCAATGCAGCTCTGTCCCGTGCAGTGCAGCTTCCATAGCAGGCTGAGGTACAACCTTTGAGGATGCTCTCAATGGCTGCGGAGTAGAAGGTCCTCAGGATGGAAGGGGAGACCTTATACTTCCTCACTAAAATTCCTTGGAATGCCTTGAAAGAAGGAGGTCCTTCCTTAAATCCCCTCCCCCAGCGGGGGAACATGAGTATTGACCTGCAGTACAGCCCTCTGGCACCAACCTGTAACAGAAAACACAAGATATTACATTTATTCTGAATGTTTTCCTGTTAATTTGTTGATGAACAGTACTTATTTCTTATCATACACGTATTGCAACCTGTATATATAACATGGATTATTTGTCTCATAAATGATTCACTAATATCCCACTACTTGTTTTTTTTATCCCACCAAACTCATACATGATATTAAAACGGCTTATATTAGCCTACATGTCTGTTGATTTTGTTTGCATGCATATGCCTGTCTATTGATAATCAAATAATAAAATAACTTATTTTAACCAGATAAGTGATATTACTTACTTCAGAGGGAAATCCAAATTCCATGTATGTGAATAATGTAGCTCCTCCGACGGCCGATTTCCTCCGTCGTCTCCGCGGTGAAGGTGCTGGTGTTCCGTGGTCAGAGGAATAATACAATCTATGAACATTAATGATCGATAAAAGCTGCTTAATAGTTGCGATCGATGGCGAGTGAAAGCAGCTACTCGGGTAAGAGGAAGAAAGCGAAAGTGTGAGAACACGCATATATAAAAAACTGTAGAAAACATTTGAAAATGGTAGTTTGACTGAAAAAATATTTTGAAATATTTAATTAAGTGTAATACTAATCATGCTTTATATTTTGATAAGTAATGTCCATTAAATGGGAGCTAGAACCGAAATTGATTCAGTTATGTGAGAGAAGATGAGGACGAGATGTCAATAAAGTTAAAAAAAAAAAATGTAGCATGAGATGTGTTTGAGGTCACTTCTGTTGTGGCTTTTGTATGTGTGTTGTGACTTTTGTGTTGTGGCTTTTGTATTTGGCCTGACACCTCTGGGCCACCGTAGCACCGTACTCACCTGGCAGTGCTGCGTATCCAAGCTGCAGCTAGCTTATCCAGCTAAGCTTGCTGCTAAGGCGACGGCTAGTTGGCAATACTATACTATTTGTATACATTTGCTTTGTTATTTTAGAGACAGTTATGGTGAATGGACTCAAAAGAGCTCAACAATTGGGAATGACACGTAATTTAGGTTGAGACGACAAACCAATAAATTACAGTCAGGTGACTGAGTGCTAACTATCTTAGCATGATAACATAACTTATAGGAGGACAGCTGTCAACTGTAACCTCACTTAACTTGTTAAGTTACATCTAGAAACTTCTACCCTTAGAATCCAAATGCCACGCAACGCCATCCCAAATATTTACAATTTGTTGACGAAGTAACGTTGGCTAACTTTGATAGCCAGTTTTCATGTGTTATACTGGAACACACTCAATAAAAACATTTTCATGCCGAATCAACAAGGGAACGTCATACAATCAGACAATGTATCAAACTCGTAATTAGCGACGTATTTCTTTCGCCAATAAGCACAACAATTGTGAATTGCACGTTTTTCCACTGGAGTCTGGCGTTACGTCCTCTTCACTGCGTTCACCCGACCAGTGGCGTTAGCTCACCCGCTAGTCAGGCCCGCCGGGCGTAAATCCCATAAAAACCAGTATTCTCAGGACCAACCGCTAAAGGGACCAGTTAGAAGGCGCTCTGGACGACACATACTGGTTAGTAGATAAGCAAAACCCTTACCGTGGCCAGGGAGCGGTATAACTGCGTCCAGCTCTGCATTTTGTGTCCCCTCACCGGATCTGTAACCTACAACAGGGCCGACCAGCCAAGGACTCCTGTCATTGCGCGTGCGCAGTACCAGTCCATAAAAACACGCCCGTTAAGTCGCCTCTATATGACGTCTATCATTGTGAGAGCTGAAAAGAAAAAACTTGAGAGGGCTCAATTTAAAGATATAAAAATTGCTCTAGGAGCTATTAAAACAACACCCACAAGTGCGTTATTAATAGAATCTGAAGAATCTCCAATTAGTTTAAGATATATTAAGTTGTCTCTAAGGGCGTTTTCACACCTGCCTTGTTTAGTTAGGTTGAATCGAATCCTGGAGCGTTTCCCCCCTTGGTGCAGTTCGTTTGGGAAGGTGTGTGTAGTGGCCGTTTGTCCAGAAATCAATTTAACTTATAACTAATCAAATCAAAGAGGGCCACGTCGGCACCATGGGGGTGAATCGTACGCAGGCAAGAAGTCACTGTCCATTCAAAGTTCTTGGTTTCCTTTAGATGGTTTATTTATCCCCAAAAACAAGCAAGCAAAACAATAAAACAAACAAATCCTGTTTCGTGTTTGCCTCTCTTGCGCTGGTAAAAAACCATGTGCCCACCCAGGTGCATTCTGGTCCTCCACCTGCGTTCATACCTATATAATTTCCGGTGCCCAGTGCTACCCAATTTACAAAGAAAACAAAAAACTAAATTAGCGAAACAAACCAATAATATTTACCTTAAATTACTAATAATAGAAAATAATGTCACAAATTGAATCAAAATTAAACTATACTAATCAAACATTATCAATAACAAACAAACAACCAAATAGCTCCAACACTCCGGCCCCTAATTGTGCCTATATCACAATTACCAATACATTACCAAGAGAGGAGCTATTCTCACAATAAAAAACTATGGACATCGCAACCTTCTATGTGTCATGCATTTATCTTAATCGAATCTTCGTATTCTTGATGAACCTGCAATAAACAAAAAATAAGAAGATAGAGAGATTAATAAAGAAAGAGAGAGAGAGAGAGAGAGAGAGAGAGAGAGAGAGAGAGAGAGAGAGATGATGATGATCAGTCCATGATGCTAGACACTGCTTCCAGCAACAGACAGAGCTTCGTCACAGGCCTGTCCAGAATGCTGGTCCTTGTTTTAAGGCGCACTGAGCGAACCAGGCCCTTAGCATTCGGTCTGGCATCCAAAACTTTCTCCATTGTCCAAGATCCTCTTGGAGCCGTGGCATCCACAACAAGAACAATGTTTCCAGGAGTGAAGCTTCTTCTTGGCCTTGTCCATTTTTGTCTCTCCTGCAGCATAGGTAAGTACTCAGAAGTCCACCTTTTCCAAAAGAGTTGAGCCATGTACTGTATTTGCTTCCACCTTTTCCTGGCGTATAGATCACTCTGGTCAAATTTTCTTGATGACATGATTGATTTCCCCTTCTTAAATGGACCATTCTTGTCAAATTTTCTTTTCAGGCTCAGGAGGCGCTGTTCTGCCACACAGCGATTATTTGGTAAGATGGTATTCTCCTGTCTGAGAGGTAAGTCGATACAGTATTGGTTTCCAGTTAATGTTGTAGTACTGGTCATGATGTTCATGAACTTGACATCTTCTCTAGACATTTCAATCTGTTCCTCTGATGATCTCTCATTAAAGTCCTGATTATACTGTTTAACCAGCATTTCTTGAAGGTGTTCAACAGAGATTCAGTTTGTTGTTACAGCAGGGCAACCACGCCTACTGCTTCCGCCACGAAGTGGACCATTAACAACCCAACCGACCCTGGTTCTGACTGCATAGGGACCATCATCCTGGCTGTTTATCAACTCCCAAGGTTCCATAACTTTAGGGGCATCAGTTCCAATAAGCAAATCAATGCCAACATCAATGTCGTAGAGTTTGACTTGCTTCAAATACGACCACCGATCAACATCTGCTTGTCGTGGAACATTGAGTGTAGAGACTGGCATGGTCCTCTGAGTTAAAACGTCCGGTAACTCATTGAAATCAGTCATGTCCATACCAGACACTTCAAGACCTGATAGTACATGAGCATTTACAACCTTTTTTTGACCCATTGTTCTTAACAGAATACTTGTCCTTTTACCTTTCAGGTTCAACTTCCTTGCCAAGTCTTCTGTACAGAACGTGCCGGAACTCCCTGGATCCAAGAAGGCATATGTCTGTACAGTTTTGTTACTCCTTTGGCTCTTGACTTTAACTGCTACAATAAAAAAGATGGAGTCATCTTCACAACCGGCCCCAATATGGCCACAGGTCTGAGACACTGTATTAGTAGTAGTAGAATCACTTGGTGGGCTCAAAGATGGCTGGGCTTGTGATGAGGATGTTCCTTTATCCTGCCACTCAATATGAAGAGCTCCGGGGTGCTTTTGGTGACACACGTTGCAATCCAAACGACTCCTGCAGTCTTTGCTTGTGTGGCCTACTTTCAGGCAACCAAAACAGATTCCTTTTTCTTTGATGAAATTAATCTTGTCCCGGTGTACTTTAACTTTAAACTGTGAGCATTTATCAAGTGAATGACTACTATGTGAACAAAACAGACAGTTGTGAGTAGTGAAGGACTTGGTCTTGTTTCCTATATCCTGAGTAATGACTCCCTCTTTCACTGCAGTGACATTGGTGGCAAAACTGCTTCCTTTTTTCCTCTGCTGTAGGTGACTAGCATTGGAGACCTTAAAGTTGGTGGATGGTAAGTCCTGAATGTTGCCACAAAGTGGGTCTGATAGTATTCTGACCTGCTTTTCAATGAAGGCGACAAGATCAGAAAACAGCACTCTTCTTCCACTTCGCTCTTGCAGATCACAAGCAACATTTTTCCATTTTTCTCTTAATTTATAAGGAAGCTTCAGGGTGATGCTCCTCATATTTGATGGTAAGTCCAGCTCCTTCATATGCATCATTTGCTCTGTTAGATTTGAGCATCCTCTGAGAAACAAGGAGAATGATTGTAATGTTTCAATGTCTTCACTTTTAACAGGTGTCCAGTTCAGAATCTTTTCCATATAAGCAGATGCAATTTTATGCTCATTTCCAAAATGTTCTGCCAGAAGACCTTTGGCCCTGTGGTATCCCTGCTCAGAAGGTAAATGTTGACAACTTTGCACTAAGTCTCTTGGTTGCCCCCTGGTGCATTGTTCAAGAAAGTGCAAACAGTCGCTCCAATTGTTCGTCTTCTCCTCCACTCCATTTTCACGAAACGAAATGAAGAGGATCTCCATCGAACACAGGGATATTTCTTGGTGGAAGGACAGAGGACAGATTTTGCTGAACCAGTAGAGCAGTGATATCATTTTGTCTGTGCATAATATTTACAATGTCATTCTGATAGTTGTCAGTCATGGCTTGAGCTTGAGGAGACACAGGTAATGTATGATTTCCAACAGTTTGCATCACTTGAACTGGAGCGTCAACCCTCAATAAACTCCTGTCCTCCATTTTGGTTGCTGGTCTTTCTTTAGGCTTAACAACTTGTGGTTGAGATGTATAACCAGGCACAGCTAGAGTGTTAACCATTTCATCCACTTCATCTGGAACAAAGCTGTCGGCATTGGGATTTAATTTACCTGCTTCCTGTGAATTGTTCTTTTCAAAATAAGAGTTCATGCCATCTGACAATTGTGAGCCACACTGTGAGTTGATTTCCAGGACTTTAAGCTTTGCACTTGTTGCTGCCAATTCCGTTTCAAGCTCAAATTGTTCCTTTTCTCTCTTTAGCTTTTCCTCTTCAGCTTCTATTTGATGTTTCCGTTTTAATGCTGAAACACGCTCCATCAGAGCCGCCTGGTCGGCCTTAGCTTTAATGCGTGCAGAGAGTGTGACTTGACAGAAGGTCCTTTTATGCTTGACACATTAGAAGCACTGTCATCAGGGTTAATGTTGTCTATGACACTTTGATCATCAGGGGGTCCGTATTTGGTTGCACATAAGGATGACCCCTTTCAGACAGCCAGCGTTTGAACCTTTTCAGTGAAATCACCATACATCATCATTTTTGCCTTGAAATATTCATTTTGCCTCGTCACTTCATCTTGTGGCAAAGGTAAGTTAATGAAAGACTCGTGCATCTCACTTGCGTCTTGGTAATATTTCATAAACTTGGCAAGCTCAGAATTCACTGGTACAATGTTTTCATCTGATGTCATTAACGTCCGGATGTTTTCCAAACACCGTTTGGCTTGTTTGAATTTTTTATTCATTTTTTCCTGACACATTTCCACGTAGAAACCGAAGCCTTTAGCGGTAAACTTCATGCGTCTTTTTACTGACGACGTTTCAACATCACTCGCCGTAACAGGTTTTAGCATTTCTTCCATTCTTCAGTCGTGGATAATGCAGCTAAAAGGCAGGTAAAAGGCAGGTAAAAGGCAGCAAACACAACAGCCTGGCTTTAGGCTCAACAGATCCACTTCATTACACATGACATAGTGCGTAAAGTATTGCGCAATGATTACGCGCGGCATTTCAACATTGTCCATCTTCAAACTTCATGTAACTTATACGTCTGGCTGTGAAACACTGATCCTCAAACTCCACTCGTTTGGCCGTTTTCCAATTACAGCTTGCAGTAGTATCACATACCAGTATGTTATGAAGAGACGTAGTTGTTACTCCGTGCCACGAGGAGCTTTCCCGCTGATGCAGAACAAAGAGAGCGATGAATGAAACGCACCGCTCCGCTCCTCCATCCAAAGTCCACAAAGATCCCACTAGTCCAATACTGAGGGCTCCTTCCTTTTAGTCCAAGGGCAGGTTTTTTACTTTATGTAGTGGCCGTTTGTCCAGAAATCAATTTAACTTATAACTAATCAAATCAAAGAGGGCCACTTCGGCACCATGGGGGTGAATCGTACGCAGGCAAGAAGTCACTGTCCATTCAAAGTTCTTGGTTTCCTTTAGATGGTTTATTTATCCCCAAAAACAAGCAAGCAAAACAATAAAACAAACAAATCCTGTTTCGTGTTTGCCTCTCTTGCGCTGGTAAAAAACCATGTGCCCTTCCAGGTGCATTCTGGTCCTCCACCTGCGTCATACCTATATAATTTCCGGTGCCCAGTGCTACCCAATTTACAAAGAAAACAAAAAACTAAATTAGCGAAACAAACCAATAATATTTACCTTAAATTACTAATAATAGAAAATAATGTCACAAATTGAATCAAAATAAAACTATACTAATCAAACATTATCAATAACAAACAAACAACCAAATAGCTCCAACAATGTGAACACATCAATCGCACTCGGGTGCGGACCAAAACAACCGGACCACCCCTACCACGATTGTGGTGAGAACATGATCCAACCTCGATCCGACCCAACTGCTCTGTTTTGGACTAAACCACCTCCGCAGCCGGTGTGAACCCGGCAGCGGAAGCGGACGCAGATGCGTATTTCTCCGCGACGGTCCACGAGCGCTTCTGCTCAGCTGTTGTTCAGAGCTATTTTTTTCATTATGGAGTAAATGACCCCATAAAATTAATACGCCATGTTTCTGTAACCAAGAAGTTTGAACACTTCTTGTATTTATCCGTTCAGAGAGAGAGAGAGAGAGAGAATGGTAGTGCAGATATACCGTTCAAATACACATATTTGTTTATCTACTCTTCACATTTATTAAATGTATTGTCTCTTCTGTTTCCCAGTGCGAGTTGAGATACACAAATATGATCGCATTTGTCAATCGCGGTATTTTATTTTGGAAATTGACCGGATTGTCTTGTGTTTCTTTGTGTGATTTCCTGCCAGAAATGACGCGTTCGCTCGCGGCACCGCAAAAAATCGAGCAGACGCCGAAACGATCGCTTCACGGCGCGGGAGGGCCGCGCCTATTCGCCTGTTGTAAAATTAGGCTCGTTCGGGATGGTCTTGGCTTGACTTGACTTGACTTACCACGCCAACGAGAGCTGCAGGTGTCTGAGGGGGTCAACGTGACTATAGTGCTCAAGCGATAGAACACGGCAGCAAACCAAAGAGGATATGTTTATATATATATATATATATATATATATATAAACATATTACACACACACACACACACACACACATACATATATACATAAATACATACATACACACACACACGCAAGGCAACATGTGGAAGGCATTTTTTCCAGTATATTTGTATTATCATTCTATGTTTGTATTAACCAGACCTCACATATAATAGGCCTACTCACAACACAATGCACGGAACTTAAGATCAAGCCATGAGATCAATGCGACCAAAATAAAAAGTATCATTTCACCACAAGGTGGCCGTCGAGTGCGGACCTGAACACACGTCATTGTACTTTTAACCAATGAGAACCATTCCGCTGTAGCGGAGGTGTGGACAAGCCGGTTGCAGCCACCGTGGACCGCGCTGCCAAGCGCCGCAAGAAGCAGCTCTTAAAAACTTGTTCCCGCGGTCTTTTGGGTCACGTGATATGGTTGCGACCCTGTGACGTCTTTGCAGTCGGCTGCTAAAGGTGCGTGTCCACAGGCAGCGGTGTTTCCCCGCGTCCCATTCATTGTCTATGTGAAAAGCCGTGCAATGCATTCTGGTAGCGTCGCGGCGAATGTCGAGAGATGTTGGCCGCTCCTCATTGGCCTAAAGTTGAAGTCGAAGTCCACACGCGTTTAAAATCGCCCCTGTGGACACGTACCTTAAGTCGGACACGATTCTAGCCATCATGCATCGCTTTCAACCCACAATCCATCACGTTAGGTAGCGCGCTGCAGGCGGCTACATCAAGTCGAATTCGCCTATTGAAAAGTAGCGCTCTGGAGGCTGCTCTTCTTTGTTTACTTCCGGGAGTTTCCCCACGAGGAAATTCCGACCAATTAGAGAGCAGTTTCCCCGCGCATCAAACATTTTGGTCCGCTTGTGAATGCTGCCGTGTGAACACAAACCAAACTCAAGGCAATTTGCAACATTGTAACAAGTTGGTCCCTGATTCGGACCAGAGCAAACGAACCACAGGTGTGACACCCTTACATACTGGGTTAAGCTGATGGGAAGTACTAATAATCCAGCCACTTCAGTTCTTAATGATTGCTGGGAATATCAAATAGAATCAAAAGGGTTTTGCTGGAATATTAATAGTATAGCAGAACAACACAGAATTAAAGAATTTAAATTTAGTCCTTCACTGGTTCTTATTGCGGTTCCCCCATGGTTTCTCCCATCACCAGAGGTTAATAGTGAACTACTGACAAGAAAAACAAAGAGTATCCAGATGAGCAAGTTTTGCAGCATATTGCCAGGGATATATAAAAACATCATTCTATGGATATTTTTCCAGCCAAATACCCCCTCGGAAGCATTTTTAGCGATGATCAACATTGGTCAAGATAGGGTGATCAGCCGAATGGCTTAGTACTAGCGCTAATGGTACATTTTGTATATCTCATGAATTACCCCACTAATAATGTATGGAATGTTACCAAACTTCTGTAGTAGTACACATAGGGTCTGTACTCACAAAATGAGGCGTTTGCAAGTTTTTAAGTACACCAGGAGTTTATTTAAAAGAACATTTGCCTGATAGCTTCTATCCTCTGCTGCTAATGCTACGCTGCGCCGACGCCACTTCCGTGTTTACCATTTTACTCCGAACCATCACTTTAAAGCGTTATTTATTTATCTCAATAATACTGGTTTAATAAAAAGAGTATAATAACTCCCTTTTTTTCCCCTCTGGTTTCGTTTTGTTTAATTGTTTGTTTTGAATTAACATAAGCCTAGAAATCTAGAAGACTCCACAATGTTCATGGTATTAAACACTCCTTTACAGTTGGTGGCGGTATACTACAAAAATAGTCCTCTGCCAAGAAATAGAAGAAGAAGAAGAAGAAGAAGAAGAAGAAGATTTTGGATTTTCAAACACATTTTATTTACATATGAATCATTTTACAGTTTCACTAAAGTGCTGCAGTGGTTAAAGGCAATGTTAGTTTATATATACATAGCTAAAAAGATAAATATATATATATATAATTAAGACCACTACTCAGATAGAAAATGTGCAAATTGCAGGTCATCATTAAAAACAGTGCAAAGAATATTGTTGTAACACCAGATGTTTTTAAAACTGTCCAAGTCGTGAATCATTTTATAAAACCTGAAAAAAGCCAGACTGAGGCTGCCTCCTGACCCACTCCGTTCTCCAACTTGCGTTTCCTGGACACGTAAATGGCCAGCTTCGCCCCCCAGCATGAAGTTCAGTAGCTGCCATTTCTTTTGGTTCACTTTCTTATATTTGACACTGTAGATGAACACTGGTTTGCAAAAGGTTTCTTTAAAAAGGTTAAAAACGTTTGTTAAAAGAGTGAAGAGCTCAATGAGTCTCATACACTCACTAAAAACATGAAACACTGTCTCTCGAAGGTGGCAGAAAGGGCACTGGTTCGACACATCATGGTTAACAACAGAGATAAAAGCATTCGTGGCAATGGCACCGTGTAAAATTCTCCACTGGAGGTCGGCTGTGTGTTTCCTGAGGGGGGGTTTGTATTAAACCCTCCACTATGGACCCACTCCCCCCAGTCTATCAGTCCATGCAGAGGGCGCTCTGCCACTCAGTCCTCTCCTGTTCAGCACTTTCATGCAGTTCTTGTAAAGGGTTTTCGTGTCTGTGGCCTGCAGGATGAGTGTATCTGGTTGCTTGAGGAGAGGCCCGCTTGCCTCTCCGAACTGGGGGGTCACCGAGATCTCTGGAAAGGGATCTGTATCCTTGGGTTTGGTCCCACAGCCATACTCCATCATTAGGACCCTTTCTCTTCCAGTGAGCCTCTGTCGCCACGCTTGCAGGACCTTCACCACCATCCTGGTGGACTAGCCATGCTAGGCCCAACGCATCCACAGAGACACACGCGAGATATCGGAACGCAGACATTCGGTAATTCTTTCCACTTTACTTACAAGCTAGCCTGAAGAAGGTCTATACGACCGAAACGTTGCGTTTTCAGCTTGTTGTTATTCTTGTTTTTGAATAAATACCGAGTGTTTTAAGAAAAAGCCTCTCCCTTTTCTATACACCTCGAGTATAATTAGCCGTTTGAAAGCCACGTTTGGCGCCTCCCTTAGTTTCATCCTTTATTTTATTTTTCCAAGTTCACTATTCTATTTGTTCCATTTTTGAACCTTTTGAGTCACTTTTTGAACATCATGGTCCACTACTCGGACGAGGAAGACGGCTGGACTCGGGTGAGCTACCGCCGAGGCCGACGACAGCAACGACCTCCCTCAGCCCAGCGCACCGACCGGAGAACCCGGAGAGAGGACTCCTACCCCTACAGGCCTCGTCCGGCTCCGACAACGAAACGTTCGTATGCTTCAGTTACCAGAGGGGACCGGCAGCCCGACCAGCGTTACACAGCGATTAGGGACCACTCCCCCGTCGCTGCCAACTACCGATGGCCCGGCCGCTATCGTACAGGACCAGCGGCGCAGTCCTCCGACACCAGAGGCTACGGGCGACCGGACAACAGCTATCCACCACGTCGAACCTACACGGAGACTACTCGTCCCAACAATTGGACTCGACCCAACCGGCAGGTACCCTATAATGCACGACCGGGTACATATAATAACTACTACAGGAACAATGACCGCCAGCCCCACCAGCCTAACTACCGTAAGCCACCAACATGCACCACTCAACCGCAGCACAGGGTTTTATCAGACGACCCGAACTTTACGGATAAAGTTAGGATCATCCACAGGATAATTAAGTCAGCACATCACCTAAAAAATGGAACGGGGACTGATCCACCTCCTATTATTAGGAAGACCACTATGGACCTGGCTGAGTTTATTAAGCCGGCATCCCCGAATGACACTACTAAGATAATGCTCGAAGGCAACGCCCGTAACTGGGAGCACACTGCCCTACTGATCCTGAGGCAGCATTATGAGGACAGCATGAGCCTGGATATACAGACCTTAGCTGAGTTCTCCAACACAGACTGGAAAGGCCCGTGGCAGATCGCTTCCTCCTGGGCCGCTAGGAACCTGGGTCGCAGACTAAGACCGGAGACTGTTCAGGAAGCACGGGCGTTTCTGGAGGACAACCTCACCAGGCAGCCGCTAGGAGACACTGCTGCGGAGCCGCGAGCGGAGGTCATTCTGCCAGTGATGACGTCACTGCGACCCTCCGCCGCCGGAACGCGGGTGGACGCTGCTACAGAGTCGCAAGAGGAGGATATTCCGTCAGGGACGACGTCACTACAACCTACCAGCACCAGAGCGCAAGTACACGTTCCGGCAGCCCCGCCCACCCAGGATAACCTTGTCCCTCCTCCTCCATCGCCTCGAGCCCAAACCTCTACAGTGGCCACCATGACTGACCAATGGGGGGGGGACTGGTCCCCTCTTAACCAGATGGAGGACAACAAACACCATGCTGCTCCCCTGCTCTTCTCCTCCCCACTCTCCTCTCCCCTCTCCTCTCCCTCCCTCCTCCCCTGTTATCCCTCTTCTTCCTCCCACTCTTCCTCTGTCTCTCTCTCCCAGGGCTCCATCCAGTCCCCAGACCAGCAGACCAAAGGGAGCCGAGGAACATGAGGAGACCACAGCTCCAGACACTTCTGCTCCTCCTCTTCCACGTACAATCAATCCCTGTGTGGCAGAAATGGAACTCACCATGGAGGAACTGGAGGAGTCCTTGGCAGAAGACATAAGAGACCGCCCCATCAGCAGCAGGCTGAGGACCGGCTCCATCTTCTCAGGCCCCCTCCCCAGACTGACACCCCTGGGTCATCGGCCCCCAGCTAGAATCTTCTCCCCCATCTCTCGACGTCCAGGTCAGTCCGGCCAGACCACATCCACTCCACGGGAGGACCACCACACACACTCCCCCGCTCCACCACCACAGCCTTCCACCTTACACACACCCACGCGCAGGCCCACCAGACATGTTAACACATCTAGCAAACTAAAAGACTGGTCCCTGTGCATTAGAAAAAAAGTCCTCATCATGGGAGACTCGAACATCTCCCGCTTCCCTCCCTTCCAAGAGGAACACTTACAGGTGGACAGCTACCCGGCGGCCACCTTCCACCATGCATATGCCCTCCTCTCCAAAGCGGTTTGTACAGTTCAGCTCAAGACTCTAGTTCTGTCATTCGGGCTGAACAACAGGAACCAGAAAACCCGTGACTTGGGCATCAAGCAGCTCCGGAGGACCCTACGTGTAGTCAGCAACAGGTTTCCTGCAGCCACCGTCCTCATCCCGGAGATTAACTACTCTACCACCCTCCCTAACAGAGACCAAGCTAATCTTATGGCCCTCAACAGCTTCATCCACCAAAGCTGCGACCTCATTCCTCTGCAGCCTTCCAAGGACTTTCAGGTAGAAAGTGACAAGATACATTGGTCCCACCACACTGCATCCAAAATGTTCCTCCACTGGAAGCAGTTTTTAAACTAGAGGTCCCCGAGAGCCTGCCTGTTCAGGAGGGGTACAAGAATGTGCTTATTCTAGCTGAACATGCTCAGCTGACCACTCCACAACTGTCGCTACTTAACAAAGGGTTGAACTTTATTCCCACCACAGGCAGCAGCAGAAACATCAGACTGCAGTCCAGATTTGACCTGCAACAATACCATAGGGGGCTCAAACTCTGGGCTCACTATGGTGACGACGAGGGGGAACTCACTAAACCCCTATTTACCCCCAAATCTAATTGGACCCCCCGGAGGTCACTCTGCCTCCCTATATCAATCAAATTATAGATTCGGACCTCCATCACTTTCACCATGAGTTCCAAACTGTTAGAATTCCCCCTAACCTGCCCAGTGAAGAAAGTTCAGCTCTTAAGGAACTCATGAATAACAAAAACATTGTGATAAAGCCAGCAGATAAAGGCAGCAGTTGTCGTGTTGGACCTACAACAGTACCTGTGGGAGGGATTTCGACAGTTACATAATAAGGAATATTACTCTGTACTGCATAAACCAATTTACATGGAAACATTAACCCAAATTTCACAAATTATATGAAAGGAAATGTATTAATGCAAAACAACGTAATTACCTAATTGGAGATTCAGAACCCAGACCCAGAAGATTTTATTTACTACCCAAGATCCACAAGAATCCGGCTGATTGGAGTATAGCTTACAAGATCCCCCCAGGACGCCCTATAGTGTCGGACTGCGGAAGTGAGACCTATCGTTCTGCTGAATTTATCGATCATTATTTAAACCCATTAGCAAAAAAACATATTAGTTATATTAAGGATACCTATGACTTTATTAATAAAATTAAATATTTAGATATACCTCCTAATGCCATATTATTTACATTAGATGTGGATAGCTTATACACCAATATTAACTCTAAAGAAGGCATCCAAGCTATTAAAAATTGGTTTCAATTATACAGGGACATTAAAAGACCTGATAATGACCTACTTAAATTATTAGAAATTAATTTGACTAGAAATGATTTTGAGTTTAATAACAAATATTTTTTGCAGATTAAGGGCACGGCCATGGGCAAGAAATTCGCTCCTGCTTACGCAGACATCTTCATGGCGGAATGGGAAACGGCTGCCCTGGAGAAATGCATTCAGAAACCCCTCTTTTATTACAGATATTTGGACGACATCTGGGGCATATGGACATACACCCAATCTGAATTTGAAACATTTTTCAACATCTTGAACACCCACAACCCATCTATTAAGCTCAAAGCTACAACACATCCCAACACCATTCATTTTTTAGACACAACCACTTTCAAAGGCCCAAAATTTGCACAACACCACCATTTGGATATCAAAGTTTATTTTAAAGACACTGACACACACGCTCTCCTCCACAAGAACAGCTTCCACCCAAAACACACATTTGCTGGTTTAATTAAAGGAAAAGTTCGGAATTTTGGACATAGGACCTCATTTACAACTTACCCAAGGTGATATAGGTCGGTGGAGACCGTTTTAAGCACAATTGGTCCAGTCCTTATAGTTGCAGAAGTCACTGTTGCTAAACTGGTGTTGAGCTAGCGCAAGTCAACGGTAACATCTAGCCTGTCTCTAAAAACAGCTTTAACTGCTCCGCAGAACACCCGAGACAAATGTATTATGACGTCGGACTATCGATGTACATGTCAGTGTTGGTAGAATAATTAAAAAAATTAAAACAACCTTGCATGGCATTGGAATAGCTTATACTTTGTTCCCTGTTGTTGCTAAGGCTACGCCAGTGGCGGATTGATATCTCCGGGCTAGTGAGGCTACAGAGGAAGACGGTTTCGGTTTCACTGACATTCACGCGAGTTTATTCAGCTGCTGTCAGTCCTATGCTAGCGGGAAGGAATCAGGATAACAGGAACGCACACTGAAGCACCATTTTTATAACGCTGCTACGAGTACTAGCTGTCACGACTGTAGGGCGCTTAGGTTTCGTTTTTACGCACTACTACTAACACGCAAAGTAAAATTCCGCTGCTGCTGAGAAACTAGTCCCTCAAAATGTTTTATCATTGAAAATGCAAGGTTGGTTTAATTTCTAAAATTATTCTACCAACACTGACATGTACATCGATAGTCCGACGTCATAATACATTTGTCTCGGGTGTTCTGCGGAGCAGTTAAAGCTGTTTTTAGAGAAAGGCTAGATGTTACCGTTGACTTGCGCTAGCTCAACACCAGTTTAGCAACAGTGACTTGTGCAACTATAAGGACTGCACCAATTGTGCTGAAAACGGTCTCCACCGACCTATATCACCTCGGGTAAGTTGGAAATGAGGGCCTATGTCCAAAATTCCGAACTTTTCCTTTAAGTCTCAATTGCTCAGATTTCACAGAATATGCACCCAGGTTGCTGATTTCAAGCAGGCCACCAAAATCCTCTTCTCTGCTTTGTCCACCAGGGGGTACTCTAGGACTTTCCTTAGGAGCGTTCTGAAGACATTTCTGCAGTCCAAGCCCATCCTGGCTGCTTCTGCCTTACCCTGTGTTATGACCTATTCTCCATCTACAGTTAAATTAATGAGATATATCAAAAACAATTTTAATCATGTTATACATTCCAATCGACCTGAAGTTGACATCCGTATCATTGCTGCCTTTAGAAGGAACAAAAACCTCAAAGATTACCTTATACGGTCAAAGGTCAAATCCAATCCGGGCCCAAAGTCTGTCCCACAAAAAAGTTTTTTTAAACAGCTGCAGTGGATACAGGATCCACAATCCCAAGCTGTTTTTAAGATGCCTATACTAGCTGATATCCACACTAAAAACTGTGTGTATTTAATGTCATGTAAACAGTGTGGCATTAGATACATAGGGGAAACTGGACTTACCATTCAGACTAGATTCACATGCCATAAACACAATATTATTAGACAAAAAAATAATAGTCTAACACTTTGTTTCCCATGGCTGGGAGGCAGTTCAGGCTTCCGTTCTGGAGTGCAACCCACACTGGTCTATGGCACAGAGGAGAAGGGCAGAGAGAGACTGGATTCACAAATTAGGCACCACCTTTCCACATGGCTTAAATGAGAGGTTATATTTCCGTCCCTGATTCTATATTTTTGACTCTAACCCCAACCCCTGGGACCCCTGACCTTAACTACTGCCACCTCTGAACTTAACCTGTGACCTGACCCTAACCCCAACCCTAGTGACCCTGGACCCTAATCCTAACCTCAACCTCTGACCCCTAACCCCCTCCTGGTGTTTTCCTCTAACCCTAAGGTCTTTTAACCCGAATTTCGGTCTCCCTATTATATTATATGTTATATAATATATTATATATAATGGATTACGTGTCATACAGTGTATTATATTATTGATTATATTATATTGTATATATTCTCCTCTTGCTCTAGCCTATGTATATTAACTCCATACGTTCCTTCCCCCACCCCCTACCCCCCCATGGAGAGACGGGCTTGGCCCACATTGGGGCTGCTGGAAGGAGCGTGCTTGGGCCCCTTCGGGATGGCTGGGCCTCACTTCCCTCTAATCCTAACCCTTAAACACAATTTACTGTACTTACCTTCATTAGTCCAATGAAGTTCCAGCCACTACTATCGTCGTTGCGGAAGAATCAATACGCACGTCGAGGATTAATCCACACAATATGCAATGCTCTTATGTCACCAGTAGGAGTGCTCATCTAACGTACGCTCCCAGAGGTCGTATTTGAGGACGTGACACATGACCTATTTGGTCGTATGAGTTGGAGGGCTTGTTGGGATGAGGCCCTGTCCCCCCTCCTCTCTCTGTAAAAAAAGCACCCCCTGTGGCACCCAATGTAACCCATCCCAAAAGAAGTTTACAATTTTTGCCTGAATCTGGGATAAAAGACCTGATGGGGGATCCAAACAGGCCAAGCGGTGCCACAGCAGCGAGGCTACAAGATTATTAAGAACAAAAACTCTACCTCTGAAGGACATCTGAGGGAGCAGCCATTTCCACGCATTCGTTTTTCCATTGACTTTTCCCATGATGTCTTCCCAGTTCCTTCTAACCATCGTTTCATTCCCCAGGAAGACACCAAGGTACTTAAGACCATCTCTTTTCCAGGCTAGCCTCTGTGGGAGAACAGGAAGGCCGTTACACCATCCACCCGCAGCAAGGGCTTCACTTTTATTCCAGTTCACCCTTGCTGCGGACAGAGTGTTAAAAGAGTCGGTTAAACGAAATTAAAATGTCAACATCCCTTTGATCGTTTACTAGGACGATGACGTCATCAGCGTAGGCTGATAAAACAATGTTCTTGCTAAAACCAGGTAAAATCAGGCCATCAATCCTTACGCGTATTTTGCAGAGGGGGGGTTCCAGGGAGAGTGCATAGAGCATCCCAGACAGAGCGCAGCCCTGCCGGATGCCTCTATGCACCCTGAAAGGAGCACACAGACTGCCATTGAACTTCAGCATACTCTCAATGTTACTGTACAACACCTGGATCTTGGCAATAAAACCAGTGCTGAACCCAAACCTCTCCATGATCTTCCAGAGGAAGCTGTGTTCAACACGGTCAAAAGCCTTTTCCTGATCTAGCGAAATGAGACCAGTCTTGATGCCCAGTGAGCTGCAGACCTCCAAAACATCTCGAATCAGGTAGACATTGTCTACCATAGACCTGCCAGGCACACAATAGGTCTGGTCCCGGTGGATCACCTGCTCCATAGCTTCCCTCAGCCTGTTAGGGAAGCCAAACCTTCGACAGGATCTTGTAGTCTGTGCACAGGAGAGACACAGGACGCCAGTTCTTAATGTCCTGCAGATTGCCTTTTTTAGGTAAGAGAGCTACGACTGCCCTGCGGCAGGACAGTGGAAGACAACCTGAAGCCAGACTTTCATTAAAAACTTCTAATACATCCAGCGCTATGATGCTCCAGAAGGCTTTGTAAAACTCCACAGTCAAACCATCGATGCCAGGAGACCGCTGTCCCTGCATGCTCTGCAGAGCGGCGTGCAGCTCCTCCATCCCTAATGGCTGGTCCAGCTGTGAGTTGGTCTCCGTGGAGACCTGAGGTAGTTCACCACAGAACCCCTCGCACAGTGCGTCATTCTCCACGTACTCGCTGGTGAAGAGAGACGTGTAAAATAGACAGCTCGCTCTCGTATCTGGCCAGGCTCACCTAGCTCTTCCCCTGTGCCAGACAAGAAAGAGTGAATTGTTTTCCTTTGGCCGTGTTTTTTCTCCAGGGAGAAGAAGAAGCTAGAGGGAGCATCCATCTCGGTGATGTGTTGCATCCGGGACCGGACCAGTGCACCCTGTACTTTGACATCTAGCAGGTTGGCTAGAGCCATTTTTTTAGACTTGAGGATTTCAACATATCCTCGATTTCCTGTGGAATCACTAAGTGTCTCCAATTCCACTATTTCAGTCTCCGGGTCTTTAATAGATCGACAGGTGTCTCTTGTGACATTGAGAGTATACTGCTGACATAAAATCCTTATCTCTGCTTTGCCGTGATCCCACCACTGCCTAAGACATTTAAACTCAGCTTTCCTTTGTCTAAAAGAATTCCAGAAATAACTAAAAGCCTCTCTAAAACCTTTATCAAAAGTTAAAGCTGAATTAAAACGCCAGTATGCACTCTTAGGTAAAATATTTTTGACAACAACACGACACAAAACCAAAGAATGATCAGTAAAACTAGCTGGCACAATCTTACACTCCTTAAACACATTAAAATGGTGCCTAAGACAATAAAACCGGTCAAGTCTGGCTAAGGAGATCCTGTCCTCTCTCAGGTGGGACCACGTGTACTGTCTGCAGTCAGTGTGCATCCTTCTCCACACATCCACAAGGCCATGAGAGTGGACCAGCTGCGTCAGAGCACGTTGGGAGACTGGATGAGGCTCTGCATGATTACGGTCTAAAAACTTGTACTCTGTGCAATTAAAATCCCCACCCAAGAATAAAAAATCCTCCTGGCCGCAGCCGTCCAGTCTAGTACTGACTTTTTCTAAAAAGCTCTTCCTCTCTGTACCGTTGGTTGGAGCATAAATAATAAAAACCAGAGTGTGATGCTCAAACTGTGCCTTGGCTAAAAGACACCTCCCCTTTACCACGTGCTCGACCTCCAGTGAAGAAGGAGTGAATGTTCTGGAGAACAGGAAGCCCACTCCCCCACTGAGTGTGGTGTTGTGGCTTAAAGCAACCTGCCCTTCCCACTCCCTATTCCAGTCCACCTCGTTGCCTTCATCACTGTGAACCTCCTGTAAGAACAGTACATCAATATGTTTAGCTCATGCTGTGTCAAAAACCAGTGCCCTTTTCTTTGCCTCTCTGGCCCCGTTTACGTTCAACGTCCCCACTCTAAAAGAATTCATTAGGGAGATGTTAAAAACACAAACAGTTAGGGATAAAAATAAAACCAGCAGCTTCATCATCATTAAAACCTCAGTTGTTTTCTCACTTTAATCATCTGTTTTCTTAGTCTGAATATCTCCTGATCAGTGAGTTCTGATGTTGCTTTGTTTTTAATGATTTGTTTAGCTGAGTTGTAAAAGTTGAGCAGATCTGGAAAATGCTGCTCCATATCAAGGCCCTTCACGCCTTTGGTTCGTTGCAGGAACAGCTTAAACATTTTCAGGGGGAGCAGGCACCCCCTCAGACACACCAGTCTCCATGATGACAGCCTCAGCCTCTGCACTGCCCTCACACAACTCACCTGTCACCTTCTTGTTTTCACCCACCTCACCCTTCTCCTTACTGTTTTCACCCACCTCACCTGTCTCCCCTCTATTCTCACCCCCCGCACCAGTGTCCTCTCTGTTTCCACCCACCTCACCTGTTCCCTTTTTGTTTTCACCCTCCTTTGTGTTTCCACCCACCTTACCTGTCTCCTCAGCCACCATCTCCCCACCTTCACCGACACCACTCTCCCTTTCCCCCCTCACCTCAGTACGATCACCATCCTGGTTCTGTGTCTCCTCCACCTGCCGCTCAGCCCCCAAACCGCCTTGCCCCGTGCCACCGGGCCGCTCGGCGGCAGCCGTCCGGTTCGGACAGGCTCTGACCAAATGTCCCTCCTCACCACAGCCGAAACATTTAGCCAGAGCAGAGGTGACGAACAGTGTGTAATCGAAGTCGTCAATACGCACAATGAAGCGGTAACTGAACTCGTTTTATTGTTCAATATCATAAATAGCTGTCTGCGATGAGACACGACGTGTCTCAGCAGAGGCGACTTACACCCCGACAGCATTTTCTTAATAGGTGAGATGACTCTTCCGTGGCGAGACAACTCTTTGATAAGGAACTCATCGCTAATAAACGGAGGTACATTTGACAGTGTGATCCGAGTCGCCGGCTGCGTCAGCGGCAGCAGCGGCTCAAACAGCCCGTTCACCGTGATCCCCGTCTCCACCAGCGTGTTCACCTGCTCCACCTTTTCTAAAAACAGAACCACTGCCTTATTCACACGGGCGGCAGATTTCACTGAACTGTGCCCGACGATCTCCCCCACAGCCAGCGCCACCTCCTCCACGCTGCACGGAGACCCGGCACCAGTCTTGATGCCGTGCCTCCGTGACAGCTTGGAGAAGCCACCAGCCGCCATATCGGCGTCTGCGTGGCCCTTCAACCAGACAAAGGCTGGGCTGGAAAAACCCACAAAACTACCGTGAATTGAAATAAAACTCACCAAAACACAAACCCAAACAACTAATACACCCACAACCAATAGGACATTAAAGCCCAAAGGACAAAAAACGAACAAAATGTAAAGAACAGTCTTTCACTCTCAGATCTTCCTCTCACACACCTTCCACACGAAGAAGAAGAAGAAAAGAAGAAGAAGAGCTGAAAAGAAAAATCACTTTGCATTGCCTAATCAGGACAGAAAAAACAGGCAACTGTGTCCGTTACAGAATCAGATCACCGATACATTTTACAAAAATGGGGATTACCGGTAGGATTACGATTTAAAATACTATTCAAATAAAGATATACTCAGATGTACAGACATTTTAGCACACCTTCCCCTTTTCTTCGTTGCCTATAACATAATGCTGACATTTCAGCATCTTTACTCTTGTCTTTATTTGCACAAGTGGTATTGAGGTCAGGGATTTCAGCAAGTTGCTGATTACATATTTGAACGGGTATTTTGTAATTGTATCGGATTACAATTTTGAAGACACCCTCCCAACCGTGCTCATATATTACAGATACACTCCATCTCATGTTTAGAATAAATGTATGTAAATGTCTAAAAGATTGTGAATAAAATTAATGTTATAAAAAAAACCCCTACAAATAGAAACTGGAACTGAAAACCGAAAAAAAAAGCATTGATAAGAATCTGATAAAACAGCATGTGTGTTGTTCCTACTCAGTGTGATTGACAGGCCAGATGATCAGTGGGGCAGAGTTTAAACCATCAAGTGAAAAACCAGGACGGAAGAACGGGATGAGTTTCTCAGTGAAGGAGCAGCCAGTGAAGGAGTAGATCAGAGCTGAAGCACCAACATCATAAAAGGAGACCAGACCCTCCTCATAGTCCACAAACACCCCCACCTTCTCAGGCTCAGACTTCAGAGAGAGACGGACTGATCGAACACGAGCAAAATACCTATTATTATTTACCATAGATATGGTCCAGAAACCTTCCTCAGGCCATAACATGATGACTCCCTTCCTGTCGATGGACTCTCTGACCACTCCTAGAGACCACTGAGTCTTTCCTTTGACCTGAACCTCGTAGTAAAATCTTCCTGAAGAGAAACTCTGCTTTGCTAAAACAGAACAATCTCTATCAAATCTCTCTGGATTGTCTGAGTCATATATCCATTCCTCACTATCATGAACTTGTTTCCCATCGTCAGACAGAGAGAGTTGGTGATAAGCTGTATCAGGATCGAGTGTCACATCCACTGCATACTGCTGGACCCTCTGCAGCTCAGCAAAAAGCAGATAAGTTATGTCCTCATTAAGCGTCTCCTCCAGCTGAAACACAGCTCTCCTCACAGTCCCCTCATACGAAGGTGGAGAGAAGCTGACTTCTGTCCAGTCCTTGGTGGGTGCAGCAGCTTTTAGGGATGGGAAGCTCTGGAGGAGATGGAGGGGGTCTTCAGAGCGTGAGAGCTGCTCCACCTCAGTGCTTCTCTTCTTCAGCTCACAGATTTCCTGTTCCAGCTCTTTGATGAAGCCTTCAGCCTGTTTCTCTGTCTTCCTCTGCTTCTCTTTGATGGTGTGGATGAGCTCGGCCTGGCTTCTCTCAGCAGACTCCTTCAGAGCGGTGAAGACCTGAACACCATCTGCCATCTCTCTGGCTCCATCTTCCTCACTGAGCTCCGCTGACTGTTTGATCTCATGGATCTTCAGTCGTCTCTTCTGGATCATCTGATGGATTTCAGCCTCTGTCTTCTCCAGCTCAGCCTTCTTCCCTTCATATTCTTCTTTCAGAACAACAACAATGTGTGTCTTGTGGTCTAAAACCATCCAAAGCATGAAGATGCAAACCAGACATGCCAGGCAGGACTTCAGGGCCTTCAGTCTGGTTCCAGTGCAGACGTCACAGGGAACTTCTCCTGGTTTGGACTCTTGGTGCTCTGAGCTGCTGCTGCTGCTGGCTTTCTGTTGAGATGACTGTCTGAACTGAGCAGCCATCTCAGAGATGAACGTGTTGACATGCAGCTCAGGTCTGATGTTAAAAACCTTTGTACAGTTGGGACACTGACACTGGACATTACTATCCCAGTGTTCAGTGATGCAGGTTTGACAGAAGTTGTGTCCACATGGTATGCTGACTGGATGAGTGAAGACATCCAGACAGATGGAGCACAGAAACTGATCTTCAGTCAGCACACAGCTGGCAGCAGACATGTCTACACTCTGAGGACAAAAGGTGTGAAAAAAAACAAAACTGTTATTACATATGTTTTCATTATTTGATGAAAACACACTTAACAAAATGGCAGGATTGAATAAACACTGTGGTTGACAATTCATTTTCAGTGCGTGATTAACTACTGATTGTTGACAGTTATTATTATGATTAGTTGAATATCATAAGATAAGGTATAATGCTGTTATGATATTGCCCCTGTGATGTCCCAGCTGACATTGGGCGAAGGCAGGGTTCACCCTAGACAGGACGCCAGTCTATCACAGGGCCAACATGTAGAGACAAACAACCATTCACACTCACATTCACACCTACGGGCAATTTAGAGTCATCAATGAACCTATCCCCATCCTGCATGTCTTTGGACTGTGGGAGGAAGCCGGAGAACCCGGAGAGAACCCACGCTTACACGGGGAGACATGCAAACTCCATACAGAAGGAGCCCAGGCCGACCCGGGAATCGAACCTGGGACCCTCTCGCTGTGAGGCGACAGTGCTACCCACTACACCACCATGCAGCCCCTGCAGTAGAAATATTAATAATTATTAGGGATGCAACGGTTCTCAATATTATATTGAACCACCATGGACGGTTCAATACGCACTTGTGAATTGAGGTATTTACGGTTTGCAATACAATTTTGCGTGATTTCACGTTTCCATCCTTTTATTTCTCTCTCAATTGGCTATGTCTGAGCTTTAGAGGAGCACTTGAACGCAGCATAGACTGACTATAGCTACAACGTTAGCACAGCCAAGCACTGATCAATTGGAGCTTCATTCATAAATGCCATTCAGCATTACAAAAGTTGTTTGGATGTCGTCTTGCTTACAGACCTAACAAAGACTTCTTACAAATCACCATCATAATGTAGTTATTTCACCATCTTTTTAACATTTGAAATGAAATCCCATTTGCCCAAAGAGGAACTTCTTGTCGAGCTTTTGGGTTTAGTAGCTGAAACACAGTAAATATGATTAGCTGTGATGCCTCACAAACAGAGCCAGAAGACATTAAGAGAAAGGGGTTAAAGTTCAAGGCTACAGTATTTTCCAAAGTGTGCAACAATTCACGTTGTCAAACACCAACGGTGTGCCTTTGACAAGCAAATGAGATACTAACATACTGTATAAGACAAGCCAAATGCTAGTAAGCGTTTAGCTTGTGCTGTTTGTTCTTTGTTCTGGAGTGTGGTTTGAATTAAATGCTGACCGAACACTGAGTGAGGGCGTCTCTGCAGGTCAGGTCTGGTACTCACCAGTGTTTGTCACAAGTTCTGCTGTGTTGTTGAGGAAAACCTGCTGGATTCTGGTGAAAGTTCCTTCAGGGACAAACAGAGTCTTGCCCCGACTGCAGCTCCGCTGTCTCTAACTTTCAGTTTCGTTTCAGGAAACGTGACGTCACGTCGCAGCTCTCCTCTCTCAGTGCTGCTCCGCCTCTGTCAGTAGAAAACTCAGTTAGAGAGAGAGTAGGTCTTAATTACTTTCCAGAGTCTGCAAGAAAACGCACATGGTTTATTATTTGGAAGAGAGTAATGTACCCCCAGGAAGTACAAAATGATAGCAAAACCGCTGAGTGGTATTTCTGCAGAAGCATATCTCCTATGTTTCATGGAGGTGTTTATTACAGATCTCTCTGTTATAAATCAATGATTATTTGAGATCATACAGATTTGCTTTACACAGGAAGCATACAAGACAAAATAAACATCTCATAAGAAAAAAGATATCTTCAAATCAATATATTATATCACAAGGCATCATATGGTGCATGTTTTTTTTAAGAAAGAAAAAGTTAACAATTGTTAAAAAAAAAAGTCAATAAGATTGTATTAGAGCTTATTTAGCAGCAGGATGTTGCGTGGGATGAAGGATGTTTTGCCTTTTTTTGTTCTCATGCTGGGCATGCTGTACACCTGTTAGGCTAGAGCCAGAGCCACCTCGATGCCTTCTCTGCAGCCTCTATGCTGTTGCAAATGGCCCTTCTCCTTCTCTCACCTGTGATGCTGAGTGCAGTATAGGCCTTGTAGAGGGACTGCCCCGCAAAGCCTCTGCACCCCACCTCCACAGGTAAGCACCTTGCCTTCAAGCCTTGGTTGTGGCAGTCGCTGACAAGGCCATCATACTTCTCCCTTTTCCTCTCGAAAGCTTCCTCCAGTCGATCTTCCCATGGCACAGTGATCTCCAACATGACCAGGTTCCTTGTTGACTCGGATACCAAGACAATGTCAGGTCTCAGGGTGGTCTTGACTACATGCTGGGGGAACTTCAGCTGTCTGCCCAAGTCCACATTCAGGTATGTTTGTTTAGAAGCCCTGATGTTTCCCTGGATGAGCTTACTGGCCTCTCTCCGGCTCTGATGAAGCTGATGGTTTTCTTGGAGGGCTTTGTCCGCCTGCAGCAACTGATGGTGACCTGGATGCTCACTGCTATTGTTTTGAGCACCTGGTCATGCCGCCAGTGATACCGGCCTTTGCCCAAAGCTCTTGGGCAGCAGCTCAAGATGTGCTCAAGGGTTCCCTTTCTCTGGCAGAGGGCACATCCTGGTCTATCAAAAAAAAAACCCAGGTGTGCAGGTTAGACAGGCTGGGTAGGACATCATAGACTGCCTGGAAGGAACTTGATGCAGTGTGGCTCTGCCCGCCACAGGTCAGCCCACGTGATCTTCCTCTCCACAGCTTGTTCCCATCTAGTCCAGGCACCCTGCTGAGCCATTCCCACTGCTTTGCTGGACCTCTCCTCCTCCTCACTCCTCCTCTCACCTCGCCTTGGACTAGCTGCCTCCGCTCCCTCCCCCGGGCCTTGTCAAACAGGGGGCTTTGAAAGGTACCTAGCCCAGCCCTTTCTCTGGCCACCAGGACACCATGGCGCAGACGTGAATCTGCCTGGTCTACTGCAGCATCTACCCTCCATTTCCTTCCAAATTACAATACTTGCCCATTATTAAAAGTTTTGCTCTTTATACATCCCGGATCCCCCGTAGGAGGCTTTTTCTTGACCAGAGGCACTTCTGGTCACTTCTGAAATGGTTCCTTCCTTCCTTTACCAAACTCAACTTCCCATATTTGGTTCAGGATGGTTTTTGTCAGGATGTGTGCAGAATACAAAAAGGTTACATTTATCTCTTTAAAGTTTTTAAGTCAAATTCAATCATATGGAAAACAATCATGTGTAAACAATTATTGTTTGTATTTAATGATAATGGTAATAGTAATACTTTAAGAAAAACCCTTAAAATAATAATGCAAATAAGATATACATTTCCAAATATATTGCTCAAGGTTTTTCTTTTATTAAGGTACAATATATGTTTATTGTAGAGATCTGTGTACAGCTGAGCATGAAAACATAAATGTTAAGTCACATTGATGCTTTCAAGATAATTTATTGAGAAAACCAAGTCCAAACTATTATGCCCCGAAACATCATAAATAAAACAAATGAACAGTAAATTAAATACACAGTTGTTGGGGTAGTAGCAGGAGCAAATTTGGTTATCGACCGCTAATTATTAATGTCAATATGATTATCGATATTAATAATTATATTTAATATATTATTATGATATAATCATGAATATATGGGCCACCACCCTGGGATCAGGGAAAAGATAACCTAAAACTGTATTCAGTCTCAATAGAAAAGGTTTTACACTCACATGCCAATGATCGTGATCATTGGCATAGAAGTATAAAAACAATCGAACAATGAAAAAGGCGTGAAATTCGAGCACTAGCCTTCACAACCTGCTGTTATCCAGTGACATATACACAACAAGCACAAGAGACCGCTAGTTATAATATAATAAGATTTATTAAAATCAGTAATAATGATCACAATCAATAACACTGCAATTAACAAAGCCTCATTACCTAATAACCTAACACACAAAGCTAAGCTAAACAAGGGAAGAGACACATGTGGAGTGTGTGTGTGTGTGTGTGTGTGCGCGCGCGCGTGTGTGTGTGTGTGTGTGTGTGTGTGGAGAGAGAGAGAGAGAGATGGCCAGGCGCGACCACCAGGTGGAGCTATTCCTCACAGCGTTCAGGGGCGGAGCCGCTGACATCAGATAGAATAGCGAGAGAGGGAGAGAGAGAGGGAGAGAGAGAGGGAGAGATGGTGGGTACAGCCACCAGATGGAGCTATTTCCCACAGCGTTCAGGGGCGGAGCCACTGACGTCAGATAGAATAGCGAGAGAGGGAGAGAGAGAGGGAGAGATGGCCGGTACAGCCACCAGATGGAGCTATTTCCTCAGTGTCCGGAGACGGAAACAGCTGGCAGAGGATACGTGTGGGGGGGGGGGGGGGGTCGTATGTGTGCGTGTGTGTGTTAGCGGGACACAAACAAAGAGAGGGAGAGAATGCGCGCGCAATATTCGAAGGCTCTGGAGGCGTGTTACTATCACACGGGAGCTTGTGAATGAACTGGCGTTCGTTCAGCGGGACCCCGGTCCTTTAACTGATAGTAGACTACTTACTGAGCTCGCGAATATGGCTGAGGTTAGTCAAAACCGTAACAGAAATCAACCCAGCGCCGTGGGTACACAATCAGCCTTCGAACACAACAATACAGAAAGCCACGGACTCGGCGTTCCGTGATCAAAACTTAAAACATGTTAACAAGAATTACAAGCCAGTCCATCCATCCATTCATCCATCCATTGTCTTCCGCTTATCCGGGGCCGGGTCGCGGAGGCAGCTGCCTGAGCAGGGATGCCCAGACTTCCCTCTCCCCGGACACTTCCCCTAGCTCCTCCGGGAGGACCCCAAGACGTTCCCAGGCCAGCCGGGTGACATAGTCACTCCAGTGTGTCATAATCACTCCAGCGTGTCCTGGGTCTTCCTCAGGGTCTCCTCCCGGTGGGGCATGCCTGGAACACCTCCCGAGGGAGGCGTCCAGGGGGCATCCTGTACAGATGCCCGAGCCACCTCAACTGGCTCCTCTCGATGTGGAGGAGCAGCGGCTCTACTCTGAGCTCCTCCCGCGTGACGGAGCTCCTCACCCTATCTCTAAGGGAGATTTCGGCCGCTTGTATCCGGGATCTTATTCTTTCGGTCACGACCCAAAGTTCATGACCATTCGGCTCAGCTCTCTCTTTACCACGACGGGCCGATACAGCTTGTCAATCTCACGTTCCATCCTTCCCTCACTCGTGAACAAGACCCCAAGATACTTAAACTCCTCCACTTGAGGCAGGAACTCTCCCCTGACCTGGAGGGAGCAAGCCACCTTTTTCCGGTCGAGAACCATGGCCTCAGATTTGGAGGTGCTGATCCCCATCCTAGCTGCTTCACACTCGGCTGCAAACCGCCCCAGGGCATGCTGGAGGTCCTGGCTCAAAGGAGCCGACAAGACCACATCATCTGCAAAAACCAGGGATGAAATCCACGCTTCTTAACTACCTCGGTGACTTCGGCCCGGGTGATGGGTGGATGAACCTCCGAGTCTCCAGCCTCTGCTTCCTCTAGCATGTCAGTGGGATTGAGGAGATCCTCAAAGTATTCCTTCCACCGCCCGACGATATCCCCAGTCGAAGTCAACAGCTCCCCACCTCCACCATAAACAGTGTTGGTGGAGGGCTGCTTCCCCTTCCTGAGGCACCGGATGGTTTGCCAGAATTTCCTCGAGGCCGACTGGTAGTCCTCCTCCATGGCCTCGCCAAACTCTTCCCAGACCCGAACCTTTGCTTCAGTGACCGTCCGCACTGCAGCACGCTTTGCCTGCCGGTACCTGTCAGCTGCCTCAGGAGTCCCCCGGGCCAACCAGGTTCGGTAGAACTCCTTCTTCAGCTTGACAGCATCCCTTACTTCCGGTGTCCACCACCGGGTTCGGGGATTGCCGCCTCGACAGGCACCGGAGACCTTACACCCACAGCTTCGAACAGCCGCGTCCACAATGGAAGCGGAGAACAAGGTCCATTCGGACTCAATGTCCCCAGCCTCCCTCGGGATCTGGTCATAGCTCTCCCGGAGGTGGGAGTTGAAGACCTCCCTGACATAGGGTTCCACCAGGAGTTCCCAGCAGACCCTCACAACACGCTTGGGTCTGCCAAGTCTGTCCAGCTTCCTCCCCTGCCAGCGGATCCAACTCACCACCAAGTGCTGATCAGTTGACAGCTCAGCCACTCTCTTCACCAGAGTGTCCAAGACATATGGCCGGAGGTCAGATGACACGACCACGAAGTCGATCATTGACCATGTGCACTGATGGACACCCTTATGCTTGAACACAAAACTCGGGTTTTGATCGGGAAGGCCATTCCTCCCAATCACGCCCCTCCAGGTAACACTGTCGTTACCCACGTGAGTGTTGAAGTTGGGTTGGGGCACTCTCCAGTACCCCTCCCAAGGACTCCAAGAAGGCCGGGTACTCTGCACTGCCGTTTGGCCCGTAGGCCGAAACAACAGTGAGAGACGCAGGCGCAGGGAAACGACCCTCTCATTCACTGGGGAACTGAGATGGCGGCTGAGATGGGGAGCTATAAGCAGACCCACACCAGCTCGGCGCCTCTCACTGCGGGCAACTCCAGAGTAGAAGAGAGTCCAGCCTCTCTCGAGGAGTTGGGTTCCAGAGCCCAGACTGTGCGTGAAGGTGAGCCAGACTATCGCTAGCTGGTAACGCTCTACCCCCCCAGTGAAGTGACATTCCATGTCCCCATGGCTAGTGTCACCGTCCGGGGATTGGGTCGCCGGGGCACCCACCCAGGACAGCCACCCAAAACACATGGCACCCGCACCTTCTGAACCCTCCTGCGGGTGGTGAACCTACTGGAGGGCGGGCCCAAGTCTCTCATTCGGGCTGTGTCCGGCCGGGTCCCGTGGGCAGAGACCCGGCCACTAGGCGCTCGCCTGCGAGCCCCAACCCCGGGCCTGGCTCCAGGGAGGGGCCCGGTAACGCCATTCCGGGCGCCGTGCACGTCCTTGATTGTTCTTCTGTCATTAGGGGCTTTAGAACCGCTCTTAGTCTGACCTGTCACCTAGGACCTGTTTGCCTTGGGAGACCCTACCAGGGGCATTAAGCCCCGGACAACATAGCTCCTAGGATCATTCAGGTGCTCAAACACCTCCACCACGATAAGGTGTCGGTTCAATGAGGAGCTTGCCAGTCCTACACTATCGAATCTCTGCTTCTGCCCAGACAAATAGCCTCTTACTTTGTGTCGATGTGAGGTTTTCTGTCCCATGCGGTGATGATGAGAAGTAAAGCCAAAATGGCGGTTGTAGTTCTTTTGTCCACTTTGTCCCTTTGTTCTGACTGCATGTGAAGGCTTTTTGTCTCTGTGTAGGCCGCATTGTGTAGTCTCAATGGTGAGGTCCCTACATTCTCCATTTTGGTCTGAAGGTTGAGGTGTGGGACGCAACCTTCCGAGCAACATAAGGGCCGAACAGTCCATTTGTTCCTTGAAACACGTGGGAGTCCAAACAGTCTGTATATTCCGTGGAAAAGAGGTTAAAGAGTTCATTCAGGTTAGAGTCCATAGCGTTTGATGGAGGCAGAGTGTCTGGACAGAGATTGAGGCAAAGTCTGGGCAGAGATTGAGGCAAGGTCTGGGCAGAGATTTCTAAATATCTAACCTATATCAACATCTACTAAGACACAATTTACACAAACATCAGCATTATCCTTTCATTCTGGGAATTTCAAACAGGACATATTTCTACTATGAAAAACAGAATGAAGAAGGAAGGGGAAAGCGAAGAAAAGGAAAAGGGGTTAGTGGTTGCTTGGCATACTCCTGGAGGAGGTTGGAGTTAGCCTGTGGGACGTGTGGTATCTCTCCAAAACCCAACATTTAGTATGGCTTAAGCCTATGTGTATCCTGTTTTCCTATGATAGATAGATTGAGGATGAATCCTATGCCCCCCTATGTTCCTGGGGTCTACTGAGATCGGGATTGCACTGCCAAGACTATAAGCCAAACGCACTTATGAAGGTTGCACCACAGTTGTAATAGCAGATTGGAGGATTTTCTTGACAAGGTATCTAAGGCATGTAAGGTGTTATTGAGCAGGCTGGAGTGTAAGTTTACAGTGGCTATGATTCCCTGAAGGGGTGTTGCCTAAGTTCTGTAGTTGTTGTCGCTGTGAGAAGGGTTTGATGTTTAGGTGTTAGTGCATGTGGTTACACCCTACTGCGGCTATGGTGAGTCTTCTCCCTTGTGAGAGGGAGACTGCCTCCCCCGTTCGCGTGTGGCAACTGCGATCTCTCTAAGAGGTGTGAAAGGTTTGTAGGGCTTGATCTGATTCGCATGAACCCACTTGTATGCAGCTAGATGCCTTGGTTGTGAGACCCTGATGCGGTAAGCCACTGGTGATAGCTTACCGACGATCTTGAAGGGCCCTGACCAGTTTGGGAGGAACTTCTTAGAGATCCCGGTCAGCTTGGCGAATCTGAAATAGAATACCCTGTCGCCTACTTCATAATCTGTGTGAGATGTTTTCCTATCGTAGTAGGCCCTGCCCCCCTTAGTGCTAGTTTCGAGGTTGGCCTGGGCCCATGAGAATGTGGCCCTGAGATGGTTGCGTAAGTGGGTCACGTACTGGTGGGCCGTGTAGGCGGTTGCCACACTGACGTCCTCGGGATGGTAGAAAAGATGCAGTGGGAGGGTCATCTCTCTCCCGGTCATCATCTCAAACGGTGTGACCCCGTGGAACGGTGTGGGGTGGCCCTGATGGCCATCAACACCAGAGGCAATTTCGTGTCCCAGTCTTTACCATTGCTACTGACATATTTCTTCAACATGTTAACAATGGTGCGGTTAGCCCACTCGTCTTGACCTGGCGATTGGGGATGATATGGAATATGGAATTTTACCTCCACTCCCAGCATGCCGTACATGGTAGTCATGACTCTTGAGGTGAAATGGGTGCCTCGATCCGAATCAACTGAGATGGGTAGCCCCCAGCGGCTGAACATGTGATTTAGCAACAGGGTTGCCGTAGTGATCGCTGTGTCATTGGGCACTGGGAGACATTCAACCCATTTTGTGCATGTCACAGTTAAGAGGTATTTGTTTCCTCTGGATGACTTAGGAACTGCTCCAATCCAGTCGACTTGGAGGTGGGACCATGGGAACGTGACCCCCCTCAGCTGGAGTGGGGCTCGGCTCAGTGGGGGAGCTAGCTGGAATTGGCAGCACACCAGACATCCTTGGACATAGGATTTTGCATCACGGTCCATTGCTGGCCAGTAGGCAACCTGTTGGATAGTCTTGAGTGTGGTTTTACAGCCCTGATGGGCTCCGACAGGTGAGTCATGAGTGCGAGCAAGCATGAACCCCGGTGGTCAAATGGGATGACCCAGCGGGCTGGTCCGTGACCATCGTGGGTATAGACCAACAACCCTTTTTCCAGTGTCAGGTTTTTGAGCTGGGACTGGAGAGTTTGCAACTCTTTGGCCTCCGCTGGCGGGAGTTGTGCATTAACGGGTGGCAGGGTGTCCGTCATTTGCTGACAGATGGTTTGGAGCACCAGGTCGTTTTCCTGCATCGCCACCAAGTCGGTGTCTCCAAGTTCGCGACCTAGGTGTAGGGTCTGGGTGCGGAGTTGAGCATCCTCCTGTGTCTCTCGTGACCTCCGACGAGTGATGGTACTCACCGCATAAGTTTGAAGATTTGGGAGCCACTCGTTCTTGAATTCCCAAACTATGCCTTGTTCTGCCCCCAGTTCTGCACCCCAGTTTGGTCGTTGCCATCCTTGTCAGGACCGGGACTTTTGGAGTGACCCTTGACCTTCTTCCAGTGGACAGTCAGTCCATGGTCTGTCGTCAGTTGGTCACAGGCTAGGAAGAGCTCAGCGTGTTTGACCTACTTGTTGCGGGCATTTTTTATGCCGTTCTTTTTCCACATGGGGAAGTGGCTGGCATAGTTGGAGTCCGAGCAGACCACGAACTGCATCATGGCCCGCCTGGAGGTTTGTTGGAGGGCAATGAGGACTGCCGCAATTTCAGCATACTGGCTTGTCTTGGGGCCCAGTTGGTAATGGCTAGGTTCAGCAACACTACAGTTGGTCCACACCACTCCGACCCCTGCTTGGAGCTGGTTAGCATGGTGGAAAGAGCAGCCATCGATATAGACTTTGGGGAGGTCTCTACATATATTCTCATCATAGTACCTATGAGAGGAGGGCAGTGATGGCATGGTGACAGGGCATGGCTGGCTTCCAGACAGCTCTTCGCAGTCGCAGTGCGTGCATTGAGCTAGATGATGCTTCCGGCTTTCCTACAGTGCAGACTCTTTTCCTCTTTGCTCTCACCCCTTCCTGCAATTTTCTGCTATTTTTTGCTATCTGCTTCTCCTCAATAAGAAACAAAGAGCAGCAGCTCCTGGATACTTACAAAACCAGTGGGATTATATTTTCTTTGAGATAAAACAGGCATTTTTCAATATTTTTACGACTTCCTCAACGCTACGTGAGGAGGCCTACACTGTAAACCCGAATCAGTTCAGAATACTCAAAACTTTTGTGGAAACTGATTACCTCAAAGTTTTTGAGTTGATAAGTTAGAATATTTAAGTACTTGAGTACTTACATTTTTTAAATCATTTACACTCAAATAGTGCTTTTTTTTAATTTGTGAGTGTACTGTACTTAAAACATTTGTTTTAATTTGTATAATTTTTTTAATTTCTTTGTAATGACTTGTTCTGATGCTATGGTACTTAATTGATCAACATCTTTGAACTAAAAAAATATACTGGTTAGTAACCTAAAAGATAATTTTACACAGCTCATAAACTACTATTTTTTTAAGTTCAGAATACTCAATTTTTACATTAAACACACACACACAACTTCAGGTACAATTTCAGTTTGTTTTTATTTTGCATTAACATTGTTTATCCAAACAAGTATGAACAAATACAGCAATATTTCTTTAAACAGTGTTGCAAATGTAACCGCACATTAAACAGTGTGTGTGTGTGTGTGTATATGTCCATCTACATGTCATGACATGACTGAGCATGTTAAAGTGCTTAAAACATCTGGCAAGACTTTGTACACAAATTAAAAGGATCTTACAGCTCATGAAACTGCAAAGCAATTTTAAACATAAATAAAACTGAAATAAATAATGCCACTGGTCTTTGTGCATACGTCTAACAAAGGACCAAGAGCTCTTTCATAAAATAAAATGAAAAATAAATAAATACATTATTGTAAAGGGCATATCTCACACCATTCCGATCTACAGTTGTTAACTTTTTAAAAATGCAACCATGAAGGAATGACCACTTGGTGGATAAGGGACATGTAAAAAGTGACCTGTGTCCTGCTTGTGCTCCTTCACTTGCACCAGCTCTACACATTATAAAGGAATTTTCAGTGAATAAATGACAGAAATATACAATTGCTAACAATTAAAACTGTAATCTTTTTTTAAAGTGCAAACATGATTAGGTAGCTTTTGTGGTTAGACAGCCTACCAGGTGTAACTTCCATTCAGATGCTTTGGGCAAAAGCATATTCAACATACTGTCACATTAAGACACTTGGCCCCAAAAACTTGCTTCTGTATGTGCATATAGATGTGTGCATGTGCATAGACACAAAGTGCAATGTGGTCCCATCAGCACTTTCTGGATGAAGGTAAAAGTGTGAATGAGTTTCCTGGGGTAGTCCAAATGCAATACATACATAAAACCAATGCTTTAGCCAACCTGGGGATGTTGCTCATCACGAGCTCATCTTCTACTACAATAGCAATGGACGCAGGACTGAAGTAAACTGGACTTGTAGTGCTCTCGGAGACCACCGTGACAAGGGCAACAGGCGTGTCAGTGATGTCTGGCTCATGCGAATCGTCCTCCTGGAATATGCAGGTTAAACAAGGTTAACTTTCAGGAACTACACAATTGCATTATATTACTATTTCACAGGTCATGATCAACAGCTAAGTATTAGGTAGGTATTTCAACTGACTAATCTACTGGTCACCATCCAACAGGTAGGTATACATGTAAGTATGTCAATGTGTCTCATATCTTTTAAACCCTCCAGCGGTCATCGGGTCAAGGAAGGAAGCTGAAGGAAGGACAGGGGGAAGAAGGGAGGAAGGAAGGAAGAAAAAATGAGGGAGGAAAGAAGGAAGGGAGGAGATAGGAAAGTAGTGTGTGTGTGTGTGTGTGTGTGTGTGTGTGTGTGTGTGTGTGTGTTTGTTATTTAATGAGTGGTAAGGTCAAAAGGTCAACCAAATGATTAGCCTTCTGGGCAAGGTGAGGTCAGGGCTTTGTGGGAAGTTAAATTTAAGGATTAAAGGGCTTCTATACCACATACTGTATGTATCCATATGCATCCACACTCATGCCTCCACACAGGGTTTGGAAGGTGGTTGCGTTGTATAGTTAGGCAGCTTTTAGTGTTGAAAATAATGCTATCCATACAAAGCAAGCAATATCACCTCATTGATACTAACAGTTCTGCGAAAGCAGTGAATACTTACATTCCACATCTTGAAGAACGGTGGGTCCTCCTCACGTAGGCATACCCAGAGGGCGCGTAGGGCATCAGTGCGTCTCATGTTGACATCTTGTTCTTGTTGAAAGGACAAGCAAATTGAACATGATGAACTTTGTTGCTGTCACTGTTGTCCGTATAACTTGATTTGGACCAAGTTCAACTTTAACTCACCTGGAGGTCATAGATATATAGGATGTCATGCAGCGCCTCTGCTATCTTGCCGGTGTGTTCTGCCTTCTGTCTGTATATGCCCAACAGTTGTGGTGTGTGCCGGCCAAGCTCAGCATAAAACTGGTTCCGTAGATTGACGTTTGTGATGCGGTTGAACTCTGCACAAACCTACAAAACAAAATAAAAAAAACACAATAGGACAAATGAATTGGGATGAAACATGTTTAGAGAGGGCAGACTGAGAAAGATGTGTAAAGATTGGTAGAAATGAGAAAGCGTCTGTTTTACCTGCGATTCCATCCGAAGAGCCGGCCATTTCTGTAGGAACTACTTCACCATTTGATCCCCCTGAACGATCTCTTGGCGACGCAGGGCAAAAGTCATCAGTGTGACAGTGCTGCCTCTGAGAAGGGCGGTCTGAAATCACACAAGGGACACGTAAAAACTGTGTCCTGCTTGTGCTCCTTCACTTGCACCAGCTCTACACGTGTCTTTGTGAAACCGCGATAAATTAATTTTCAGTGCATTAATTACAGAAATGTACAAATGCAGGAGGTGTAGAGACATGGCAAAGGACTAACTCTTGAAGAATGGCTATGTAGTGCTTAAATAACTGTGTCTGAGGACACAGCACCCAACTTGCACTTCCACTCCATCATTTGAAGTGCTTACTTTCAAACTAAATTAATTCTTCTGCAAGTGAGTTTAAATAATTTGGCTTACCAAGGAAAAGGGTCAGTGCTGGTCAATATTCTCAAATTGATCCTGTGGAAACAGATACAATAAGCAGTAAGAAACCAGTTAAATTATGTAGGCTACTCAACAACAGCTTTAGAATTTATTAACCCAGAATCTCAAGTGTTAATATGACTTACCAATAAAGTTGTTCTCAGATGATATAAGTGACTGTAGCTCATATACAGTCAATTACATAGATCTTCAAATGCACACACACAGACGGACAGACAGACTTGATTATTACAAATAATAATAAAATGTTAGCCCATTTATGGAGGGGAAGCAGCACAAGCTAAATCTCAGTTACCTTGATTTGTGTGCATGCTCGCTTCTCTGCATCCACTTCAGCCTATGAGGAAAGAAAAAATGGAGGTTCAATGTAAGCTTGCAGATTGCATAAGCTTACAACTTCACGTCCATGCATTACTACGGACGTAACTAGCACTCAAGTGCATAAAAGTTACTGAGTCGGCTAATGGCTAAAACTAGCTGCAACTTCACGTTCGTTCGTCTTAAGATAGCTACTAGGCCTACGTTAGTTCATTTGGGTGCATGTAAGAAGAAGAAAAATATTAACCAGATAAGGGCGTTTCACATAAATATCAGCGCCACACAAAGAAACGCTACGGCTGCTAGCTGAAAAGAGTTACGAGCTAACGCAGCCGCCGCAATTGAAAAATTAGTGCAAATCACCTGCCCATTGCCCGGTACCCTAAAAGTAAAAACATTGCAGTCTAACGATCAAACACTTTATTATTTGTGATACCCATGCAACGTTATAACAAGTAAAGCAGTTTTAACAAGTTTGTTTGGTTTACTTACAAGTTAATCCATGAACGAAGATGAGACGCGGACTCTCGCACACGGCAGCCATCTTGGACAAAAAATTTTGCGTCGGTCAGTGCAGCAGATTCACAACGTCGTGACGTCGGGGTACGGAGCGTTTACTCAAAAGCGATCATTGATGGGGAACACTTTACTCATAAGTGCTGGGCCACAGAAAATTAAAACTAGATAAATCCTTCACATCACTGATTAGTTATAAGTTCTTTCAACTATTAAACAGATTTTAATTATTGTGCCCTCAGTCCTTATAAGTTAGTAGTACAGTTCGGGTTTACAGTGTACCAAACAAGATAAGTCTGAGCCTGCTAAAGGTAATTAGCAGAAGATGCCTCCCTTCTCTACGGAAGATGACCATAAACTCCTACAGAAGATTTTACTGCTGGAAACAAAAATTAATCGGTTAGAAGTAAATGTAGAAGTGAATGGATTTTGTGGGAACAACACCACTCTAGCACTGACTCAAAACAGTGGACAGGAGCATGCTAGAACCCAGCCAAGTAGCAATAATGATGTTATGAAGAAACGGGAGGACCCTGTACACGGTAATAAATCTACCAGCAATAATCCTCCCTGGAACACACTTGGTGCAAAGCCAAAGAAAAGACCATCTCCCTGTGACATGGGAGAACGGATAACTGGCAGGACCCAGTGCCCCGATATCTGTGATCTGACCGGCTGGCTTGCGTTACCATCTCCATCCAGGCACAGTGCCTCCTCAACCCCACTGCCTCGTAGGACACAGCAGCGGACAGCTGGGGAGAGGAGAGCTACCAAGAAACCTCCCCAGCAAACAACTGTTCAACTAAAGAACAGGTTTTCTCCACTGCTGCAGGACCATGGATCCCCCTCTGATTGCCTGGATAACCCAACCACCATGCAGCAGGGTAAGACCTGCTAACTTAAAGCCACAGAGAAAGCTAACGACAGGGCCTGAAAATCTGATTGTGGGTGACTTTTCTGTAAAAGATATGAAAAGCAGTAATAACATCAAAGTACTCTGCTTTCCGAAGGATACTGTGTCTGACTCGGAAAAAAGAATCCTGGAAATTGTGGCTGCACACCCAACTGTGAAAAATATCATTCTGCACATTGGATTTAATGACATTGAAAAACAACAATCAAGAGAGTTGAGAGAGGACTTCAACAAACTCTTTGAAACAGTCAGCTCTGTGAATGCTGAGGTTTTCATCAGTGGCCTTCTGCCCCCAACCGGGAGAGGAGCTGAGACATTCAGTAGACCGTTTTAGCTCAACAAATGGCTCTCTACTGCATCTCTTGCTCGCCCAATGCATTTTATTGACAATTTCCACTTTTTCTGGGACCGCAGGCATCTTTTTAAGACAAACGGACTTTGCCTAAATAAGCTAGGGGCAAAGCTATTCATCACCAACCTGTCTTACTACCTGCGTCATCCATCTGTCGCCAAGGACAAGAGACGAGAGGAACCAACAAAGAGGGAAGACGAAACACAGATTATCAGAAACGTCAAAGAGGGACTTAATGTGGATCCCTCCCCCAACCCCCTCAAATCTCCATCCAGGTCTTCGTCATTCTCCCTCCCTCCAATAAACCTCTCTCTCCCCTCCTCCCCCTTGGAGTTCCAGGAGCTACCCCCACCTACCCCCGCCCTACTCAAATAATTAGAAATGTCGAAGGAGGACTGAATGTGGATCCCTCCCCCACCCCCCTGAAATCCCCATCCAGGTCTTCGTCATTCTCCCTCCCTCCAATAAACCTTTCTCTCCCCTCCTACCCCTTGGAATTCCAGGAGCTAGCCCCACCTACCCCCCGCCCTACTCAGACCCCCTCTCCCAAGGCTGCAACTAAGTCACCAAAAGCCAGGACCGGACCCCCTCTTCCAAGACCGCAACTAAGTCACCAAAACCCAGGACCCCTCTTCCAAGACTGCAACTAAGTCACCAAAACCCAGGACCCCCTCTCCCAAGACTGCAACTAAGTCACCAAAACCCAGGGGATCTCCCCCTCAGCTTCAACATCCGCCTCCAGCTGTTCATCCCAGCTGTGACGCTGCTCACTCCCCCCCCTTATGGCCACCCCCTCCCCACCCTGACATCAGCCCTGAATATTACTGAGACAGAAAAGGGTTCAGCAGTAGACCGCATTATCAGCTGGACCCAAGGTCGCCTACATCAAAACATGGCACCTTCTGCATTCCTGTTGTGACTACTAACAGAGTAAACATTGGGAAACTTGAACACACAGCTAACCTAAACAATCTCATTCCTGTTCTCTCAAAATCAAAGTCAACCTCAAAGCCTGTCAATAACACCATCAGGATGGGTCTGCTAAATGTTAGGTCTCTTAATAACAGATCATTTTTAGTCAATGATTTTATTACCACTTCTAAACTTGATTTTATGTTTTTAACTGAAACATGGCTAGAACAAAATAACAATGCAAGCATTCTGATCGAGACAGCACCCCCCAACTATAATTTTATTGATGTTTGTAGATCTGGGAAAAGAGGTGGAGGGGTTGCTACTATATTTAAAAATACATTTCAGGGGAAACAGATGTCACTTGGTGTTTTTCCATCATTCGTGTCATGATATCTGTCTGTCAAGTTACGTTTTTGTCTTGTCATTTCCGGTGTCTTATTTTGTAGTAACCCTGTCTCCCTCTCGTTTCAGGTGTGTTTACTTCCTGCCCCCTGTGTTTCCCGCGTGTTGTGATTGTCTGCTCCGCCCTGATTGTTTCCACCTGTTCCCCATTACCCAGTGTATTTAGTGTCTGTGTCTTTCCCCTGTCCTTTGCCAGTTTGTCTTGTTCCGTCATGACTCACCAGCGATCTTGTCTTTCATGTGTCGTGCCTGTAAGTGTTGAGCTGATGCTTTGTTTTGCTACTTTGTATTTTGGTTCATACTTTTCTTGTTAGATTAGGTTTAGTTCTTCTTGCTTGTTAGTAGATTTAGATTAGGTTTATTCGTTCTCTCGCCAGCTCTCCTCTGTGCCTTCTGCCAGAGTGATTTTGTGTTCGTGTTTATACTTCCTTGTTTTGTTAGTATCTTCTTCCCTTCTGCCCGGATTTTTGCCAGTGATCTTTTGTTTGTAGTTAGCCTAGTGCCTGAGTTTTTCTGTTCTCTTTTCCTAGATTAGTCTAGCGTTTTATGTTTCATCCTTTTGCCTCAGTGCCTGAGTATTTCTGTTTCCTGTTTATAAATAAATACCTTTATTTTTATAACTTTGTTTGCGTCTTGCATTTGGGTTCACTTCCGGTCTGTGCCGACCGCCTTGTCAGTACAAACTGGCCAGCCATGAACCCAGCAGACGCTAATCAGCTCAGGGAGGTGTTAAACTCCCACACTTCCAGCATTCACCGTCACGATGAGCAGGTGACAGCTATCGCCAGGGGAGTGGCCGACCTTTCCACTCGTCAGGATGACTTCAAGCTCTCCATCACTGCGCAGGTGCATCAACTTGCGCAGCAGATGGGAGAGATGCTGACGCTCCTGAAGTCAGACATCAGCGCTCCTCCACTCGCTGTCACCGGACCCAGCGCACCTGCTCAGATTCAGACCCCTGCGGCTGCACCTCTCAAGCTGGCTCCTCCTGAGAAGTTTTCCGGTGAGTCCGATCGGAATCGCACCTTCCTAACGCAATGTCAAATGCATTTTGAGATGTCACCCGGCAGTTTCCCGACACCACGAGCCCAAGTGGCCTTCATGATGTCCCACCTCACGGGAAGGGCCGCCGACTGGGCTACCTCGGAGTGGACGCATGATTCTCCCTCATGCAATTCTCCAGAGGTTTTCGCAGAGGCGCTGCGGAGAGTATTCGACCACAACACCCCAGGAAGGGAGGCAGCCAGGCATCTCCAGAGGTTAGTGCAAGGGAAGAATTCGGTGATGGATTATGCTATCCAGTTCCGTACCGTATCTAGGGATAGCGGATGGAACGCCACTGCTCTGTTTGACGCATTCTATAAGGGACTGTCGGACCCAGTTAAGGATGTACTCACTCCTCTGGACTTACCCAAAGACCTGGACTCGCTCATCGCGCAGGCGGTACGAGTGGACACTCGCCTCAGGGAACGCCGCCGAGAGCGAGAAGAGGATTCCGGACGCCGCCGCCAGAGGTCAGTGTCTCCTATCTTCCCTGCCCCCTCATATAAACAGACTGAGGAGGAACAAATGGATCTGGGGAGAGCCAAGCTGACCCAGGAGGAGCGCTTTTACGTTGCTTTTACTGCGGAGACCTGAGCCATCGTCTCACGGACTGTCCACGGAGGAATCCCCACTCTACAGAGAAGAGGTGGGAACACAGTCCGCCAGCTCACTCTGCACCTCATGCTCACACACCTGTCATATGCTCCATTGGCTCTACCTCTGTCCAGGTAGAGGCGCTATTGGACTCCGGAGCAGACGACAGCTTCATTAGTGAAGCCTTAGTGAGAAAGCTAGCTCTCCAGAAGATCCCTCTTCACAGGCCCTTAGAGGCTAATTCTCTGAATGGGAAAAAGATTTTTCGGATCACCCACCAGACTAGTCCTATCTGTCTTCAGATTGGGGACCACTCTGACCTTGCAATTAAAGGTCTATGCCTCCAAGACTCATGATCTCGTTTTAGGATACCCCTGGATGTGTCAACATAATCCCCATGTCAACTGGACCACAGGGAGTATTCTGGGGTGGGGGCAAGATTGTGACGAACATTGTTCTTCTGCCTCACGGCCTATGACGGTGGGGAGGGTCACACACTCAGATAACCTGGCTCATTCTGTTACAGATGAAGAGACCTCCCCGGACCTAACCCATGTACCCTCCTGTTACCACGACCTCAAGGAGGTATTCAGCAAAACTAAGGCCACTTCGCTGCCCCCACACCGACCTTATGACTGCCCCATCGATCTCCTTCCAGGAGCGCCCCTGCCCAAGGGTAAGCTCTACTCCATCTCTGGACCTGAGAAAAGAGCCATGGAGGAGTACATCTCCTCATCCCTCAAGGCAGGACTCATTCGCCCTTCCTCGTCCCCTCTGGGGGCGGGCTTCTTCTTCGTGGACAAGAAGGATGGCTCACTACGCCCCTGCATTGATTATGCCCCTCTGAATGACATCACTGTGAAGAACCGGTACCCCCTCCCTTTGATGTCCTCGGCCTTCGAACAACTCCAGCACGCCAATGTGTTCACCAAGCTGGATCTACGCAACGCCTACCACCTGGTGAGGATTCGGGAGGGGGACGAATGGAAGACCGGATTCAACACTCCATCTGGTCATTATGAGTATTTAGTGATGCCTTTCGGGCTAACGAACGCTCCTGCTGTATTTCAAAGCCTTGTCAATGACACTCTGAGGGAATACCTTGATAAGTTTGTTTTCGTGTATCTTGATGATATCCTGATCTATTCCCCAGACCTGGACTCCCATAAGACCCATGTACACCAGGTACTCACACGTCTACTGCAGAACCAGCTATATGTCAAGGCAGAGAAGTGTGAGTTTCATGCTGAGACCATTTCGTTCCTGGGGTTCATCGTCTCCCCAGGCCAGGTATGTATGGACCCAGCTAAGATTAAAGCGGTTGCAGAGTGGCCGGTTCCGGATAATCAGAAGAAGGTTCAGCAATTCCTTGGTTTTGCTAACTTCTACCGTCGGTTTATCCGGAACTTCAGTGCCATCGCAGCACCTCTGCATACATTGACCTCCTCGCAGCACTCCTTCCAGTGGACGCCCCAGGCTCAGGAGGCGTTCGACCGCCTCAAATCCATGTTTTGCTCCGCCCCCATTCTAACCTTACCTGACCCGGAGAAACAATTCGTGGTTGAGGTTGACGCCTCTAATGATGGGGTGGGGGCGGTGCTCTCACAAAGGGCGTCCGCTGACGGTAAATTACATCCCTGTGCCTTCTTATCCCGCAAATTGTCCTCCGCTGAGCGTAATTATGATGTGGGCAACAGGGAACTACTAGCGGTAAAAGTGGCATTAGAGGAGTGGCGTCATTGGCTGGAGGGAGCCCAGCAACCGTTTCTAGTATGGACAGATCATAAGAATCTGCAATACATGCGTCACGCCAAACGGTTGAACTCCAGGCAGGCACGTTGGTCGTTATTTTTCAACCGTTTTAATTTCACTCTCTCTTACAGGCCGGGTACTAAGAACGGCAAACCTGATGCCCTCTCCCGGTTGTTTGGTCCAGAGCCTGCCGCCATGGAACCTGAAAACATCCTACCTCAGAAATGTGTGGTAGGAGCGGTATCCTGGCAAATAGTAGACGAGGTAAAGAGAGCTAATGGTGATGCCCCACCACCTGCTGGCTGCCCGGAGAATCGTTTGTTTGTTCCCCCTGAGAAACGGGGGCAGGTGGTTCACTGGGCACACACCTCGCTCCTTACCTGTCATCCTGGCGTGAAACGCACCATGTTCATGATCCAGCAGAGATTTTGGTGGCCCAATATGGAAAATTAAGTGAAGGAGTATATTAATGCCTGTACTGTCTGTGCCCGCAGCAAAACCTCCTCCCAAGCTCAGGCAGGGCTCCTTCAGCCGCTTCCTGTTCCTTCACGTCCCTGGGCCAACATCTCTCTGGACTTTGTCACTGGACTTCCCACTTCCAATGGGAACACCACGGTACTCACGGTGGTTGACCGATTCTCAAAGATGACTCACTTTTTTGCTCTGCCCAAACTCCCATCAGCTAAGGAGACAGCAGAGATCATGTGCCACCAAGTTTTCAAGATTCATGGTTTTCCAGTGGACATCGTGTCGGACCGGGGTCCTCAGTTTGTAGCCCGGTTCTGGTCAGAATTCTGCTCCCTTATAGGGGCCACTGTCAGCCTTTCATCCGGGTACCACCCCCAGTCTAATGGACAGACGGAACGCCTCAACCAGGTTCTGGAGATGTCCCTTCGGTGCCTAGTGTCGCAGAATCCCTCTTCATGGAGCAAGCAACTAACCTGGGTCGAGTATGCCTACAATTCTCTCCCTTCATCAGCCACTGGCATCTCCCCTTTTCATTGTGTCTATGGATATCAGCCTCCAGGTTTCCCCGAGAATGAGAAGGAGGTGGTGGTTCCTTCGGCGCATGCTCTGATCAGAAGGATGAAGCGGGTGTGGAAAGCTACAAGGCAGATCCTTCTCAGGAGCCAGGGGGCTTACAGGAGGGCAGCTGATCGTCGCCGCCGTCCAGCTCCAGCTTACCGAGAAGGAGACAAGGTTTGGCTATCCACACGCAACTTACCTCTCCAGATTCCCTCCAGGAAGTTGGGTCCACGTTTCGTCGGACCATTTCCCATCTCCAAGATCATCAACCCCGCAGCCGTCCGTCTCCGCCTTCCTCGCTCTCTCAGGGTGCACCCTACCTTCCACGTCAGCCACGTCAAGCCAGTCAACGAAAGCCCCCTGGTTCCCGCTGCCAGACCACCACCTCCTCCCCGCATCATCGATGGAGGTCCCACATACCAGGTGAAGAAGCTCTTGGCTGTGCGCAGACGAGGCAGAGGACTCCAGTTTCTGGTGGACTGGAAGGGTTATGGTCCCGAGGAACGGTCATGGATTGCCTGCTCTGATCATCGATAAGTCTCTCATCAGGAACTTTTACCGGGTTAATCCTGGTGCCATTAGGGCTTCTGGAGCCGCCTGTTGAGGGGGGGATTCTGTCATGATATCTGTCTGTCAAGTTACGTTTTTGTCTTGTCATTTCCGGTGTCTTATTTTGTAGTAACCCTGTCTCCCTCTCGTTTCAGGTGTGTTTACTTCCTGCCCCCTGTGTTTCCCGCGTCTTGTGATTGTCTGCTCCGCCCTGATTGTTTCCACCTGTTCCCCATTACCCAGTGTATTTAGTGTCTGTGTCTTTCCCCTGTCCTTTGCCAGTTTGTCTTGTTCCGTCATGACTCACCAGCGATCTTGTCTTTCATGTGTCGTGCCTGTAAGTGTTGAGCTGATGCTTTGTTTTGCTACTTTGTATTTTGGTTCATACTTTTCTTGTTAGATTAGGTTTTGTTCTTCTTGCTTGTTAGTAGATTTAGATTAGGTTTATTCGTTCTCTCGCCAGCTCTCCTCTGTGCCTTCTGCCAGAGTGATTTTGTGTTCGTGTTTATACTTCCTTGTTTTGTTAGTATCTTCTTCCCTTCTGCCCGGATTTTTGCCAGTGATCTTTTGTTTGTAGTTAGCCTAGTGCCTGAGTTTTTCTGTTCTCTTTTCCTAGATTAGTCTAGCGTTTTATGTTTCATCCTTTTGCCTCAGTGCCTGAGTATTTCTGTTTCCTGTTTATAAATAAATACCTTTATTTTTATAACTTTGTTTGCGTCTTGCATTTGGGTTCACTTCCGGTCTGTGCCGACCGCCTTGTCAATTCGAATATCTTTGTGCTGTGTTGAAATGCTCTCCCAGAGTTCTCCTGTTAATTATTTACAGGCCACCTAAGTATTCATCAAATGTTTTCGATGATTTTACTGAATTATTGTCTAGCATCTCCACTGATTTTGACTGCCTAGTTATAACTGGTGACTTTAATTTTCATTTTCATTTCATTGATGATTTGAATGACAAGGGTGAAAAAGAACTTTTTAATATTCTAGACACATTTGACCTTTCTCAACATGTGAAAGAGGCTACTCATTGTAAGGGACACACCCTGGACCTGATTATCACAAAAGGTCTCCATGTTTCTGATGTTTTTGTGACTGATCCTTCATTGTTTGATCACTTCTGTGTTTTCTTTAATATTTCTTTCATTCCTGACACACAAACAGAATCAAATATGTCAAAAAGCGGTACATCAATGAACATGCCAATGTACATCAATATCTCAAACAAAAAAGTTGGATCACCACCCTGTTCAGGCAAAAGTAATGATGGCAAGCTTTAATGCCATAGACTCTAAAACTCTAGTGGAAATGGTGACAAATCTAAAATCATCCACCTGCTGCCTTGATGCTTTACCTACCAACTTTTTTAAGAATGTTTTTGACTGCCTTTCAATAGACGTATTGCAAATAGTTAATAACTCCTTTCAATCAGGCAATTTCCCAAAGGCCTTCAAAACTGCAGTCATTAAACCTCTTCTAAAAAAGCGGAGCCTAGATGCCTCTATTATCAACAACTACAGACCAATTTCAAATCTACCCTTCATAAGTAAAATAATTGAGAAACTTGTCCTCCAACAACTAAATCACTTCCTGGCTTCAACGGGCTGCCACAACAACTTCCAGTCAGGATTTCGACCTTTTGATAGCACCGAGACGGCCCTTATTAAAGTTGTAAATGACATCTACTTAACACAGACTCTGGCAAAACTTCAATATTAATGCTATTAGACCTCAGTGCTGCATTTGACACTGTTGACCACTCAATACTTTTTGACATGTTGGAAAACTGGGTGGGGCTCTCAGGCACAGTCTTAAGCTGGTTCAAGTCATATCTACAAGATAGAACTATTTTGTTTCCATTGGGGACTTTGTATCCGAACTTACCAATGTAACGTGTGGAGTCCCCCAAGGTTCAATCTTGGGGCCGACTTTATTCAACATCTACATGCTCCCACTAGAACAAATCATGCTTTGACCACCATTGCTATGCCGATGACACCCAAATCTATGTAGCACTATCACCAAACGACTATCGCCCCATAGATCTTCTGTGCCAGTGCATTGAGCAAGTCAAAGACTGGATGTGCCAAAACTTCCTACACCTAAATGAGGACAAAACTGAGATAATTGTTTTTGGTGCTAAAAAAAAGGTTTAAAGTAATTCAACACCTTCACTCTCTGTCCCTGAAAACCTCAAACAAAGCCAGAAATCTTGGGGTTATTATGGATTCTGATTCTGATTTTAGTCTGAGCAAGACTTAGAGGGCTCATGTCAGCTCAAGACTTAGAAAAACTTGTATATGCCTTTATTACTAGTAGGCTAGACTACTGTAATGGTCTCCTTGCAGGTCTTCCGAAAAAAAAACTGTCAGGCAGCTACAGCTTGTTCAGAACGCTGCTGCTAGAGTTCTTACAAAGACCAAAAAATGTGAGCACATTACACCAATTCTTAAATCCTTACATTGGCTCCCTGTATGTCAGAGAATTGATTTCAAAATCCTCCTGCTCACATATAAATCACTACATGGTCTAGGGCCGAAGTATATCACTGATATGCTCCCACTACATAAGCCTTCTAGACCACTAAGATCTTCTGAGACCAATCTGTTAGTGATTCCCAGAGTAAACAACAATCACGGGAGAGCATCATTTAGTCACTATGCAACAAATAGCTGGAATAAACTTCCTGAAGATGTAAGACTTGCCCCAACTCTGACCACTTTTAAAACTAGACTGAAAACTTTTGTTATATGTCACCATAGCTTTCTGCTAAATCTTTTAATGTCTGCACTGTTTTTAATTATTGCAAATATGTTTTTATTCTCCTTTTCTTTTTGTAATGCATTTTTAATTTAGCCTTTATTTTCTTTTAATTCTTCTATTTTTGTTCACTTTGTTGTATGATGTGAAGCACTTTGAGTCTGCCTTGTGTATGAAATGTGCTATACAAATAAAGTTGCCTTGCCTTGCCTAGACCATGTCCCAAGGCCATCTTGTGGTTTTGGGCATACTTTACCTCAATGTCATAGCCTTGCAGTGCCATCATCCATGACGCAACGCGACTGTTTGATACCCGCCCTTCCCTCAGCAACTGGCTGTTTAGGAAAGTGACCGGTTGGTGATGTGTCTCGATTATCACCTTTTGACCACCGACGTAGCTGCGGAAGTGTTCCACTGCCCAGACCGTGGTGAGGAGGGCCTTCTCGCAGTCAGATAACTTAATCTCCACACCGCTGAGGGGTCGGCTTGCGTAAGCAAACACACGTTTGTCTGTGTCATATCTCTGTGCCAGGGCAGCGCTGAGGCATTTGGAGGAGAAACTAGCCTCAAGGTGAAACTCCCTGTCTTAACTGGATAAGCCAGGCAGGGTGCGCAGCAGAGCTTTTCCTTCATTTGGCGGAAGGACTGTTCCTGGGTCTCTTCCCAGGTGAAAGGTTGTGCTTTGCGGTGGAGGTTTGGCAATCTCTGCATAGTCCTTGATGAATTATCAGGAGTAGTTGCAGACACCCAGGAAACTCCTGAGTTCTGATACACTGGTTGAGGCTTTGATGTCTTGAATGGCCCTAACTCTCCCAGCTTGAGGTTCAATGCCCTCAGCACCCACTGTTAGGCCCACATACTCAACTTTCGTGCGGCACCATTGGCCCTTGGAAAGCGCCAGTTTAGCTCCTGCGGCGGAAAGTTTTGACAGTACGTGGTGGATTTCAGCTAAGTGCTCCTCGAAGGTTCGACTCCTCATGAGGATGTCGTCCACATAGATGAGGTTACGCATGCAGCCGCGTCACTCATTGCCTTGTGGAGGAAAATATTGAACTCGGCTGTGGAGTTCGAATACCCAAATGGACAGCGGTTCCAAGTGTACTGGCGGTTCCCAAAGGAGAAGGCAAGCTTATATTGGTCTGTTGGATCAACTTCCATTGTCCGGAAACCATTAGCGATGTCTACCCTTGAGAAGAAGCGGGCTCCCTTGAGCTTAGCCAGTTCCTGATCCAGGTGGATCATGGGCCAGTGGGAGAGAGGAACCTGTTTGTTCAGTGGCCGGTAGTCGATGGTGAGACGCCATTTCCCAGTGGGTTTCAAGACCGGCAACATCCGGAACAACTTCCGTAGCGGGTCTCTCTGGTCCGAAAAGGGTTCCTCCGGTGGTTGGTGTGTCTCACCTGAGGTTGCTTCTGTTGATTGAGTCGTTAATGCATAGATGACCAGGTCACCCCCTTTTCCCAGTGCTGTGCCACAAATGGCTTCACCGTGAAGGGTTGCATGACGGGCCATGGTGATCATTGCGGTTGGGAATGTTAAAAAGGACATTGTCTAAGTTTTTACTCCTGGCTAGGGAGGGAGGTAACTCCCCTATGACTGGTATGGTCAGTTCAAAGTCATGGAAAGAGTTGTCAACCATCATCCCTATTGGTTTCCGTGCTCCCACCTGGATCGGGTCATGTGTCAAGTTTTGGACCAGGATGTAGGTTGAACGATTGTTCAACTCAAGCAGGGGCATGCCGCAGACTGTAAGGTTAAGTTCCCAGAAAAGGGGTAAGGGCTGGAAGAATGCTTGGGAGCCAGGCATCTTCTGTCCCTTAAGGATGGCGAGCCGGATGGGGACACCTGCGGTCCTGGCAGGGACCATCATGTCGACTTCGCTGGCAACCTGACATGCCTCCGGGATGGTTTGGCCTGATGTCATGTGTTCCAGTTCAATGGACAGGGGCTCGCTCTTAGCATTAGCCTGGGACCACAGAATCTGATTGACCGTGTCCAGTTTGGTGCCAAGTCTGACCAGAATATCAGCGCCTAAAAGGAGTGGTGGATGTAGTTTGGGCACTACGCTTATGAAATGGTCAACCTATTTCTTCCCAATGCGGATCAAGAGGGCGCACACTCCTACCGCCTTAAGGAGATTCTGCAGAAAGGAGGTGGTGGTGAGAGGTGCGAAATGGGAGAGGTTGATGCTGGCACAGATGGTGGTGCAGATCTTGACTGACGGCCGTTTTCTCTGACCAAAGCCCCAGGATCGCTTCCGGTGTCATTGGGATGCACGCCGCCAACCAGATGAGGGCTGTACAGCGCCGGGTTTCTGTTCCCCAGCGGACACAGGAAAGATCCGTGATGTCGGAAGGAACTCAAGTCACCGGCTTGGGGTTGTGGGCTCACAAGCGGTGTGGTTAGAGCAGAGCCAGGATTAGGCTCTGGAAAAGGCATCCGCATTGGTAGAGGGTCTCTGGACTCTTGGATGAAGGCGACTCATTCGTCTGAGGCCATCAGGCCACCTGAGGGGTGGAGCAGTTTTGGCGTCTCGACCTGAGCCCAGATGCGCCCCTGATGGCAGTCGATAAGCGGTGCCAGTCATATGGAGTGAGAATCATGCCAAAACCTCACACACACACAAAAAGTGTTTTACTCACACCCAACGATTCACAAACAAACTCAGTGTGGTTTGCAAATACAAAACATCAGTCACAAACTAATGCATTTTGTTTTGCAAATAAGAAACATGCCTATCAAATAAATACATAATGCTTCAGGAACAAATACAGTATGTTTTACACATACAAAGAAACATATTTCTTCAATTACAAAAAAATATCCTCCAAGTGCAAACTAAAATCTTTCAAGTACAAAAAAAAAAATCCTTCAAGTACAAAAAAAAATTCTGCAAGTACAAACTAAAATCTTTCAAGTACAAAAAGAAATCCTTCAAGTACAAAAATATCTTCCAAGTACAAACTAAAATCTTTCAAGTACAAAAAGAAATCCTTCAAGTACAAAAATATCTTCCAAGTACAAACTAAAATCTTTCAAGTACAAAAAAAAATCCTTCAAGTACGAAACAAAATTCTACAAGTACGAAACAAAATTCTACAAGTACGGAACAACTGTCACGTGACTTTTGGCACTAATTTTCCGCCTTGCTGATCCACAAGCAAATGCCAGTAACCCCCCCCCAAATCTTTATTGAAGGCCGCCAACAGGAGCTACCGTGTGTGGATTGGATTTGCCGCGGATTAAATGGAACACAATGAGCGGCCAACAGATAAGTTTGCGGTTGTTGCTGATTAAAAATCAAACGTTAACTAAACTCCAGAAATGTCTTTCGTGGGTAGGATGATAAATATGTAGCTTATGGTACCGCAGGAGCGAACTTAGCTTACACCGATTAGGCTAACTAAACTTTTCATTCTGTTTCTAACTTAACTAAATTAAACGATGGCCACATATAAGGTTACACTTGATACGTCTTGGTCTTAAGGAGGAATTTTGAAGTGAAGACGACCTCAGGCCACACACATTTATCTGAGGAGTCGTGTTAAGTCAGTGAAATAACAACGTAACGGGAGGCTTTTATTGTCAAGAGTTTATCGGAGGTGAAATGTCATTAGCGGCGCTGCTGCGCTAATTCACGTGAAAAGATGTGGAGATATTTAGAGCTGATTGTTCATGGATCAGTTATAAATACTACAGGAGGTTAAAGTGTAAGCCGAAACAGCCACAGTGGGGTGTTGTATGCAGCAAACAAACCGGCTTTGTGCACCTTGATCTGCACTTTACCTCCAACATATATGGTTACACTTGATACTCTTGGTCTTAAGAAGGAATTTTGAAGTGAAGACGACCTCAGGCCACACACATTTATCTGAGGAGTCGTGTTAAGTCAGTAAAATAACATAACGGGAGGCTGATAACTTCAGATCCAATCCAATCCACTTTATTTATATAGCACATTTTCAGATGTGTAATTCCAACGTAATACAACATAATTTGTTCACCCAATTAGCTAAGTTTTTATAATGCTAAGTTAGTGTGAACAGATAAAATGTGTGCATACTAATATGCTGAGTGTTGCCTTTGGATTTGAAATTGTGAGTTTTAAATCATCTGTTTAAGTTCTCTCACTTAGTAGATGATATTTATTTTGCTGATAATTGCTTTTATGCTAATTCTAAAAAATGTTTCAAACCTTACTTTTTTCTTGTTTTGTATGTATGTGTTTCCAGAAGCCGGACTATGCCAATATTGAGACTGCTGCACGGAACTTGCTGTCTCTCTTGTCAGCAAGTGTCAGTCAAGGGCAGGTTGAGGTTCCAGGCCAGAGCCAAGTTCAGGTTCAGATTCAGGGCCAGCATCCCAGCCAGGGAACTTTTCAGGGATCAAGAGCAAGACAGGCCAATGTGCAGCAGGAGATGTCAAAGTTAGAAAAAGTATGTGTCTACAATGTATATAGTATGTGGGCCGTTCAGATTTTGTATGACATGCTTTCAATTTACTTCACAGGTCTTTTCCTGCTCTTTTTCGAAGAGAGAGAACCAGTGGCAAATGCAGATTTTCTACGCCACTTAAAATGGTTTCAGCAGTATCTACAAAGGTCACAAATATTCAGTTTTATTTACTCCCAAAACCCATGACCAGAACTCCACAGGGGTCTCAGGAGCTCAGCCTGTTAATGGCAGGCTTAGGAAAACGCATGATATCAGTGCCTGAACACCACAACCATGCTGAGGTAAGCATTTCTAAAATGATGTACAAAAGAGATCATTAGGAGTGATGATTTATTATTAAGAAGTGCTCATGGTTTGTTTTATATTGTACTAATAAGATTTCAGCAATGCTGCTGCTTGAATTCCCTGCACTGGAGACTTTGTCTGGTGGATGGCTGTTTCATAAAGCAACTGGTAAGCAGATACAGCACGATTTGACATTGTGTGACACATCTGAAATGGACTTAAAAACAAGTTAAAATTGTAGTTATTAATTCAGTGTGGCTAGACCATTCTGACCATCTTCCAGGGCTGAAAATGAACAAGCACCAAATGCGGGTAGATTAAAACGCTAACTGACGTCATATGTCAAATGCTCTCTCCGAGCATTCTGGGTAATGGAATCCTTTAATACAATGTAAAGCATAATTTTTCTTAGAGACGAACCTGTGTACTAATCACTTCAAATCAAACATTCAAATGAAATGTAGTCTTCTTTTTTACTATTTTTTTAACAAGAAGAACAGGATACAGATGCTTGCCATTTTTTCTATTTAATTAGTGTACATTTTATCCATAAACATTAAAAACACTCTTTTGTGAATAAAATACGACTAAAAGGTAAAAAACTGGAATTACAAAAAATAAAAACGGAATTTGGGGAAAAAATAAAACACAGTCTGAATTACATGATTAATAAGTATCTGGAAGGTTTCCAAAAAATTTACTTTTATGTAATGAAGTACATTTAATAGCAAATGTAATTTTGAGCTCAAAACTTGATAGCAGTAAACTAATTTTGCTTCAAATTTCATTCTGACCTCACCTTTAATCTTTTATTCAACATAATACTGTATTATCTCAATGAAAAGTACTGAAACTAATGTATATGTGATAGAAAAAGGCAATTCATTATTTTGGCTGGTAAAAAATATGCTTGGCCGGTGGATTTTTTTCACCTACCAGTCCCCTTGGCTGGTGAGCCAAAAAAGTTAATTTTCAGCCCTGCCATCTTCATTCCTTAAGGAAATTGCAAATTGCTGTATAAAGTTAACTTAAAGTTTAAAGTTCTCAGACACCATGCATGATTTCAGGCATAGGGTATTTATACGATACTGAATTTTATACATTGTACTCCTTTCCTCCTGGACAACGTTTCATGCTCACAAACCTTTTCTTACTTTAACCCCTGTTAATTTGATCACTTTCCCACTGTCCAAAATAATGAAGGAGGAAGTGGCCAGAGAAAACTTTTTATTGATCCCGCCTGAGTCTGGAGGCTACACCGCAAAACTGCTTAAGACCGTTTCCAGTAATGGAAGAAACACGATTTTCATTGTTCCACTTCAAGATGAAATAGACACTACGCCACTTCCTTCTGATGCCCCTGAGTTCAGCAAAATGCCAAAATTGCAATGCAAAACCTGTGGAGAAATTTTACCGATACAAGTTCTGGCTCTGCATGTAGACTCTTGTAGCAAGTCTACAACTGAAGAAGTAAGTTTTTCTAAACATGACACTTAGTTCTTATAATCTTTTTCATTTTCTGTGAATGCATATCAAAACAGCAATTTCTTTACTACTACAGTGATGTCATTGATAATGTTAACCTGATCCACTTAACAGGAAAACGATGAGAATGCTGATGAAAAACAAGATCAGGATGTTTCGTTTGTATCCTGCAGTCAGAACAGTAAGTATAAGTACATTGTCATCACACTCTTAACTTTACATATTTCATGCTTTATTGATTAATGTGGGCTGGAATGTTTGTTGTTGCGAAAAAAAAACTTAAGAATGAAAGAATGATGATTCAGTTATTCTGACTGATGCTCTTGTAGTCTAGCCATGGGGCTGATTTTCTTTCTTTTTTTTCTCTTCCTGGTTGTGTTTTGTTTCCCAAGTACCACAATGTTGGTGTGTCTCCCCTGCTTGCGCAGATAATTTGAAGTGTAAAATTTCAAAACAATTTTTGATCATATCATAATTTCTCAAGTTTTGGCTTAAAATTTTATCAAAATTATCTATACATAGTAATGGAAGAAATTGGTGCCTTGCTAACATTAAGATTTGAGTTAATAATTGTATTTTAAGTTAACGCTGATTACTGTATTTGTCTTTTTTTCAGCTTCAACAGTTGCTGCAGAGACCGTGTGTCCCATTTGTCAAGTAGTGTACCCTGCTGACGTCATTGAGATGCATGCCAGTGCCTGCAATGAGAGGTATGTTGTTGTCCCATGTAGTTTTGCCTTGATGCATAACAAATTTTCCTTTTGTAATTTAAACGTTTAATGCAAATGTCTTCTCCTTTCTTTGAAATGTCTCAACATGAATATTGATCAACAAGGCATTTAATACACTAGTCAATGGGTTTTTGCTTGTTGACTAATTAGCTGACATACTTTACATTGCTCCTGAATGTTTTGGACAACACATTACTTTACACTTACATGACCTTTTTTGGAAATAATAAAGTAATTGTTTCTCCATGGCTTTCCCAGGCTCTAGGCTTGACTAGACTTGAAGTTCTCTTGTTTGACAATGCAATCTGTGTTAGCAGACATATGCACAATTTAGAGGGTCCAGAATCTGCCTTGACCATATTTAGAGATTAGAAAAAGCTGAAAGACAGACATTATGTAGTTATCTGATTAGAGAGATAGTGTTTATCTAACTCAGTATATTTTTATGTTAAGTTGTACCTTATTTCTAATCAATCTGTATTGTTGTGTTTAACCTTGCAGAAACCACACACACACACACACACACACCCACTCAGATTCATAAAGGGTTGAACTTTATTGCTGGCTCTGTCCTTCATTCTGCACTTACCTGTGTCCTGCTGCCACCTAAGATCCTATATAGTCAATCTGTCATACAATTTTGGTCCTTCGAGCCGGATCGGAGCAACTACTTCAGCCTTACCTGTTCAGCATGGAAGAGAGAGACCTATACAGAGAGTCTGATCGCCCGCACCGACGCAGCCAACTGCCACCATATCTCAAGGACTATGAGGTGGGTTTCCCCGCTAAGCACCGCCTCTCATATGATGAGCAGGCCAGACAGACTACATCTCCTGAGGTTCTCCAGTACATTCATAATATGAGAGAGGAACATGACCAACTGCGACGAGATGTGCAACGCCTTACAGAGGTAATCTCTAGCTCTCCTGTACTAGCCCCACAGCATGCCATATCACAGTCCAGACTGCGTGAGGACGAGAAGACATCCACACCTGCGCACACTAGTAAGCTGGTGCCATCCAGAGGTCACGAGGACCCACATCAGCCTGAGAGAGCCATAAAGGTGCCATTCAGCGATAAGTCTTCACACCAACAGGACAGTCAGCATGACGAGATAGAGGAGCTCAGTCACAGTCTAAAGGGAGCAGGGTTACAAAGTAAGGGTGCAGCACAGTCACCATCATTTCTGGTGAGTCATCCCCTCAATCTCAAGACTTCCCCCCCACCACAACAAAGGGTGAGAAGCTTCCTCCACCTCAACATTCAACCACTGAGGGACAGTCGCAGCAACACTATCAAGAGCAACGCACTTCATGCTCTACACCTGGTACTGTTTACAGTCAGCTTATGGACAGTCACCGCCCTCATCATAGTGCCAGCAGGTATCATCCCCAGGTTGATGATATTTATGATAGGCATGTCAGCAGCTACAGTCAGCCTGCCAGATCCCATAGACTTCCTAGTCCGAGAGCCCGCTTTGATGATGACTATTACAGACAAGATCACACATATCCTTCTTCTGATCGCCGTGACAGTCGTTACCGTCCTGCACATGGACATGGCTATTATAGTCATACTGATCAGTACAAGCTCAGGGATAACCGCTACCCTGGTGATCCTCGTAGGTACTCACCTGATCGCCTGCAACCAGCTGAGTGGCCTCAGACGCCTGCCCCTTTCAGCAGACGGCCACCAGCAGAGACCTATCGTGGACCTCAACCAACGATCCCTGATCTCGTGCATGAGGACCCACGTGAGTTTGCAAGATTGAAGTTAGCGTAGGACAACATACTCCCACTCGAGGCTACAGAGCACTTCAAGTTTCAGATATTGACCGATCACCTCAAGTGTGAAGAAGCACTGCTCATCGCTGATTCATACAGCAACAGTCCATATCCATTTAGTGACACCATGAGAGCACTTACCGAGATGTACGGTCAACCTCAACATCTGGCCTTGAAGAGGATCACCAAACTCATGGATGGACCTAACATCAGGAGTGGTGACATCAGATCCTTCAAGTCATTCGCTCTTCAGATCCGTGCACTAGTTGGTATGTTGCATCAGTTGGGAGAACAGGGTCGGACGGAGTTGAGGTGCGGTTCACACGTATCTTGCCTCTTAGCCAAGTTGCCATACGACCTAAGAGCCAACTTCCAGAGATTTGTGAACCCCATCCACACTCCTATACCAACACTGCTAGACCTAGCTGAGTGGCTTGAGTATGAGGTGCGTGTCCAGGTGATTGGAGACCAGTACTGTGACCACTCAGACAGAGAGAAACCAGCTCCACGGAAGGAGAGGCGTCCTGAGTACAAGCCTCATAAGACTACGACTATTCTCCATGGTAGTGAACAGAAGGGAAAGTCAGCAGAGAAAGACACGACTGCCATACAAGAGAAACCGAAGAAGTACTGCCCATTCTGCGACACTGTGATGCACTACATGAATCAGTGCAGTAACTTCAAACTCTTGTCGAAGGAACAGAAAACAGTGGATCAAGTCAAACAAGAGGTGCTGGAAATGCGGCCGTGAGCACCAAGCAGCCAAGTGTAACCTCAAAGCGAAGTGCAAACAGTGCGAACGACAGCACCTTGAGGTTCTTCACAAAGTCAACACCAGCCAAATTGCACCAGAATCTGCTAAGTCCAGCTCCACTGAAGAAAGCGCCTGCTTGGTTAGTTCCATCTCCGAGACGCTTTATGTAGTTCGACCAACCAGCAGCAGCCAGGTTCTACTCAAGTTGAGTCGTGTCATTCTCAAGAGTGGTGCCAAGGCGATTGAAACCTATGCTATATTGGACGATGGTTCGGAGCGTACCATCCTCCTACGTGAGGCAGCTGATTGCTTGGGGCTTCATGGGGAACCTGAGGACCTAGCACTCCGGACTGTCCGGCAAGAGGTTTGCACTATTCATGGTGCCACTGTTTCATTCTCTGTGACTCCTGTATCGCAGCCTGGCAAGTCCTTTCAGATCCACAGAGCCTTCACTGCAAAGGAACTCAGCCTCACTCGCCATACTTATCCAGTGAAAGCTCTACAGGAGAGGTACCGTCATCTTAAGGACCTGCCACTGCCGGACATGAGAGAGGTCCAGCCACTGCTGCTCATTGGGTCAGATAATCCACATCTTATCACTCCGGTGGAGCCAGTACGCCTGGGTCCCCCAGGTGGACCTGCTGCTGTGCGCACCAGACTCGGATGGGCTCTACAAGGTCCCTTAAGATTCCTGCATCACCAGTTAACACCACAGCAGTGTCTTTTCACTTCCTGCTCCTCACCAGAAACCAAGCTCTTCAGCCATGTCGAGAGACTGTGGCAAATGGATACCTTACCGTATAGGAGTGAGCGGCTCATTACCAGGTCCAGACAAGATGCCGAGGCCGTCCGAAGGCTTGAGGAGAAGACAATCAGGGTTACCGTGGATGGAGTGAGTCGCTACGCCACCCCATTGCTGTGGAAGGAGAATCTTCCTCCGCTCCATGCTATGCAGGAGGTCGTCCTGGCTCAGCTACGTGGGACAGAGAAGCGGCTAGCCAGAGAACCAGAAAGAGCGGCATCCTACTCCAAGGAGATCCACAAATTTCTTGACGCTGGCTACGTCACACCTGTGTCACCTGCAGAGGCTGCAAAGAGTAACCATTCATGGTTCATCCCGCACCACATGGTGCGCCACAATGGTAAAGACAGGATAGTCTTCAATTGCTCCTTCACATTTGAGGGTCAGAGCCTCAATGACCACCTCTTGCCAGGGCCCACACTCGGAGCCACCCTGTTGGGAATCCTCCTCAGGTTCAGGGAACACCCAGTCACCATTACTAGCGACGTGAAGGGGATGTTCCACCAGGTCCGTCTGCTAGAAGAGGACAAACCCTTCCTCTGCTTCCTGTGGCGAGACATGAAGGTAGACGAGAAACCTACTGTCTACAAATGGCAAGTACTCCCCTTTGGGACTACATGCAGCCCGTGCTGCGCTGTCTTTGCACTTCAGTCCCATGTCCAGAAGCACACCGAACCGGAAGAGGACGGGCGTCTGTCCGTGGAACTTAATTTCTACGTTGACAACTGTTTGCAGAGTCTCCCCTCAGAAATGCCAGCTAAAAGGTTGGTGGACCGCCTGCAGTCTCTTCTCATGGAAGGTGGATTTGAACTGTGACAATGGGCTAGTAATGTCCCTACAGTAATCGGCCACTTACCTGTGGAGTCCTGATCAGAGAGCAGTGTACTCTGGTTCTCCCAAGAATCAGCCGATCCTCAGGAGCGCACTCTAGGACTTGTATGGCAGTGCAAGTCCAACACACTGCGGTACAAGCGTCACCAGAGCGAAAGTCCAGAGCCGACTATGCGGAACATCTATCGGCTGCTTGCCCAGCAGTACGACCCGCTTGGGTTCCTTATCCCATACACTACCAGAGCCAAGGTCATCGTGCAACACCTCTGGAACAAGAAACGGGGATGGGACGACCCCCACCTACCAGAAGACCTGCTCCAAGCCTGGCGTCTGTGGGAAAGTGAACTGTCCCAGCTGTCGCACATAACACTGCCAAGATGCTACACCGACCCAAGTTTGGACTGCAACAGCAGCATTCGGAGCATTCATGTGTTCTGCGATGCTTCCGAGCGCGCCTATGGCTTATCTGCGCACCGACACAGGTGAAGGCCAAGTCTGTGTGGTCTTCTTGGCTGCGAGGTCAAGAGTGGCACCCAAGAAGCAACTCTCAATCCCCAGGCTGGAACTGTGTGGAGCTCTAACAGGAGCACAGTTGGCTTCGGTCTTGGAGAAGGAGCTCACTCTTGACATCCAGGAGGTGGTGTATTGGACAGACTCGACTACTGTGCTCAACTGGCTGCATTCAGACTCATGCCGGTATAAAGTGTTCGTGGGAACCAGAGTCACAGAAATACAAGAGCTGTCTGACCCAGCATCCTGGCGCTATGTCGACTCTGGAACAAACCCCGCCGACGACATCACGAGAGGGAAGACACTGGCTCAGCTGGCTGAAGAGAATCGCTGGAGCCGAGGGCCACCGTTTCTTCACCTGCAGGCTAACCACTGGCCAAAGGCACCGGCGGGTGAACCTGCAGAGGGAGTAGAGGAGCTGAGGAAGACAGTGTTCTGCGGCCTGTTGACAGGGTCAACCAGTTCAGCAATACCCGACATACACCAGTTCAACACTTACCAGGAACTCCTGAAAGCCATCACGCAGTCGCTGCACGGGGCGGCTGCTACCACCGGCCATCCTACTGCTGACGAATTTCAGAAGGCAGAGCTGGCCCTGCTGAGACATGCTCAGATGCAGAGCTTCCAAGGAGAGTTTGCACTACTGAAAGCCGGGAAGGCCATCTCATCCAGCAGCCGACTACTTACCCTTGCTCCTGAGTACGACGAGTCTTCCGACTTGATCAGAGTGGGAGGTAGACTCCGTAGGTGTGATAGCCTAAGCTCTGAAGTTCTGCATCCGGTTCTTCTGGACCCCTCTCACCCAGTCACAAAGCTCCTAATCCAGCACTGTGACACGCAGCTACATCATCCTGGAGCTGAACGTGTCTTTGCGGAGCTCCGCAGGAAGTACTGGATTCTGAGAGGTAGAGAAGCAGTGAGGAAATCTCAACACCACTGTCCTGAGTGTAAGAAGTGGAGAGGGAAACACGGACAACGGACCGCATTTGATAACATTTTGAAACAAACTCCAGAAATGCACAAATAATTATTCTGAGACTGAACAACATTACTTTCTTTGTCAATGTATGTTCAAATTAATGTCAATGGGAGGAATTTTTGGTGAAATGTATAAAGATATTTGTGGAAAAAAGGTCAATATTTCTAGAAAAAGTCATAAAATGGTAGAAAAACTCAGAATTAAAAATTTGTAGTATGAATTAGTATTCTCTCAAATGTGACATTTTCTATCCTGGGAAAAGAAGCACAATTTCATTGGATTCCTGGGAAACAGATTATTTTGTCTTTTAAGGTGTAACTGCAAAACATTCGTCCTATTTCAAGCAACACTAAATGAAACGGAGAAATATGAATAGACTTGTGGGTTCCCCTGATTCAGAGGATTTTCTGAATCGATATTGATTTTCCGGTAAAATATATTGCAATGCATTGATGAATCGATATTTTTACCCACCCATACCCACTGTATGCACAGTAATTAATAATAAAAGCACCATGAATTCAACAAATCATCAAAATTGGATTAACACAAGACTCACACCATGCTCATACAAAGAAAGACAGCTATGTTGAACTTGCTTCATAGTACATCCCTCTGTTCAGATAAGTGCTTTTCTGGACTGACATAAACTTAAAACATAGAAGCACAAAATGGCACAGACATTCCCTTTTACCTCTGCATTTTGTGGTTCTGCCATGGCATGCTGAATGTTCGCCATCTCTCACAGCTGATTGGGTGTTAGGTTACCCTCAGTTCTGAGTGGGTGGTTATCCCATCCACTGCTGAAGATATCAAGACTAGCTTGTAGTCTGGGCAGAAATGCATAATGGCAACTGAAGAGGTGTGCAATGTTTGACAGGTCAAGCAAACCATCCTCCTCCAGTGAATGGAGCACACTGTAGTATACGCTGGTCACAGCACACCACACGTCTCTCCAGAGTCGTTCAATTCTGGGAAGAAAGTTTGAGTAAGATTAGATATGGTTTACATACATTTATGCATAACATTTTACAATAGCATAACCAAAAGGTCTCAAAAGAAAAATGATTATCACAGTTAAGTGAATATTCTGTTTTCCTTTTCTTGATGTTAAAGCCTAAGTTGTTTGTTTGTCAGTCACTATATGGTGCATATCAAAGACTTGAATGTAAATGTACTTTGTGGGGGGAAAAACAGTTATGGTGATGTTCAATCTTCTGTTCAGTACATTAAACAGGTACCACCATCGCCCAAGCGTATTTCCTGCAATATTATCAAGTGCAAGACAAAGAAGTCCACAACTTCTTGGTCACACAAATCAGAAATATTAAGTATAAATCAAACTGGGTCCATGTTCCGTTTTTTTCCATTTCCTATTTTTGACTTGAGCATATATCAAAAGTACAAAAAACAAGCTGTTCTTTCATTTTGAAAAGAATATTGCGTGATATTATGAAAAAATAGATTTGATATATAGAAGTGTGACAAAAACCTGCCTTTGATTGTGCACGCTCTTCCCAGCAATGAAACTGGACCTTCCTGTTCCCTTGATAGAGAACATCAGCCGTGCAATGTCAACGTTCTCGACTCCATGATCCGCTCTTACCCTGAAAAATAAACATTATATGCATTTATTATTTGTGGTGCTCTAAACAATTTTAACTTCAAGCATTTCCTGTTTGTTTGTGTCAACATATCATGTAACACACTAGTTTCACACTTAAAGATGCAGTAAGTAGTTGCATTTAGCAACAAAAATAAATAAATAAATGCAATGAAACTTATATTGATAAAAATATATCACTTACTTCTGCTTTAAGCCAACAAAAACATGATAATCACACCATTAATACCTTTTCAGCTCTTTGCTTTATATCATTCTGTACATTCTTTAGATGTATTGCATACAAGATTGCATATTGTGGTGCGGAAGGCAAGGAATTACCCACTGTATTATTTACCTTGATGGAAATCCATATCTGTCCACTGATTGCTGGAAGAAGGCCAGTGCTGTTGAGGACCGATTGTTGTTTGCTGCACCCAGGTACATGATCTATAGAAAATATTAAGAGGGTGTAAAAAAAAAAATTCAAGCTGTCCTCTTAAATTTTTTTTTACGTGAATTATACCTTTCTAGAAAAGCCATCCACAGCACCAAAAATGACAATGTTGTACCTGGTTAGACAAAAGACACTATAATAGTACAGCCTGCAATATATGCAAGTGAAATCCATTTAATTTATATGGCATCAAAACAAAACAGAAGTTATGTCATGACAGTTTTCATATACAGCTGGTCAAGACAATACTCTTTAACTCTTAGTAACAAGTAGAATTATACAGACCGTATTAGCTTGTGATTGGTGTCCACGTGGACCAGAGCTTTGGGACCAGGAACTGAGTAGGTGCGACGCACAACACACCCTAGCTGGTTCATGCGACAAAGGATGCCAACAGTGTCCACACAGTGCATGGAGGCCCGCACCCTCTCCCACTGCACTCTGAATCCTCTGGCCTGCCATCTTCCCTTAACCAAGCGGTACCCAGCATGAGGCATGTCTTTTTTTATTTCAGTTACCAAATGGTCCAACTCTACGTTTGAACAGGTGCTATAGAGTGCTCTGACAGAAAAGCCAAACTCTCTCATTCTTCTGAAGATAGAGCGAGTGGACACTCCCATCAACTTAGCAATACATGGCACAGGAAGACCTTGGTTGATGAGATGTAACAGAGAATCCGGAGAAATGTCAAATTTTGGACGCCCAGTTGCTCCATGATGAACCTGCACAAATACTATGGGGACCTGACTTTCTCTTTGTTCAACAACCAATTTGTGCAGCTCTGTGAGTGCATCTACAATGGCTTTTGGGATGAGAACCTGGTCAGAAGCAGCACTAAAAAGAACAGCCTCCTGAGAACACACAAATTCAACGTAGTCCAGGTCAAGTGGCTGCTGACTGACAATATGCTGGAGCCGTGTGTGGAGCCTCTCTAACATTGTTTGTGCAAGCAGTTCCTAGAAAGAGGGGAAAAGAGGAAAAATGTATGAGAGGTCAAAAATACTGGTATACCTGAGCATGACCAGTAAAGTTAACAAAACCTTCTATTACACTTTGCTTTATTCTTAATATCTTCATGACCATGAGTGATATAGACCTCAAATATTGGCACATGATAAATACAAGATTGTGCTTAAAGAAAATGTAATGGTTATGCAGAAAATAAGTTTATAATACCCTCAATATCAGGAGTTTAGCCATTTACCCAAATCTAGGGCCTTGTAGAAAATCAATAGGCACGCAGTACAAACTTTGAATGGTTCAGTTATAATAAGAACATGTTTGTCTTCCATCCTGCAAAGTTTGGTGAGGCTAGGAATAACACTTTTCAAGATATTAATGCCCAAACATGGTTCCCTGATAAAGTGTTTCTGATGCTATCAAAATGACAATCTCAAGGACTGACAAAAATATGAAAACATAGGATTTGAACAGAAATATTTTACAGGCCTTGGTTTTGGGACCCAAACATAATATAGAAAAACTCTTCATCTGTGACGTTGCCGCAACCACTTTCCTGGATTCTGACTGATTTGACATGGAATGAACCCTCTATATTCTATGAGACACTGGCAGAAGACCAGTGTTGATTTGGAGGTCCTATTCTACATGCTCAGATCTCTTAATATCTGTAGTAAGGTGCTGCAGATGTTTTATCAGTCTGTGATGGCAAGTGTTTTATTTTATGCTGTAGTGTGCTTCATAACACCCTGGTGGACCAAAGAAACAACGGTGATGGACGGCTCCTCTCTGTTCGTTGCAGGACAGAAAGATATAGAAGATATTCCTTACCAACAGCCATCTACATGTACAACTCTTTGATAAATAGATGAGCTCAATGACTAATTGAATTTCCCATAAGGATGAATAAAGTTCATCTTATCCTTGTTCTATGCAAAAGCCTTTTAGTTGGTTGGTGACAATGTGTATGTGCCCTGTTATAAAATAAGTGAATTTGAAGTAAATTTGTGTTTTCTTGTGGATGTGTTCAGTATTCGGCCATATACATCTTTGACTCAAACCACATGAAATTATAAATAACAGGTGTTTGTCATTAAATGACAACTGTGGCCAATGAGCTGTGGAATTGTGCCATATTTTATGACCAAAAATGTTATTCGAATACTATGAATTTGCAGTTTGTAATTAACTAGCTAAACTACATGACCCAAAGTAGTTAACTACTAAAAAAGCTACAGAGATTTGAAATGCACTGCAGTTTAACTACCACCAACTACTGCAAACTGTAGATAAAGTGGTAATTGAACTATATGCATCATAAACAAATAAAACGGCCAGACATATTTCTTACCAGTCCAAAATAATAAATTGCTTTTTTTATTGTTATCATCATCACATAACTTCGCTACTTCACATCAACTTGAAAAGGTATTAAAAAAAAACATAAACTTAAGTAGTCCTCCTTCAAATTATTCACAATAAAATCCCCCCAATATTTTTGATGTTAGTGTTTCTTCACCACAGTACGGCATGTAAAAGCATTGATATGCCACAGTTCACCTGTTGGAGGTAAAGTGCAGATCGAGGTGCACAAGCATACAGCAGCATACAACACCCCACTGTGGCTGTTTCGGCTTACACTTTAACCTCCTGTAGTATTTATAACTGATCCATGAACAAATCAGCTCTAAATATCTCCACATCTTTTCACGTGAATTAGTGCCGCTAATGACATTTCACCTCCGATAAACTCTTGACAATAAAAGCCTCCCGTTACGTTGTTATTTCACTGACTTAACACGACTCCTCAGATAAATGTGTGTGGCCTGAGGTCGTCTTCACTTCAAAATTCCTCCTTAAGACCAAGACGTATCAAGTGTAACCTTATATGTGGCCATAGTTTAATTTAGTTAAGTTAGAAACAGAATGAAAAGTTTAGTTAGCCTAATCGGTGTAAGCTAAGTTAGCTCCTGCGGTACCATAAGCTACATATTTATCATCCTACCCACGAAAGACATTTCTGGAGTTTAGTTAACATTTGATTTTTAATCAGCAACAACCGCAAACTTATCTGTTGGCCACTCATTGGGCCTCATTTATCAATCTTGCGTGAAAACGGGCGCAGATCTGAGCACAGATTTGGTCTAACGACAGGACACACGTGCGATTTATGAAACGTTCGTATCTGACCAATCTCAGCGTACGAATGAGCGGGCCTTGATAAATGCGGCGGCTGAATTCGATCGTCATTAACATGTTACGCCCATAAATATTCCTGTTTCGGAGGCCTCGCCCACTGAGGTCAAACATTGAGAGACAAAACATGGGTAAGAAAAGAAACTTTTCTGACACGGAGATCGGCATCCTGACATCGGAGGTGGAACACAACAAGACAGTGCTTTTTGGCAGCCTGAAGGGTGGCATAAAAGGGGCTCACAAAAACGCTGTCTGGAAAAAGATAACGGAGGCAGTCAACAGCGTTGCCGCAGAGGAACGGACTCCAGCTGAGGTTTGAATATAATTCTCAATAACTTAACCCATGCCTAACAACTTAAATTAATCTTTTCATCCGCAGCCTAAAAGCTTATGTCTGCTAACTGATCAAAACAATTCTTTACATTTAGGTCAAGAAAAAATGGTCGGATATGAAGCTGGCCACCAAGAAACGCGTTGCTGCGTTTAAACGCAGCATCAGGCAGACTGGAGGAGGCCAAACAGACTCCAGCCTGATCTTGACGGGGACGGAGGAAAAAATTGCCTGCTTAATTGGGTCGGAGTCGATCTGTGGCATAAGTGGTGTAGGTGACACAGAGATCCCTGCGGTCCCTGAAAACGCGCTCACGTCTGACACGCGCGTATTGTTCCTCCAAAATAAGCAAGTCTGCCATCATCAAGACTTGATAACTGTCAAAGCATCTGTTTAAATAGGGGAATGAATAAACATCTGACCAACCACAGTGGAACGATGATTATCTCAACAGGTGCTTTCATTTTTGTTCCAGTTCTGTCACACCCATCGGACAAAAACAATTACACATTTTTGCCTTTAGTTAATTTGCAAACACACATTTCTGCTTGTATTTATGATTCTTTCACATTTTAATGTGTAATAATTAGTTGTCATCTTAGGCTATTAATCCCATTGTTTAATTTTTTGAAAGTGGTATCAGTAAAAACATGGGCTTTAAAAGAAATGTTTTCGTTTTAATAATCCGTTTTGATCTGTTCTAAATATGTGACTGCTCATGCTTAATGACAGCTGAGGTTTGTTCCTTATTTTACGCCAGATTTTGCTGTGCTGCACCGCAAATCCACAGACTCGAATTTGCGTACACGAGCTCAGACCTGACGTGAGATCTGATCGCAGCTTCCGCTTACGTCCAAATTGATAAATGCCGAAGTTTGCGTGGAAATGGTCGTACGCACGGTTTTCGGTCGTACGTTCGTTTGATAAATGAGGCCCATTGTGTTCCATTTAATCCGCGGCAAATCCAATCCACACACGGTAGCTCCTGTTGGTGGCCTTCAATAAAGATTTGGGGGGGGGGGGGGGGGATTGTCCTGGCGACCTTAAATTGACTCAACAGCACCACCTGCTGTTGTGGAGTGCGTTACTGGCATTTGCTTGTGGATCAGCAAGGCGGAAAATTAGTGCCAAAAGTCACGTGACAGTTGTTCCGTACTTGTAGAATTTTGTTTCGTACTTGTAGAATTTTGTTTCGTACTTGAAGGATTTTTTTTTGTACTTGAAAGATTTTAGTTTGTACTTGGAAGATATTTTTGTACTTGAAGGATTTCTTTTTGTACTTGAAAGATTTTAGTTTGTACTTGCAGAATTTTTTTTTGTACTTGAAAGATTTTAGTTTGCACTTGGAGGATATTTTTTTGTAATTGAAGAAATATGTTTCTTTGTATGTGTAAAACATACTGTATTTGTTTCTGAAGCATTATGTATTTATTTGATAGGCATGTTTCTTATTTGCAGAAGTGGTTCTGTGTCAAGGGCACAAATGTGGATGGTGTGCACAAGAGTGACTCCCTGAAACATGAGGTCCACCCACACACGTTCTGTGATGGGTGACCTGTCCTGCGTGTAGCTGGTAATGCTACACTGGCCTTTGCGGACAAGATCTCCTAGGAAAGTCAAGAAAGGGGGATGTGACGGGTCGATGGCCTCGGTTGCCGAGTCTGATCTTGGTTCCCCCGCCCATCCTACCAAGCAAACCTTGGTGGTGGAAGTGGGAACGGCCTGGTCTAGTCATGTAGGCGGAGGCTTCGTGTCCGGGTTCTTGCCGGGCTTTTGGGTGCTTGGTGACAGCGGTGACTGTTGGGACGCGTCGAAACCGCAGCTGTATCGATTTCGTCAGCTTGTCGACCAGGTTGTTCAGATCCCTTTCTTCTTTCGTTCGGGAGTTTGTCGTCCAGGAATTATACTCTCTTGTTTGAGTTCAAACTGGACGTTATTCCTGGGGTTATTTTCGTTCCTTGGTTTTGTCGGATTCCAGGGGCGTGCGTTCCGCTCACCCCCTTGGTTCTGTTGCCAATGTTGCTGGTTAGGTTCCCGGTGTGCCTGTTGTACTGGTCTGGTACTTACCCTTGGCTGAGGCACTTCATCTCCCTCCAGACCTAGGCCAGTGTGTCCCAGGGTTTGGATCCCCAGGACTCTGGTGTCCTCCTCGGGTGACCTTGCGGGTCGTATCCGGTTCTCCCATGACATCTGTGCGAAATTACGAACCTCTTGCATGGAGAGTCGGTATGTCCTGCAGTGCATGGTGACATCGTAGTGCACGCTTTCGTGTAGGTTATGCAGAAAGAGAGCCTTGAAGGCAGACCTCAGTCCTGGGGAGTTACGGCCCTGAGCATAGGCGGCCCTGAAGCGCCTATAGTACTCCCTGGGTGGTTCCTGCTTCTTGTGTAGAACAGCGAGGGCACCGAGCGTGGTGGAGGCGGGGTCCCTGTACTGGCTTTACTTCTCCCGGAGTGTTTCACAAAGTCTGGAGTATCGGTCCTGGGTTCTGGGTGCAAGTGTTTCTATGAAACTGTGGACATGTCTGGTGGTGGTCTTCCAGACTAGCTTGAGCTTCTCACGTGAAGAGGCACGGGGTAGGTCACGCAGACAGTGGTCTATCTCTTTGAGATAGCCAACAACATCCGACTCTTTGTGAGTTGGATCAAACCGTTCAACATCTCTGGCGAAGGACTCTAACTGTCGGGTGCACAGGCCATGGCTTGGGGCTGGATATGGGCCATCTGATTCACTTGACGACCCGTTGTCACCAAGGTAATTGTGTCTGACAGAGTGACCCCTCCCCCTCGGAGGTGGGGATGGAGTCCGAGGCATGCGTGACTCTCTTAACGAGTGTCGGTGGTATGTCCGTGGGGGTCTGGAATCCCCCGTCGAGCTCCGAGCCATCGGGAGGTAGCTCACGCTTCGGCGTGGGGATTCGTCCCGCTGCGAGTAGCTCCACTTGTGAGGTGAGGCTTCTCGTTCCAGTGGGCGGGCGGACGCTGGCTCCGACTTTCGGGCTCTTCCGACTGTACTAGTCTCTTCCTGCGCATGGGCCGGTGTGCGTCCGTGGGGGGTGCGGTTTCAATGTCCGACAGGCATGTCCGTGTCTGGAGGTGTACTTACCTGGACGGCGTGAGGTTCCTCCCGCTTGAGTTCTCTCTCCTCCCTCCACGGCCTGCGGAAGGCTTCCTCCCTCTCTTCCTTCAGCTCAGCCACTACATGACCCAGTTGACTGATTAGCCCCCCGTCCTCAGCTCTCTGCAGTTGTGCTTTGAGACAGGAGGAAGGAGGAAGATTCGACCCACCACGTCAGCGATTGTGCGCAGTGGTTTCCCTGACGGGTGATTAACATAATCAACAAGCTCCTGCAGTTGATCATTGCATGTCACTACATTGTAGTGCTCAAAGTTTTCCCTGTCCTCAACAGACAGCTGGAGGAGACCAGCGACTGCGTCCTGCAGGTCTGCGTCAACTAGTACCTGGGGAGCATCAGCTCCTTGTTCTTTCGGGCCGTAGTTGCTCATTTTACCTCTAGTAAAAGGCAGAACCCGGTGGCTTCACTTGTTTGGTTTTAACAGCGAAAAAGAATGTATATGTTGTTATGCTGATGTCCGTGCACAGGTGAGCGGCGTCGACCTGTGACTTACAATGGAAATGTTAATACTCTTCTACAGCCCGTGGACTGTTAGTGAGGTGTCTCTAGCACCTCTGGTGAGTAATAACTGTGTTATAACGCGTCTTAGTATCCCTATCCCTGTGTAGTTTGTTAGTATTGTTGTTAAACAATAAATGGCTAATCACAGCATGCATATGCAACCCTCAACTGTACTTGCATGGCAAATAGTAATGGGGAACAACCAAATCGATCCTTGAAAATCGATTTCTAAACAATCATATTAATAATAATAATAATTACTTATTTTTATTATTATTATTATTACTATACTTCTCAGGTTATTGTGCATAAATCTCTGGACAAAACCCTCAGTGCGTCACAACGGAAATATCCAGCTTACAAACTGGAGTTCATGGCTTTGAAGTGGAGTGTATGTGAAAAGTTCAGCCACTGGCTAAAAGGGCGTAGCTTCCCCATTTGGACGGATAATAATCCACTAACTTACCTTCTGACGAAGCCGAAGCTTGACGCATGTGAAATCCGCTGGGTGTCTAAACTTGCATCTTACTCCTTTGATCTCAAACACCTGCCGGGGAAAAGAAATGTGGTGGCTGATGCCTTGAGTCGCGACCTCTTCGCAAAGCCCATTTGTCAGAGACTGCTGGGGGAACCATACCCCACCCTGATTCAGGAAGCTAATGGGATAGAGGAGGATTCTGTGCAGGATGTTTTCAGGGTCAGCTGCCAGTCTCAAAGCTACAGATCAGGGAACCATCCAACATCCAGGGTGGCATGGGATTCAGCCGAGATTAGAGCTCTTTGTCAGGCACACTGTGATTGGTTTGATGCAGCGGAATCCAGAGCACTCTGTCTGGCCCAAAAAGTGCAACAGCTGTCGAGTGGTCAGGATGGTTCGGCCATGTTCTCCGCTCAGGAGCTGCAGCTGAGTCAAGAGCAAGACCCCTGCATCTCTAAGGTGTTGCCCTTCGTTGCAGCCAAAAAGTGACCTTCTAGGCGTGAAAGGCATGGCGCTGACTCGAAGGTCCTCAGATTGTTCAAGCAATGTGACAAGCTGGAAGTCCATGATGGGATGTTGTATCGGGTGACGAGAGATCCCGTGTCCAAGCAGAGAAGATCGTTGTTGGGCATTCATGATCTGGCAGGTCATCAGGGTCAAGACCGTACTCTCTCACTGGCAAGGCAGAGATTTTACTGGCCTGACATGGAGAGGGATGTGAGGGCACATGTCAGATGCTGTCAGAGATGTGTGTTTGGGAAGTCGCCGGAACCTGCTGCTCTTGCGCCCCTGGAAAGCATCAAGAGCTCTGCCCCAATGGAGTTTGTGTGCATGGATTTTTGGTCGGCTGAGGACAGCAAGCAGCGGTCCGTGGATGTTCTAGTGGTCACCGACCATTTCACCAAACTTGCCCATGCATTCCCTTGTGCCAATCAGACGGCGAAGCAAGTCGCCAGAAAGCTCTGCGACAATGTGTTCTGTGTTTACGGTTTCCCTGAGAGGATACATTCCGATCAGGGCACCAATTTTGAGAGCAACTTGATTGCGGAGCTCCTTCGTCTGGCCGGTGTTGCTAAATCTCGCACAACAGCCTACCACCGCATGGGCAATAGAGGAACAGAGCGATTCAATCGCACCTTGGGCAGCATGCTTCGTACCCTTCCCCTTAAAGAAAAACACCAGTGGCCACAACAACTTCAGACCCTCACGTTTGCTTATAACGCCACCGTTCATGAGACTACGGGTTATGCGCCCTTCTTCTTGATGTTTGGGCGTGTTCCTAGGTTGCCAGTGGATATTCTATTTAGGCAGGTTTTGAATGATCCAGGAGTTGTTGACTATGACTCATATGCCAAGTCCCTGCTTTCCTGCCTCAAAAGTGCTATGGAAATTGCCCAGAAACATTCTTCCACTGAGCAGCAGCACCAAGCCTGGCAATATAACAGGCGTGTCAAGGGTACCCATCTTTCTGTGGGAGATCGTGTTTTGGTAGCAAATAAAGGAGAACGAGGGAAGAGGAATTTGGCCGACAAATGGGAGGATGGAGTGTACACATAAACTACAGGATGCAGAGGGACACACAAGAGTTGTGCACAGGAACCTTTTGTTGGAAGTCAACTTCTTGCCACTCTCTGGGATGGATGAGAGCCAGGATGCCCATGCGAATGATCAGTCTTTAACTAGCGAGGAGTCCGATCAGGAAGACTGTAACTCTGGTGATGGTACGGCCTCTGTGTCTGAGTTATTGATTCGAGATGACAGTGCACAGAACGTGTCAAATTCCTGTGGTGGTGGGAGGTTTGCAGTTTTGTCACCTGGAATCCCACCTGAATCTGAGTCGGCTGATTCAGAAGAGTTGGTCCAGTCTAGTCCAGTGCACAGTCCTGTTGGTAATGTTGCTGACTGCCCATCCATCTCACTTGCGCCACAATCAGATTCTTCACAGACGTTTTGCAAGATATACAGGGTTTTCTGTGTGTTTGTCTGCTAACAGGAGCTTGAGACCTGTGTGCTGTGGAGGAGACTGCATGTTACAGAGCCTATGTTTTTCTGTTTATTTGTACAGGTATGTGCATTATGTTCATTATAATTCATGTGGTATAACGTTTACATAATGTTTACACTCGTTGTATTAAGCATGTAATAGAAATTCATGTTACCAAATAATTTTGCATTTTATAATTTATTTAATTATTTTTCACATTTTTATTTAAAGGTATTTTTGTTGTTAATACTAAGGTGTATCAGTCATGTGCAGTTCGCGCCAGGCTAGCTGAGAGGAGGAGCTTGAGACCTGTGTGCTGTGGAGGAGACTGCATGGTACAGAGCCTATGTTTTTCTGTTTATTTGTACAGACAAAGCTACCATTCTGCCTTCATTAAACGAGCAACCAGCAACTAGTCGTGGTACGAGTCCTTCCTTCATTCAACTCGACATAGAACACAACGCAGAACATACAAAGGTTAACGGACGTGCATCAAACCTGATGTAAACTGTTAAAGACAATGCACGCCCGTTACACATACATGACATTCATTACAAATGTAACTTTAAATTGGCGTGTTAAAACTTCAGCAGGGAAACTAACTTCACCTTCAGATGCTCGGGGGCAGCGCAGTCGCTCCACTCTTTCCACGGCAGCAGACTCGCTGTGTGAGACGGACTGCGAACGCCGCTCCACACGTCCTGCACGGCCGTAGCTAAGTGGGTCAGGGGCCTAAGATTATATTTACAATTATTCACTTTTGGCCAATTAATTCTTTGTTTCAATGCTTTGAAAAGCTTGTGGACATAATGGCGGTTTGTTTTTACAAGTACAGTTTTAAGAACCCAAAATTTAGGGGGGCAGCTGGGGGGGGGGGGGGGGGCAAGGCTCTTCAGCAGGGGGGCAGCTGCCCCCCTTGCCCCCCTGTAGATCCGCCCCTGAGAGAAAGGCCTCCACAACCCTCAGAGGTCTTTTGAGGACTCTGCTGCATCTCCATTCTTGGAGCAGGAGCTGGAGGTCACCAAGAAAAGAGGTGCAGTGTGTGAGGAAGAACAGAGAGCGGAGGGAGATGGAGGTGAAGTAAAAAAAAAAAGTTTGGAAACGTTATTTTGGTTGATTATTCCTACCCTTTAAAAATACTAATTGGTATTGTATTTTATATCGTTTGAAAGCTTGATTAGTCACCTTTACAACGAGGTGTGGTGGAAATCAGTTTATGATGACCTGATGAGAAATAAGAACACAAATCCTAACAGCGCTTTTAGTAATTTATTCTATAAAGAGTCCAAAACAGGCTAGCAGTCACTACAGACAGACTGTAAACAGACAAAGTCTAATAAGTCAAAGCCCTCGCAAACAGGGTGTCCAAGCGGACCGCATCACCGACATACAGCTTCAGAGCAAACTATCTGGCCAGATAGGGGCAGACTCCTTAAGAGTCTGACCAAGTCTTCAGTCTTGAGAAGGGCTTTTTATACAGTTGTTTGTGACGTGTCATCAGAGAAGCATTGTTCTGTTGTTTGTGTAGACGGAGAACTTTGTCCAGAATGTGGTTTTTGAACCACTCATCAGTGTCCATAGATCCATATTGACTTGCCAGCTGTGCTGGTGTCACAAGATGCATTTCACAACTCATGTAACACGTGACATGACATAAGTGCAGAATACAGGTTACCTCATGACACACATGGAATAGTATGAGTTAAAACTACTCAAACTACTAATTATACTATAATGAACTACTAAATGAAAAATTCCCATCACATTTCTCCCTTTTTGTCATTCTCTGACAAACACAAAAGATAGTCAAACAGCTAAGCATACAACTTCAATTAGTACACAAAGACTTTAAGAGCGAGACATCAATGATGTAAATTCACAGTGATTTAAAACATCACATCATAATATCTCTTAGTCCCTGAGAGCTTTTGCTGTCCTAACTCATAGAAGACACATGATTACATTCCTTACAAACAATCCTCATCACTATCTTTGTCATCCTTAGCTTTGTTTGCAGCCGTCTTCTCATCCTCTAGATTGATCTTCTCCTTTTCTGTGGGCTCCTTCAGTGAAGACTCTCCATCGTCCAAACTGTCATTGATAAAAGAATGTCCGCCAGATCCGGAGGGACGGTTGTAGTGTGAGAAGGTGATGGAGCTCGGTTTGTGCTTCACCATGCGTAGGAGGTCCAGGACTTTCGGCCTGAAATCAAGAACAGTTGCGAGGATAGTGAGTAGAGGACTGGAGTCCAGATTGAGAATAGGGCACAGACCCTTTGCTTCATGAACCTGTGGACTTGGGTCCACGGGTGCTCTGCTGAGAATGAGTGTCCAGGCTCCTGCAAGCACACAGCTTCCTGCTTGTGAATGTCTTCATCCAGTTCCCACAGTGAGCTTCAGGGAGACAATCATTCCCTCTGTCTGGTCTTTGGAGAACTCGCTCATTCAGGGCTTGTTGTAACGTGGACTTTGAAAAAGCATCCTAGGGTGCACACATGCTTCTTCTCTCAAACTCCAACCATGCAACCTGAAAGGGTGCCATGGCTTCATTGTTGGACAGAGAACGTCTCCTACGTCACCACAACTGTCACACCTTCTTGACGTGTATTGAAGCTCGGAGTGCGGGCAGGACCCAATCTGCACTCCTCCCCTCACACCGGGGTGTTAGGTTGTGGTGATTGACTACTCACTGTCAGTGGTGATACAGCTGTCACTTGTTGGAGCTTGGCATGCTACTGGTGGAGAAAGGTGTTATTTCATCCTTGCCTCTTAGTCGAACCAGTGACAGGATCTTCTCCCTCCGGACTTGGAATGTGTTTGCATTGAATGCACTTTTCTCTTTGTGGTCAGGAGAACTTGGAAGGGATCCGTGTAGTGTCTTTGCTTCCAGGTGATGCTGGAATGCACTAGGTGGTGATGGAAGTGCAGCTTTCACCTGTGCATGAAGGCCATTTCCAACAACGTTGTATGATATCCAAGCCATCTTTCAGCGGATTGATGAGATGTTTTCTCCATCCATCCATCGTCTACCGCTTATCCTGTATTCAGGATCACGCCGGGCTGGAGCCGATCCAGGCTGACATTGGGCAAAGGCAGGGTACACCCTGGACAGGTCGCCAGTCTATCACAGGGCCAACATGTAGAGACAAACAACCATTCACACTTACATTCACACCTACAGGCAATTTAGAGTCACCAATGAACCTATCCCCATCCTGCATGTCTTTGGACTGTGGGAGGAAGCTGAGCATGCAAAATATGGGAAACAGCAATTGTTACGTCTGAGTAGGGTTTTGGTGTACGTGGCTAAACCCATTTAATTTATGCAAACGGTTGAACCGCATTTGTCCTTACAACACGTTCTGCAAAATTAAAAACATCAGAAACCTATGCCGACGGCATAAAACAAAAACATTGCTTACCACTAATGCAAAACAACTTGTTTTGCATTAGTGGTAAGCAACAATAATGACAAGTGATAAAAATAATAAGATATTATAACCGATAAGATTATTTATAACCGGATCTGTGAGTGTCTGAATCGGCCGGTGCGCCGCTCTCCCGAGCAAGCCGAGGCCCGACACACATCACATTTCAGTTGAGGTGGGAGGGGGAGATGCCTGCGCCGTACCTTGTGTTTATTTACGTCAACGTTTTGAAGATGCGTCACTAGTCAAGCTGAGTTTAGCTGAGAACGTCGATCCGAGGCATATAAAAAGCCGGTAGTTGCTCGTACAAGGCCGTCGTTGTATATGATGCACGGCAAATTTAAGCTAATCGTAGTTCTGACGCTCATTGAATACATCACACGGCCTGCGGTGCCGTGTCCGTCCTTCTCTTTTTACAAGAGGGGAGGAGTCACTGACACAGCAGAACATTCATCTGTCCAATAGAAAGGCTTCAAACCACTTTTCTGGTTCTTTCTGTACTTCATACCATACTTTCTCAAAATCTCTGTCTATCCCTACGTTTACGTGCGAGGTGCAGTGTAATGACTGCTCCTGCATCCACTATGTATCACATGCTTTCTCTTTCTGTCTCTTTTCTCTTCTCTGACTCACATTTCCACATCTCAAATGCCCCCCAGTCTGCTCTGAATGGCACAATCTTTCTCTGCTTTCTCTTGGACAGAGTTGTGTATTGAGCTGCACAAGTTATCTCCATTCTCCTCAGTTGAACCTTCAACTGTCTTAGTTGATTATTACTTACACCGTAAAGCAAAGTTATTTATAAATGGTACGATCGCAGCATATTTTCACTCTCCTTTCTGTGCAGTTGGCACAGAATTGATGTCATGTAACATTCCTTCTGGTCTATATAATTGAGTGAACGATAAGTCTAGTCTAGACAGGCCAAAAGTCGGGGCCTGTGATAAAGAAGTCAAAGTTTAAGTCGTCAAAACTTTTAAGCTTCGAGAGTCCAAGTCAGTTTGTCATGCGCGCTAAGAGTTTTACCTCTTTCTAAGTCATTTTGGGATCCACTAACGACAGTATGACGTCATCAATTGTTTTCAGCATGGATTGAATTGCTGCAATACATTTGGGAGAGAGGAATTTGCCCCTCTTGTGATCACATGTCCCAAATAGATTACCGTAGATGACCAAATAATCGCCCGCGTGCAAATACGCACCTGTGCTCTAATAGCCGCCGGGGTCCGACCTCATTTGGCATAATAAACGCCGGTTCAATTAAACGCCCGGGCGATTAAGTGTTTACCATAGTCTTGCACAGAAAACAAGTTTTTTTTTAACAGCACTTCACCGGCTCTCACCTCTTCTGTCAGTCAGCCCCTCCTCTCGCTCTCTCTCTCTCTCTCATGCAGGCGCGCGCGCACACACACACACACAGACACACAAACACAGGCGCGCTAGACTGAGGGATATAGGGATATAGATAAATGCGCTAATGTACAGTGTTGAAATTACCGCGATCGACCCCCCCTTACGTTATCATTCATAACACTGCTCTGATCAGCTCCCTGTGTCGCGGTAACACAGACAAACTGTCTTTGTATTTATTGTCTGATGTCAATAAAGATGCGTCGGGGGGAAAAAGTAGTTTTGTTCCAGTGGCGCTATGGTGCTATGGTGAGCTCCTTGTTCTTTGCATGATGGTCTGGTGCTGCTCATTGCAAAAATAAATTGTAGCCTGTTGCAAATACGCGCCTGGTTCTTATAAACGCCTGGGCTCCAAGTCGATTTAGCATATTAAACGCCCGGGCTACTAAATGGTCATCTACGGTACTTCTTTTACAATTTTGAGTTTTTTCCAGGCTAGCCTTGTGTCTAAAATTTTAAGTAGCGCTACTGACTAGGAAAATTGGTGTGCACACACATGGAACAATAATGCCTAATTTTAATAAAGATTCCCATATAATTTTTATACCATCAATGGCTTCTTGTTTGAGTGGGTATTGTTTAAGGCACAGCCTATAATAAAATTTGGGGTGCACTATCAATAGTGCGGCGCCTTTCATGAGTCCCACATCATATTTATGAGTGGCCCATAGTGAAGGAGGAACCTGGGACAGCCCAGGGTTTTCTATCCACTGGTATCAGTGAATACAAATCTGTGCTGTTCATGTACCTCCAAGAGCTCTGCTGTTCTTTACAGTACTGTTCTCGTTCCTGCGGTTTTCAACACTTTACCGCTAGCGCTATATTCCCCCCTGGGATCCCTTGCTGCAACCGGTCTGAACTCTATAAGGCCAAGACAACGCTGCAACCACGGCTCCCCGTTTCATTCTTCGCGCTTGTCTCCCCTTACAACGGTTGCCCATCCCTAGTTATCTGTCTCATTATTACCCGCTGTGCACGTCAATGAATTACCAGGATTCACTGGCGTATACTAACAAATAAATACAGGTTTAACTATGACACGTCTGTCAACAACTCTCAATGGTTGTGAGAAATACGTATTCAACATTCTTTCGCTCTGACTCTGTAGGCTGTTTTAGACAATTAAAAATTTCTCACCGCGTTTTCTGTTGTCCTTTCAACTGGATTGGATCGGCAATCGGGGCTCCGCTGGAGGGCAGCTTCTCACCCCTTGGGGAGGAATACGGCCTCCTGTCCATCCGACGGAGTCCAGATCACACGTCCAATCCCATCCTCATCGCCAACTTTGTGGTGGAAATCAGTTTATGATGACCTGATGAGAAATAAGAATACAAATCCTAACAGCGCTTTTAGTAATTTATTCTATAAAGAGTCCAAAACAGGCTAGCAGTCGCTACAGACAGACTGTAAACAGACAAAGTCTAATAAGTCAAAGCCCTCGCAAACAGGGTGTCCAAGCGGACCGCATCACCAACATACAGCTTCAGAGCAAACTATCTGGCCAGATAGGGGCAGACTCCTTAAGAGTCTGACCAAGTCTTCAGTCTTGAGAAGGGCTTTTTATACAGTTGTTTGTGATGTGTCATCAGAGAATAATTGTTCCGTTGTTTGTGTAGATGGAGAACTTTGTCCAGAATGTGGTTTTTGAACCACTCATTAGTGTCCATAGATCCATATTGACTTGCCAGCTGTGCTGGTGTCACAAGATGCATTTCACAACTCATGTAACACGTGACATGAAATAAGTGCAGAATACAGGTTACCTCATGACACACATGGTATGAGTTAAAACTACTCAAACTACTAATTATACTAAAATGAACTACTAAATGAAAAATTCCCATCACACGAGGTACAACTAGTAAGGATCATGCATTCATGGAATGAGCAACACAGCTAACCGTGTGGGTAGTGGCCCAAAAAAATGTGCCAAAATCCCCTGCAATATTCTTCTGTTGGTATTTACTCTCATTAGGTACCTAATTGACAGCACTTGTGTGCGTGGGTCCTGCAACTTTGTGGAGTTTGTGTGCTGAAAGCATAAACATGTCACGTGTGTCCCTTCAGGATAAGGCCCGTGCAATAGGGCAAGTGGAAGCTGGTGTTCCGGTATGCACAGTGGCACCATTATTTGGTGTCAGCCCTGGTACCATTTTCAAACTCAGGACCAAGGTCTGTGAGACTGGTGATTCAAAGACAGGCGAAGTGGCTGTCCCAGGAAAGACAACACCCCAAGAAGACCAGTTCCCCTTTGCCTGTAAATCTCTGGAAGAAAGCCTACGGTTCCTCGGTGAAGCAAGGGTGAGGAACCGGTCTTCTTGGGGTTTTGTCTTCTTTTTTTGGGCCACTTCCCACACGGTTAGCTGTGTTGCTCATTCCATGAATGCATGATCCTTACACGTTGTACCTGGTTGTAAAGGTGACTAATCAGGCTTTCCAATGATATAAAAAAACAATACAAATGGGTATTATTAAAGGGAGGAATAACCGAACGAAATAACGTTTCCAAACTTTTTTTGAGGAGTTTAGATGGATGAAGGGTGTTTATATATATATATATATATATATATATATATATATATATATATATATATATATATATATTGTGGGAGATACCTGAGCACCAGGAGAAAACCCTTTTACGTTGGAGGATAGTTACTGTTGCAATTCGTCACGTTTTTTTCTCATGGCCTCTTCTCCATCATGCAAATTTTGTTGTTCTTCTTCCAGGGCTGGATTTTGTTGGAGTATCGACTCATCTTCCTTCTTCAGCACATCAATGATTTTGTATAATGGTCTCTTCTCCATCATGCAACTTTTTGTTGACCTCCTCAAGTTATTCTTCCAGGGCTGGATTTTGTTGGAGCATCGACTCATCTTCCTTCTTCAGCACATCAATGTTTTTCTCAGAGCCTTTGAGTTCTTGCTCCTGGTCTTGTTCTTAGAGGTCCTTCTGATTTTGTATGATGGTCTCTTCTCCATCATGCAATTTTTTGTTGACCCCCTCAAATTCTTCTTCCGGGGCCTGATTTAGTTTGCTTTGTTCTTGCCTCTGCCCATTATTGATCAGTTTGATGGTGGTTACAGCTTGTTCATGCTCTTTTGGATCATCTTTAAGCTCCTGTTGTTGCTGAACACTTTTCATTTGCTGCTGACCGTGTTCCTTGGTCTCTTTTCCACCTAATTTAATTTGCTTTATCTCCTGAAGTGTTTGTTCCAGGTTTTGCTGAAATTGCCTCGCACACTGATTCAGTTTGTTATAGCTTTGCTCTAACATCTTTTGTTCCTGCTGAACATTTTTCAGTCCCGGGTCTCGTTTTTGGAGGTCCTTCCGCTGTTGTGTGATGGTTTCTTCTCTATCATGAAACAATTTATTGATCTTCTCAAGTTCTTCTTCCAAGGCCTGCCTTTGTTTGAGCATAGATTTGTTTTGTGTCTTCAGCTCATCATTGTTCTGCTCAGAGCTTTTCAGTTTTTGCTGAACATTATTCAGCTTCTGGTCTCGTTTTTGGAGGTCCTTCAGATTTTGTATGATGGTCCCTTCTCCATCATGGAACTTTTTGTTGACCTCCTCAAGTTCTTCTTCCAGGGCCTGATTTCGTTGGAGCATAGATTTGTTTTGTGTCTTCAGCTTATCATTGTTCAGCTCAGAGCTTTTCAGTTTTTGCTGAACATTTTTCAGCTCCTGGTCTCGTTTTTGGAGGTACTTCTGCTTTTGTGTGATGGTCTCTTCTCTATCATGGAACTTTTTGTTGACCTCCTCAAGTTTTTCTTCCAGGGCCTGCTTTTGTTCAACCACAGACATGTTTTCTTGCAACAGCTTATCATATTTCTGTTTGATTATGGTTAGTTGTTGGACAATGTCTCTTTGATTATCTTCCAGCTTCTGCTCTTGTTGAACATTTTGCATTTTCTGCTTACCTAGTTCCTTGGTCTTATTCCCACTGAACTGTGCGTTCCTTAGCTCCAGAAGTATTTGTTCCGGGTTTTGATTGATTTGATGTGACTGATAGGGATTGTGAAAGCTTTGGTCAAAACCCATTTGTTCCTGCTGAACATGAATTTTCTGTTCTGTCAGTTATTTTTTTGGCTTCTGATTTTCTTTTGTCTGTGCTCTGCAGACTTTCTCCAGCTTTTCTTCAATTTAGCTTTTTGGACCACGCGCTTCTCCCAAAGGGAAAACAAGTCCTTCTGCCGAACTCCCGATTATTTTGGAGCACACCTTCACAATTTAATTCAGACTATTCCTGTCCTTCGCACAGAGGCCAACGAACCAGCAAATAAATGAGAAGGTTAAAAGATTCTCAATAAATGACTGATAAAACATGGTTACAATTGTGTTACAAACATTGAAGGATTTTAACTTGCTCAGTAAATGGACTCTCTGTTGACCGCGTTTAACAGTAGAATCTTTGTTTGTATCAAACTTAAGATGCGAGTGGAACACAGTTCCCAAATATTTGTAGGTGTCTACAATCTGGACCTCCTCACCATGAATGATGCTTGCCTTCGGTGTGTTATTGTTTTTCCTAAAATCAACGATGAGCTCCTTTGTTTTTGACATATTGAGGTCAACCAGGACATTTGACATAACTCCATTAACTAAAACCTGTTGCTTTCTCTCCGTTAAAAAGTTAAGAGCAATGATAAGAGCTGATCAGGTAGGTTAAAATAAGCAATTAGACGATCGATTAAAATGTGTGGTTGCATTTTGTTAAAATCAGACAAGAAGTCGGCAAATAAAAGTCTCGCATGTGATTTTGGTTTCTCCAAGTGTTTGTAAACCCTGGCCAGGTTGAGGAGTTTAGCATCCTCCACCCCTTTACTTGCTTGATATGCAAACTGCAGGGCGTCTAGTTTGTCTTCAACCAAGGAGCCGACCTCACCTTTTAAAATTATCTCAAAATGTTTCATCACCAGTGATGTAGCCTAAGAGCAACAGGTCTGAACTCATTCAATTCTCTTGGATTTTTTATTTTTGGAATTGGTATAATGGTTGAAGTCTTCCATATAGAGGGTAATTTGCAACAATCAGCACACATCTAAAAGAGTTTTGAAAATACTCCAGAGCTGGTCGACACAGTATCAGAGAGTGCGCCCACAGATGCCGTCTGGGCCAACAGCCTTCCTTCTATTTGTTTTTTTAAATAAGGCTGTGACATATCCTTGAGATATCACCAGATCTTTTCAGGGTGCAAAAGAATCGATCAAGTTGGAAACATTGTGCAAGAGGTCAGGCCTTTCAAGACGAGTAAAAAAAGAATTAAAATAGTTGGGCAGATCATCCTCATCCACTCCACTGATGCGGATAGGTTGCTTGGCCTCACATGCATGGTTATTGCTCGTTATACAGTCATGGACAGGGCAACCACACCGCTGTGCCACCAAAACCTACACCGTCCCTTCAAACCAATATAGAAATATATGAATAAATGGCAAAAAGGCAACTAAATTTAACTTCTATTATCTAATACATCTACCAGTCATTAATCTGAACTCTTTTGTGTTTTTAACTCTTGGTGATTGAGAGATTCATGGTAATCCGACTCAAGGAGTGTTTTAGAGTGAAATCAGTCCACTCTGACTTTATTTAAAAATAACTTGTCATTTTTATTAACTTTGAAGTCGTACTCAAACAGTTGGTAGCAAATATACATATATACAAATTCCTTTAAAGACAAAACAAGGAAAGTCATTTTTACATTTTAACAGTTGAGTCCTTTGGCACTTAATGTTCAGGTTGAGTGACGTTAAAAAAGAAGATGGTATAAATAACACGTGGTGATTGACTGTGTGAGGAAATACAAAACAAAACAAAAAAGCGGAGAGAGTTAGCGATACCTTCTACCTGCGTGTTCCACATTTTTAATTAATGAGTCTGAAGTCTGGCATCTTTGACTGGCCTGGACATAATTCTTTCAACAGGAATCTTCCAGTGGAGTTTCATGTTTTAACTTCCTGCTGACAACAAATGCTAACCTTCAATTATCCATCACCGTCATTCAGTCCTATTGGAAGCTCTGAGATGCTTGCGTAGGAAAAAAAATGTTTGTATTTTGCAGCTAGTGCTCTCTGGTGGAAAAACTATGTAATGGAGACACTGTTAATTTACCTCAAACGTATATCAGTTATTTTTCATTAGCCATAATCTACACTGATGTGTCATTAGATGAAACTCAGCTGATAATCATCAATATTTTCTCAAACAAAAAAGAGAAAAGGACAAATATTGGCTAACACAGCTTCTGAAATGTGCCAACTTTCCGCTCGGCTTGGTCTTGTGCGATCACAGACTCTATATCACTGTTGGTCCAATGGAAAGACGTCCTATTGAGCATTTTCACCATATTGTCACGTTCTATAGTCCAAACGAGGAGCCAATAAATTGAGAGGATAATCGATTAAGCGATACCCAAAATAATAGTTTGTTGCAACTGTACATTTGATGATTGATTTCCATACTCTACAGAAATCAACGGCTGTGTGGACATGTAGGAAATACAGGAGATCTCTCAAACTGTACAGCCTGAAAATGTGAGAAAAGAAATAAAGTATGTCTGATTTACAGTTGAAGAACTAACACTGGTGAACACACCCAGTGGTGTGTTGGTCCTTTAGCTGCAGGACTAATACGTGATTTGCATGTCTCAATGGATAAAAGTAGAGCAGCATTTGATGTTCCACAGTTCACAAGGAGAGGATGCCGGCTCTGTGCGTGGTTTTCATTTTCCGTTTGTGGAGGAGAGAAAGTCCTTCCTGTTCACTCCCACCTGTAGAGCTTCAGCATCTTCTCGGTAAGCGATGCCAGGAAGTGCTCGCCGTTCACTGAGAACGGGCTGATGTCCAACACCGGGAGGTCAGCCGCCAGCTTCTGGAGCAGAGAGCCGCTGCCTGCATCCCACACCTGGGGAGGAGGCAGAGGACTGGATGTTCAGCAAGAAACCATCAAACACATTTGATCATGTACGAGGTAGCTTTGGGCTCATAGGTGACTTCAGCGTTACGTTCTTCAAAATGACAAGATGTAACAAAATAAAATAAAGCTAATTAAATAAACCCACACAAATACTTCTATTGCAGGAACATCATTTGGCAAATGATGACATAAAATATAATCAAATGTAATGTGGATCAAAGTAATTTGGTAACAAAATTAAAACTGAAGAAATGGAATTAGAAGTTAAATTTAAATATATATAAAAAGAACATAATTTCTCTTATAAAAGGAATCACACTTTTTATGACACGGGAATAGTTTTTCCAGTCTTCCTTTCCATCAGGAATAAAGCGGAGTGGAATGGTTCCCTGTTGACTGACTCAAACATCCTCCTGATTCACACACAAACAGGACTGACCATGGTTGAGTTGGAAGCCTCGTCCCCAGCGCACACCAGCATCCCGCCTCTGTCTGGACTCTTGAAGATGGCGTTCTTGGTGAGCAGCTTGCAGGACGAGCCAGCGCTGAACGTCTGCACCAGAGAGCAGGAGCAGCTGGGCAGCTGACTGGAGTCCTGCTGAGGCGTCCTGTTCAACGCCATCAGGACGCAGCGCAGAGACGGGTTGGAGCGTCCTGCAGGAGAGACGGGAAACTCATGCCACACTTCAATTCAATACTTGTCTTGGTGCCATCAAGTTAAAAAGGCAATACACCTACAGAAACATACAGTACATAAAAGGACAATCACATAGACAATCATTCAACCAGTTAAAGCTGGAGAGACCGTGTGCTGTTGCAGCTTCCCAGAAAGTGTCATGTGCAACCTCATAAGTGCATTTAGATAAGTCCATGTAGCACAGGCGTCCTCTTGTCCTGCAGGTGTCTGAGCATCGAGGAGGACTGCTGTCACTCCAGCAGGAGGCGTGAGATCTCTTTCCAGAGGGCAGCAGGGTGGCAGGGATCAGCTGCTTCCTGTGCGGTGCTGATCCGAGTGGCGTAGTAGACAGAGGCCACAGACGGGATGCCACATCCTATGATTTTGCATGCGGTATGCACATTATGCTTTCACAGACTGAGTCTTCATCCAGTATATGTTTGTAGTTTGTTTCTGCGATCCTGTTGCACTAAATTCAAGTCTGCATATTCAGGATGAGAGGAGCAGCAAAAATAATGTGTATGCGTTCACATGACTTGATGACATCATCACGTCAGACTGGTGAGGGGCCAATCACACGGTGACGCATCGATAGAAATGAAACCATTGTTTTCTTATGGACCTCTCTTAAGCTGCACATCTTGTTTTTCTTGCAGTTTTTAGACGTGAATAAAAGTGGAAATGTTTTGAACTTTTCAGAATTGCACAGCTCTAACTATATTTTTCAGTATGCCGTGAAGCCACCACTTCTTTTTTATTGGCTTTTCTCTCCTCCAAACACTCCCACGTTCCACAAGCTGATCAGCCGTTTTGCCTGAAGCACCCTGCCAAGGGGCTTCAGTGTGGCTGGGCCTGTTGCGACCTGATCTGGGCCAGTGCTTGAATTGGGCCAGTACTCACCAGTACGCAGTACCGGGACTTCTGATTTTTACCCATCTACCGTTACTTCTTACAGCGTACCGCCACCTCATGACGCATCTAGGTACGCATATTGTAGTTCTTTTATCATGTTGTGGATACCTATAATAAGCTATGCAGTTGATGAATCTGTCTTCATTTTAGATCGACAAGATTCAGTTTAAAAGATCTTCGAGAGCTTGAGGGAGGATGCGGCTGCACTGTCTCTCCACACTTGCCGTCAGTCGAATGCATTTCAGGGCATACCGTAAATACTCTAATATAGCCTCAGCCAAAATCTTTGCGACGCGAACCTGACAATAAATGGGAAGCGTGGAAATAACGCTGCCTGTCGACACTTGCCCCGGCCTCCATTAGAGACCGGCCGTTATTTACCTCCGCCGTTATTTATGTACAGGGAGCAGAAATGGAAATCTCTCTCTCTCTCTCTCACTAGGGAAAGCAAGTTGAAAGACAGAGCAAACAAGCAAGCAGAAAGCAAGTAGCTACAATAAAACCACACATAGCTGCCATCTCACTGTAAATTGTATCCATTTAGACAAACAATATTTCCCTGTACAAAAATATGAACAAAATAAATTTGAAGATATGGATTGAAGTTTTTTTTTTTTTTTTACAGAGAAATGTGTGTGTGTGAAAATTATCAACTAGTATATGGTTTATCTAAGCAACTAGTATAGGGTTTATCTAGGTAAACCAGGCAAAAACACATGGTATCCATGAGAGCCACAAGCGCGCGTGCTGTGCAGTTGCTTTAGAGTAACTCTTTGTAGTAACTGGCACCTTTTTTATTCCAATTCAAGCACTGATCTGGGCCTTAAAAAAATTACCTCCACAGACTAAAAAGCAACAGAAATAGAGAAAAAGAAACCAAACCTTTAAGAAGATCCAGTGTGCTGTACACAGATGGTGAGATGTGAGCAACAAAGTGGCAGATAAGTTAGTACCACCTCGTGTTTGCACACTTCACTCACTCAGCAAGCTGCTGATGAATCAGCATTATTCATGCTGCACACGTCTCAGCGTGCTGCTCCTGAATGGTTTCATTACAAAGGCCTTTGTGCAGAGTCTGTTATTACCTCTCTAGTCACTGTATGAGCTACAGTCCATGGAGTGTGGACAAACACAGGAGTAGAGCTGTCAATTCTCCTCTAGAATACCATTTCACTATTCAAATTATTTTAGATTTAATGCTTAAATTAAGCCTATTTTAATATTTACTTCACTACACAGGCTGATAGGTTGCCAATGCCATTATCGGCAATGTGGTTGTTTTACTTCCTGTCCACTAGAGGGTGTTCAAAAACCTTTACCAATATATGAATTACCAACAGATGACAGCTTCCTAGATAAGTCATAATTAAGAAAGTAAAACAACCACGTTGCCATTTCCTGGGGATGCTGTGTCCCCCGTTGCCATGGCTACGCCCTCGTCGTTTCACCGTCAGCTGTACTTTCACGTTCTCACGTACATCCTGCTGTTGGTCTCATTCCAGATGAATCAGCTGATGGAGACGCAGGTCGATCTAGCTAGCAGATTTTATTAAAAATAAATTCAATAAAAAAAATGTAATGCTAATTTCAGGAAAAGTATGTAACACAGCCCTTGATATATCATATCTGGGCGGAATGCCGGTAAATTCTAGTAATAATAATAATACATTTTATTTATAGGCCCCTATCAGATCCCTCAAGGACCCCGTTCATTCAGGTAAAATAGGGATTTTGTGTGGTTTGAGTCCACGTGGTCGAGCTCTCACCTGGCCTGTAGGTGACCAGACAGTGTCGGCTCTCTGTCTCCACTTGGATGTCAGTGCAGCCGGCGGACTCCAGCGGCAGGACATGCGGTCTATACGTGGTCTCGTTGACCTGCTCCCAGAAACAGCCTCCCTCCAGAGAGCCAGCAATGAGCCCGCTGCAGGGAAATGTGCTGGAGGCCGCCCGCGGGACGTAGCACAGCGACGCCACCGGACACCTGCAAACATCAGTTCATGATGTGGGCACCTCACTGAGCCCTCTCAGACCACAGACACACTCAACCATCTAGAACTAAAAACACATCTGTTTGACCTTCCCTCCTCACTAGATATATCAGAGATGACCGAACATGGAATTTAAAGTAATGTTTCTATCAATTAAAAATGTTAAAAAGTACAACGTTGTTAAAGTTGTACTCATAAGATGTGAGATGCGTTGCTTCTAGCAGCCTCTCTGGCGGTAGATGGAACTGCAGGCAAGCCCTGCAGACCAACCACTGCTGACTGATGGAAAAAGATGAAACTCATTTAGAGTTTAGTGGGAATGTGGCCACAGACACAGAGATCCTATTTCTGGACAAAGCAGCAACAAGCACTTTCATTAATGGTCACATGATCAACCACCATTGTTTAAACTCACTCTTTGATAGAGAGGAATTTAGAAGAGAATTACATAGATGAAAATGTTGACTGACACTTTAATCTAAAACCTTTTTCCCAAACAGCCTCCTGACACTTCAGTAACAGTTCTGGTGGTACTGCAGCACGAGTGGCGGAAAGAGGCTTCCGAAACACAAAGACACTAAATGATAACAAATCCAGATGAACTTCTGTGAGAAGTTGAGGAGGGAAAGCTGCTCAAATCCGGAAAAACACCACAGTAACAGAAGAACAATCTGGTTGAGTTGAGGATCTTTGGTGGATTATGGGTTTGATGAATTAAAGGATGTTACGTGTGTGGGTTTTCCTGTTTGTCGTGTCCTGATCCAGGTACCGCCCTCACCAGCTGACTGGACAGGCTAAAAGCTGCAGGGATGAAAGCAGACGGGGGGTGGGCGGTGGGCCAGAGAGCCGAACAGGATCGGAGCTGTGTGGTGTACTTTTTTGACTAGAACGACTAACCCTCATACTCATTTTCATGAGACAGTGAGTCTAATTGTATCTGTCCTTTTGGTCAGTAATTAGAGCTGTGTTGTTATTGTCCTTGTTTTTTTTAAGACAGAAAACAGCTCAGAGTGGGACTGTGCATTTTGTGGTGTTGGATACCTTTCTAGTAGTAGTATGGGCATACTGTGCGTTTAGATCCCAGCGTTGCAGAACGAGTCATGTGTGTGTGTGTGTGTGTGTGTGTGTGTGTGTACCTGGAGCGGAGCGGCTGCAGCTCCTGGACGTGGGTGCTGGTGTCTCTGGTGTCGTAGACGAGCACGGAGCCATTGCTCAGACCTGCAAAGACGTAGTTGCTGTTGTCTAAACACCAGCAGCAGCTCCACACAGGCTTCCCCGTGTTGTAGGTCTGAACCACCGTGTTGGTCAGCAGACTGCAACACAAATACACAGTCCACAGGGGTTAAAGCAAACAAAACAACCTAAAGCCTGTGTGTGTGTGTGTGTGTGTGTGTGTGTGTGTGGATTGTCATCCTCCTGTGGCGGGGATACATCCACATTTATATAGAAATTATTATGGTGGGCCTTTTGACACTGCAATACCAACAAAGGTCAGTAGGTACACATGTAGCATTTAGGATACTTTTGATATCAAGTTTCGCTGCTAAGCTTTGTCCTTGACAAGATGACCAAGAATCACAAGGTGACATGTTATAAGAGAGTGTGAAATTCAGTCAGGCAATAAGATTTGATTCACAACCATTCAGTTGAGGGTAAATGAAAAAGGACATCGATTCACTTTTTAAACAGAATATGCACCATTTATTTTGTTAACAGTAAAGTGTTACAGCGAACTGTAGATAATACTGTTATTCTATATTGCAGCATTTACATACTTAATTTGTTCAAAATAAATAATGGTTAATATATGTGGGTCCTTTGTTCCCACAGCAATCACTCTTTAACAAGAGCTGTTGACATGTAGTGATTTATGATGTTGCTGTAACTTATGCTCTTGTTGTGATTTATGCTGTTGGTTTGTTGTGATTATTGTCTCCTGTCAGTGCCTGTGTCTGGTGCAAACTTATTTATTTATTGGTTGTTGTTGTAGTGTGTGTTGTACTGTGCCCTGTCTTCAGTATCAACTGTCCTGTTGATGTATGTTAATGTATGTATGTTGATGTAATTTAAATGTTGGGAAATAAATACGAAACAGAAAATACACAAGCACAGTGATCTATTTCTTTAGTTTTTAGTGGGTTTTGAGTCATCTGAGTAGACAGTTTTGTCAGGGAAGTTTTGTGTGGGTGAGGGGGAAAGCTTGAACGACAAAACGTTCACACCTGTATTTTCAAGTTAAACACACAGTCGTGGTGGTTGCTCCCGGTAACCGTGTTGTGTTGGGGAGTGTGAACAGCTGCTCTATGAGCGGGGTCTGGTTCATGACTGGTACCACTGGTTTACTGCTAGTTGCCACTCACTAGCTTTCTGAAGCACAATGTGCAGAAGCAAGCAGCTGCTTCCATTTAGAACATGAGAACATGGTTGGAGGTGTGAAATGACAATAACCTGGAGAAACTGCATGGTGAGATGTGACTGTGTGTACCTGGTCAATTTGATGGTGTTATCCAGAGCAGCAGACAGCAGCAGACTGTCATTCTGCCTGTTGAAGGACAGACCTCTGATCTGTTTGGCGTGGATGGGAACGTACTGGCTCGCCTTCATGTTGACAATGCTGACCTTCTTCACCCCGCAACCTGCAGGGGGAGACAGGAGGGGAACTTGTGAGGTCGTGGGCCAAATAAGTGGAAGACGCCAGCCCACCACAACACCACAGCAGTCTCCTCAGGACAGAGTTGTGGCGCCGGGCCAGTGAAGGCAACACAGCTGGACAGCGTAGTGTTGCTCTCAGAATCCATGAAATCCCTCTTCTGAGCACCTTTTAGAGAGAGCACTCAAGAGGGCGTCAAACTATTTAGAAGGAATATCAGCTGATCGGTGGCTGCAACCACACCTGTGACTTGATCAGAATGTGTTTTTAAACTTCGGCAAAGTCAACAGAAAAGAACATGAGACATTTAGAAAACTGTGTCAATGCTGTGTGCCTGCTGCCATGGACTACTACTGTTGATACTATTGCTTCTGTTAATGTCAACACTACTGTTAATGCTACTACTACTGTACTACCAACACCAAATGCAGTTTGAACCCAAGGGCCTGGGCTGCACAACATTTCTGCCTAAAAGCCTATTAAGACAGTTTTTTTTTCTCCACTGTCGCTGTAACGCTTGCTGCTGGTGATGTTGGGACTTTGAAATTGTATTAACTCTGAACATCATGAACGTATTCTAGTCCTGCTCAATGTGTTAAGTGTCCTGAGATGACTTCTGTTGTGATATGACACTATGAATAAAATTGAATTGAAAAACATTCGACTAAAAAGGAAAGTGCCTTCTGTTGTATGTCAGATGCAAACACTTTCCATCTTTATCAGATCAGCTGCCTGTTACACTGTAGACACTGCCTCTGGTGGCGTCTGCTGGTCATTACAACACATCACATCACATCAATGCAGCATGATAGAAGCATCACCCGAATGTGTCGATTAGCAAAATAAAAACGGACTAGATGGCGAATCAATCTCCTCACGACATTCAAGCTCCCCCTTCTGTGGATTTTATCAGGTTGAAAAAAGCTGTTTCTCATTATTGTGGTCGAGAAGTGAATAATAGAGCCCAATTAAGAATATACAGGAGGCAATTATAATATTATATATTTAAGGTAATTTGTTTATTCTTCACTAAAAAGGATGTTCACTAAAAAAAAGGTGCATCTCATCTGTGAGGCAATAAACATTTGTGTCTTAACAAAATATAAAATTATGTATGTTTTAGTGCTATTTAAAGCTGGGGTATGTAATGTTGGAAAGCTAGCAAGAGAGCTAGCAAGATTTGAAAATAGCACCTCCTCCGGCCTCCTCTAAGTCCCCCCCTCCCGTCAGTGAGTCCATCCAAGCTGATTTTTCCGGCATCAGCGAGACGTGAAGGCTGTGCACTCGTCATGTGAAAGCTGCTTAAGGATGAGCAGGAAGAAATGAGAGATCTCACCAGGCACCAGGGTGGAGTGAGGGGACGGCTGCGAGGCCAGCAGGCAGCTCAGAGGTTCACAGTAGGATAAAACCCTGCAGCCTCCGGCCTGAGACACCAGCACCGCCTTGGAGAAGCTGTACTGGGCCGTCCTGGAGCCCTCCGCCCTCTGAGGCAGGCCGAGGAGCAGGCTGGACGCAGATGAGGAGGAAGAGGAGGGAGCCGAGCTTCTGCCAGCCTGGGTCATCAGAGCCCTCAGCTCCTACAGAGAGGAGGAGGAGGAGGTGTTTTAATCAGGAAGAAGTAGAGACGTTAATCTCCAGCTACAAGAGAAGATGGATCCAAATTTATTTAAGTGTCCATATCCATCTTATACACTTTTGCATGTTAATACCAAACTCAAAAACCTGATTAGAAGGGCTGTGACTAGTTTATCCGTGTATTGGTGCTGAACCAATCAGTATTCAGTATTGTGACTTCGACACAATGCCCGGCCTAAATATCTCAATAGAGGCTTCCCCAAAAAAAACAACAACATGATAATAGATTCAGATGACATGCTGTGAGAAGTTTATGAGGGACAGCCACCACAGTAACTGTAGAAATCTCTGTGAGGCGTGTTGAAGGATAAGAAGAACTAAAAAGACCTGACCTTGTCCTTGATACTAATAAAATATTACCGCATATTTTTCAAAAAGAACATTTTAAATTGTTTACATTTAGGTCATTTAGCAGACGCTGTTATCCAAAGCGACTTACTTAAGTACATTTGTCAAAAGAAGGAAACAAAGAAAAGTTTTTTTTGGGGGGGGGGGGGGGGGGGGGGGGGGTCTGAACAGGTGAGTCTTGAGCCTTTATCGGAAGACGGCAAATGACTCTGCTGTCCTGACATTAGTCGGGAGGTCGTTCCACCACTGAGGCGTCAGAAGAGAGAAGAGTCTGGACTTTGCTGAGCGACATTTGTTTGATTTCAGCGATGGTGGTACCAGCCGGCCAGCTGAAGTAGAGGAGCGAAGTGCTCGCTTCGGGGCATGAGGTTTGACCAGTGTTTGAAGGTAGAAGGGTGCCGTTCCATTGATGGCCCTGAAGGCCAGTGTCATCGTCTTGAATTGGATGCGTGCTGCAACAGGGAGCCAGTGGAGGTCACGGAGGAGGGGGGTCACATGGGAGAATTTGGGTAGATTGAAGATAAGGCGTGCTGCAGTGTTCTGGATACGCTGCAATGGTTTAGTCGCAGAGGCCGGGAGTCCGGCCAGGAGAGAGTTGCAGTAGTCAAGGCGGGAGATGACCAGTGCTTGGACCAAGAGTTGCGTTGCATCCTTTGTGAGGAGGGTCCGAATCCTGCGGATATTGTAGAGGGCAAATCTGCAGGATCGGGCCACAGCAGTGATGTTGGGGGTGCAGGATAGTTGGTCATCAAGGATTACACCCATGTCCCTCGCAGTTGACGACGGCAATACTGTGATGCCCTCGACAGTGACCGACAGGTCCATGCGAGGGCAGTCTTTCCCTGGGATGAAGAGGAGTTCGGTTTTGTTCAGGTTAAGCTTGAGGTGATGTGCAGTTGTCCAGACAGAGATGTCAGCCAGACAGTCCGAGATGCGAGTTGCAATGTGAGTGTCAGAGGTTGGGGGAAAAGAGAGGAACAGCTGGGTGTCATCTGGTGTATAGTGAGAACAGAAGCGGTCCTAATACTGAGCCTTGAGGGACACCCATGTCCAGAGAACAGAGGTTCGCAGAGGTTCAGACAGCCAGGGAGGGGAGGGAGATCATCGCGCAGGTCGTGAGTATGAAGCTAGAACAGTCTCATAATTCATAAATGCACACAGAAATTCATAAATGCACAAAAAAAGATTTACAAATGTATTTGGGGATTTGTATATACATGTGACTCAAAACACATACATTTTCAATGCACACACAAATATGTTTCATTTCATATGTAAGTAAAAAATATTCACATATAAAAAACAAGATTCATAATCATATTTCCAATGCACACACAAATCTAAAAAAAAATCACAAATACATGAATGTTAAAGTATTTGCAATCTTCATCAAATACGCATTTGGGGCTTGTTACATTCATATATGAACTGTTGGACCTGTATTTACAAAGTGCTTTTCATTTGTAAACCTCCCTGCATTTGTGTGTGAAACTTTTGAGACTCCCCTGACGTGACTCTGATCCACAAAAGCGTTTTTTCTAAGAGGAGGTTGTCTGTAGCCAATCATATGTCTCCCTCCTTTACAGCCAATCACGTGAGTGTCTCCCCCACAAGGGGTGTTATGGCTGTGTTGGAAATGCCATACTACCGTACTGCCTACTACATACTCAACGTGTATGTACTGCATACTGCCTACTAAATTAACGTTTGAGTATGCTGCTGTTCACACTGAAGTATACACATCTCATACTACATTTTTTTTTGTTTTTTTACTTTATTGACATCTCGTCCTCATCTTCTCTCACGTAACCGAATCAATTAAGTTAGCGGTTCTAGCTCCCGTTTAATATTAATTACTTATCAAAATATAAAGCATGATTATTATTACAGTTAATTAAATATTTCTAAATATTTTTAAGTCAAATTACAACTGTCAAATGTTTTCTACAGTTTATATGCGCGCTCTCACGCTTTCCCTCTTTCTTCCTCTTCTTCACTCGCCATCTGAGTAGGATGTTAGTATGGCATTTCGAATCACTCCTCGTGGGGGAGACACTCACGTGATTGGCTGTAAAGGAGGGAGACATATGATTGGCTACAGACAACCTCCTCTTAGAAAAAACGCTTTTGTGGATCAGAGTCACGTCAGGGGAGTCTCAAAAGTTTCACACACAAATGCAGGGAGGTTTACAAATGAAAAGCACTTTGTAAATACAGGTCCAACAGTTCATATATGAATGTAACCAGCCCCAAATGCGTATTTGATGAAGATTGCGAATACTTTAACATTCATGTATTTGTGATTTTTTTTAGATTTGTGTGTGCATTGGAAATATGTTTATGAATCTTGTTTTTTATATGTGAATATTTTTTACTTACATATGAAATGAAACATATTTGTGTGTGCATTGAAAATGTATTTGTGTTTTGAGTCACATGTATATACAAATCCCCAAATACATTTGTAAATCTTTTTTGTGCATTTATGAATTTCTGTGTGCATTTATGAATTATGAGACTGTTCTAGCTCCATACAGAGAGTGTCCAAAGAAGAGGAGAGTGAGGACATCAGGATGGAGGAGGCTTCCTCAGTAGGCATTAAGGAGAACTGTTCTAAGGATGGTAGCGAGGAGATAACAGTTGAGGAGAGAGCGGAGGGAGAGAGGGATTTCAGGTTGCGGCGGCTGGTGACCGTTCAAGGCGTAGAGGGGAGGGATGTGGTGGGCTTCATGGGGATGGAGAAAGTCACAAAGTGGTGGTCGGACACGGTGAGCGGGGTAACAGAGAGTGCCGAGATGCCACAGGATCTTGTGAAGACAAGGTCAAGTTGGTTCCTGGCCCGGTGAGTGGGTGGAGAGGGGGAGAGCGTAAGGTCAAATGCGGAGAAGAAGTCAATCATTTCAGATGAATGCAGCTTTCCTGGATGGATGTTGAAGTCACCGAGGACGACGAGTGGTGTGCCATCATCAGGGGAGCAGCTCAGGAGGGCATCCATCTCATCCAAAAAGTCACCAAGAGGACCGGGTGGGCGATAGATCACTATGATGTTGAGCTTGAAAGGAAGAGTGACAGAGACGGCGTGGAATTCAAGTGTAGATCGGGGTAGGTGGTCCTGAGGAAGGACCTGGTTGGACCATCTTGGAAAGTATCATCCTTAATTAAGGGAGTTATAAATATAAATGTATGCTAATTATTTTATTTACTTTGGTCTTATTGCATTTTCTTTAGGGATGGGACGAAATATCGTTTGGCGAAATATCGCAATACAAAACGTGAAGATATGCATCGAGTTTGAAAAAAATGGATCGCGAAATGAAGACTAGATGGCACTGCCACATGATTTGTGTAGTATATAAATAATTTAGTGTGTGTGTGTTTGTGTGTATATGTGTGCGGCAGGCATACAGTCTATGGTGGCAGGTCACAGTCAGGTCACAGCGCATGCTCCAACAGTGTTGTTGCAGCACTGTACAGCAAGCTAACAAACATTAGCACTAACTACCTTGCCCTCAAACCACCGAACAATGGAGTCAAATGAGGTCGAAATTGAGGACGCTCCGCCTGGATACAGGTCATTTGTCTGGCAGTATTTTGGCTTTCTCATTAAAAAAGACAAAGACGGCAATAGAGTAACCGACAAGACTAAGACTGTATGTAAGCTATGCTATACACCACCGCCAACACAACAAACATGAACCACCACCTTCAACGTCACCATAAAAATGTGAAGACGGCCCCAGAGAAAACAAGCCTACCGAAGGGACAGCTGACCATGAAACAAGCACTGACACCAACTCTACCCCCGTCAAGTCCACGTGCAAAACAGATAACCAGGCTCATTGGCGAGTTCATAGCGGACTATATGGCTCCATTTAACATTGTAGAGAACAGAAAATTCATCCAAATGTTCAAGGTGCAGGAGCCCAAGTTTAAGATGCAATGCCGAGGACATTTTTCAGAGAAGGTAATCCCGGAAATTTACAATGAAACCAAACAAAGCGTGAAAGAGTGTCTCAAAAATGCCGACTGCATCGCCCTGACCACCGATGGCTGGACATCGCGTGCAACACAGAGTTATATCACCATAATGGAACAAGTCATCGACGAGAAATGGGAGAGTAAAAGCTTTGTGTTGCAAACTCGTGAGTTAAGTGAAAGTCATACTGGTGTTAACATAGCTCAGGTGTTGAGAAATGCAATGAGAGAGTGGGAGCTAACGAGGCCACAAACAGCCATCGCTTGTGTCACAGACAACACAAGCAATATGGACATTGCAGTGAGAGAGAGCGGTCTCCATCCTCACATCAAGTGCTTGGCGCACGTTGTGAATCTGGCCAGTAAGCGAAGCTTGGCTGTATCCCGCATTGTGCGCCTTCTTGGCCGTGAGCGAAGAGTAACTACATTCTTTCACAAGAGCACCACGGCCACCGCCGTCCTGGCCAACAAGCAAACCCAGTTGGAGCTGCCTTGGCATAAGCTCATCACCGATGTCCAGACCAGGTGGACTAGCACGTACGAAATGCTCGCGCGCTACCTGGAACAAGCAGCTGTCTCAGCAGCACTGAGCAGCCCAGAAATCCGAAGGAATGCGAGAGAAATCGACACCCTGGATAACACTGATATATCAGATGCAGAAGACATAGTGAAACTGCTTAAGCCACTGAAGACAGCCACAACAGTTGTCTGTGATGAGAAAGAGCGCACTGTTTCACTTCTAATGCCACTGAAGTACATTATCGAGCAAAGCATGTCACCAGACGAAAATGACACACAGACCATATCCAACATGAAAAGCGCATTCCTACTCTGTAATGATATGCTGCAGGAGTGCACAGCGCTTGTTTGTCTATGCCCGGATACGTGAAAAAGCTGCAGGAATTCATTTGCAACGCAACCAGGTAGATTAACTTTCATTTCAAAAAAAAATAGGTGTGCTGTGTGTGTGTGTGTAACTGTGTATGTATAGGCTACAGCCTATAATACAACCTATTTCCCATATCGATTGTTTTTTTTAATTAGCCGATCCGAGTGAATGAGTGAGAGAGATGTGTGTCCGTGTGAGTCTATCTCTCTGTGTGTGTGTATGTGTGTGTGTGAGAGGGGGAGTGAGGGATTGAAAGACAGAAATGTTTGAGCTAGCTTTTCTATTTCATTTTTTTTTAGATCAGTGACACTGATGACAGAACAACTAGGGCCAGTGCTTCAACACCAGGGGCAGCAGCAGCAGCAGAGCAGGCCGTGGTCATGATTGAGACAGCACAGGGAGCAGAGCAGAGCCAGGAAGACAGTGCAGTCCAGCAGAGGGATTGAAGTGGAGATACTCTCCTACAATAAATGGGATTCCTATCCCACTCAACAGTAGTCCACTTGAGTGGTGGAAAGTTAATGCATACCCCATACTTGCCCCCCTTGCCAAAGCCTACCTTTGCATTCCTGCTACGTCAGTGCCCAGTGAACGGGTCATTTCCACGGCAGGAAACATTGTGTGTGCTCAAAGATCACAACATGTTGATATGTTAGTTTTTCTGAAGAAGAACCAGTCCTAGGCCAGGGCCATGACTTAAGAGAGGCTGAGATAACTTAAACTAGGGTTAGAGCACAAAGGGAGTGTTCTTGTTTGTGTTTGAACTGTTGGGCCGTGTGTTTGTGCAACTGAAACAAAAATAAATAAGTGTAATTACGCAGTAATATTTTGTTTTGTTATATTGTTTTTTGATATCGTATCGTGACGTATCGTTTCGTGACCCTGGCATATCGAGGTGCATTGTATCGTGAGTTTAAGTGTATCGTCCCATCCCTAATTCTCTTTGCTTTTGCATTTATTGTTTCATCTCTTGTACCGTTTAATCAGTGTTTACACTTTACCTTTGTTTTGTTTTGCCTCACTGTTTGGCATTCTGGTCTTACACCGCCTCGCATCTCGTTTGTGCTTTGAATGTCGAAGCTCTTTGTTTACTCTGATTTTAAAAGGTGCTGTATAAAGTTATCATCATCAGCATCATGTTAAATGTGCAATGCTGGAGACAAAGAAACAATGACTTTTAAACCCCCAAGGATTGCATCAAACTGAAAATAACAATAAATAATAAAATTGGCAGTTTGAGGATGAGCGGTCATCAGTGATACCTGCAGCTCTTGTTGCGCTTGTCCATATTTGTTGGTAACCACCTGCAGTTTCAGTTTGTACTGAGCTGATTCCAGTTCAGCCTTCCTTCTCAAAGACTGTTCCTGCTTCAGAGACCTACACACACACACAGACACACACAGACACACACAAACAGTTTAATATAAATCCACCAACTATGACAGGACAAACACGTTAGTTACACAGTAAAAAGCTTGCTGCTATATGGTGGCCTATGGCCCACCACGCTCAAAGCTCAGATGAAGCTCAGTTTAGTATCAGATGAAAGCAGAATATCTCCGTCAGTCATCTACATGGAACTTATGAGTGAACATGGCTGCTGTCAGGTACAAACTTTATTTTGACACAATTCTTTCATTTCCATGTTACCCGAGAACATCTCAGTCAAAGCCATGAAAATCACCCCCCCCCCCCCGGAAACCCATGCCCTAGTGACTTGTATGCTTGGGATTTCTCGCTGGGAACATTGCGCGCAAGGTTTCTACAGTGTATTGGACAGTCACTGCCCCCAAATGCAAAACCCAGTTCAAATGAATGAGTCTCTGGAAACAAAAAACACTGCTCTTAAAGATCTCCGAAAATAAACAAAAAGGTGCTCAGTTTAAGTGAAAAAATTAACATCACTATGTCTCTCCTAACAGGGGATAGAGGTGTTGCTGGTGGACAAGAAACAACGACATTTGATGTTTGTACCACACCGCTAAACTGAATGGCTTTTAAACAACACCAGCATGTTAAATGTATAGATAAGTTATATTTACTTGTCCATGAAGCCCAAACCTTTGCCAACCACTGTTTCCAAATCGTCCAGGAGCTTGGCTGTGTATGAAACCTCCAAGAGAAAATATCACTCACATCTTTAAGGTCTCTTGCTCCGAGTTGTCCAGCGCTCTCAGCTTCGCCGCATACAGCAGGACGATATCTGATCGCTTTGCTTTCTTGTTGCACTGAAGAGAAACAACAGAATCTCATCAAAGCCCTGATGTGAGATGCAGGATAAGACCTTGGTGGGCGGGCGGGGAGTTAGGCCACTGACCTGTGGACATTTAGCAGACGGGCCTTGAGCTTTCAGCCAGCGCTGGATGCAGGTGAAGCCAAAGAGGTGTCCGCAGCGCAGAGCAGACAGGCGGTGCTCGCCAGCTGTTGTCCACGCTTCAAAGCAGATGGAACAGATGTCGCCTTCACCTTCTTCAGATGGCAACGGCTGGACAGAAGCAGAGCCTGCAGGGACCGGCTACACGTGGACACAATAATGGTTCCTTACATCAAACGGGAAGGGTTCATAATCATCATCGAGAGCTGCATTCACTGTATCTAGCAAAAGACATATCAGCTGGTTTCCCACCGGCAACTTCTATAAACTAACAAGAGGCAATGGAAAACAAGTGACAGGTTATAACATGTATTAGCATTATTAGGTCTCTATACGGTGACTATGCATTATTTATCGAGAGCTCGAGCAAAATTTGTGTTGTGTGAAACTACAGAACACAAGTAGAAGTGCTTCTGGATAGAAAAGGTCTGAACATTACCTTGACATTCTGATTTTGAGCTTCCGTCCTCTCGCCATCTGCAGCTGAACTGGAGTCTGAACAATGACAAGAAAACTGAACTCTCGGAACAAACCACGCATCAGTCTGTGCGAACCAGTGAACATGTGTGTGAGTGAAGTGGATGCTGGTCAGACTCACCGGTTGGACCGGCTTCCTGTGGTCCTGCGTGTTGGACAGACGCGTCGGAGCGAGAACTAGCTGGGACCGCGGGGTCAACGGGGTCAACGGGCTCCTGAGCAGAAGGCGTGGCTCCTTCACGCATCCCCTGTTCTCCCTCTCCTCCCTCGTCAGAATCGCTGACCTCGGTGGTGCTGCCAGAGTCTGGCTCAGCCACGCTGGCAGACGGCGCACGGAGCAGGAAGTCTGGAAAGCCTCTCGAGGATGCTGCAGTCTGGCTTGGGTAGTGCACTCGAAGGCCCTGCCTGCAGCCGCACACACATGTGGAACATCTCAGAGGAGACTAGATGATCTGAACTTACAGCCAAACTAGGCCTGAATTATTCACGTCCTACCCAGTATCGGAAACCTTCGAGGAAAACGGTGCCAAATGTCAGTGTTTTTTTTTTACAGTGGTTGGGCTGTTGTCTTAGAAGCAGAGACAACAAGACATACGGTACATTCACCTGCGAGCAACGATAAAGTATCAAAATAGTATCCTTGAGGTATCTGTATGGAGGTTTCAAGGTATTGTGTTGAAAATGTTCAAACGTATCCCCACTACGACTTTGCATGACTGAAGTTTCATCCTTCTTATATCATGTGACCTTTGTTCTGATGTTTACAGTTGCACTTCTATAAGAATGAGAGATGGGCATGTGACAGTGAGGCATACAAGAACATTGCTGTTGATAGACTTATAATAGGAATAGTTATAGGTATGTAGTCTGTAGTCCAGTTAGCCCACGGTTCAACACGTACCTCTGTTCTTTGGTTACGCTTTCAGTTCTGTTTCGGTACACATTGTGTGTGTAAGGAGAAAAAGATTAAGATTATTATTTGATTTGGTTGTGTAATTTATATACTTAAAAGTATGACAAAATGTACACTCTTCAATATTATGCTATGTTTGTTCATGGTTTAAGACATTAAAAGCTGCTTTCACCATGTTTAACTCACATTCAAGGACTTATTGCCTCTGTAACTACAACTGTGCTACATTTTAATGTTTTCGTAAGGCTTAATTTATCAGTAGCATTGAGTCACATGTAAGTCTTTGGTAAATGGTAAAAAAAAACACAATTGAATTGCCCTTCTGTGATGTTTACTAGTAGGCTGTTGGGACATACAGTACCAAAAACCCCACCAATATCGGGATTTTAAAAAATCACTGCGACAAATTGAGGCAAAACACCCTCCTGATTTTTTAATATGATTTTAACAAGAATATGATCTTTCCAAAAAAGTAAGTTTGGACCTGATACTTGTTGTCAGTTTTTTGGAATATGACTCTGAAGTTGGGCAAAGATGTGTTTACTTCCATATTTGAGCCTTTTATCTGCAAAAATGGGAGCTCAGCCACTCTTCAAATTTGCTACTTCATTTCGACAAGCTTCATTTTTAGTACCTACCATACTAGGTTATCATTGAGCTACATCCCTGATATTTCATGTCTGGAGGCTATTAGTTACAGATAAACACTGTAGAAATTTTGAAGGCCACAGGTGAGATAGTTTTCCAGGTATTGCTGTTTAAAAATGGCTTTTCAGAGTATGATGCCAAAAACCGTCTAAACTACCCTTCATTCAATGATGTTTCATGACAAAACTGTCGACAGTAGAGACCTAATATTTTGGATTTTTCCTATTAACAAGTGTGTCTCTATACTATCATTTTTTCAAGAAATTCTGTGATGGTCAGGGTGGGAAGATTTTCAGAAATTTGATGAAGTGACACGGAATGTCCCCTCTGTTAGGTCCAACTATCTGGGTCAGTGCTAGACTCTGTGCTTTAGCCAGTTCCACGTCGATGCCTTTCTGTTGTTTTATAAAAGTCAGGAATTACGTAAGTGCTGAAAAGCGTACCGTGGATCGAGTGTTCTGGGCTGCAAATCTTAAGCAATAAACGTCCCACAGCACTTGTTGTGTTCTTGTGTTTTTTTGCACCGGTACAATCGGCTTGTTGTCGGCATCAACAAGAGAAACTGTTTTAACTGCTCAGCCGTTCTGCTTCCAGGACGTTGGATATTTACTCGGCAGGGAGGCGTTTCCCCATCGCAGCATGTGAACTATGCTGTGTTCATGTGCTCCTCTAAAGCTCCGACATAGCCAATTCAGAGAGAAATACAAGGATGGAAACATGAAATTACGCGAAATTTAATTGCAAAACCGTAAATACCTCAATTCACAGGTGCGTATTGAAGCGTGCATGGTGTACGGTACGGTTTGTGAGCAATGTTTTTTTTTGTAAAACTGTCCAGCCTTAACCTGAACGGAGCTAAATTTAAAAAACAAATTAGACACAGCTATTTAAAATTACATATTTTCACTTCTCACACGTATGCATTGTGCCTTGGTTGCATGTACCTGAGTCTCCTCCGTAAGGGCGTCCCCTGAACGGCCGAATGTGTGGCTGCAGAGCCGCCCACTGCTCTCTGACTGAACGCCCAGGTGGCAGGAAGCCTGGGCGGCACACGGGCTGCTCCCCGTCCTCCTTCGTTGTCTTCGTCATCGTCCTCGTCGACCTCGGTGCTGCTGCCGGAGTCTGAAATGACGTGTGGCGCGTTGGCGTCCACTGCTGCAGCAGCGACTGCTGGCTGTCTGCTGCCTCCTCCCGGCATCTCCCCAGGGAAGTCCACCTCCATGGCCTCCATCTGCATGCAAGCACAGTGCCAAGCAACAGGGGTGAGATGGTTTAACAAAGTCAGTGCTCCTACGTCCTCTACAACTTTTAATTACTGCTCCGCAGAGCTGCAGTCAGTCATGGCACCTTTAGCCACCTTTAGTCCTCACCCCATATGTTCCCGTTTGAGTTGCTCAAAGTACTAATAGCAACAACTGACAGCCAACAAGCCAGCCATCTTGCTTCTTACTCCTCTCTGTTGAGTGGTTTTGGCTGTATCCACTGACCGTCGCTGGAACACGTTATCTTTAACGTATCGTCTCCCTTGCTCCAACATTACAGCTGTCAGATTGCAGGTGATGAGCTCAAAAAAAAAAGGATAACGCAAACATTCTACGGTCAGTGCTCAGGGTCAAATAGAAAATGTCAAACAAACAGATAGTAGACCAAATAGATAATAAAAAGATATGTCTCAGGGATGGCTCAGCAGTACAGTTGGTACCCCACGTAACAAAGATGTGTCCTCGCTGCAGGGCCCCAGGTTTGAGTCAGACCAGCCCCCAGTCATTCCCATGAGAGCTCCCCCTTTCACTCTCACTCAATAAAAGGCAAAAACGGACCAAAAATAAAAATAAAAAATGCTTGGGAAAGATGCCCAGGATTAACCATAATGTGGTCTGTTTGTTCAGGGTCCTCCTCTCCACCACAACGTCAAATGTTTCGGGTTTGAACCCCATTGGGTCATTCCGTGTCATTTCATCAAATGCCTCCCACCTGACCATCTCAGAATGTCCTGAAAAAATTCAAGTACAAAGACAAACTTGTTAATAGGACAAATCTGAAATATTAGGTCTGTACTGTCAAAAGTTTTGTCATGAAACATCATTGAATGAAGGGTAGTTAAGACGGTTTTTGGCATCATGCTCTGAAAAGCCATTTTTAAACAGCAATATCTGGAAAACTATCTCACCTGTGGCCTTCAAAATTTCGACAGTGTTTATCTGTTACTAATAGCCTCCAGACATGAAATATCAGGGGTGTAGCTCAATGCTAACCTAGTATGGTAGGTACTTAAAATGAGGCTTGTTGAAATAAAGTAGTACATTTGAAGAGTGGCTGAGCTCCCATTTTTGCAGATAAAAGACTTCTATCACTTCTGCCTCTATCTCTGGTGTTACCTTAAACATTCTACAAAATATGGTTTCTCTTAGATTATTAGTTTCACAGATATTAAGGCTCAAATATGGAAGTAAACACATCTTTGCCCAACTTCAGAGTCATATTCCAAAAAACTGACAACACGTATCAGGTCCAAACTTACTTATTTTGAAAGATCATATTCTTGTTAAAATCATATTAAAAAATTGGGAGGGTGTTTTGCCTCAATTTGTCGCAGTGATTTTTTAAAATCCTGATATTGGTGGGGTTTTTGTTGCCGTTTTTGGTACTGCATGTCCTAACAGCCTACTAATAAACATCACAGGAGGGCAATTCAATTGTGTTTTTTACCATTTACCTACGTGTGACTAAATGCTACTGATAAATTAAGTCTTATGAAAACATTAAAATGTAGCACAGTTGTAGTTACAGAGGGAATAAGTCCTTGGATGTGAGTTAAACATGCTGAAACCAGCTTTTAATGTCTTAAACCATGAACAAACATAGCATAATATTGAAGATTGTACATTTTTTCATACTTTAAGTACATACATTACAAAACCAAATCAAATAATCTTAATTTGAGCACAAATATTTTACATTACAGTAGAAAAGTCTCCAAAGTTTGATATTGAATAACAGTTTGTCTCTATGCTCACTATGAGGGATCACACATTTTTCATCTTTTAGATCCAATTCCTTCGTCACATTCATTAATTTGGCAGTCACTTTACAAATTGTCTAATGTACATCTCTGCTCTGTTGTGCTCATCTTTTTTGATGGCATACATGTGCCCAGTTTCTGTAGAGGGAACGTCAAATCCTGCAATTCTACCCTGCAGTGGGACATTGCACGTTTTCTCTTCTTGGCCAGTAGAAACTCTTGGCAGGGCCATGTGGGTGCATTAACTGAACCAGTACATCTTCATCTTGCTCTTAAACATCTCTAATACTTCCTATCCACCATTTCTGATCATACACAACTCACATATTGTCTCATAGTGAGCATAGAGACAAACTGTTATTCAATATCAAACTTTGGAGACTTTTGTACTGTAATGTAAAATCTTTATGCTCAAATTAAGATTATTATTTGATTTGTTTGTGTAATTTATATACTTAAAGTATGACAAAATGTACACTCTTCAATATTATGCTATCATATGTTTGTTCATGGTTTAAGACATTAAAAGCTGCTTTCACCATGTTTAACACGCATTCAAGGACTTATTGCCTCTGTAGCTACAACTGTGCTACATTTTAATGTTTTCATGAGGCTTAATTTATCAGTAGCATTTAGTCACATGTAAGTCTTTGATAAATGGTAAAAAACACAATTGAATTGCCCTGCTGTGATGTTTACTAGTAGGATATTAGGACATGCAGTACCAAAAACGGCCACAAAACCCCCACCAATATCAGGAATTTAAAAAATCACTGCGACAAAATGAGGCAAAACACCCTCCCAAATTTTTTATATGATTTTAACAAGAATATGATCTTTCAAAATAAGTAAGTTTGGACCTGATACGTGTTGTCAGTTTTTTGGAATATGACTCTGAAGTTGGGCAAAGATGTGTTTACTTCCATATTTGAGCCTTAATATCTGTGAAACTAATAATTTAAGAGAAACCATATTTTGTAGAATGTTTTAGCTAACACCAGAGATAGAGGCAGAAGTGATAGTTGTCTTTTATCTGCAAAAATGGGAGCTCAGCCACTCTTCAAATGTACTACTTTATTTCAACAAGCCACATTTTAAGTACCTACCATACTAGGTTATCATTGAGCTACACCTCTGATATTTCATTTCTGGAGGCTATAAGTAACAGATATACTCTGTAAAAATTTTGAAGGCCACAGGTGAGATAGTTTTCCAGATATTGCTGTTTAAAAATGGCTTTTCAGAGCTTGATGCCAAAAACCGTCTAAACTACCCTTCATTCAATGATGATTCATGAGAAACATATTGACAGTAGAGACCTAATATTTGGGATTTGTCCTATTAACAAGTTTGTCTTTGTATTGAATTTTTTCCGGACATTCTGAGATGGTCAGGTGGGAAGATTTTCAGAAATTTGATGAAATGACACGGAATGACCCCATTACGAAGTCAGTCTTCTTAATCATTTCTAAAGTCTGCTCCCCCAGCACACTAGAGAAGTACAGTGCACTGGACACAACAGACCGATAGAAGCCTTCCATCATCTTCTCAGCTTAGTCATGAAATGCTCATCCCCTTCTTAGAAACAGTCTCAGTGCTGGTCTTCCAGTTCAGGCAGTTCACCATGTGGACACCCAGAGTCCTGTACTGCGAAGCAGGATTTTGGGTTAGCAAGGTAACTTCAGGTTAACTCTTAATGGGTATATCGCCATGATAACTGATCATACGCACCAGTGATGTGTTGGTCCTTTCATGAGTGACCTGAACTCACTAATTTCTGTAATTTAACCTGACCGAGACTGGAACAGCGGAAATTAATAAAGACACAATGACATCCCATCTGCTTTCCCGCACCGAGTCCATGTCCAGTCTCCACTCACGCAGGTATCGGTGGTGAGCACACATTGCATCTTCTCGTGATTAGAGTAATTCAACCAATGACATTTTAGAGAAAGACCCTGATATAATAAAAATATTTTAGTTTGACTTGTAATCACTGCAGGAGTGCAGGCACCTGCTCTGGAGCAGGTTATGTTCAAAGATATGAGATCATACAAAAGCAAAGCCTACTGACCAATCAAAGCCTGATCTGCAGATACACGCCTTGTCGTCTCTCCAGTGGTCTCCTAACCTGGCCAGTCATCACAATCAGGCATGGGAGTCCTACTCTGGTAGGACTCCTTGCACTCCCTCAGCTTGTCCCTCAGGTCACGTTATACTCCTCACTTCTTGTATGTCCCTAGGCCTGAAGGCTTTTTATTATTATTATTATTATTATTATTATTATTATTATTATTATTAAGAAGTATTTTCAGGTCAGTGGTGACCCAGGGGTTTAAAACACGGGGAGCAGCGTACAGTCCAGGTCGGCAATACAAATTTGATGTATTATGTGATGCAGTCTGTCATAGTGTTGATGTCAGTGTAGTAAACAAAGTACATCCCAGTCTGTGAGCCCACAGTCCTGCAGAGCCTCATTAGGCCTGAGTCCACCTCCTCACAGTCCCAGTGGATGAAGGCTGCCATCGGACAGGAAGGACATGGTGTCAGCAGGACATGGTAGGGATCTTTTTATTGTGGGGTCGGTTAATTGGGCTTTTGAGGAGCTGTTTACATTCTGATACAATGTGTGGTAGTAGTAATGTTACTGCAGTAAAGGATGTGAATACTTCTTTTACCACTGCATATCATCTCTTAAACTGATAACCAGCCTTCAGTCATGGAGCCAAACTGACTGCACAGCAAGTTACACAAACTGCATGCTGTGATAAGTAGCCAGGCATCGGGGTTCAGCGGTGAGAATTCACCCCACTTTGTACGGATCTCTCTTTTAACTGTTCAATAAATTACTTTTGAAATGCATTAATCTACCGGTTACATTACGTTGAGTTCTACGGGGCCAAGTAATGCCTTCTGTGGCTAAGCACCGAACTTGAGACCGATGTCGCCGAGGCCTCCAAGCAAAAAGAGGGCAAATAGTCAGACTACTAATCGTAATCAGTTCACACTTTAGTGATCGTGGGTTTTGATGTTGTTCCTTACTATATAAGTTATACTAGAATGACAGAAATAATAACAATATTTCGATTATCCGTGCTGCTCCCTTGGTAACCACGGACGCTGGAGCTAAACTTAGCGAGCATTTGTGAAGTCGTGAGCCTGTTTAATACCTGGAATTACACATGTATTAAAGTCAGTGCATAACTCGTTACTGTGGATATAAATGGTGGTGCTGCTACAGTAGACATGCTTTAAAAAACAAGTCAGCTTGGTGGCAGCTAGTTAACGCTGCTAGTAGCTAGTTAGCTAACCGACCCGGGTTGTAGCATCAGCAGGCGGTGAGAAGCAGACTGCTAACTTACCTGTATGGAAGTGAAGCTTTAACAACTGCCGACCCCGCTCTGGTAGACAGCACAAGGTGAGAGCATGGCTCCACGAACTGAACGCGTCAGGTTGTGGGTGAGTTTGCGTGCTACTTCCAAGAGAGTTAAAGCAGTCGGTACCGCGGCCAGGGATCGAATCTCCCGGCGCCAACCTGCTCTGCCCGCCCCATCCTGCCGCGACGTCACCGTCAAAGATCGTATGTTAGAAAGATGAGTCACATGTTGGAACAGTTGGAAGTAATACAGCTTTTTCCGATTGCGGCGGTCACAACTGCAGCTGTGTAAAACTCTTAACAGTCTGCATCACCAACAGTCACCTGAGTAAACAGTTCACATCAGCTGCAAAACCAAAACACCGTGAACAATCGTCATGGCGACATCACACACTGTCAATCAGAACACACTGAGAGGAAAAACACTACCATCACACAAGTTAGACACTTTTCATCTTTACAGTTTGAATACTTTGAGTGACTTCACACAAATCAATATTTTCTTTAAAATTAAGAGTTAAAATGATTTCGCAACAAAATAATGGGCAGATACAATAACTTGTTTGCACAATTAATTGAATGGCCAGAGCAGTAACCAAACGACTATGGACCATCGCTGCAGGCATGGTCGGGATTCTGCAGGGGACCTCCGACATTCCATCCAGACCTGAGACATCCAGACCTGAGACATGCAGACCACAGACATCCAGACCTGAGACATGCAGACCTGTGCCTGATCTGAACGCTCCAACCAGGGGCGAGGCCAGGGGGGGAAAGGTTAGGACGATTCCAAGGGCCCGGCACTGACAGGGGGCCCTTTGAGGGGCTAATAATATTATTTTAATAATGTTGCCCTGTTTAGGCTTTTGAAATAAAATGTATAATTTCGTGTGTTAAAATAAATTGAAAATGGTTGTCGTTTTCTGTAACATTTTTATAACAACATTTCATGTTGTCATTTACCCCGTCCCCCCTCTCTTTTTGGTACAGTCTGATTCTGGAAATGTGTATGCTCAGAGCATGATCAGCTGTTCTGACGTGAGCGCTACCGCTGCTTGCAGGTGCTTGCAGTCGCTAAGCAGGACTGATGGGTCGTTAAGTGAAATGAACTATGAAGTCCGGCCACCAAAAGCGTAAAGAGAAGCAGCAGAAAGCTGAGAGGGAGAAAAAGGGCAGACAACTTGTCACTCAGTTTTTCCCAAAGAAAGGTATTAGTCACTCACCTTGGTGTTTACAATATGCTAGCGAATGATAGACCAACAGATTTCGTATTAACGTGGTTGGATTAGCCTATCAAGAGAACAATTTACAGTTAGCAGTGCAGTGCCATTTTATTTAAATTATCTACCTTTATTGCCACGGGAGATCAGATTAATATGTAATGTAGGTCTGCACAAAACTAGATGAACTTGTGTGATAAACTAGGCTAATATGCAAGATAAAATATTACATTATGCTGGTGCTAATAACCAGTTTCATAACTAATAAGGTGCCCTCAACATGCACAGATTCAGCCTCAGGAGGACACCTGCTCTCAATCCAAAACCCAGTTGAAGGAGAAGGAGGTGAGCAATACAATCCATAGATAAAGGCTTTAGGGTTAAAACAGGGTTTATACAGGGAGCAGCTACCAAGGTAGTTGGCCTATTAAAGTTTTGGTGATAACAGACAACAGGCTGAATTAGGCTGAAAAGACTGTTACCTTAAAATGGAAAATCCATGGTCACTAAAATAAATTTAAGATATTTATTTTCTTTCATGAGCAAAATTGTTAGGCTACTTAGTATGGAGTTCATTTAAATGCAATGTTAATGTGGTGAGAGAACTTGCATGCATCACTGTATCAGTATGGATTTATAACAGACTGTATTATGCACATTATGGATACTTCAGAGCCAGGTCCCTCTTCAGGCCATGATGCAGCAGCCAGAGAGGAGGAAATGAAGGAAACAGAGGAATTAATTTTGAAATCGTGATTACTGATAATGTTTGCCGGAGAGCTCTGGCTCTGAAGTATACATAATGTGCATCTATTATAAATCCGTACTGATACAGTGATGCATGCAAGTTGTTTCAACACATGAACATTTAGAATTAACTCCATACTAAGTAGCCTAACAATAGTTCCTCATGAAAGAAAAGAAATATCTTAAAGTCTAATTCTGACAGTGGTGCATTTAAAATGATGCCATCAAATGATGTTATCACCTAAACATGCTAGGTACATGATCACATTGCAGCATACCTTTTCGCAAAATAAGAGGGGGGGCCTAAAATTTTAATCTGTCATGGGGCCCAAGATTTCTGGCGGCGCCCCTGGCTCCAGCTATGCCAAATATGTAAGCAAGAACTGAGGAGAAAGCTGACAAGAAGATGGCAAAGCTGGAAAATAGACTGCAAATGGCTCAACTGCAGGCCTATGAACGGAAACTACACCATCAGGGCAGAGGAAGGCAGATGGGGCAGGGCTCATGGATGGACTTTTCAAAAACACCGCTCACCACACCTGTCACCACTGTGGAAGTTCACTGGATTAAAGACTGTCCCAAAAAAAAAAAAAAAAAAACTCAGAAGAATGGCAATTCTGACCAGAGGACAGGAGTTATAGTAACAAATCCAGGAACAAGAGGGAGAAGGACACATGGGAGAGGAGGTTGGTGACTAAGCAGAGAGACGGAACAGGGACTGGACATGGGTGAGCAAAACACAAAGACAAACACACACCAGTGAAAATAGGCATTTTCAGGGTGTGATTTTTGACCGAACTGCTCCTTTTGTATGAATACACATGGGATTTGAAGTGTGATCATCCTCACTCTGTTGTTCAACAGCTAACAACCTTTGCAATGCAAATCGTAAAGGGGGGGAGGTTACACACAGATACATTGACAATTAACATTGCACTGAATGCATCACACTCACAGCTGATGAAGATTTTGAGACACAATGGCTTAGAGGATATAAGTCAGATTTGTTAACTGGTGATCATTTATTTTGGGGTAGCTCCAGTATTTGGATTGCTCATGGAGCATGGAGTTGTCGCATGTCCAGATTCACCTTGTTGCACACCTATCTTTCCAGTAAAAAGGCACCTCAAGAAAAACAACCAGCGGTCTTGCAATTTGTTTGGGATATGAGAGCAGAGAACAACGCGGTTTATGCCAGAGCTCCATTGGTTTCTGACCCACACACAATTATGTCACAGTTCGTTCTTGGACACACACCAGAGCCGCGATGGGCTACTGAGACAAAAGGTCTTAAAACATCCTTGCAAGAGTAAAATTATGCAGTAGGTCGACAATTCACTTTGGTTTTCAGAAAGTGAACAGGCATGCCTGGCTGACACAGTGGCACTGCTAAAGGTTTTAGCAGCACAAGGCCACAAAGTCAGCCTCTCAAAAATGTAGTGGGTAAAACAGGAAGTAACCCTCCTAGGCCACATTGTTTCCCATAAGGGTTTAAAAAAAAAAAAAAACTAACTGATAATCGGATCCAAGCCATCTTTAAAATTATGCTGAGATGGCACAGCCTCTGCAGAGCATGACACATGATCATGGACTGACAAACACACGGACTTGGACAACGACGGACATGCCAGCTTTGTTAAGCTTGTATAAACCCTGACTGCCGCCCTGACCTTGGGCTGACCCGACTCAGAGCAACCTTTTGACACAGACTGTTTGTAAAAAGAAAGAATGAATGTCATCGCTAAATCTTTTTGTTCCTCAGGTAGTTGCATCCATCCTCCCGGAGTGGAGAATGAGCCACCTCACTCCAGCACAGATGATGCATTACCATAATGTTTTGCTCTCACTCCCTAATGTCACTATAACCTGATGCATTGCACTTAACCAGCAAGCCTTTTGTCTACAGCAGTGGATGGTGAGCCACACGACTGCATGGCGGCAATTGTGGAAACCTGCTCACCACGACCCATTCAAAAAACAATGTAAAATGTGAAAATGCCTAACCTTTCTTCCTAAATAACACCTCCTCTCTCCTCCAAAGGGCAACCTGGGTTTGCAAAGATGTTTGTTACAGTGCCTGGCTAGATAGAAACAGCTGACAGTTCCTAGTGTACACGGGACTTCTCTAACCACTCACAAACATTTTGTTCTAAAGTTTACTTTTCCCAAAGTGCTTAGTGTGCCTCAGACCCATGTCGGGAGAAGACAAGGGGCCCTAGTTTCGTAGACCAGCGCAGGGTGGCGCAGCCGGCGCAGTGCAAGTTTCGACCCGCGCAGCCTTGCGCACCGTCAGTTTGGCAGTTTGGTGGATCGCCTGCGCCAAGATGGGTGTGGCGGCGCAGCAGGGGGAGGCGTCACAGATTCAGCTTGGCGTAGCGGAAGTTTCGTGGCAAAAAGCCTCGCCGAGACTGCGCTGAAAGCTCGCCAGCTCCGACCTGGTCTACTTTCAGCGCAAGGCGCAAGGCGTAAATAAAGTCCATTGATTCAATGCGAATCACAGCTGGCGGATCGGAAGTTTGGCGGACCGGCGCGCAGTGCGTACACGTCACCGAGACCTCACAGGCAGGTTTCCACAGTTCCAGGCACATTTAAATGCAATAAATAATCACAACAAACACTTTTTAATGCAACTAATTGAATCAACACGTGAATTTATATCTATATAGATTGTCCCGTCACATCTGACGTCAGATCAAAGGCGGATGGCACGCGTAACGGAAACTCAGCCTCTCGGACCAAAACATCTCCCTCTCTCTCTCCTGTTTCTTATAATATGGACATTGTTATTATTATGATACACGCGCACAGCGCGTGATGCGCGTGGTGGGAGCGGCGGCGCTGCTTCTGTCATCGGGTTGTCAAGTGACGGAACTTGCACTGAACCTCCCCTAACGCATTAAAGGAGAGGAGAGGAGCTCATTTGATTGGTGAAGATCTGAATCGGCTGTATTAATCCCAGTCCACGCCTCGTCTCCTCCCCGTCTCCCACTCACGCCTTATTCTCCTCCCTCTTTCCCACTTGCGCCGGTGGGCGAGACGGGAGGTGTGCCTGCGTGAGCCTGCGCGGTGCACGAAACTTGCAAAGTTCAGGCGGACACGCCCTGTCGGCGTGGCGCAGGTGCGCTGAAAGCTGACTGCGCCTGGTCTACGAAACTAGGGCCCAAGGAATCTAGCCAACTTATGCTATGCTTGACTACTGCATTAACCTCTCCAACTCTCAAGTCTGTCCACACACAGGTCAGAGCAGCCCTACCAACCCCCTTGCAAGGACCACTACAGCCTGGAGGGTGGTGATAAAAGACTGCAGGAGACGTGGCTGGAGGGAACCACGCTGGACAGGACCATTTCTGGTACTCCTGATAACCAACACGACTGTGAAGATAGCAGAGAGAGCCACGTGGGTCCACGCCAGCCACTGCAGGAAGGAGCCACCACTCAAGGCAGAGATCCGGACGGGGGGAACAGACCCGACAACCCTACAAGGACGAGAAGAAGACCCAGCAAAAAAACACAGGAGCGACTGCTGTGATGCCGACGGACAACAATGGCTGTGTGACTAATTTGGTCCGTGGGGAACAGTGGTGGTCCAGTTTTCCACCCGTCTTGATGGTGCTCTGTACACTTCTGCGGACCGGCATTTGTGCTCCGACGTGCATAACAACGCCGATGAAGCAGGAAGGATAGTTGAGCAGTACGTTCAGCTCCGCACCACGGCTTGGGATAAGAAGGAACACTCTTGAAGAGGAAGAAAACAGGATCCCGATCATTGAACAATCGTATCACCTGACCGAAAGAAATAAAATTGTATAACACGTAATACGAATCCGGCAACTTATATTAGTAACGATTTAGATTTCTGTAACCCCAATGTGATCCTTTTATGACAGTACCTATTGATTGTTGATTTAATTGTTTGATTTACAAAGTAATCAAAAGGGGGGAACGTGAGGGAAATTCCTAATTAATCATGTATCTCTGTCTGTCCTCAATGCGTATTGCAGGACCATTTGTCACCAGGGGCGTCGCCAAACAAGCCCATTGATAAGGATAAGGAGGTTAAGACAATGACCCTTTGATCAAACACAACATCTGGGGACACCTGGAACGGGGGCTGCAGGATGTCAGACCTGTATGTAAATCCAACTGCATTATAAGTGCCAACAGAAACAGTGACTCTTCAGTCATTCCTGCGTCGCACTGGGGATGGCTCATGCTGCAGCATTAAAAGATCTTCAGATTCGGATATTATGTCTACTGGTATTTCATTGCCAACTCTCACCTGCACTAGACTAAACTGGTATTTCAGTTGCAACGACACATCCAATGAGCCCCAGAAATGATCTCACCCCCTTCTTAGTAGAGGGTGGCTGGCAGCAGCGGATGGCGTCCACTTTATTGACCTGGGGTTGGATTGTGCCACCTCCCAGTACATAACCCAGGTAGCACACCTGTGACCTAGCGAGCTGGCACTTGCTAGCATTGACCACCAGACCTGCCCGGCGGATACGCTGAAAGACGTCATCAAGATGTCGAAGGTGTTCAACATCGTCAATATATGCTGCAGTGTAGTCCTCAGCGCCCCTCAGCACCTGATCCATCAGGCGTTGGAAGGTCGCTGCAGCTCCGTGTAGTCCAAAGGGCCTGACCCGGAACTGGAACAGGCCGGATGGAGCTCTGAAAGCAGTCAGCTCCAGTGCTTGTTGAGACAGTGGGACCTGCCAGTACCCCTACACAAATCTAAAGTGCTGAGGTACTTTGCCTTTCCAAGACGCTCCACCAACTCGTCCACACAGGGCCTGGGGTAGGGGTCAAATGCAGAGATGTTGTTCAGCTTGGAAAAGTCGACACAGAAGCGGAGTCCTCCGTCCTTCTTAGGCACCAGCACCATGGGACTGCACCACTCACTCTGCGATGGCTCAATCACACCCATCTCCAGCATGGCCTGGACCTCCTGTTTCAGCACGGTGATCAGTCATGCTAGAACCCTGGTAGCGGTCTGCCGGATGGGGCCTGGGGAGGTCAGTCTGATGTTGTGGGTGGTGAGGTTGGTCCGCCCTGGCTCATCCCTGAAGAGGCCCCTGGGGATGATATGCAGCAGGTCAGGTGGGTAGTGGTTGGGTAGGTGGATTCCCCACCAGCAGTGGGAAAATACTGCTCAGCCGGTTCTTCCTCCTGCTCCACTGTTCGTGCCCACAGCTGGTCTTGGATGGAGGTTGGTCGGTCAATCCACAGCTTTATTTTAAAAAAAAAATGTTTTATTAACCTTTATTTATACAGGTAAAATCTCATTGAGACCCAGGGTCTCTTTTACAAGAGAGACCTATTCCAGGGAGGCAGCAGCAAAACACAAAGTTACAGACAACTGAACATACAGGAGACACAACACGGAATACAAACATTAAAGTAGTATAGTGCAAACTACAAAGTGCAAAGAAGAATAGGACTGGTTAAGTACATGTGCAGACCTCCACAGACTGTCTCATCAGCTTTCCTACCAGCAATTTGAATTCCCCTAAAGGAATAAAGCTGGACAGGTTCAGCCTCTGCTGTAGCATGCTCCAGGTTGCAGGTGCAGCATAAGAGAACGCCTTCTTGCCAAGTTCAGTACGGACTGACGGGATGGCAACCGAGATGATTCTAGGGACCGGAGGCTGCGATCGGACTGTTTCCGTGTCAAGTATGTGGACAAATAGGAGGGGAGCACTCCGATGATGGATTTATGGATAAATAGATACCAGTGAGTGGTTCTGCGCATGGAAAGTGAAGACCAGTTTGTGAGAGAGTACAATGTACAGTGTTGTGTGAGGGGTTTACAACCAGTTATGAATCTCAAGGCCCCGTAATACGCGGCATCTAGCAGTTGCAAGGAGTGAGCAGGGGCATTAATATTTATAACATCACCATAATCCAGGAGTGGCAAGAAAGTGGTGGCAACAATATGTTTTCTGGCTTTAAAAGAGAAACAGGCTTTGTTTCTGAAGAAAAACCCAAGCTTTAACTTCTTTCTTCAGTAACTGGTCAACATGACATTTAAAAGAAAGGCTATCATCCACTGTGATGCCTAGATATTTGTAAGTGGCCCCAGACTCAATGGGAGTACCCTGAGCAGACGTAATACGGGGTAGAACCGCAGGCACCTTCTTTTTATTTGAAAATAACATAAACTTAGTTTTACCTGCATTTAGAACTAGCCTGAGATGAGACAATTGCTCCTGAATTGCGTCAAATGCAGACTGCAATTCTGTGAACACCTGGGCAACAGAAGATGCACAGCAATAGACAACGGTGTCATCAGCATAAAGATGTACAGATGCATTAATATTTTTACCCACCTCATGTTTAAGTTGTCTGTGGTCTGTGATAAATAGTACTCTCGTTTAGCTTCCCTAATAGCGCTAGTGCAGCTGTTACGTGCTTGCCGAAAAAGTAACCAGTCAGCCTCAAGCCTCGACTTCCTTGCATTGGCCCAGAGCTTGTTTCTCCTGTGTAAGAGAGCCGTCAGTTCAGCAGTGAACCAGGGGCTCTCTCGTCCCTTCACCCTGAACCGACGAAGAGGAGCATGTTTGTCCATAAAATAACTAAAACTGTCATAAAAGTATTCCCATGCAAGATTTAAATCATTAATTAATAAAATACGATCCCAGTTAAAATGAGAAAGATCATGAAGAAAAGCTTGTTCAACAAAGTGCTTAAGGCTTCTTTTAAGAACAATACGAGGTTTAGTGTAAGGGATTTTAGTGTCCCTAACAGCACCGATCACACAGTGATCACCCAGATCATTGGCAAAAACTGCTGTAGCAGAATATTTATGTGGCATGTTGGTAATTAAAAGATCAATAAGAGAAGATTTGGTTGGGCATTTGGGGTTAAGACGCGTGGGGCTTTCAATGACACTGGTGAAGTCCAGTCCCAATCAAAATCACCCACCAGAACAATTTCTTTGAATTTCAGTATAGATAACTGTTGCATTAAAGAGGATTATGTCCCTGCAGTGGCAGAGGGGGGCCTATAGCAACCAACAATAGTTAGGTGTTGACCACCAGACAAAGCAATACTTAAGGCTAAGATTTCAAACTGTTTACCAATAGATTTGGCAAGTAAGACTTGTGCAGCAAGACTGGATCTGACATAAATTGCCACTCTACCGGCCTTCTGAGGACGATCAGAACGAAATATATTAAAACCCCCAATTGCTACATCTTTGTCTAAAACAGATTTAGAAAGCCAGGTCATGTAAATGACAATTACATCTGCACCGGTCGACTCAACCCAAATTTTCAGCATATCCATTTTCATGTTAGAAAGCAGACTGGGAGCATTTACATGTATGATATGCAGACCAGACATATTTTTAAAATCTGATGGCGTGTTACATGTAGCTGGAGGACCAGGATTTGGATGAATACCAGATAGCAGAAGAAGCATAAAGACAAGACATTTCCGCTTAATGCTCAGACTAATTGGGCCATTACGGGAATTAATAGTGTTTGGCCTACCTCTTATGGCACCTGTGTAGTTCCATAGGGAGAACGCATTGGGAAACGGCAAATATCCAAACCGCCGAGACATGGGGGAAAAACGTATCGAGCAATGTCTACGTGCAGTAGCCAATCAGCTGGCTCAGGACCAAGTGAGGAGGTTGCACCACTTGTGATGGTCAGCTGCGGGCAAAAAGAGTCTGAGTTCCCGACCGCAGGACCGCCAAGATGCCAAGCCATGGCGAGGCAAAGAACGGGGGCCAAATCACCATGAGAGCGGCTAAGGGGCAGGTCAGATGACAAAAGTGAGCGGTAAAAAGCTCCCGGCGTTAGCTCAGCCGATGTGGACCAGGAATGGGAGCTTGCTGTGTTTGGCTCCTCGGGTCCTGGTGTCAGCGGCGGCGGCCCGTGGTGTTTGGGGCCTCGGGTCCCGGTATCAGCGGTGGCAGCTCGCTGTGTTTTGCTCCTCGGGTCCCGGTGTCAGCGGGGTCGGCTCGCGGTGTTTGGCTCCTCGGGACCTGGTGACAGCTGCGGTGGCTCGCGGTGTTTGGCTCCTCAGGTCCCGGTGTCAGCCGCGGTGGGTTGCCGTGTTTGGCTCCTCGGGTTGCCGTGTTTGGCTCCTCAGGTCCCAGTATCAGCCGCGGCGGCTCGTGGTGTTTGGCTCCTCGGGCGTTTGGCTCAGGTGTGTAAGCACTCAGTGACAAATTATCAAATTGACATGGCAGATCTGCTTTGGGCGGCGTCTTCCTGGCATAGCAATTCCGTAGGTCACCTCTCCAACCCTGCGAAGCACCTCGAACGGACCTTGCCACTTTGCCAGCAGACTTCTCAGAAGACAGTAACAACAGCAGCACCATTTGTCCGGATACGAAGATGCGACTGCGAGCAGTTCGGTCATACCGTGTCTTCTGCCGTATTTGTGCCTGTGCCAGGCTGTTGGCCATGGAGCTCAGCTGGTTCAGCTTCTCCCTCATCCACAGGACATAGCCCGCGATGTTGGATAGCTGGCGTGGAGCGTCCCCCTCCAAGCTCTCACGAAGGATGTCAAGCGGGCCTCTCACCTCCCGCCCGAACAACAGCTCGAAAGGGGAGAACCCGGTGGATGCCTATGGAACTTCTCTGCAGGAAAACAGAAGATAGGGGAGCCACTGGTCCCAGTCGGCCCCCGAGTCAGACATAAACTTCCTTAACATGGCTTTCAAAGTCTGGTTGACCAGTCCATCAGTCTGCGGGTGGTACGGTGTGGTTTTAATGCCCTGTATCCCTAACAGAGTGTATAGTAAGAACTATTTTAATCCAGAGAACCGTTTTTGGAAGAAAGAGGTCTTCAGGGATTGTTGAAAGCATGGGTATAAGGTCCTGTGTCACCAGGGAATACTTCCTAATAACACTTACCAATAATGGTGCAAAATACAATTCCTACTGATACAAATACTTTTCAAATGCTTTTTTTCTGTTTATTTGTTTTTTTCTTCTTCTCCAGATCCTGTTGATCAAACTGCAACATAATTGCCCATCTTGGGATTTGAACACCTGCCAGCCAGTCTAAAGTCACTGGCAGCATTGACTGAGCTAACCAGCTAGCTGCATTGAATCATCAGGTCCACCATACTAATCTATTACCTTACACATTCTGATCAGACATACAAATAAGAAACTGAAATGTTCTGTTACCAATTTATTTTCACAACCATTAATTATAAGAAAGCAAGACCTTCATCAGCAAATCTTGTTGATCCAGGCAAAGATTAGCTGTGACTGGGATTTTAACCCCCACCCTCCAAATCTAAAGCCTGTACCATTACTCACTGAGCTATCCAGCAGAATGTGTAGATCAGGGACTCCTCTGACTTGCCACACTCACCCACACAGCCAGGTTGTCCTTCATGTCAGTGGTCAGACAGAGGGAGCTGATCATGTGTCTGTTTAGCTCTGTCTGTACAAACTGTGACTTCTGCTTTTAGGTCACAGGTTCAATTCCCATGTTGACAGATATCATACCTTGCTGGTTGCACTTTCTGACAATTAGCTCAGTTGGCTAGGAGCTGGTTCTTGGTGCCAGATGATGTGGGTTCAAGCTCCAGCAAGGGTAATAATGGTAAAACATCAAAATACCTTCTAGGCTGTATGAAACAAATGTACAAAATTTTAAAGTCATGGTAGATGATGTTTGACAAAAACATATCAGAATTTTACCTTAAACACTGATTTTTGACTGTGAATGGCTTAGTCAATTTGTGAAGCCACAGTTGAGTTGCCACTAGCTCAGTGCGATAGACATTGGTCTTTGGTTCCAGAAATTGTGGATTTCAGCCTCAACTGGTGCAAAATGTGCAACATTACAATGTGAACTGTCTTGCCTTCCTATTCTCCTGTTTGTTGCTCAGAATTGCCAAAAGTTGCCAAAGAAAAAAAAAGGGTTTTGTTACACTACTCCCTTCTTCAGGAGGAAATGACACTCAGCAAAGAAGCAGCAAGGGGAATTGAACCCTGGGTCCCTACAGCAAGGATATAACCCCTCTTTCTGGGGCATTTAAGTGAGCTATACTACTCACTGGACAAAGGCTTTTGAAAGTTTGTTACAAGTCAGGTGATCTAGAGATACAGTTTGAAGTTGTGAGTTCAAGGCCTGGTTGATGCAGAGTGACCATGTTAATGCCTACTGAGGTGATGTGTGGATTAGTGACAGACAATTTGAAAAATATTAAACACTTATTTTACAGACAATTTTACTCATGTATTTGTCTCCTCCTCATACTTTTTCATGATCGGCCTAATCCCATGGCTGCTGTACCCTGCTTACTGGCTTAGTCAAGTTGTGAAGCTGCACATAAGTTTAGTGATAAAGGAAGGTCTTTGATGTCAGAGGCCAAGCCTTAACTGATGTTAAAAAAAAAAAATCATATTGTAATGCTGACTTTGGGGCTACTGCATCAGGGTTTGTTGATGCTAGGAATTGAACCTTGATCTCCCAGGGGAAAGGGCAAGGTTTGGTGTGTTGGGCCTGGGAGCTGGCCCAATGGTGGCATGGATTGCACCATATAGTCTGGTCTTCACCCTCTACAAACCAGGTGTGACATACCAATAGTGATTACTGTGAACAGAACAGAACAAAGAAGAACAGAACAAAGAGGTACAGAAGAAACTTCAGAGAATCAAGGTGAGCTAAATATAATATCTTATTTCAGCATTCTTGACCCTAGCTGAGGACTTTTATGGTGAAAGGTGGACTAAACATTTGTTTCTTGTTATGTTTTGTTCGTTTGCTTGCTTGTTTGTTTTCTTGTAGAAATGACTTACACAGTTTGGACGAAAGCTGACGCGTGCCATTGGCTTGAAAAAGAGGGCTTTGCCGAGATTTCCATTATTGTTACAATACGTAACATTTTGAGTACTTGTTACATAACACTGAAAAGTATTTTAACATTATTTAAATCAATGTGAAAACTTTGTGGGGTTCCCTCACTTTCTCATGATTCTGTTCCACTGTCATGATAACTACATACAGTATGTACTCTGATTCCTTTCATTGGACCATGCATTATTTTATTGTTTGTAGCTTACAATAAGGCGAAGTAAATGCACCTTGGATTGATGGAACTAAAACTCTTTTTTTGTCTCCCCTTTATGCCATGTCACCGTTGCTGGAGATTCTCCCCCGGGACCTACACAGCCTGTTCTGTTGGACTATCTTTAAATAAATATTTTTCTCATTAAAATGTTTTGTTCAATGTCAACATGATAAATGACCACAATATAACATGAACTAAACTGATCTGTAGAATACAATATGGTTGTTTATAGAACCCTTAGAGGACAAGACAGTTATTTGTGAAAACCTTTGAAAAGGGAGTTTTTAGAACCCCGTGTGAGGTCTAGAAGAAACCCTTGAAACATAAAATTGTTCTTGTTGGAACTCCTTTTGTAGGTTGTAGATGAAACCCTTGAAAAATGAAAGGGTTCTTAGTGGAATTCCCTGTGTGGGTTCTAGATGAAACCCTTGAAATACGAAAGGGTTCTTAGTGGAACTCCCTGTGTGGGTTCTAGATAAAGCCCTTGAAAAATGAAAGGGTTCTTAGTTGAACTCCCTGTGTGGGTTCTAGACGTAACCCTTGAAAAATGAAAGGGTTCTTAGTGGAACTCCCTGCGTGGGTTCTTTGTAGAACCTCTCATGGGGGGTTCTGGGTGGAACCTTACGCACACAGTTCTAGGTATAACCCTTTATGTGGGGTTCTCGGTAGAACCCTCCAAACGGGTTCCAGGTGGAACCTTTATAAAAGGTTCTACCTGGAGCCAAAAAGGGTTCTCCTATGAGGACAAGCCGAAGAACCTTATATGGTTCTACTTAGCACTTTTATTTCTAAGAGCGTAGTCTCTGCTGTCGTCCACATTCATCGCTACGCAGCTCTGGCTTTTCCTTTTAACAGGGGTACAAGGTGCAAAGCCCAGCTGTCGAGAGTCCAATTACTGGCTAATGCAAGTCTTTTGAATGTGGTTAAATAATGTTCAATGTCTTCATCCTCTTCATAGGGTGGCATCCTTAGAGCTTTCCACCCTACGTGTGCTGGAGGTAAATGCATGCCAAGGGTGGAAGTGTTCAATGAGGAGCTTTGCATTCCGGACCCAGGTTCTTGAACTGCTGCTGATAGGGGGGCAGGTTGCCTGAGGAGCCCCTCTTGCACAGTAGTGGGGCGGGAGTTGGGTGGGTTGATTTCCTGCAATTCTGCAAGTGACTGCCGTACTGATTGCATGTCATCCGACTCTTCTTTCACCAGACGCTGTAGTTGCTGGAACTGGTGCTCTATTGCTCTCCAACACTGGTCTTGGCGTCGAGCCTCTGCATCCACTTGGTCCTGTTGTACACGCTGTATATATATATATACACATTTGCTCTTACTTTACTTTAAAAATTCGGATCTCTTTACAAATAAACAAAACATGCAAAATGAAAACAAAGTGTAGCGTGGTTATTGGTTACCTATGAAATGGGAAAGGAAATATATTATTGACGATCGCCCCTGCAGTTTTGATATTTATCTGGTGCACACGCTCTAAACAGCTGCAGGAGTAACAGAGGTGAAATATGACTTATGAACCGGTTAATGTGGAGGATGGTAACAGACTATAAACAGAGGAGAACTAAAAATACTGTAACTCCCGTTCAGTCAATCATGACACAAGGTGTTCCTCTCACAGGCATTTATTCTCTTCAGTCGAGGAATTGTTAAGAAAAGTTCACAGGTCGACGAATGTCGTAAGAACTAAATAAAATAAACATAAATAAACAATTAAATTCACGTAACACAGAGCGAGTTACGAAGCACAATATAAACAATGATAATACATAAACATACCTCATTGGCCTTCTTAACTAAACGGAGTTAAGGACACTTTATTCTTCTTCTTTCATCTGCTTCTTTCATACCGGACTTATTGACCGCTGCTCACTTCAAGCATGGTAAAGGTAAAGTGCGTCAACACAAAACGACGTGAGCACTGACACCGGCGGACATTGGTTCCGCTACAATAAACAGTTCCTTTTACACACAATTACATCCATGTAAAATAACAAAAATATATTCCCTTATTTAAACTTAAATTATTCACATTTTATTCATATTTTAACTACCAATTATTTATTAATTATTTAAATGAACTTAAATAGTATAACTGACTTTGATGGCAGCTACACTCCCACCAAATCACTGGTGATTTCTCTAATGAACTTAAGATAAAGATTCAAATAATAATTCAGATAATGTTTATGATATTTGGTGTGAGGAAAGGCAGTGAGACAACAAGGCTGCATTACTCAGATTCCAGCAGGGTGACTGTCTTGTGGATTGGTCTAACAAGGTAAACTGGCTTGTTGAGTCGCTTTCCTTGGTCATCCAAAGTTGAGTCACTGATAAGCAACTGCACCTTCCTCACACATCCATCTTCACCAGGGTACACTTCAGTGACCTTGGCCAGTTTCCACTCATTTCGTGGTGCAAGGTCATCTTGTATTATCACTACATCGTTGACTCTTGCATTCCGATGTGTCTTGTTCCATTTTGTCTCTGTTGCAGGTTTAACAGGTACTCTTTTTTCCATCTCGACCAGAATTCATTGGCCAAATGTTGCACTCTCCGCCATCTTTTGCGAAGATAAAGGTCTTCTTTCACAAACTCTCCAGGTGGTGGCAGGATTATGGAAGACTTCATCGTCAGGATGTGATTGGGCGTGAGCGGCTGCGGCCCAGTTGGATCATTGAGTAAATGTGCTGTTAAAGGTCGGCTATTTATAATCGCCATGACTTCATATAGATAAGTTCTCAAAGACGAACTGTCAAGTCTTTGGGAGGACTGATCCAAAATGGATGTCAACACACTTCGTATTGTCCTGATTTGCCTTTCACAGGCTCCGCCCATATGGCTGGCGGATGGAGGATTCATGACAAACTCGCAGCCCAGTTGCTTGAAGCACTCTTGCTTCATCTCCTTCACAGCTTCCAGGAACTCACTTTTCGCACCAATAAAATTGGTTCCTTGGTCGGATCGAAGTTGTCGCACATTTCCACGTACAGCGATGAAGGTCCGAAGTGCATTAATAAAGGCGTCTGTTGTCATGTCATCAAGTATGTGCACAGCACGAGAACACATACAAGTGAACAGCAAACCGTAGCGCTTCAGCTCTCTCCGACCCTCCTTGACATAGAATGGACCAAAACAGTCCATCCCACAATAAGTAAAGGGTGGAGTTGTTTCCATGCATTCACGAGGTAAATCTGACATTTTCTGTTCTTCTGTAGAACGTCTGAACTTTCTACAGTTCACACATTTGTAAATTTAGGACGACACAGCATGATTACATCCAATTATCCAGATGCCGTTTGACCGTAGTGCATTCATTGTTATGCCACGCCCTTGGTGGTGCACTTGCTGATGATAGTGCTTGATCAGTAAGGTCGATATGTGGCTAGACTTCGGCACGACTGCTGGATGCTTGATGTGAGGATGTAAAGCTGCATGTTCAAGTCGACCTCCCACTCTGAGGATGCCCCGTTCATCCAAGAAAGGATTCAATCGGTGCAGCTTGCTGGTCTTATTCTTAGCTGTGATCTCCTTCTTAGATTGAAGATTTTGGATTTCCTCTGAGAAGGTTGACTGTTGGACAATACCAATGATGGTAAGTTCTGCCTCCTTTCTCTCTTCGAGACTTGTGGCTTCATTGGTTCTGGATACCAACCCTTTAAGCTCTTTGATCCACCGCACAAGTCTGGCGATGGCTTGGACTAACCTTGTCCAGCTGGAGAACTTAAGGAAGCGATCGAGCAGTGAATCTTCTGTTGTTAAGGTCTTGTACACAAAAGCTTTACGCACTTCTGGGTCTTCAACTGCAATTTCTCCCACCTTAGTATCTCCACTGGGAAGCCCGTCACACCAGAGAAAGCTTGGACCCGTGAACCAGTTGGAAGCAATGAGCTCCTTTGACTTAAGACCCCGAGATGCGTGGTCTGCGGGATTTTCTTCAGAGGCCACATATCTCCATTGACTTGGATCGGTACTTTCCTTTATTCGCTGAATGCGATTTGCCACAAATACTTGGAATCTTCTGGCCTCGTTGTTGACATATCCAAGTACGACTCTTGAGTCCGTCCAGAAGATTTCCTGGGCTCCTTCGAGCTCCAACTCTTTTCTGAGCAAGTCACTGGTGCGAACAGCAACAACAGCTGCTGAAAGCTCGAGTCTTGGTACTGTAGTGACCTTCGTGGGGGCCACTCTGGCCTTACCCATGACCAGCGAACAGTGGATTTGTCCTGTTGCACTAACTGCTCTCAGGTAAGTGCATTCTCCATATCCGGTGACACTCGCGTCCGAGAAATGATGGAGTTTGTGTCTTTGGACTTCACCGAAGCTTGCTGGGAGATAACATCTTTGAGTCTTAACATCAGCTAGATTCTGTAGGTCCAACAACCAAGATTCCCACTGTGACCGAAGATCGTCAGATAGTGGTTCATCCCATCCGGTTTTCTCTCGGCACATCTGCTGGAGTATTTGCTTCCCGACAAGTATGAAAGGCGTTACGAAGCCGAGTGGGTCGTAAACAGATGCTACCGTTGACAAGACGCCTCTTCTAGAAAGCAGGCGTTCACTCACCACTACTCTGAAGAGGAACTGATCTGAAGAGATGCACCACCTAACACCTAGGGCTCTCTCAATCAGTGGCTCACTCAAGGCTAAGTCTTGATGTTGTGCCTTTTCTGCACACTCTTCTCTGGGAAGTGATGCAAGTACCTCCTGACGATTGGAAACGAACTTGTGGATGCGTAGCTTGCCAGCGCTGCAGAGCTGCCTGGCCTCTCTAATCAGCTGTATCGCTTCGTTATCTGATGACACACCCGTCAGACCGTCATCCACATAAAAGTTCCTTTCTACAAAGCGGATGCTTGCTTCACTGAAACGACCCTGTCCTTGAGCTGCAATGTGCTTGAGGCCGTAGTTTGCACAGCCTGGCGATGAGGCGGCCCCAAACAGGTGCACTCGCATACGATAGACTGATGGTTGGGCTTGAAAGTTTCCATCTTCCCACCATAGGAATCTCAAATAGTCCTGGTCTTCTGTTCTGACATGAAACTGATGGAACATACGTTCAATATCGCACATCACTGCTACAGGACCCTTGCGAAACCGGCAGAGGACACCAACCAAATTGTTCGTCAGTTCTGGCCCAGTAAGCAGATGGTCGTTCAATGATACGCCTTCAAACTTCGCTGAACAGTCAAACACGACTCTTATCTTCCCTGGTTTCTGTGGGTGGTACACCCCATGGTGCGGGATGTACCAAGCAGGGCTATTATTTACATCTTCCATTGAAACCTTCTCAGCGTCTCCGCGAGATATTGTTTCACTCATGAAGGCTACGTAGTCCTTATGGTATTGTTTGTCCTTTTCAAATCTTCTTCTCAAACATTTCAGACGATGCTCTGCACATTTCCTATTGTCTGGAAGATTCGGCCTGCCTTCTTTAAATGGCAAGGGCATTTCACAGTGACCGTCTGCTTTGATCCTGATTCCTTCCTCCATTATTGATAGGAAGCGGAGATCCTCTTGAGAGATGTGAGCATCTTCTACAGCTCTTTCGTTGAAGTCAGACTCAAGTGCTTTTATCACATCTGGTGGAGTGATGACTTCTTTTACTTGTGTTCGACATATGTACCGGACTTCACTTGTCAGATTAGCAGGCGACTGCTGATAAGGTGTCACTTGTCTCACAACAACTGTGTGGCTGCTTCCGAACGCATCACCGTAGTCGACACAGGGATTCACACCGCCGACGATACTCCAGCCAAGGTCCGTTCTTTGGGCAAATGGCTCATTGTCTTTGCCAGCCACAACCTCTCTTGGTAGCAGGGCTTGAGAACAATTGTAACCTATAAGCAGGCCAACATCACATTCAATTAAAGGAGCAATCTCTTCAGCAAGGTGCTCTAGGTGAGGCCATGCTCTTGCTGTCTTAGGTGTAGGAATATGACTTAGATTGACAGGAATAAACTCTCTTGTGTAAGTTACTGGGAGAGGGATTTTCTTTGATGAATAAAAGCCTCTAACTTGCAAACCAGTTAGCTTCTGACTTGAAATGACTGTACTTCTGGATGCAAGCGTTGACAGTTTCAATTGCACAGGCTCCCTTTGAACATCCAGAATGTCAGCCTTTTCTTGCAAAACAAAGGTGGTATCACTTTGATTGTCCAAAAGTGCATATAAGAGAACTTCACTGTCTGGGTTACTTGTTGTGGATAACCATACTGGCATAACCGAGGAGGTATGGGTGCTCTTCATATCTTGTACGACTCGGTGAGAAGTTGCCTCCCTCAATGTTGCATCAGTTGGTTTAGACTCTGTTCTTTCCTTTGACCTTTCTTTCTCTTTTGAGTGTTTCACACCGTCTTTTCTTTCGTAGTCCCGATATTCTTTCTTTCTGTCCTCCTTAGCTCGATCTTCGTGTAAGCATGTTGGATGCTTCCTTTTGCATGTGTCGCAGACACTCCTCTTTTCACAGTTCTTTGAAAGGTGTCCTGTTTTCAAACATCCAAAACACATTTTATTTGTTTGCACAAATTTGACTCTTTCTGTAATTGACTTGTCCATGAACCTTCGACATGTATGAATGCTATGGTTTGACTTCTCACAAAATACACAACCTTTAACATCTGAGTTTTCTTCAGAGCTGCTTGCTAGCACTTTTACATCGACGCTTCGTGTCTTTGGTGTCTTCATCTTTTCAACATCATTAGACTTCAGAGCATGAAGAGAGGTCACAGGGCTACAGGCTATCTTAGCTTCCTTTGCGACAAACCCAACAAACTGACTGAAGCTGGGGAATGTCTTAGCTTCTTCTTCAATCTCAATTACCTTTCTGTTCCATCTGGCTATCAACCAATCAGGAAGTTTGGTAAGTACCCTTTGGTTTTCACCACAGTCATTTAGGACTTGGAGACCTTTAATCTCAGACATTGCTGCTTCACAGCCTCGAAGAAAGTCTGAGAACTCTCTGAGTTCAACACTATCCTTGGGTCCTATCTTTGGCCATGAGGTGAGCTTATCCCTGAAAGCTTTAGCGATCATGAATGAGCTTCCGTATCTTTCTTCCAGGACGTTCCACGCTGAATAGTAAGCTGCATCCGTGCCTATCAGAAAATAACTCTCAATGGCTTTCTTTGCAGGTCCGCCGACATACTTACGGAGGTAGTAGACCTTCTCATTCACTGGAATGTGTTTCCTTCCTATCAGAGTTTGAAAAGACATCTTCCAGTCCTTATACCTTAGCGGGTCTCCACTGAAGACATAAGGCTCTGGTAAAGGCAGACGGCTTGCATTGATTGACTCTGCTATTGCACTGGCAAGTGATGTAGTGCTATGCTCTTGATGGGCGTTAATAGCAGGCTGCTCCCTTGTGGCAGTTTGTGTTAACACAGCAGGTTGTACATGTGCACCAGTTTGTGTTATATGATGCATTGGGTGACTTCTTGGTTTAGATACAGGTTTCTCTTGCTTGGGCTTGCAGTCGTGGAGCAAATCTGATATCTCTTGATCTGAGTCTACTTCTTGTTGATAGACTTGCAGTCTTGCCTTTGCAGCATTCATCTTCTTGACTGTCTTTAAGCGCTCTATCTGCATGCGCTTCTCTTCTAAAGCATTTTGCCTTGCAGCATTTTCAGCTTCCTGTAATGCAAGTCTCTGTCTGTTCTCATTTTCAAGTGTTTCAAGCTCTTGTTTCTCATGTTCCATTTCTTGTAAAACTTCCAAAGTGGCTTGAGTTGCAGCTAACTCCGCTGCAGCTTCTTTTACCTTTGCAGAGGACAGACTTGAACGTTTTGAACTTAAGCTTGAACTCTTTGTAGACTTAACTCCTTGAGAGTCCACATTAGATCTCTGGGATGCTGCAGATAAAAGCACTGAGCCAGTCTCAACCCAGTATGCTTGATCACTTTTAGAGTCTTTATCTGTCTCTTCGTTCAGATCCCATTGCTAGATCTTTCTTGTGAGAGCATCACATGTGTCTACTCGACGGCGAGTCTCTCCATCAGGTGCCTTGTGTTGACGTAAGTCTTCATAGGCTTGTTTTACATCTGTTGAAGCATGGTCAACTTTAGTCATGTGGTCTTGCAGTATCTCATTGGGAAGGGATCCGTCATGTGCTCTTTTAGCCTCCCTCACAAGAGATTTCCATTTCTTGTAAGTAGTTGTGAAACTGTTCAAAAGCCTTTTAGATTTGTTGTCTTGGAGTTCTTGACCCTTTTCAGTCAGTGTTCTGTTTCTCTGACTTCTTCTTGGTCCTTCTTGTGCAGCAGCTTGTTTCTCAACACCAACCTCACTATCTTGTAATGAAATTGTGTTTAAATTTGCTTCAATAAGATGTATAGACTGCTGTTCTACTTCTATAGCTTCAATATTACCATGATACACAGCCATGTTCAGAATTGTTTGAGTTAACCTTACTTGTAATTTTTGATTTAGTTACCCTTTAAATGTAACTGAAACTAGTTACGTTGACTAGCTTAGCTTGAAGATTACAAGTTAGTATAGCTGTTAAATTGCAATAAAAATACAAATTTCAACTAACCTAACCCTTTTTAACCTTTAAATTTAACCAACAATTTTTTACAGTGTCTTAATGTTTCAAAATCGCTTTCACAATACAAATGAACTTATTTCCACTTGCAATTAATTATATCACTTATTTTTAACTTTAGCAGCGGCAAAGAATGACTCTTTAAATGTCAAAACACTTCCAATGGTTAAATAATAAACGAATATGATGAAATCAGAAATTACTTGCTTGTTATCATGTACATAACATCAGAAAACTTAACCTTTCAGCACTTATAGAGCCCCTTATAAGCAGTTGATAAGCTTTACCTCTTAACATCCAACTTGTTTTGAATGCATTACTTGTTGTAAGCTTGATCACTTGGTGCTCTTGGACTCTGTTTGCTGCTTGCTTGAGTTACCGGCATGTGCACAGTCTTATTTTCTCGGCGCTAGCGTGCGTTGCAACTCTCTTGCAGCTCCGTCCACGGCGGGCGTGCACATCGTCTTTCCACCTCACGTCGGACAGGCTGTTCTCGGCGCTAGCATGCGTTGCAACTCTCTTGCAGCTCCGTCCACGGCGGGCGCGCACATCGTCTTTCCACCTCACGTCGGACAGGCTGAGTTCTTACTGTAACTCCCGTTCAGTCAATCATGACACAAGGTGTTCCTCTCACAGGCATTTATTCTCTTCAGTTGAGGAAATGTCAAGAAAAGTTCACAGGTCGACGAATGTCGTAAGAACTAAATAAAATAAACATAAATAAACAATTAAATTCACGTAACACAGAGCGAGTTACGAAGCACAATATAAACAATGATAATACATAAACATACCTCATTGGCCTTCTTAACTAAACGGAGTTAAGGACACTTTATTCTTCTTCTTTCATCTGCTTCTTTCATACCGGACTTATTGACCGCTGCTCACTTCAAGCATGGTAAAGGTAAAGTGCGTCAACACAAAACGACGTGAGCACTGACACCGGCGGACATTGGTTCCGCTACAATAAACAGTTCCTTTTACACACAATTACATCCATGTAAAATAACAAAAATATATTCCCTTATTTAAACTTAAATTATTCACATTTTAACTACCAATTATTTATTAATTATTTAAATGAACTTAAATAGTATAACTGACTTTGATGGCAGCTACAAATACAGCAACATAAACACAGTATTTTAATGAAGGCAGCCATGCCATCAAAAAAGATGAGCACAACAGAGCAGAGATGTACATTAGACAATTTGTAAAGTGACTGCCAAATTAATGAATGTGATGAAGGAATTGGATTTAAAAGATGAAAAAATGTTTGATCCCTCAAAGTGAGCATAGAGACAAGCTGTTATTCAATATCAATTGCTTTGGAGACTTTTGTACTGTAATATAAAATTAATGTAATGTGATTTGGTTGTGTAATGTATATACTTAAAGGGATAGTTCGGAATTTTGGACATAAGACCTATTTTCCAACTCAGCCGGTGTGTTCGAGACGTCTGGAGACATTTTCAAGAAATTTCATTCAGTTCTTCTAGTTGCCGAGTTCGCTTATGCTATGGCTAGCGCAAGTCAATCGTTCTAGTTAGCATGGTATTTAAAACACTCATACCGACTCCACAGTGCATCCGAGGCAAATCAATTAAAACACTAGACTGTCGATGTACATATCTGTGTTGATAGAATAATATTCGAAACAAAACTAACCTTGCATTGCATGAATCATCCATTTTTTTTGAGGGACTAGTTTCTCAGCAGCAGCAGAACCCAAACCTCTGTTCCGTCCGGAGAACCGTAAACCCTTGGAGGCCTTGCAGGGAATCCCTCCGGTAAATACACACCTGAACACCGCCGAATTGTTGGCCCTTATGCCCCCAAGGCTGTCTGAAAAGCGCTTGGACCTCACACAAACACCGGGCAGCACACGGCCACGCGAATCCACACATGCGGACTCTCCGTCAGACTCAAAACTCTAAGAGGTGCCGCCCGAAATACTCCCCGTAAATAGGCAATTGAACTCGGGCAGAAATCGGGCCGAATAATCGGGCCTCATGCCCTCAGACCTGGGTGAAAAACGCTTGGACCTCACGCAAACACCGGGCAGCCCACGGGCCAGCCAACCCACAACTACGCACTGCGAACCCGGAACTCTGCTCGGTCCGTAGACCTGTAAACCCTCGGCCGCATTGCGGGGGATTCCCTCCTGGCACCACCAGTCTCCGTTTGTCCGGTCCCGGTTCTCAGCTCCAGCGGGGGCTATCTCAGTCTCCACAGACGCTCGTTCACGTTCTGCCCTTTGAGCATCCCTCTCGCGCAATTCTTCCTCTGTATATTCAGGCTTGTACAGGTACGGTTGGGTTTGGGTGGGAAAAAAGTCCTCATCAGTCTTCAAAAGTTTCAGTATATTTCCAAAAGTGGCCATTTCTGTGAGATTGAAGAAACTAGCACTGCAGGCTACTCTGTGTCTGTAGCAATGACAGCAGGTAAACAAACTATTATAGAACCAGTAACTTATAAGTGCTAGGTGATATCAGTCCGCCGCTGCCATAGCCTACTAGGAAGTATGACACGCTGCTGCTGAGACATAGATCCTTAAAAATGCAAGGTTGGTTTTATTTCAAACATTCTATCAACACAGATATGTACATCGATAGTCTGCCGTTACAATTGATTTGCCTCGGGGTGCACTGTGGAGTGGACAAGACTGTTTTTAATGCCTGTCTAGAACCATTGACTTGTGCTAGCAATAGCACAAGCGAACTTGGCAACTAGAAGAACTGAATGAAATTTCTTGAAAACGTCTCCACGACTTGTGTCCTTGTGTCTTATGTCCAAAATTCCGAACTATCCCTTTAACCAAATCTTTTAGTACCCCCATATCTGAGACATTCAACTCAGCTTTCATCTCCCTCTGGTTTTTGATCAAGTCGTCTTTGGTTCGATTGTGTCATTTAACCTAGCCACCTCCTCAATGTGAACCTGCACATGGTTCAGGAGTATCTCTTGTTCCTTTCCATTTGGATGGCTTCGTCTTTTTGTTCAAGCTCTAGCCGTCACCCCTCTTCTACCATTGAGCTGATCCCAGCTGTCATTGGGCGAAAGCAGGGTAAACCCTGGGCAGGACGGCAGTCTATCACAGCGCTAACATGTATAGACAGACAGGTAACCAGTCTATCACAGGGCTAACATGTAGAGACAGACAGGTTCCCATCCTGCAATTCCTGGAGAACCCGGAGAGAACCCACGCTAACACAGGGAGGACATGCAAACTCCACACAGAAGGAACCCAAACCTGGAATCGAACCCTGGACCCGCTTGCTGTGAGGCGACTGTGCTACCCACTACACCACCATGCAGCTTAAAGTAAACTTGCCAATAGTAAATTAAGATGAACTATTAGATCTTTAACAACTTGCATGAGGCGCAGAGGTGATCAGGAAGGAGGTGTTCTCACTGTTGTATACTGTAATTATGAACAAAGGGAACTCCATGTGGTTGGACTGCAGTCGGCTAAACACACAGGAGCAAGAACGTTTAGAGTCATGACATGAACATTTATTCAGACATCAATAAGAGCAGCGAGACAGACGAATAAAAGAATAAACGGGTGCAGAAAAACCATCAGCAACCGTAGAATATTTTCATCATTTAAAACAACGCTCTGCTTCAGTGAAGACTTCATTGTTAAAAACTTGGGTTTCTGAAGAGTCCAACAGCAGAGACCATCAGATCCAGGTCTTCAGGGGGATCTGGTTCAGAAGGACAGGTTGATGAGTGGAGCGTTGTTGCCCCTCTTGTCTTCTGGACTCCACTTGATGAGCGGAGAGCTCAGGTCGATCAGCTGCTGAAGCAAATAAAGACACCTTGTATTTAAAGATCCCCCTTTTAAGAAAAAATAATAAAGACAACAATAATACCTATATACACAAAAACTTAAATTAAATTATGTCAACACAAGATGTCTCCTACTTCACTCAAGTCCATTCTCGGTTTAAAAGGACAGTTCTCCCCAAAATCCAAAATACATAGTTTTCCTCCTACCTATAGTACCGTTTGTCAATACAGATTGTTTTGGCGTGAGTTGCCTACCTTTGCAGATATCAGCCAGAGGGATGAGCATCCCAAAATATACATATTTGAAAAACTTAGTTTCATGAAGGAACCAATTTCATTCAACCAAAGTACACCTGCAAAGCACATCAGCGTGCAGACGGAAAGATGAATCTACTAACGGAAGAGATGCTTGTGACAGATCGAGAACATTAATGGCATCGTCTTGGCTGAGCTGTGACATTAGCTGGCTCAGTGGTGCTTGGTGAGCTGCGTATACATCATCATTTTCTTTGGCGCTTTGAGCACCAGAAGCAAAGTGCCATCTAGTTCCGTTAGGATGCAGACATCTTTACAATCAATATCACCAACACTCGGCAAGTCACACGAAAACAAGGAGGGTTTACCCCTTAAACCAGGGGTCTCAAACTCAAACTGTCTTGGGGCCGCTGATGGTCTTGTCATCTGATAGGAGTGTCAACATCTACTTCTCATCCTGCTCTCTGTGTTCAGAGCAGTGATGACGTTTCATGTTGTATTCCTGTAGGATCGCCACTTTTCCCCCCCACATATCGGGCACGTATCATTTCCCCTGAACTCCACAACAAAACACTACAGCATCCATCTTTGTTGAAACAGTGTGTTCCCAGTCCACCTCTCTTTCTGCTGGGAAAGACACATCTTTGCTGTTTGTGGTGAAACAAAGGAAGATACAGTCCCACATGTAGTGCTGGGCGGTATGACCAAAAATTTATATCACGGTATTTTTCAAAATTATATCGGTTTCACAGTATTTGGCGTTTTTTTTTCTTTTTCAAGCACGACTGGGTGTTAACCTCATTTTCTAAGAATTTAGAGAATAATTACTGCAGCAAATTGGCTTGGAATGACATATTTTACTGTCATGAGGAGTGAATATTGTAGAAAAACATAATGTCCACACTAGTATTAATGATGTGAAGGAATCAGAATTCATCACTGTTGCAGTCAAAATACAGAACCCTTTATTGTGCAAGTTTTGCAACTTGAAAAAACATATTTTGTAAACCAACTGTCTACACAATGTAAATAATACGTCTCCTGTAACTGTAAAAATTAAGACTTCTTTATCCACTGAACATAAATTAAGGCAACATCCATAAATAATATTAAACCAAATAAATAGAAAAAATACATTTTTAAAATGTTTGCTTTTCTTGTCGTAGGCAGGTGTTACAACCAAAAACGTAATAACAGCCAATAACGTAATAATTTTGGCCATTTCAAATGTAATAAAGCCAATAGTGTAATAATGTGCCAATAATGTAATAAAACTTTTGAGCCAATAACGTAATAACTTTTTGCCGATAATGTAATAAGGCATTACACTATTGGCTGGTTATTACGTTATTGGCCTGGTATTAAAAAAAACCTTTTAAAATGTAATAACTGGTGCCAATGATGTAATAACACATAAATATGACAGCAGCTCTTGGAAATAAAGGCTTTTGTGAAGTTTTTGTGCAGTTTGATAATCAAAAATAGGTAGCCTATAGTGGATGACACAGTCATCATATTTATTCATCCAAGATATGTACTTTCACCTCTCTCTTTCTCGATCTCTCACTCACTTCTACCATGATATGTTTGCAAACAGAAGTAGTAAGCACTGTAGGCTATCAACAACCTCCAAAACATAACCAAACGTGTGTATTGAATGGCGTCTGCCAGCCAGTTTATGTTTCAGTCAACTTCCTGCCTCAGACAAACCATTGGAAATATACAGTGTGGAATGTGATAATCCCAGCATGGCTCGGAGGAGCAATGGAGTTGATCTGTTTTTTATTGTTTTTTTGTCCAGCTTGATGGTTATCTCCAGAACACCAATAGTATCTGAAGTTTCAAATAAAGTGGCAGCACAAATACACATTCAGAAATTTCTTTCTCAAAGAAAAGTTTTCTTTCACAGTACCCATGGTTGACCACTAGGTGGCAAAGTCATGTCACGATAACCAGGTGATGTGACTGACATTAGACTTTCTCTGCAGACTTGGGGAACTTGTTGCACTGTGTGGAAAGGTAGGTAAATAATTATATGATTTAGCTACTACAGTTAACACTCTTAATTTCGTTGGAACCCCTCTTAAGCTAAGGACATATAAACATTGAGAGCATAACAACAGAAAAATAGCTAGCTAGCAAAAATGCTAACATCACATGTGCACAGTTGTAGGCTACCGTATCAGATATATCAGTAAATATTGTGTTTTTTTGTGTATTATCGCAAGTAATATCTGCAATAAGATGGCTAAATGAGGCTAGGTTTATCCAACAGGTGTTGCAGTGTAGGAAAATGAATTAAATAGTGTTAGTGTTACAACTCTTAAGATATGATGATATGATGCATGTGTATGCTTATACTTGTATTATAATGTGTATTGAAGATTAATTGAGAGTTATGTTTGTGTGTATGTTTATGTGTAGTCTATCTTAAATGTACATTCAAAGATTAATCATGCCACATTAGCTAAACCTGGTACAAAAATTAAACTTAACAGAATGAAGACTAAGTGAACAATATGTACTATAACCTGATGGGTTCATCAGCCTGCTTTACCACGAAATATTGACTTTAACAGTCCATTGGGCCTGTGTCTTGCATACTTTATTTAACTTTCTTTTGTAGCATTATCAGGTCATACTGTATCACCCTCTGCTTAGAGTGAAAAGGGGAATAACTTTGTCTCTAATGCCATTGCAGGTATTTGACATATCTGGAAAAAATGAGAATACTGCAAACAGTCTTTATCCTCTCCTGCATCCTTTTGGAATGCAGAGGACATGGACAGAGACCTTTTCACATTTGTAAATCAGTGAAAGCTACTTTTCATTTGAGAAGGAACAGTTTAAATTTTTTTTGTTCATGTTTTTGCTGTATGTATATTATATATTGCAGTTCAGATTTTTTTATTGGAAATAAACAATAATAAAAACAAGAAGAAGAAGAGAGAGAGACGCCTCAGGACACTTGTAACACACTTCTGTTAACCAATCAACAAATAGATCAATACTGAAACCAGCTGTTGGAGATCTAAAATTAAATCTCTGCAGGGTTCATATGTCTAAGTTTGTTTTTCATGTTTGAAAATTAAAAACTACATCAACACATTGAGCTTTAAGGTCCCATGTTGGATAAAGTGACATTTCAAAGGTTTTTTTTTTTTTACAGTAATGATAAAGCAGCTTTAGGTTCTATACTGTATTAATACTGTGAAAGTCTAAAGGTAGATGTTTGTATTACTCCATACAGTAGGTATTTATTATTATTTTTTTTTTTTTTTACATTTGTGAATGAGTGAAAGCTACTTTTCATTTGAGAAGGAACAGTTTTTATTTTTATTGTTCATGTTCTATGTTGTACGTATATTATATATTGTAGTTCAGATTTTTTGTTTGGAAATAAATAATAAAAACAAGAAGAAGAGGGAGGAAGCCTCAGGACGCTTGTAAAACACTTCTGTTGCTGCAACTGTTAACCAATCAACAAATGGATTACTACTGAAACCAGCTATTGGAGATCTAAAATTAAATCTCTTCAGGGTTCATATGTCTAACTTTGTTTTTCATGTTTGAAAATTAAAAACTACATCAACACATTGAGCTTAAAGGCCCCATGTTGGATAAAGTGACGTTTCAAAGTTGTTGTTGTTGTTTTTTTTTTGTTTTTTTTTACAGTAATGATAAAGCAGCTTTAGGTTAACTGTGACAGTCTAAAGGTAGATGTTTGTATTGCTCCATATTTTTTTTTTTTACATTTGTGAATGAGTGAAAGCTACTTTTCATTTGAGAAGAAACAGTTTTAATTTGATTTTGATTGTTCATGTTCTATCCTGTGTATTGTACACTGCAGTTCAGATTTTTGGATTGGAAATAAATAATAATGCTAGTCCAGGAAAATATATGGTGAATTGATTTGACACCTCAACACCCTCAACGAGACACTGATTTTATGGCATATGCATGGTACACATGAAAAATTGCCTGTTTAGACAAGAATATCTATGAATATCTATTTGGCTAAAGAGGGGAAAGACCACTATATTATCTCACCAATTATAAGAGTGAGAGAGAGAGAGAGAGAGAGAGAGAGAGAGAGAGAGAGAGAGAGAGAACATATCTTGGATGAATAAATATGACGACTATATGTCATCCACTAACTGCCCAAAAACTGCAAAAAAAAACTTTTTTCCAAGAGCTGCTGTCATATTTATGTGTTATTACATTATCGGCACCAGTTATTACATTTTGAAAGTTTTTTTTTAATACCAGGCCAATAACGTAATAACCAGCCAATAATGTAATGCCTTATTACATTATCGGCAAAAAGTTATTACGTTATTGGCTCAAAAGTTTTATTACATTATTGGCACGTTATTACACTATTGGCTTTATTACATTTGAAATGGCCAAAATTATTACGTTATTGGCTGTTATTACGTTATTGGCCGTTATTACATTTTTGGTTGTAACAGGCAGTCCCCCTAGCAAACGCGTCTTTGAGTGACATTTGACTCGTCTTTTCTCCCGCAGTGCCAACCGCAGCTACAACTTTAGCCCGACAGTATTTGCAGAATATTTTTGTTTGTTCGACGTCGGATTTTTTAAAGCCGAAGAATTTCCAAACAACAGACACGGCTCCTCTTTTTGGCACAAGTTCTTCTGTTTCATTGCTTGCTCGTTGAACTTTGAACTTTCGCCGTGTTTATCCATTTTTTCACCACATCGTACGCTCAACACAGGCTGTGCTCTAACATGCTGCTTGTTTGGTGCAGCTGCTAAACAGCCCTCTCTCAAACAATGACCGGCGGCACGACGTTCCGCCGCTCTGCGTACCCAACGTTCATACGCTACACCCTCACCGGTATTGGGTTATATGAAAAATCATATCATAAAAAAAACCGGTATACCGCCCAGCACTACCCACATGCTTCTTTGGAAAAATGCTGCGGTCAAGGCTGGACATGGCATGGCAGCGCCAGCCGGCCATGCTTTGGCCGTACTCTTTGCTATAAATGCATAACGGTAGCTGTTGTGTCTTATCTGAGCAAACCGGAGACCGAATCCAAGGACCAGCTCTTAAAACTACAACCGACTGGACGGCCCGCTTCACGACACTGGGGGAGTTGGGTGAGACGGGACCGGCATCTAATGGTGCGAGGAGAGACAGGTGGTGTAGCTGTAACTCTGTAGAATTCGTGTCTGTCCTGGGGCCGGTGTTACGGGCAGAGCACCTTTCTGTATGAAAACAACCTTCTGCAGTTCTCTTCATTTTTGTCACACGAGGAGCAGCAGAATAACCTACAGTTACATGCGTAGTATATTAATATTAGTATATTGGTCGCACTCTGAAGCCCTGAAATACCTGCAGTCGGCTTTTCAATAATTGTAATAATGTATTACAGTTATTGTGACTGTCTGTGTTTGTGGATATAACTATGCAAACTGTGGTGTCAGTTACCTGAGATGTGGTACAGGTCTTGATGCTGTTCCGGATCAAGTCTGGGGTGTTGGTCAAGTCGATGAGCAGTTTCTCTTGAGGGTGCAGAGTTGGGGCTGGAAGATCCAACAGTAGAATCTGAAGAGAGAACAGACTGATGAAGTGCTGTGAGCTTCTAGGATCAACTTGTTTTGATTCCCAGCAGGGCAAGTCGGTGCAGTGGCAACACGGCATAGATAGTAAAAGAAAGACATAATGAGAGGCAAATTAAACAAAAATAAAAAATGGAACTATACAAGAGCTGAGAACATTTTTACGGTGAATTATACAACAGGTAGTTCCGACCGGTCCCAACCGAGCAATTTGATTGGACAACAGCACTGCGACTTTTTACAGACATAATCACTCCGCTGTCCGGGCGTTCTAATAACCGTTATTAGCTAACGTTACATCAGCTGTTAAATAGCCTATCTTAGATTGTGGCAAACTTTGCACGGTAAAGATGGACATATTTCCAAAAATAACATTTGATTTGAACTATGAATGGTCATCATCAGACTCGGAGGAGGACGAAGGGAAGGAAAGAGGCCTGGATACATCAGCGCAAACCAGGTGTGCTTATATGACATCAGCCGACCTCGACAACTTAGAGCAGAGCAAAAATGAAGCTAACACTGTAAGGCAGACAACCTGGGCTCTGAACTGCCTTCAGACCTGGATTAATCTAAAAAATATCCAGGTCAACTTTCAGTCGATTAAGAAGACCGAGCTGAACATGGTGTTGAGGCAGTTTTATGGATCGATCCGGACAACTAAAGGGGAGCTCTACAGCATCAGCAGCTACCTTGGACTTCGGCCTGGATTAAATCGATACATCAACGAACCTCCAGTTAGCCATTTGTGGAATTTGATGCAGGACCCAGAGTTTACATCAGCTAATAATGTTTTCAAAGGAGTCGTCAAAGAGATCAGAAGGGCAGGGAAGGACAGAACAACACATCACCCCCCGATCTCACCTGAAGACCAGCGCATCTTAAAATATGTGGCAGCGCTGAGTCCAGACAATCCTCAGGGTTTACTGAACAAGGTCTGGTATGACATTCAGTTGCACTTTGGACGCAGGGGCAAAGAGGGGAATCGGGACCTCAAACCTGACTCATTCATACTGAAAAGTGACGACAACGGAGCAAAATATTTCCCAATGTCGTTCAATTAGGAAACAAAAAATCATAAAGACCCACTGGAGAGAGACAGAGAAAACCGGAGGGGCGCTATGTACGAGGAGCGAGGAAATGCGCTCTGCCCGGTAGCGTCGCTCGCAAAATATTTAAAGAGAATTCCACCTGGTGCAAAGGCCCTGTATCTGCAGCCGAGGAGGGGGACAGTGGAGACAGACGGCTTCTGGTTTACCGCCGTTCCCCTGGGAGTAAACCAGCTGGCACAGATGTTACCCAGGATGTGCAAGGAGGCGGGGACACACACGTCTTACACCAACCACAGCCTGAGAGCCACTGCCATACAGAAACTGTCTGATGCGGGACTCGAGGCGAGGGAGATCATGGCAGTGAGTGGGCATAGGTGAGAGGCTTTATACATTTTGACACTGTGTCGCAGAACATAAAATACATATCTAAACAAAAACTTTTTTCGTAGGTCTGAAAGCTCATTAAAAAGCTACTGGAGACCATCTATGGAGAGCCGGAAACGCTGGAGCAACGTGCTGTCTGATCGAGCTGTTAACTCACCAGAAACACACATCATGCCACCAAAGCGTCTGTCAACAGACTCGTATTTCAGTGGTTGCACAATAAATGGAAACATTCAGATAAATGTAAATGATACAAAGTAGCGGCGGACACAGAGCAGAGCCTATCGCTCTGACACAGAGTAGCGAGCTTGTGTCTAGGAATGTTTATGTACTGTATATGTGTTGCCTGGCAACAGCCTTGTCTCCCTTCAGTTGCGGAACTATTTGTGTTGGCGGAGCCGAATAAATGATTACTAAACAAACAAATCATAATCTCTTGTTTCTTATTACTGTTAACTAATAAAATGTGCTCATAGCACTGTTGTATAAAAGCAATATCACACTCGAGGTCGTGCTGTTGTACTGTATATCAGCACGGTGTGATTATCTGCGGCCTCGTGCCTACGACCGAATCACAGCCGTGCTGATATACAGTACAACAGCACTCCCTCTCGTGTGATATTGCTTAAGTGACAGGAAGGAAGCAGCTGATGAGACTGATGAGGATCAAACTCCTCATCAGACTGATGAGGATCAAACTCCTCACAATTCAAATAGAAGAAAATCTTGTAGGGTCTCTCCCATGACTAGGGGGCACATCCCACCAGTTCTCCATGGCAACGTTTTTAGTTCAAGTTTAAGTTAAAGACTTCTAGTTTAAGTCCCAGTCGGCAAGTCTAGCGGATCGAGGGCACTCTGTCAGATTTTGAATGTTTACAACTGTCATGCTCCTCCCCCACGACCACCGAGTTTCTTCCCCTCGACCACCGAGCTCCTTCCCCTCGACTCCGTTTCCTTTGAAATCCCTTAGATCACGCCACCTTTGAAACGCGGGTCTGATGTTGACTCTGGTTTTATCACGGGCACCGTCGCCATCTTTCTTTTTTCCTTCTTTTCCAACGGTGTTTTCCTTTCCTTGGTTGTTTTGGACCTCCTCGTTTCGGTTTTTAACAAGGAATTGGAAGTTTGTTGCTACTTCCCTCCGCCTCCCCCCTGTGATAGTGGTACGACCCGAGGGGGGAGGGTAGGGTTGGGCATCGAGAAATAGGGTTCCTAACCTCCGGTTCCGGAACCGTTAAGAAGCTGTTGGAATTGCGATCCATTTTTTTCGGTTCTTAAACGTCCGCACTAGTTTGTTTGTTTTACTCCGCTCATACTAGTTTGTTTGTATTACTCCGCCCGGCGTGCGGAGACTCCGCGATAGAACGATCAGTAACGAGTAGTCTTTCGCGCTACTATTGCCAAACCAGTAGTCAGATTAAAGTTACTTATCCAAATAAAGGGCGCGTTACTATTTTTGTCAGTAAAAAAAAAAGATCTGCTTTCTTCTTGCCTCTCAGGGGGTGACGTAGGTTAGCAGACACCTTCACGGGCGGTCGCGTGTAGTCGCTATACCGGCAGAAACGTAAACAATGGAGGGATACGCATTTTCCAGCTGGAAATACAAGCATTATTTCGACTTCATCTCAGCAAAAGATGGCAACATAAAGGTCCGTTGTACACTCTGTGTTAATAACAAAGTGTTGTCTACTTTCAAGAATACAACGTCAAACTTGAAAAAACATTCACGAGTCACAGCATGGCACAACCACATTAAAAGAGCAGGTCCCGCCCGGTGACGGTGAAAAGGCGCAGCGTGTGAATAAACAAGACGAGTTCTCGATTTCACGGAGCTCCTGCTAACTCAGCCTGTGCTGAATTGCGAGCGGAGTCTCTCTTGAGTATCGTTTAGAACAGGAATCGAAACAGAGGATCGAAATCGGGATCGGAATCGGTAAAATCCATGCCCAACCCTAGGGGAGGGGCTCTGTGTGTGCACGAACACAGCCCTGCCTGCTGATTGGACAGGATGACCCGGGCATTGTCTATTTTTTGCGAAACAAACAACAGGCTCTACGTGCACGTAGAGGGGCGCTTTTTTTCCCCTAAAACCAGATGATTTATGTTGTTCTATCAGAGTGTAGTGTCGGCTTCAGTGAATATGATCAAACAAATGTTGCCGACTGGGACTTTAATCAGTAAACAGTAACACTAGGCTGATATCTGAAACTAGAATATCCACCCCCCCCCAATCTCCATCCAGTCTTCGTCATTCTCCCTCCCTCCAATAAACCTCTCTCTCGCCTCCTCCCCCTTGGAGTTCCAAGAGCTACCCCCACCTACCCCCCGCCCTTCTCAGATTATCAACAACGTCGAAGGAGGACTGAATGTGGATCCCTCCCCCACCCCTCCCAAATCCCAATCCAGGTCTTCGTCATTCTCCCTCCCTCCAATAAACCTCTCTCCCCTCCTCCCCCTTTGAATTCCAGGAGCTACCCCCACCTACCCCCAGCCCTACTCAGACCCCCTCTCCCAAGGCTGCAACTAAGTCACCAAAACTCAAGACCCCCTCTTCCAAGGCTGCAACGAAGTCACCAAAATCCAAGACCCCCTCTTCCAAAGCTGCAACTAAGTCACTAAAACCCAAGACCCCCTCTTCCAAAGCTGCAACTAAGTCACTAAAATCCAAGACCCCCTCCTCCAAGACTCTTCCCTTATGGCCACCTCTTCCCTTTTGGCCACCCCCTCCCCACCCTGACAGCAGCCCTGAATATTACTGAGACAGAAAAGGGTTCAGCAGTAGACCGCATTATCAGCTGGACCCAAGGTCGCCTACATCAAAACATAGCACCTTCTGCATTCCTGTTGTGACTACTAAGAGAGTAAACATTGGGAAACTTGAACACACTGCTAACCTAAACAATCTCATTCCTGTTCTCTCAAAATCAAAGTCAACCTCAAAGCCTGTCAATAACACCATCAGGATGGGTCTGCTAAATGTTAGGTCTCTTAATAACAAATCATTTTTAGTCAATGATTTTATTACCATTTCTAAACTTGATTTTATGTTTTTAACTGAAACATGGCTAGAACAAAATAACAGTGCAAGCATTCTGATCGAGACAGCACCCCCCAACTATAATTTTATTGATGTTTGTAGATCTGGGAAAAGAGGTGGAGGGGTTGCTGCTATATTTAAAAATGCATTTCAGGGGGAACAGATGTCCCTTGGTATTTTTCCATCATTCGAATATGTTTGTGCTGTGTTGAAATGCTCTCCCAGAGTTCTCCTGTTAATTATTTACAGGCCACCTAAATATTCGTCAAATTTTTTCGATGATTTTACTGAATTATTGTCTAGCATCTCCACTGATTTTGACTGCCTAGTTATAACTGGTGACTTTAATTTTCATATTGATGATTCGAATGACAAGGGTGCAAAAGAACTTTTTAATATTCTAGACACATTTGACCTTTCTCAACATGTGAAAGAGGCTACTCATTGTAAGGGACACACCCTGGACCTGATTATCACAAAAGGTCTCCATGTTTCTGATGTTTTTGTGCGTGAAAACATACAAGTTTCTCCAATATCATAAACAACAACACTAATAAGGTGAAAACCCTATTTGCAACTGTTGACAGACTGACCAACCCCCCAACACAAATACCAGCTAAACTCCACTCCACGCAGAAATGCAATGAGTTTGCATTCTTTTATACTAATAAAATTGAAGGCATCAGACGCGCCATCAATATCTCAAACAAAAAAGTTGGATCACCACCCTGTTCAGGCAAATGTAAAACAGCAATGATGGCAAGCTTTAATGCCATAGACTCTAAAACTCTAGTGGAGCCTTGATGCTTTACCTACCAACTTTTTTAAGAATGTTTTTGACTGCTTATCAATAGACGTATTGCAAATAGTTAATAACTCCATTCAATCAGGCAATTTCCCAAAGGCCTTCAAAACTGCAGTCATTAAACCTCTTCTAAAAAAGCGGGGCCTAGATGCCTCTATTATCAACAACTACAGACCAATTTCAAATCTACCCTTCATAAGTAAAATAATTGAGAAAGTTGTCAAAAAAAAAATTCAAACAAGCCGACATGCAAAAAGTGCCTTATAAGCACAGTATTGTTTGTTTTTATGGATGGCTATAGGTCTGTTGGCAGCTGGTACTGCAATTTATATTCTGTGCAAAAAGATCTTAAAGCACAGTGGTGTTAAATACTTGACAGTTTGAAACATCCATCCATCCATCCATCCATTGTCTACCGCTTATCCTGTATTCAGGGTCACGGGGCAGTTTGAAGCAGTTTTCAATAAATTAGTGAATTTAAAAGTACATGGGTCCTGTTGTTTTTTTTTTTTTAATTGTGGTATCGAATTAGTATCGAGGATCGTGGAAATTCACAGGTATTGGTATCAACTACTGAAATTCTGGTATCGTGACAACCCTAGTTCCTCTCATATCATTAGCAGACAAACTCATGAACTCGAAAGTGAGATTTTTTTTAAATATAAGATTTTTTTCCACGCATTTTTCTGGAAATTCAATTGAAAAACTTTTTTTATTTTGTTTTTAATTAATAAAAAAATATCGAACAAATCTAGTATGTACACAGACCTGTGCAGATGATGAGTAAAATGAATGTCATGCTTACTGGTGTGTGTGTGTGTGTGTCTGTGTGTGTGTGTGTGACCTCTGACCTCCTGTCTCTTGCTGTCTATAGTTTCCAGTTCGATCAGGTTCCTGCTGGGCTCTGATTGGCCCCGACTCGGCACTCCAGGATCTGCATTCTCTGATTGGTCGGGCTGTGGAAGGCAGGTGGGCGGAGCAGCAGGGGGCTCCTCCTCCTCTTCCAGGCGGAAGGGCTGTATGGCGGGGGCATCAACAGGCCGCACCTCCTGTGCGTCTGTGGGGGCGGGGCTACACAGAAACGAGAACATGGCGAGTGATACTTCATTGGTGATCTGCAACAGGAGGATCAACTCCGCCACAGGAGGATCAACTCCGCCACAGGAGGATCAACTCCCCCCCAGGCTAGCCATCCAACTGGTCGAAAGACAGTTTCAACATGAGTTTCACCTGCAGGTTCTCTCTTTTCTGGCTAAGGTGGGCGGCGGTCCGGTGGGCGAGGTGACAGGGATGGCAGACATTCTGCGCCTCACTGGGGTGGGGAGGGCGGAGGGACGACGCATTTTCACCTGCAGTGACCTGCAGCTGCCAGCAGAGGGTGTAAAAGGACCAGCAGAAGGCTTCTGAGGAAGACTACAGGAGAGGAAGGTGGTTATTGATCACTAATCTGTCAAAAAGGTAGGTCAGATTGAAGCCCAACAAACCACCTTAAGACGCAGCACAGCATGACAGGACAGATTTTGCAGGATATTAATGGGTTATATTCATTTTCATCTATATTTCTAAGTACATTCTCCACTTTCACTGGGCTTTCATTGATTATGATTGGTAATGTGTTTTCTTAGGTTTATCTATAAGGAGGACTGCGAGTATCCTGAAAAGAGTTCTATCAACTAAAGCAATTTCCAAAGAAATCTGTCACTGTGCTGAAATGGTGCAAAATGCATAAGGAAGTGAAGTAGTTGAATGGGTTTAATTAGTATGAATGTAATTGAAAAATTAACAAATCCAATAGTGCATAAAATATGTAGTAGAACTAAGGTTTTTTTTAAATGCTGGCTTTATACTGCCTTGCTGGCTTGAATGAATGATTTGTTAGGAGTATTGGAATAGGTGACAATGGTTTTATCAATATTAATGTCACTGAAGTGTTGAATAATACCAATAGTGTATAGAAGATGTGAAATATTTAAGTTTTTTTTTTTTTAAAGCTGAACCTACACTGCATTACTGGCTTTGACCTGCATGAAGAAGGTTAAAGGGATAGTTCGGAATTTTGGACATAAGACCTATTTTCCAAGTGAGCCGGTGTGTTCGAGATGTCTGGAGACGTTTTCAAGATATTTCATTCAGTTCTTCTAGTTGCCGAGTTCGCTTGTGCTATGGCTAGCACAAGTCAATGGTTCTTAGCTAGACAGGCATTAAAAACAGTCTTGCCCACTCCACAGTGCACCCGAGGCAAATCAATTATAACACTAGACTGTCGAGGCACATATCTGTGTTGATAGAATAATATTTGAAACAAAACTAACCTCGCATCGCATGAATCATCCATTTTTTGAGGGACTAGTTTCTCAGCAGCGGAATTTTACTTTGCACCGTCGGTTTCAAAACTCTAAGATGCGCCGGCCGAAATACTGCCCGTAAATAGGCAATCGAACCGGGCCAAACTGTCGGCACTTATACCCCCAAGGCTGTCTGAAAAGCCCTTGGAGCTCACTCAAACACAGGGCAGCCCACTGCCACGCGAAGCCACAATTACGCACCGCGAAGCCGAACCACTGCTCCATCCGGAGAACCGTAAACCCTCGGAGGCGTTGCAGGGATTCCCTCCGGCAAATAGACACATGAACACCGACGAATAGTCGGGCCTCGTGCCCTCAGAGCTGGGTGAAAAGCATGCAGACCGCAGACCAACACCAGGCAGCAGGCTCTCCGTAGGACTCAAAACTCCAAGACGCACCGCCCAAAATACTGCACGTAAATAGGCAATCGAACCGGGACTCATGCCCTCAGACCTAGGTGAAAAGCGCTTGGACCTCACGCAAACACCGGGCAGCCCACGGGCCAGCCAACCCACAACTACGCACTGCGAACCCGGACCTCTGCTTCGTCCGTAGACCCGTAAACCCTCGGACGCACCACCAGTCTCTGTTTGTTCGGTCCAGGTTCTCAGCTCCAGCGGGGGGGCCATCTCGGTCTCCACAGACGCTCGTTCACGTTCTAGCCTTTGAGCATCCCTCTTGCACAATTCTTACTCTGTATATTCAGGCTCGTACAGGTACGGTTGGGTTTGGGTGAAAAAAAACCTCCTCATCAGAGTCTTAAAAAGTTTCAGTATATTCTCCAAAAGTGTCCATTTCTGTGAGATTGAAGAAACTAGCACTGCAGGCTACTCTGCATCTGTAGCAATGACAGCAGGTAAACAAACTATTATAGAACCGGTAACTTATAAGTGCTAGGTGATATCACTCCGCCGCTGCCATAGCCTACTAGGAAGTATGACACGCTGCTGCTGCTGCTGCTGCTGCTGAGACATAAATCCTTAAAAATGCAAGGTTGGTTTTATTTCAAACATTCTATCAACACAGATATGTACATCGATAGTCTGCCGTTACAATGGATTTGCCTCGGGTGCACTGTGGAGTGGGCAAGACGGCTTTTAATGCCATGCTAGCTGAGAACGATTGACTTGCGCTAGCCATAGCATAAGCGAACTCTGCCACTAGAAGAACTGAATGAAATGTCTTGAAAACGTCTCCAGACGTCTCGAACACACAGGCTCACTTGGAAAATAGGTCTTATGTCCAAAATTCTGAACTATCCCTTTAAGATAGGAATAGTTGGGAAACTGGAAATGGGTTTCATTTGTATGAATGCCCTTGAACATGTTCAATAATACAGGCAGCATTATTCCCTGTTCAGATGCAGTTACTTTCCTGGGCTTTTATTTAGAAAAACAGAGCAGACAGGAAGGCCTGGCTCTCAGTCTCCACTAGGGATGTCCCGATCCGATATTTGGATCGGATCGGCCGCCGATATTAGTAAAAAATGCATATCGATATCGGATCGGCCTGCATGGGAAAATCCCGATCCGGACTCCCAATCCAGTTTTTTTTTTCAAAACTCTGTGTTTTCCAGCGCACCGATGTAGGTAATCCATTCCAGTTTTTTTTTCGGTTTCCCCCAAAATCCGGTCCGCGTTTTCCACCTAGCGCACACCTCGCGACCTGTCCAGCATCCACTAAACAGCAACAAGACAGACTTGTCTGTGCATAAACATTTACATTAGGAGCACGTCCGCGCAGCACAGTAGACTTGCTCCGCAAGACGCACAGCCACAACAATCCTCGCCGCTCGCTCCCGCTACGTTCTTCTTCGTGTACTTTACGCACTTGATTTTGTTCTGACGCCGTTCCGCCTCGTTAAACCACCACGATGTCGCTTTCTACTTTGAAAACACGGAGTTGACACTGTAGTTTGATAAGCTGTTGCACTCTTCAGACTCGTGGTGTGAGCGGAACTGGACCGGCTTCCGCGCTGCTTCGTGCGCACATTCGCTGATGCAGGTCGAGTGTTGTCGATAAATATATGCACTCCTTCAAAACAGCATCAAGCCATATTGTGTGTGCAGTATTAGGATGTGATGACGTCTGTGGGGGAGGATTGTTTTTGATAAGATTTTGATAAGTGGAAATCTGAGTTAACCTATTTCTACCTGAATTTCTATGAACTATTAAGCTGTTGAGTAAACCTATAACTTCGATTTAACTTGATAAAATAAGACAATAAATGCACTCATATGTCGTTATAGTGTTTTACAGTATCTGTAGCTATTAATGTGATGCACATCATTTTCCAGCCATATTTTTCCAGCCCCAAATTTAGGATCATTTCCATCAACCGGCACCTTAATAAGTCACTGTCTCCTTGTGATCTTGAATACACTCTGGTTGAACAAAAATGTTGAATGTAAAATTAAATATCTTTAATCTTTAATACCTGCTTGGATCGGCCGGTATCGGTATCGGCCGATACTAAAAGCTACAATATCGGTATCGGATCGGAGGTGCAAAAACCTGGATCGGGACATCCCTAGTCTCCACTCTAATTCATCCTAAAGGTGTTCTATCAGGTTGAGGTCAGGACTCTGTGCGGGCCAGTCAAGTTCATCCACACCAAACTCTCTCATCCATGTCTTTATCGACCTTGCTTTGTGCATAGTGTGTGTGTGTGTGTGTGTGTATGTATGTACGTATGTATATGTGATGTCCATGTACAGCTGTGTGCACTTTTACATTGACGGTGGTTTAGTGTGATGTCATCTACCTGTCCATGCTGCTCACTGACGTCAGCCTCTTTGGCTTCAACATCTTTGACACATCAGCTGGAACAGAGACAGAAAGAGCCTTTAGAGAACCTATAGGGGCCTATAGATGAATAGTGAAAATATTGCAAAGATGCTAAATGTGACAATATATGCAGCAATATCCAAAAACAAATTGATTCAACGACTACATGAACAGACATTAAACTCTTACGTCCTCTGACTCCTCCGCTGGTCTTCGGGAGGATCGGGGCCTCAGCTTTGGATTTGGCCTTCAACCCACTCTGCTGCAGTCGGGCTGGGGCAGCGGTGGGAATGGAAGCCCCTCCAAGTGACACCCTCTTGGCGGGCGTGGCTTGGAGGGGCGTGGCCTGAGCTCTTTTCAGCGGTGTGGACCTGGTGGCTTTGACACCCTCCGCCTCAGACGGCTTCCTGGCCTGTGCGGACACCGAGCCACGGCGGGCAGCGCTGGAGGACGCTGGCTCTGCCGTGGCGTAGACGGTGGAGCGGCGTGGCCGGCTTTGAGCGGTGGCTCGGCTGATGTCGCTGGGGGCGGGGCCAGTGGGGCCGCTCAGACTCCGGTTCAGAGAGGAGTTCGGTTTACCTGAGAGGACACACAACACCTGTACTGCCCCATGTTCTGATTGGACCACTAGCATCATATGGGGTGAGAGGAGGGTTTTACTACTCAACCAATCCCTTCCTGTTTTGACGCCGATACATGTGGTAGTAATGGACTGCAACATGCAGACCAAGGTTTGATTAGCTTTTAATTACAATGAAATTTTTAACTATGTGGAACCAAGACCTTCGCTTTATATTGGCTGTCTCCCCTAAACACCTAAACCTCAGCCCGGCACCTAAACCTCAGCCTCAGCAAGGCCCCTTGACCTTGGCACGGCCCCTTGACCTCGGCACGGCACCTTCACCTCGGCACCTTCACCTCGGCCCCTAACCCTCGGCCCCTAACCCTCGGCCCCTAACCCTCGGCCCCTAACCCTCGGCCCGGTCCCACGCATGTTTTCAAAGGAGAGCCACCTGTTGTAACATGCGTGTTCCCAGCCCACCTTTCTTTTCTGCTGGGAGAGACACATCTTTGCCGTTTGTGTAGGAAGCTATCAACATGGTCACATGGAGCTACAAAGCCATGCCCAACACTTGCGTGACGTGCTGCCAAGCAAAGTTGAGCGGATCTACATTTATCAGCAGTGTCAGCTATTTGGGATGTCCTGCACACGGGATGCTGGCTATGAACATTTTGTTAGCCGTCAGCGTGATGTTAGCTGGGGACACAGACAAATGGCTGGTGGTTGGTTGTAGGCCTACCTTTAGCGGGCGACAGAGACATGCTGGAGTTGCAGCTTGACACCGAGGAGGATGATGAGGATGTGTGTTTCCTGTCCGTCACACTCCTCTGAAGGGACGGAGCTTTCACACCCGACAGGTTCCTCACAGCACTCTGTTGGAGAAACAGATCAGATTTCCCCCACACCGTATCAGGATGTTCACAATAGACGGTGTATATGTGGCAGGCCGACCCAGCGTTTCTGTCTCTGTGCTGGCAATATGTGGAGGGAATTTCTTCCAATGTTGCTCAAACATCCACTTTGACTCAATGTATTATTAGCCAAAAGATCACAATGACACAAAAACAACGCAACACATTTCTTGACCATAACGCAATAAAGTATGAAGCCATTCATGATCCATCCCCCCCCCCCATTGTATATTAAACATAATCAGTTTTAAACAAGTTACCTTCGTGGGCGGAGCCAGCGTGCGTTTTCCCAGAAGGCTGGAGTTGAGGGAAGAATCGCTGATGTCAGACGCAACACTCGCTGTATCAGACAGCAGATCCTCACATGATTCAGCTTTGCTGGAGGGGCGAGAGGAGGGGCTCTGCCTCCAATCCCCCATCAGCTGAATCAGCACAAAAAACAAAGAAGAGCAGACGCTTGACATTAACACATATTCCCGGATTTTTCACTCGAGTCATGACTCCTATCAGCAGAACCTCACCTGTAGGACAGTGAATTGTCATTTTTTCTAGGGGATCAACCAATCCTTGGCCCAGCCCATTATTGGCGCCGTTTTTTCTGCAATTTTATGAATAAAATGCCTTACATTGGCTCTGTTGCAACCAGAGTCACTACTTTATTTTAACTTTAGAAAACTTCAGGGAACTATCATATTGGATTTATTTCTTTGTTCAACTTTATAATAATGTTACAGATAGCTCCCTGCACTTTTTGTGTTAAGGTCATGTTGAACGATTCTGTGATGTAAACATATGCTTTAAGGAGTTTGTGTTTTCTAAATGTGGACACCTTTTGACAGCTTTTATTTGATGTATATTTGAAACAGTAATGTTTGAAATATCGGGTATCGGTCTCCTAGATTAGTAATAACCGGTATCGGCTGTGAAAATATATCGGTCGATTTCACTCTTTGTATTTTGAGTGAAAGCGTACTAAGAGCCATGGGTAGAAGTTCTCGACCAACTAAATCCAGCTTCAGATCATTAAATTCACATTTCCCAGTAAAGTTCAGGTATTATGGAAACTAGCAAGGTATTAGAACCAAACACTCCATCACCACATCTGTTCAGATGCACAGTGGAAGAGAAAAGAGAAGAAGAAACTTGTACCAAAGCCTCGACACCAGATGTGTCAGACTAAACGCTTCAGAGTAAAAATACAAACTTCTCTCCTACTTTGCTTGGTGGTTGCAGTCTGGTTTTCTCCGCTCTACTCTTGCTGGCCGAACAGGAAGTTGTAGCGGCAGCTGGTTTGCTTGGCAGCACAACACTGAGCGCCGCTTTCCCACGCAGGCCCGTCCTGGTCTGAGGCTTGACCCCGGGGCTGGAGGCGCTGTGTCTGGTGGTGGTGCGGGTGGATGAGGCAGGGCTGACGGTGCTGTGTCTACTGGATGAAGCTGTGCTGAAGGGGCGGGTCGATGAAGCCATGTTGGTGCTACTTCCTCTCAGCAGGCGGCGCTGGAAAGTGGGCGGCAGGTGCTTCATGGGACTGTCCTGCACACAGAAGGTCTGACGCTTGATGGGGATGAGCGCAGTGGCGTTCTGATCCAGCACACACAGTTTGGACTCGGCGTCCTGGACAAAGTCATCCTTGTCAGTTACGTGTTCGGTTGTGGTGTCAGTCGTCACGTCGGTGGGCTCGTCCCCTTTGCCCTGCGGCTGGCCGACTTCACCACACTGCAGTTGATCTGCTAATCTGTGAGCTTCCTGACACACGGCCTCCAGCTGGTCTCCGCTCAGCGGACTCCAGCTTGCCTGCACGCCGCCACCATCGCCGCCATCCTCAAGCCGAGACCCCACGTTCACAGATACACACCTCTCCTTATAGCTGACCGGACCCATGAATACCTCGTCTTCATCATCATCATCACCTTTGGAGCTGCAGAGAGAAACATCACAGCTGAGAGGAACACAAATGGCTCAATGCAACAATGATTTAAACCTGCTAGACCTCGAACCTGCACAAGACATCTCATGTAAATATTCACCTTACAGTTCATTAATAATGTAACTTTAAATCAAACAAAACCAGAAGACATATTACCTTAGAACTACACATCGTTATGTTTTTAAACTAATATATAAAATTAGAACTTATGCAAAATTAATGGCAACTATATTTTGATAGTCGTTCAAATGTAAAATGCAAAAACATTTCATCGTTCTAGCCTCTCAAATGTGACAATTCTGCTTTTGTAACCATTAAAATAATTGTTAATATATGTTAATTAATAGATGTCAGATACTTTTGAGGTTTGGTCTGTTTTTCGGACAAAACAAATTTACTTTATTTTCTGAAATTTAAAAATCAATCAAATCCACCACTTGAGGAAAAACAATTACAAGATGAATTCATAAGGAATATAATTAGTTACAGTCCTGGATCAATTATAAAATAATTATATATAACTCTATTTTAAAAACTATTAAATAATTAGCTCCATCTTGGCAGACAAGGGGCATTTTACTACACAAGAGAGTTCCTTTACTGCCATACTTTATAGTTTTACTTGAATAACAGTTTCAACGCAGGGCTTTTACTTGCAATAAAGTACTTTTCCGGTGTATTATTAGAACTTTTACTTGAGTAAAGGATCTCAGTACTTCCTCCACTACTGAGTATTACTATTACTCAGTGGTAGTATTGACAGAAGCGTGTTTCCTACCTGGCAGGTGACAGAGAGACGTCGAAGTCAAACTTCTCGTCGGTCAAAAGGAACAGACCTGTTCAGACACACAGGCTCATCAAACACAGGAACACGGTGATGAGTGTATGAACGCTGACTCGGGGTCAGCTCGTGAAAACGTACCGCTAGTATCTTCACAGTCCATCCCGCTGGAGCTCTTCAGTGTGGGAAACAGCTTGATCCGGATCAGACCTGCAGTGGCACACGAAATCAGAATCACAATGTGCCCACAAAGACAAACAGTGAAGAGAGAGAACTTAAACAGATCCGTGTAGTCGTCATGCTAACGTTACCGTTAGCCTACTAGCCCGGTCGTTCACTAGCTAGCTAAAGGTCAACTGGTATGAACTTTACACTAAACACGTTTAAAACGTGAGTTAGGCCAACGGGACTCGCAGTGACGTCGAGTTTAACCGAATACTACAAACCTCAAATCCTCAAACTCCTATGAAAACGCACGACTCTTCTTCTCTGCTTCGCATTCAAACGGAGACACATAAGCACACAAACAATTCAAATCTCCTGCGCTGTGGGTCACCTGACTCCGACAAGCTCAACTATTGGTTGGAACTGTGTGACGAACACATGAACACAATCGTGGAGATTGTAGTCCGTTGAGTAAAACCGGCTTCCGGGTGTATTATACATATTTGGACAGGTTACTTGTTTGAAATGCTTTGATTTAAAAAAAAAAAGTTTAAATTGCCTCTCTCATGAGCAAAGAACAGATATAAATAAATAAATAACAATAGTACTAATGATAGTAGGCCTAATAATTGCTATGTAATTCATTTAAAGCAATATCTCATAGAGCCCTGGAGAGGACATCCGGACCAAAAAAATTTATATTGAGTGCACGTTTTACTACATTGAGCGCACTACTACAACTCGTTCCCACGTTTTAATTCATTTGTGGTCACGAGATAAGTTAGGGCCCACTCAGGGCGCACGGTTGCCGCCCGCTTGCACTCACACTGCTCCAGTTTGTGTACCCATCCAAATGAACACATTTGGAGGATGAGAGCTGGAGTCGAGTCCAGTGAGAAGATCACTGCAGAAGGTGACGGAGTTGAGATTGTATGTGTGAACTGGAGAGCAAACAGCATGAACAGGGAGACGGTCACTGGTTGGCAGGGCCGCCCCTGACCAAAATGGGGCCCTAAGCGAAAAAATTTCTTCGGGCCCCCCCCCCACCGCCATCCGACCCTACCAAATCCCAAATGTATATTAGGTACAAAACGACAGTATAATGAAATGCCATTGAACTTGACAACCTTTATTAGTAAGAACAAATTGATTAATTAGACTGGCGTCCTGTCCGGGGTGTACCCTGCCTTCGCCCAATGACAGCTGGGATCGGCTCCAGCCCCCCCCCCCATGACCCTGAATACAGGATAAGCGGTAGACAATGGATGGATGGAAATTGATTAATCCAGGTGTGTCTGACCTCACAACAATGGTCAGGCACACCTGGATTAATCAGTTTGTCCAATAATGTAAGACAGGAAATAAACAAGCTGGCTTATTTCAGGAAGTAGTAGAGCTGTGCATATAAAGCCCATTAAATAAATAAATAAAGCTGACTCACAAAAAGTGAGTAAAATGTAAACGTAACTTCAAAGTAAATTAACAGGCAGGAAAAATAATGTCACACTGAATAAAACAAATAAATCTGAGTCACACAGAACAACTAAAAGTTAACAGTAACTTCAACTTGTGTCTACAAAAAACTTACAGTCAGACCGTTGAGTCTTTCAGGCACTGCAAAACAAGCATGTTGAGCATGGAGTTTTAGTGCTTGCTTATGCCACAGAGTTTTACATTTTTACTAGTGCTGGGCCGTTAACAGCGTTAACGGACATCAACGGCGTCGTTAATTGACGGCGTTAACGGCGCCGTTAATGTCCGTTAACACTATAAACAGCGTAATACCGGCGTTAACGGCGCCGTTATTACGGCCCAGCACTAACTTCAACAAACCTTCGAGAGAAGCACGAGTTTCCTCTTGTTTTGCTTTCCCCCCCCTCTTGCTCGCGCCTGACTCGTAGTCTTTTTTCGAAGCCATCACGTCTTCACCTGCAGCTGCTTGACAAGTGCCTGCAGCGTATGTGCATCTGACCAGTGATTGGTCAGATCGATTGCTGTCAATCATTGCAGTGACGGCGCGTGTGGTGTCAGATTACACTCTCTTCTCCTGCCTTGCGCTGACAGCTGATCTAGTAGCGCGCCCCACGGCTGTGCATATGCGCATCCTTTGTGCAAAACGGGGCCCCTATTGGATCGCGGGGCCCTACGCACTGTGCGTGATCTGCGTGTAGGCAGGGGCGGCCCTGCTGTTTGGACTGGGCAGCTTCCGATGTGTAGCTGCCATTCTGCACATTCTCCACGAGGGGTCGCTGTTTTTACAGGCAGCTCTCCTGTATGTCGCTCAGCATCAGTGAGGACCAGTGTATGTAACTAAAAGGATGTAACTAAAAGTACATTTACTCAAGTAATGTACTTAGAACTTCGCACTATTTGTACTTTGTCTGAGTGCTGAATGCTAATGTATACTTCTACTCCACTCCAAATCAGAGGCAAATATTCTTCTTTTTACTCACTCTTTTCTTCCCTTTCCTGTCCAATGAAATAACTCCAGATGTATTTCTGTTGAATGTTTGTGATGAACTGAATGATGAAGTGTTCCTTTTTGTGTTGCAAAAATTCTAGTTCTTAAATGAAATAAACTATTTAAAAGCCTCTAAAAGCCTCTCGCTGAAAACAGGGTTGTTTTTCTGTTGAGAGATAGGTGGTTCTCACATTATAGGACAGTGACATCACAAACATATGATGATCTTATAGAATATGATGCATCGCTGTAGATTAAACTAGCCAACAGTATATAAAGGAGTTACAAGCATGTAGCATACACATTAATGCAGCAGTAATACATCCAGAAACACATAATAATAAAACACTGACAGGGAACATTTTACTGCACAGTGAATACGTTTACTGTCATGATCCCCCTCTCAGCACACCTCCCCCTCCTGCTCATCACCGGTCTGCCACGCCCCCTAATCAGCTCAACTCCACTCACCTGTTCACCACAGCTGCTGCTGATCACTAATCAGTTGGGTATATATACTCCTCCCCACCTGCACTCATTGGCTGCGTTTCGGATCGCATGCATTTGCGCCTAAGCATGCACGAGACTTGAGAGGATCCGCCGGAACTCGTCATAAACACGTCAAGTTCCCACCACGTCAAGTCGGACACAGGTGCACTTCACAGACTCTTTAAAAAAAAATGTTTTAATTTAAACCTTATTAATAATTATATACATAACAAAAACTTAACGGACTTTGCACAAAGAATATGGCCTGCCCAGTGGCGCTGGCTTTCTTCTTCGCTGACGAATTCGAGCCGAGGCATTTGAACTCCCGTTGTTGACGGAGGCTGAGTAATTTTCTCAGGTGGGAAATACCACGTGATAATTCTAACCAACTAGGGCAACGTTGAGGGGAGTGTCTTATGTCCGCACTTATTCAGACCATCTGCACAGAAAAGCATGCGAAGGGAGGTACCCTGGAGATCCCGCAAGTTTTTAAAGTCATGTGACATGTCGCAAAGGGAAGTTATCACCAGCTTTTGTGACGTTTTTTTCCCAGAATGCCTGGTTTTGCGAGGCAAATGCATGCGCATGCATGATTCGAAACGCGCCTATTGCCAGATTGTCCTATGTCGCCGGTACTAGGGTGCAGTCGAACAGTCAAAAAATAAGGTCCTAACTCCTATTCCTAACTCCTATTCCTTGACCTCTCTGGAAAACGTCACGGGGTTAAGGAAAGGCGATAGGAGAACTCAAAAGGACTTAGGAAAAGTCGACCGCGGTCCTCAGAGAATCCGACCGGACTTTCACTAAGCTACGTCATTATAACACGGCCACTGATGATTGACAGCTGATGATCGGCACCGGCGATTGACATGCGTCTACGCTAGAGAAACTACAGTAATGGACTACAAAAAGCGCATCGTCCACTTCTCCACATGTTGGTTTTATAAACAGCTGGTTCACTGACCGGTTTCAGGTCCAGCAGCTCCTCCTTCCTGTTTGACCGTTTGCTTTATTTACGTTTCATTTGTGGTTTTAGTTTCGTTTTTGTCAAGTTTGTAACATGATTGAAATAAATAAAAAAATACCATTCAATTATTATCACTGTCCACACATTTATCAACACAATTCCAATTACTATATGTCTGCATGAAAGTAAGTTGTTAAATATGCAAATAGGCATATCGTTTGTTTTCATGAACGGCCGAGGTGTGTGGCACTTTAAATGTTGCTCTAGCAAAGAATTGTGGGTCGGCGTAATCTCCTTTCCTTTTGCATAGGAAGGTCTGTTGCATCCTATGCTAAAGGAGCTCTGAAAGGAAGCATTGGAGCTCCTTTCCTATGCATTTAGAGAATCCGAACAGCTCTTATCATGGCGGCCACTTGTTTACTTCCGGGTCACTTCTTCAGTTAGGAACCTTCCTAAGCAAAATAGACTATTCGACTGCACCCCTCTCTCCAGTGTTTCCTGGACGGATTCGTTGAACACGCCGTGTTCCCCCTGGAAGTTTGGTATCATTCCCTGAAGCAAGTTTAGTCTGCTGTGTCAGCTTTAAACTGTCCGGTACTCAAGTGTGTCATAAAAGTCACTACTGACGGTCTGCCTGCTGACGTGTGCTGCATTTGGGTCATTTTTACTCCAAGTACTTCAAATACATGTTTATGATACTTGCATACCTTTTACTGAAGTAAGGTTTGCCATGGTGAATACGGCAGTTCTTCTCTGCAAACGTATTAACAGGCCTCTTTGTGTGAATGAATGATGACGGGCAGCCTGACCAACTGTTAACGCCCCACTAAATACATATGGCTTGAAGCGAGACATTTCATTAGATGAAAATATGTTGTCAAGTTTTACAAATAGGCTAGTTATTGGACATGTTTGGATCACGCAAGCTGGAAACGACGCAGATGTGACTGGAATCATATTCTACAAATATAACTATCATTAATGAAGCCCGATCTTTATCTGAAGCAGACATAACAGAATTAATAGACATGCAAAAAAATTCCAATGTTAAAATGACCAAAACAACCATGTTAAATACTGAAACTTTTCTCTCACGATGACTTTTTTTTATGCCCCTTTTGACTTAACATAGCATTAGCCTCATAGCATGATTGCCTAAGTCATTTTTTGGCCTAACTTTACTCTCCTACCACTGCTGCATCATCCTGCCTTTCTGCCTATGTCCTTGGCAAATCATAACTCTTATTAGAATCCAAAAACACTACCAGCCTAAGTCGTCTCTTTGACTTAGGCAGTTTTGATACAAACAAAATGGCAGAAAGCATGAGAGAGGGCTTGGCTGTCCACAAGTGAAGCATTAGCTCTTCTCTTTGATTAATTTTCATCTGGTAAGAGTTCATATTTCTTCAATTTTCTAGACACTAAATGTAATTTCAGTCAATCAAAGAGATTATGAACTGTGTATTAAAACTTGAAAACGCATGTTTTGCTACAAGATAATGAAGTAGCTAGCTAACACTAGCAAAATAATACCTAATTTCTGGTCAGGACAAATCTTTACACTTAAGAAACATCACCATAAAAAGACATTTAGGCAATTTTAGACATTTTTAAGCAAAATTTCAAGTGAAGTAATTTTTCAACCGTTTGCTTTTATTTTAAGTGCAAATAGATTTGTTTTAGAAATGAGACATACAAAGTATTTGGTAAGACTTAGATTTTTTGCAGTGAACCTTTGAATTTAACATGGTTTACTGTGTTAAAATACTCAACAACAACTTGGTTAAGGACAAGCTACACCTTGGTTATATTTGGGAGTAAATAAACTTTGGTTATGTTGCATTTATACTGTATATAGGGGAGAAATGCCTAAGTCACTTTAATTGTTGCAATTGTTTTCCAAAAACATTGACATATGACTTAGGCAGTTATGCTATGAGGCTTATGATATTATAACTTTTTGTCATGAAATTACGATCAGGAAAATTTTTCTTGCATATTCAGATGACAACCTAATTTGTTAATATTTCATGGATGTTTGTGTATTGAGTTCTGTCAGATTGTATGTTTAGTAAAGCCTTTAATAATTCATTTCTTTAGTTGTTGGTCTGATTTATTTATCTCAGATTGTCAAATGAATGGTTGGAAAGGCAAAGTTTTGTTTCCCCTTTTGTTCCCTGCTTTTTATGATGGACAATGTCTCACAAAATATTCAGTATAGTGTGAATGATTTCAGGCTTCAGCTTCCTGTGGTCCTATTAAGATGTAATGAATAAGGCAGAGCCTGAAAAAAGATCTGATTTCACAAACGAGGCAGAGCTTCAGCAGGTTGAAATGAAGGACAAAAGAAGAGTTAAACCTTGACGTTTCTTCTGTCGCAAACATCCTGCCCTGGAAGTAGTTTTTTTTTTTTTACTTTTAATAACTTAAAATTTTTACATCGTTTTAAACAACAACAACCTAGAACTTTTTCTTTTTTTTTCTTCTTACAAAAATGCTAGAATAAAATACAATGTAAGACATTTACTTCAAACTGTTCTGTCTACATATACACGTCTGTAAGATTACCCCTCCCCCACACCATTAAAGTTGACTGACTAAACATTTCAGTCAAAGATCCTTAAAGTTAAACCTCGACACCAAACTAACCTGAACTTGTCCGTCAGCTCACAACAGCATGTTTGCTGCAAACTGGAACGCTTCAGATTGAGTTCTGACTACGTCTGAACATCAACACCAATATTTACAGATCAGAAACTGATAATTTATCAATCACCTCACAAACACTCTTCTCCTAAACAACGACTGCAGAGTTCATGTCTATTAAAATAAAGAAGGAAACATCAGTGGGTGTGAACCTGCACCGCCGCACACCTGGAAGCATTTCTGCTCCCTGGACTCTAAAAACCAGCAGGTTGAACTCCTGACGAGAACGAATCAGACGATCAGTCTGTTTTTAAACTGTTTTTTCGTTCTCTCAGAAGGACCAGAACTCTCACTGTAACAACAGTATGAATAGGCCATCGTAACAGGAAGTTGTGTGAGCGTGGGGGTTTCAGAGTGAGGTCTCCAGGCTGTGCAGGGGGCTCCCCGGACACGGCGGCAGCCCCGCTGAGTTTGGGGGGTTCTGACCAGGCAGCGGCATGATGCCCATGATGTCTATGGCGATGTTGTTCTGGTTGGGCGAGGACGTGTGAGGCGGCAAGGTGGACAGCCCGATCAGTGGTGGCGGGAGGACGATGGAGTTCCGTTTGGTGGGAGGGTCGTCCTCACACTCGGCCTCGTCGATCAGAGGGATGTGAGCGACCGAGTCCTCGATGCGGAACTCAGGGTGGCTCATGAAGCTGTGGATGGAGCTGCGAGCCTCTGGGGTCTCCAGGCCTTCATAGGGGGACACGCTGTCTCTGAAGGCTTTCACCACACGGATCTGAAAGAAGAAACAGTTAGCTCAGGGTGTAGTGCAGCAAACTTATATGTTGGCTGGCCAGCTATGGCTGCTGGCTCAGGGACCTCTTGAGGTTGCACACCTGTTATTGTCTGTTTTATCCTGCCATTGACGGCCTGCCGATTCCTCACTTACTACTCTTAACACAGCGTAGTGCTTTGCTGACCAACAGTCAGACAGTAGAACCGATTTTGCTCAGTAGACTTTGGGTGCTTCACATCAAGGACCCAGATCCAGGAACACTTGTTCCCAAAGTCCAGGTAGTTTGGTAACTGTGTCGTACTCGGACATGGTTGGTCGATCATGTGTGTGGGTACGGTTTACATCAGATGGGAAAGCCAACTGCACCAAAAAAAGGAAGTGGACTGCTATTTAGAACGTGTTGTCATCATGGCAGCGGGACTGAAGAACATTGCTGCAAAAAGATCTCTTTAGGGAAATCCAAGCACAACTGGAAATACACTGAAAATACTGAAATGTATGGGTTTATTTGAGGGTAGTAACATGCGACTTGGTAAAATAGGAACACCGAACAATGCTGTGACAAACAAATGAGGCTGCAAAAGCAGAAAGTGAGGGTTGCTGTGCTGTACTGCGCATGTAAGAGTAGGTTAACGTCAGCATCAATACTATTCTCAGGACACCTTGCAGGGAATATGTGTGGATCTGGTTGTGAAATGTGTTTAAAATGCACTCTATAGTTGAGGGGACAGTCCGCTAACCTACACAGGTCTGGGTATGCCTTTTTCCGAAAAAGTTCACTCTGCACCTGAATGACAACGAACCGCTTGAAACTGACAGCAAAAATCCACAATCAACAAATCTGCAATCCACAGCTGATGTGTGAATAGTGTCAATAGGCTGCAGTTCGGCGTTCTGCTGAGCAGAATTTGACAGATTCTTTTTTATTTAGCTGTAAACCAATGTATTTAGTAGCGTTGAATTCAGATCCCAACCATGACAGTTTAGTGAAAAGTCTTTGAATTCTATATATTGTGTTAAACATAGTGAAACGTGGCTAATTTAATTTTGCTATTGGCTGATCTGGAGCCAGGTGACATATATGTAGGCAGCTTTTATCACAACTGTGGAGACAGGATTATTACTTACAATTAGCCTGTAAAACCTAATGTTAATTGCTAGCGTATACGCATAGTTAGCGCTAATGCTAATGGATAACATACACATATCCCAGTCTTGGGACTGGTTACGTTTGGAAGCTGACATCATACCTGCGTGGAGATGCGGTTCAGCCCGCGGCACCAGAGCACCTGGCCCCTTTTCAGCTCAATCTCAGCGTGGTCGATCTCATCCAAGTCCTGCATCTCCTCCAGCTCCTCCTCAGGGATCTCCTCCTGCTGCGTGCCGTGACCTGCCGTCTTCAGGAACTTCAGCCATCGAGTGGGGACACTGGACACCAGCTAAGAGGAACATTCACCCCAGTCAGACACAACAGCACTACTTCATGTTCCTCAACACCTCTCTGAACATGTTACCACCTGAATGTTTGGAGACATCTTCTGTTGACTAATGATAATGATCAACTGCAGAGACAACCAGGTCATTATTTTCCCCTAGAAGTTTATTTGAGCATACTTTAGTAAGAAGTCCCTGTTTGAATTTCTTGTTGATAAACTCTCTAACGGACTCCCATCACTCCTAGTTTTCAGTTTGTCTTTTAAGAAAGGGAAGTATTATGCCCATCAAACAGTTGGAAGACATGTAGAGACAGACAGGTAACCAGTCTATCACAGGCTGACATGTAGAGACAGCCAGGTAACCAGTCTATAACAGGGCAGACAGACAGGTCCATCCTGCATGTCTTTGGACTGTAGGAGGAAGCCGGAGAGAATCCACGCTGACGTGGGGAGAACATGGAACACATAAAAGGACCAAGTTGTATTATGTATTTGCGGTATTTTGTGTGCAAATGTGGGTTTTAAGTCCCCAGTTCTGTATCTGTAGTCCGTATCATCCCCATCATTTGCTGTCTACTATCAAATAAAGAATGTCAAAAAGCATCCCACCTGTCCCCACAGGAGGCTGCCCAAACCCAGGAAGACACACCACAGCCACTGGTCGATGGTCAGCCTCACACAGCTGAATGGCTTACCACCAAACTGCACGATGACAATCTACAGGAGGGAAGAGAGACGACCATCATCATCATCATCATCATCATCATCAACATCTCACAGGGAATCTGTTATGTGACTGCCTCGCCTTTCCCAACGTACCTGAATGACGAAGGTTCCCATGACAATGGAGCAGAAGATGGGGTTGTTGAAGACACCTTCAAAGACGTTCCTCTCACCGTGAATCTTGCGGGCGTTGAGCTCGTTAAAGATCTGCATCAGGACAAATGTGTTGAAGACGATGGTGTAGTGCTCAGAAGGCGGGGCATGGAGGGGCGTGTTCCTGCCGCTGTCGATGTCAAATATCTTCTCACCTGAAAGGGATGGTCAAAGATACTTGTCAGGTGAAGAAGCAAACCCAATCTGTCACATCCCACTCATTTACACATTAATATCACATTCATAATGACATATTTTACCTCTATAGATCTATTTTTACATATGTTAGGTTTTTTTAAGGGGCCTATATCAGACCATGAAGCTGTGGTGCGTTCACTGACCAAAGAAGAGCAAGGTGAAGATTATGGTCAGCTGGAAGATGGCGTGTCCCAGGATGTTCTTCATCATAGTGCGTGAAATGAGCGGCTTCTTGCGACCGTAGGGGTTTCTGAGCAGCAGCGCCTCGGTCGGCGGCTCGGTGGCGAGGGCCAGCGAAGCAAAGGTGTCCATGATGAGATTGACCCACAACATCTGCACCGCTTTCAGAGGAGAGTCCTGCAAACACACACAGATCGACTGTCAGTAGGAGATCCCACTACGATCACGGAAAGAAGACCCCTCAATGTGCCGCAATCACACCGTTTCTGCTGAACTTTGGTTTGTTGCATAATGCTGCAGCGGTGTCTCCTTTTACACAAGTACCCGGCATTGGGGAACCAGACAGCATGACGAGGATCGAACGGGGTTGTGTGGCATATTAAAAAAGCAACGGAAGTATAGAAAACTATCCCAGTAAAGTGGTGATTGATTTGGTCCTCTGCATGGAGCAACCTCCTCCTCTTCTTCTTAATCCCCTGGTGATGTGGGTAGGTTATAAATAATGTGTACCTACCTTTATGTATGTATGTATGTAGTGTTATGCACCATGTCGCTGTGTCATTGTGTGAAGGTTGAGAGATCCTTCTCTTATGAGGGGAATTCAGAACCCGACAGTGGTGGGTGGTGCACATAACACATCACGGAAACACCACCTTCCCGCCCCATTCACACCGAGGTCATCTCTGAAACCCTTTCCGTCTCTGGACCTCGCAACAACATTGCCGGAAAAAGGAGTGATAGTTCAAAAAGGCAGTGTAAAAGAGACGAGGGTCAGCTTTTTCACATCCAGTTTGATGAGTCAGAGGAAGTTATTTGGTTGACAGTATTTGGCTTTTAGAAAATGTAGTGATTGTATGCCATTTTTCTATTCCTTTTCAAGTCTTTTTTTAAATTGGTCCCAATAAGTAGAGAGTATGGGCTGCACGGTGGCGTAGTGGGTAGCACTGTCGCCTCACAGCGAGAAGGTCACGGGTTTGTTTCCTGGGTTCCTTCTGTGTGGAGTTTGCATGTTCTCCCCGTGTAAGCGTGGGTTCTCTCCGGGTTCTCCGGCTTCCTCCCACAGTCCAAAGACATGCAGGATGGGGATAGGTTCATTGGTGACTCTAAATTGCCCGTAGGTGTGAATGTGAATGGTTGTCTGTCTCTACATGTCGGCCCTGTGATAGACTGGTTACCTGTCCAGGGTGTACCCTGCCTTCCCCCCAATGACAGCTGGGATCGGCTCCAGCGCCCCCGCGACCCTGAATACAGGATAAGCGGTAGAGAATGGATGGATGGCTTGAAGTAGAGAGTATATGCGCGTGCATACAGCCACCTGGAGAAAAAGTGCTGCACCAGTTATTTTCCCCGAGGTCTCTGCCTATTTTGTGCGGCTGCTCTGACCCGCTCTCAGATTTATTTTCATAAAAAAGAAAAGCCCAGTTGAGGGAGCAGATCGGTCAGACGGACACTGTGAGTGCTGGACTTGAATCGCATATGTGTTATGGTCATATTGAACAGCGACAAGCTCATCCATACAAGGAATGAAGCAAGAATCCTCCCTTGAAACGCAGGGATGAAGCATTCTGCAGCATCCTGCAGCCGTTTTTCTGCCAGAAGAGGGCGCTGTGTGGACACAAGCCCTAAATCAATATGATTTTTATGTTAAAGGTCATTTGAAAAGGAAAAAAGAGATTTCTAATGTCTTATTGTCTAAAGTAGAAGTCTGTATTCCCGGTCTCTCACCGTGATTTAAATAAATCTGTGTGTCTTTGGCGAGGCCAGCACCTGACGTGGCAGCTCAGTCACTGCTGTGTGACTGTGGAAGTGTGTTAGTGACGTGTGGATAGATCCCAAAATAGCCTTAATTCCGATCCCAATGCTTCCTGTTTTAGGATCAATTTTCATATCAAAATATCAATATCTCAAATCAGTTGATTGGGGTAAATGTGTATTTTATATCATAAAGGAGACATAACACAAAGTAACTACGCTGTAACCAAGAAAATATCATATATTTGTATACAGAAAGTATCAATATTTTATTGTCTAAACCAGTAGTTTTGCACATATACAGTTAAATCAGATTTTTGGTAACAATTGCTTTTTCAGTGCACTAGATGGCGTTGAGTTGTTTTTTGGATAGTCATGGGTAACGTCAGTGGGATTGGACTATGTAGACTGTAGGCTGTTCTACATACCAATAACACTGATAGAACCTGACTATTGGCCTGTCCCATGCTAAGCAGCAGTGGTGTCGGTGGTGCTGACCTGGGTGATGCAGGCTCCGGTGAAGGCCACGATGACAGCCACCACGTTGACAGTGAGCTGGAACTGCAGGAACTTGGAGATGCTGTCGTAGACGTTCCTGCCCCACATCACAGCCTTTACGATGCTGCTGAAGTTGTCGTCAGTCAGGATGATGTCAGACGCCTCCTTTGCCACGTCTGTCCCAGCGATGCCCTGCAGAAGACAGCATGGAGGTTATCCTCCATACACCTTACAATAAAGCTTAAGTTTAGACCCAAGCTGGTCCCATTCATTTCAGTTTACATGTGAAGGATGCTGATGACATGATGTGGTCATCTAAATTCTCCTCACACCTCTGATTGGTCCCACACATACAGTATCTGTCAGGATCAACTGACTGACTATCAATGCAATCTATCTGAAAATAATTGAAAAATGGATGACAATAATGAAAACCAATGAGCAATATGAAATATATAATATGGACTGGATCAGAATATGATCGAAACGTTAAAAAAAGCCAGAATAACCTGGAGGTTTGAAGAGGTACAGCTGAGGACAAATTAATAATGATAATAATATGATATCTGAATATTTTATTACATCTATACATTTGCAAACAACAGGCATGTATTGTCTTCAGATCAGTTCATACAACCAACTTCACTGGATAACAGAAATGTTATCATTTATTACTATAGTTACTGTTTGATAAATCATACTGTAAATGTTACAAAGGTAGTTGGAAGCAGCAGTTTGATGACATTAGTGACAGTCGTTACCATGGCGAAGCCAACATCCGCTTTCTTGAGGGCAGGGCCGTCGTTCGTTCCGTCTCCAGTTACCGCGACAACCTGCCTCTTCTCCAGCACCGTGCTGTCGATGATACCTGGAATCATGATATACAGACACACTTCTGTGATGATGATGATGATGATGATGAGTCTTATTGGATTTGAATAACTGAAATATTCAGTACATATTAGCGAACATAACTGCCTTCTTATAAAGGAACATTGTGCAGGGTTTGGGGGGATTTCCTAGCAGAAATTGAATAATATTCATGATCATAACTATGTTATCATTACTGTGAAACTGAGAATGGTTTTGTTTTTCCAGTTTGCCTCCCCCATCCCTCTTTGACCAGGTTAAAGTTTGTCTGACCTTTGACCAGAGTGTGCTTGTCTGTTGGAGATGATCTGGCGAGGACTCTCAGCTTGGGCCAAATCTTATCAATACGCTCCTGCTCAATCTGCAGAGAGATGACACATATGTGAAAACATTCATTTGAATCAGGTAAGGAGAAAGGGGTCATCAGAGAATCAAAGAGGCTGCATGAACGTTTGAGTGGTAAAACAGAATGAAACACACACTCTCAAGCTCGTTGCTTCTCTCATGTTGATAGTTGCGTATGCAAACATAATCTGGCATCGGTTAAAGACAGAGTATATGAGCTGAGGCACAAGTGAATTTACTTTATTTGGGTGGGTTAAGAGGATGTGGGCAAAACTCCAGATTAATTTACTAAAGTAAATATCAAACATGACAATAAGCTTCGGCCTTTATTGTTGTTTGATAACTGCTGATAAATGTATAAGGGCAAATCCAAATGGAATTTGGGCAAGTAGATTTCTGACCACTTAGCTGCCTCGGCGAGTGAAAGAACACATGAATGTTGAACCCTGTTTGTCTGACCTCGCCCAGTTCATTGCGGATCCGGCGGTTGAACTCTTTGCCCTCCATACACAGGAAGTCGTCTCCGGGCTCCAGGATGCCACATTTGCTGGCGATGGCCCGGGCGGTGTTGATGTTGTCTCCAGTCACCATGCGGACGGTGATTCCGGCCCGCTGGCACTTTCTGATGGCGTCCGGTACCTGATGAGGTAGACAGAAGAAAAGAAGTATCTCATATTTGTCGAAAGTGTTTTCTTTTAAAGCTCCAGTGTGGAAGATTGAGGGGATCAATTGGCACTCATTGTCATCGAACCAAAACATCTCTCCTCCAACAGAACGTCTCTGTCTAACCTCCATCTCTGCAGCTGTAAATATCCCCACAAATAGCAGTCTGACTGATTTCCTCACTCTGAGATGCTTCAAGGTCATATTGATAAGATTTTTATTTAAACACATATCACACACAAAAAAATACATCCACAGAGCTTTTAGCAAGGTGCAGAATCAAAGTGTCACATTTTTGATTGTAAATTAATAATTTGAAAACATTTTCTTACAGGTCTGTAATGAATGTTTTGTTTACCTGTGTAGATGTGTGACATGTGGCTGCGGCTTCTAGCAAGGCTTGTGAGCCAATAGAATAACCACGTTGGTATCACGTGGTATCAACCAACTTCAAGAGTTGGGTCAAGGGTTCAAGAGTCTTTGGGGTTGCCAGTTTGTGTGGAAAAAACTAAAAACTAAAAATAGATGAGTTTGACAGTAAGCGGGCGGCATTTCGGTACCATTAATTCATACCACAAAAGATTCATCACTTGTGTCCCCCCACTCGACCATGAAAACGCAGGTTGTGCAATGAACTGGCATGCCCTTCGAGTAACAGCTATGTTGTGACGTGAATGCAATAGAAGGGGGGGAGTGCGAGTGTGACATCTAGTGGCTGGATGTTGTCAATGTTGTCATTAGCACCTTTAAATAAAATACAAGCTATAATTTGATGAGACAAAAAGCCTCATGAAGCACTTTTAGATCAGACACTTAAGAGTCTTACAATAAGAACGGACTGCTTCTCTTCATACGGCCGGTGAGTATGTGTATTTACTGGGAGTCTGTGCCTCCATGTGTCTCCTTGTAAAAACGGGCTGGCGTACCTCTGGTCGTACGGGGTCCTCGATCCCAACCACGCCAATGCAGGTGAGGCCGGTGAGGATGTGGGACTCGTCCTCCCAGTCAGGCTCTCCGTCAGCAGTGGGGAAGTCTCTGTAGGCCAGGCAGATAGTCCTCAGGCCCTCCGAGGCCATTGGCTCAATCACCTTCCTTATCAGGTCGTCTCGGTCCCGAGGCTTGAAGACCCTGGCATGGCCGGAGTCCAACAGGATTTTACAGCACCTGGAAGCACAGGAGAGTCATGTGATCCACATGGACCTGAGCACAGAGCTGTATGTGGAGGAGCAGTAGACCTACTTCCTGAGCAGGATCTCAGAGGCCCCCTTGCTGAACATTGTGTAGCTGCCATCGTGGTTCTTTAGCACGGTGCTCATGGACTTCCTGGTAGAGTTGAAGGTGTAGACCTTGAACAGTTTCTCCTCTGGGAATTCATTGCGGACAGTCTGGTAGTCTCGGTGCAGGTGGAGGGCTAATCCCAGTAAGGCACATTCAGTCTTGTTTCCCACCTGGCGAGCCAGCCCGCCCTCCTTCTCCGGAGGCTGCAGGGAGCAGCAGAGGCCATGTTGGGTCACACAATTAATGACAAATCAGCTTCTTTACAGAGTTTGGCAATTGACATTAACCGCAGCAGCACATGATAAGAACACAAATCCAACAGCAGCAAATGTGTATATGCAAATATGCATTCTAATACCACAAATGCTTTGTCTGCAATTTATTGTTATTGCGTAATTATTCAAAACGATTGAAGCTTATCGGAACTTATGTAAAACTTTGTGAAGCCTAACATTTGAAGCCTTTTGTGTTGAAGCGCTGTTAAATGAATTCCCAGCCAAAGCCTCAGCGGTGATAGGAAGGAACGCTGCTGTTGTATCACGAATGTGTGCTCTGATCTGTGCAGCGATCAGATGAGCCGCTCCGCTCACCCGACCAACCTGCTCTCTCAGCCAAATGCTTAACACACCTGAATGGATGCTATTTTTACAGCTCACCATAATCTTGGAAGTATAGGCGCAGTTGATCCCGATGCCCTTGATGAGCAGGTCCAGGACCATGGCGGGGATCTGGCTCTGCTCCGGTAACGTTTTGTGGTAACGCCCAGCGATGTAGGTCTGCACCACCGTCATGCGGTTCATGGTGAGCGTGCCCGTCTTGTCGGAGCAGATGGCCGTGGCGTTGCCCATCGTCTCGCAGGCGTCCAGGTGGCGGACCAGGTTGTTGTCCTTCATCATTTTCTGACAAAAACAGGAGAGCGGTGCGTCAGAGTGCTACTTTCTGAATAGAAGGGAATATAATGTGACTGAATGTGTGCAGGTGGCATGACGTGTAACACAGTGTACAAACACACCTTGACTGAATAGGCCAGGGAGATAGTGACGGCCAGAGGGAGTCCTTCAGGCACGGCCACCACTAGCACAGTCACACCAATGATGAAGAACTTGACCAAGAACTGCACGTAGATGGGCAGACACTCGGTGGTCCAGGGGACGCCCTGAATCCAGAAGGTATCGACCAGGAAGCGAGTGATGAGGATGAGGACCGTAGTGAACGACATGACCAGACCTGAGGTCATGATGGACAGAAAGGTCATGACGGACAGAAAGACAGGGACGCAGGAAGTTTATATGGGCTATAAACCTGATCATGTTGTGTACAGTAGGAGCATTGAACTGACTCTAAGACAGGTAACCGTAGTTAAAATGTGTAGGCTTAATATGTATATATATATATATATATATATATATATATATATATATATATATATATATATATATATATAATGCATGATAAGCACATTTAAAACATATTATAATGCTTTAAGTTTTATAAAAGTCATAAATGTTTATAACCATGCATGACACCTATAACAAGGGTATTATAAGTGGTGGACATGATGTATAATAAGTTCAGCATTTATAATGTGTAACTGTGTAACATCCAGGAGGGGCAAGGAAGTATACAGCGTTATGAATGCTGAACTTATCATACATTATGTCCACCACTTAAAATACTTTATAAACGTTGTTATAAGGTGTCATGCATGGTTATACACACGTATAAACATAAATGCATTATAATGTGTTATAAATGTGCTTACGATGCATGACCTTCATAGAAAGTGTGACCCAGATTACTTCACAAACATTCTGTGATCACGTTTCCACCAAGAACATGGAGGCTTTCAACTACATCCCATTTTAACCCATGGGTTATGACTTTTTTACATTTCTGAACATCAATAAATCACTATACATATTGATTTCAAATATGAACAACTGTAACAAATTTGCACAACTGAAGTTCATAAAGATTGATTCTCTGGCTATGACAGAATTATTGCTGATCCCAACCTGCATTTTCTGACAAAAAGCAGTCCAACAGTAATATTTGAATACTCACATTTTTTGAACATCTCTCACCAATAAATAAGGAGACCTCTGGGACTAAATATCAGCATAGCACCTATCAACATAGGTGATAAAATGCTTTTACCCAAATAATACTCTTTGGACAGTCAGGATTGTTGTTCTACTATGTGATGATAAATACTGCTCCTCGCTATACAAACACTCATCAATGCAACAAGGTCATGGAGTCAGCTTTCATACACAAAAAGGACTGGATGAGGTGAATAACAAGGACTGAGACCTTGGTGTTTTTTCATTGTGGAAGAGCACAGTAACATGTAGACTCCAGCCAGTAGTGGGCGCTGTTCAGCCCTCAGATGACATCTACAAGGTGACAGTCACACTCAGAGTTCATCTCATTCCCTGTTCCTACCTGCTTTGCCGATCTGCATAGCCATTTTGGTCAGCTTCCCCTGGAGGACCGATTTCTCCTTCTTTGGTGGGTTTTTCTTCTTCTGTGGTCCTCCTCCCTCATTGAGCGGCTCCACCTCCACTGTAGGTCCATCCTTGTTCTTTCCTACAGACCACGCAAGAAGTCAGTAAAACATAAAGGTGTTCCAACACAAACATCAACACTGCTGCTGCTGATACTTCCTGTCAGGGCATACCCAGTTTGATTTAACGGTCTAAATTGCATTCTCAAATTAAAGCCAGTATTCAAACAAAGCGTGGTTGAAACAAGTTGCTTCACTTTACATTTTTATCCATGGCTGACAATGAAATAAACACTTCCTTCAGATGTTTCAAAATGAAAAGCCTGACGGGAAAGGGAGTGATTCGCCAATTGAGCCGCTGGAAGGCTTTTAATCTGAAATCTTTGCAGGAGAAGTTGGTGATCACTCATACATTAGTAACCTACTGGTGACTCATAAATCTGAAACGCAGAATTGACTGGAATTGATCTGAGAGTGAGAACAGTGTAAGTGTGTGAACGGAGAAAGTGGTGAGTATGACATTACTGTTGTGCTATGGAAATGTACATTATACTGAATTTATCAAGACAGAAGATAAAAATTGAGGAAGTGTTGAGTTTGCATCCACTAGGGATGTAACGGTATGAAATGTTAACATCATGGTTTTATTGCGGTATTTTTAAAAGTGTGTTCAATATGTTCAGAAAGAACTATTAGGCCTACACAAACTGAAATAGTTTCAAAAAGTGTCACAGTGTTTATTATATTTCAAAAATATAAGGAAAATCTCTTAACATCAAAGGAACAAGGGTTCAGCATGTAATCCGTTTATTTGTCAGGAACATTTCCAGTAGTGCAGTTTATACAAATCCAAACATTCAAGCTAATACATAAAGATCAATATTTAAACAAATCAAAGAAACTCGACTTATAATATACTTGTTTTCTTCATCATCCAAATTAAAATGTAGAACTATGAGTACTTTAAAGTAAACCTTAAAGAATAAGACAAAAGTGCATTATGCATAAAATAAACAAATTACTAAAATAAATATAACTACTATCATATGTAATCAAGTGTTGATGACATTAAAATAAAAACAAAATATGCAAACAAATCAATGGAACAGAACTGATTGTATACTTATTCCCCCCATCATCAACAAATAAGATGCTGCTGATCAAGCATCATGTATGTAAAGTATGCATCTCTATTGACTTGAGATTAAAATGTAAAAATGCAAAAATATTTCCTTTGTTTAGTTTAAGTTCTGATCTAAGCGTGGAAACAATGTACCCGCTGGCACTGAATAGTCTCTCAGATGGAATACTGGTTGCTGGGATACACAAAAGCTTTCTTGCAATCCTGATAAGATGAGGCAGTCTGATGCAGGCCCTTCCACCACACCAGAGACCGTGACTTCCTCCTTCTTGGACCTGAACCCTCTTCAGATCACTGCTGTCTTGTTGAGGTAATATTGAGCCAGGCCTTTCCCTTCTGATGCTGCTGTGGAGGTATGCTGGTGCTTTGTGGTTCCTGCCTGACTTACAGGTGTCAGCTTCAAGGCCTCCTGGACACAGCTGTCAACTACGGCATCCACGTGGTCATCTAACATGTTAGTTTTGAACCTGGGGTCAACGAAGCAAGCCATCTGCATGACACCCTTTGCTTTCTCCGTGTACCGCTTGTTTAGGTCTACTCTCATTACCTGTTTCATCTGTTGGTGAGGGCTGGATCCAAGTGCATCTGTAAACTTGCTCAGAAGTTCAAAGAACTGGCAAAGTTGCTCCATAACAGATACACTATATTGCCAAATGTATTGGCTCACCTGCCTTGATTTAAATATGAACTTAAGTGACATCCCATTCTTAATCCATAGGGTTTAATATGACGTCGGTCCACCCTTTGCAGCTATAACAGCTTCAACTCTTCTGGAAGGCTTTCCACAAGGTTTAGGAGTGTGTTTATGGGACTTTTTGACCAGTCTTCCAGAAGTGTATTTGTGAGGTCACACACTGATGTTGGACGGGAAGGCCTGGCTCTCAGTCTCCACTCTAATTCATCCCAAAGGTGTTCTATCAGGTCGAGGTCAGGACTCTGTGTGGGCCAGTCAAGTTCATCCACACCAAACTCTTTCCTCCATGTCTTTATGGACCTTGCTTTGTGCACTGGTGACCAGTCATGTTGGAACAGGAAGGGGCCATCCCCAAACTGTTCCACAAAGTTGGGAGCATGGAATTGTCCAACATCTCTTGGTATGCTGAAGCATTCAGAGTTCCTTTCACTGGAACTAAGGGGTCAAGCCCAGATCCTGAAAAAACCCCCACACCATAATCCCCCTCCACCAAACTTTACACGTGACACAATGCAGTCAGACAAGTACCGTTGTCCTGGCAACCGCCAAACCCAGACTCGTCTATCAGATTTCCAGATGGAGAAGTGTGATCGGTCACTCCAGAGAACGTCTCTACTGCTCTAGAGTCCAGTGGCGGCGTGCTTTACACCACTGCATCCCACGCTTTGCATTGAGTCATACTGTCCACTTGTCCATCACACATGGCCAGACATGTCAACAGCTACTCTGGAAATGTTTCCAGGACTTATTTTAATGTATGCATTTTAATTATTTCCTTATGGAACAACCTGCCCCTGCATATCAAACAAAGCCAAACAAAGGTCGTTTTTAAAACAAATGTTGAGGCTGCTTTGTGGGAGGGTTGATGGTTCACTTTGAAGGGTAGGAGTTTGAACTATGTTTGTTCTATGTTGTTTTTTATGGATTTGTTTCCATCAAGGACCACTTTGTAAATACTGCTTTTAAGTGCTATCCTCTGGGATTATTGTATTTTGATGCTCCTTGGAGTTGTTTGTACTTTGAAATTCCTAATAAAAATAAAATAAAATAAAATCAGTACTATTAGGTTGTGCTGTGTTGTGAGTCAACTGGTAGAATCAATCAAATTACGAATCCCGTCACACAGACTCCTCTCAACCGGCAACATTTGGGACTAAACCCGGCGATGAGGAAACATCGAAGAACAAACTTTTTTAAAACTCTTAATCACGCAAAACTGATCTGGGATCCACGATCCAAACCCAAAGGATTACTCGGTGGACATTTAAATATACGAAGCATTATCTCTAAAAGCAACCAGCTAGAACACTTACTGTCTCACTCTAACTTGGACTTCCTTGGTCTTTCAGAAACATAGCTTAACGAACGCTCACCCGAGGCTGCCCTAGATATACCTGGGTATAACATGTTTAAAAGGGATAGAAACAAGGGCACGGGAGGGGGTTTGCTAGTATATGTTAAAAACACAATTACATTTAACCTCATTGAATGGTCACAATAAATAGATAAGGAGTATATTGGGTTGAATATGTCACTGTCTCATCAAATGTCCTTCACTGTAATTTGCCTATATCGACCTCCATCATCCAATAACATATTTTATGAACATCTTCATAGTATTCTTAAGCAATGTGATGATAAAAAAGAGTTAATACTAATGGGTGACTTTAATATAAACTGGGGGAAAAAAAGGGAGAGAAAAAAAGTTAAAGAGATAACAAACAAGTTTAATCTTTCCCAACTGATACAAGGTCCAACAAGAATAACTTACTATTCTCAGACACAAATTGATCTGATATTTACAGACCTGAGAGGGTAACCACATTGCACAACATGCTAACTGGTCTGTCTGACCATAATATCACATTGCTGGTAAGGAAACTAACCAATAAACGATTTGCAAATTCTACCAAAACAAACCAATTCTATGATCAAATTCCTAAAAATGAAATAATCAACTTTGAAAATGAAATTGAAATTGACTGGTCTGATCTATTAATCAGTGAAGACATTGAGAATAGCTGCAGCACTTTTTTGACTACCATTAACAAAATGAGAGTAACCTTCACACGGAAGGTGAAACATAAACATGGACAAAAGAGGACCCTACCATGGCTAAATGACACTCTCTGGCAACAAATGAAAGAGAGGGATTTTGCTCTAAAGAGGGCTCTAAAATCAGGAAATAGTAGCGATCGGCTTACCTTTACAACTCTCCGAAATAAGGTATTGAGGAATTTAAGAAAGTCTAAGGCAGATTTTTTTTATCAGAATCATTAATGAAGCACAAGGAAATGGGAAACTTATATGGAGAAATCTTAATAAATGAACTGGTAGGAATAAAGAACAGAGAACAACCTTACCTGAACTCAAAGTGAATGGACTATTGACTCAAGATAATGATATGATGGCAAGTACATTTAATGATTTCTTCATAAAGTCAGTCGAGGAACTGACTCAAGGTATCTTAATTGGAACTGTGCCATCTATTCCCATTGACCTTGCTAAACCTGTCTTTGAAATAAAGGAAATATCTGAATTAGAGGTTAAAAAAATTATAACCTCCCTGAGGAACTCAAAAGCAAAGGATTTGTATGGGTTGGATACCACATTTTTAAAATCACATAGGGACGCCCTTGCTTGCCCCATTGCACATCTGATCAACCTATCAGTTAGGCAAAGTACTTTTCCAAGTACCTGGAAAATAGCAGTGGTATCTCCGATCCATAAGTCTGGTGATGAAACAATGGTGTCAAATTATAGGCCCATTAGTGTCCTTTCAGTGATATCCAAGGTGTCAGAAAAATGGGTAGCAGAAAAATGAATATCACATCTAAATTTGGGCCACAACCCCTTACACCCAATGCAATTTGGTTTTCGCATAAACCACTCTACAGAGACAGCGAATTGCTTCTTCCTTGAAAACATCAAGTCAAAATTAGATGGGGGTGGTGTAGTAGGTGCAGTGTTTTTGGACCTTAAGAAGGCTTTTGACACTGTCAATCACCAGATATTTTTAGCAAAATGATCTAATTTTAATTTCTCAGCCGATGCCATAAAATGGATGGAGTCATACTTAACTAACAGGAAACAAAGTGTACACATTGGTAATTCTTATTCCTCGTACCTTGACTGTAATATTGGTGTACCCCAGGGGTCAGTATTGGGCCCTATTTTGTTTAGCCTGTACATTAATGACTTACCTTCAGTCTGTCCATCTGTGAATATACAAATGTATGCAGATGATACAGTTCTCTATGTGCATGCAAAAAGCAAACAACAGGCTGCATCTAAACTAACTGAAGCATTGGTCCACGTTTTTGATTGGCTAAAAAGGTCACGTCTACATCTGAACATTAACAAAACAGTCTGTATGTTCTTCTCTCAGAAAACTAGTGCACAGCAAGCTAATGTTTTTATTGAAGGCCAGGAACTCTTGGTTGTGCCGGATTTTAAATACCTTGGTATCATTTTAGATTCTAATTTAACTTTTACAAAACATGTTAAAAAGGTGGCTAATACGATCAGATTTAACCTGGCTAATTTTAAACACAAGGCCATGTCTAACAACAGAGGCAGCCAAACTCTTTATGCATGCCATGATCTTTTCTCACATATCATACTGTTTTACAAGCTGGTCCCAAGCAAACATGACAACTCTGAAACCAATAGAAACCCTCTATAAGCAAACCTTAAAAACATTAGATCAAAAACCTATCAGTTATCACCACTGCAATATTATAAATAAGTACAACTTATTTAATTTAGAACGTTTTTTACATTATCTGGATTCCTGTCTCATTTTTAAAATATTACATGGGCTGGCACCTCCACCGCTGGGTGAGTTTATACAGCAGAAAAACAGCAGTGGCAAAAACAGCAGTCTTTGCTGTATAACACAGTCTCCCCTGGCAACTAGGGCAGTTACCAGGGGAGACTGTGTTATACAGCAAAGACGTAGCAAGTTTGGCCAAACAATCTTCTCAGTACAGGCCACAAATTACTGGAACTGCCTTCCTACTGAACTTAGAGAAAGCACCAGCTATCTATCATTTAAAATAAAACTTAAGAGATGGATTAAAAACAACCAAAACTGCAATCATCAATAGCTGACCTACTTGTGCTGCACTTTTTTGTATTGCACTTATTTTTTATTTCTATTTTTCATGTCTCTTTTCTCTCTCTCTCTCTTTTCTCTTTTGCTTTCTATCCTTCTTGCATTTTTAATTTTTTCTCATTAATGTAATGTGATGATGTGTTGACCTGCCAAGGGACTACAGATGAAAATGAGCTTTTTTGCTAACTCTGGCATATTTACATTTTGAGTGTAAACTGAAAATGTCAATTGATGTGCGCTGTCCCTTTTAAATAAACAAATAAATAAAATAAATAGAAGGTGTTTTTTCAATCCCTGTCTGTGTGTTGTGTTGGTGATCTTCATATATGAGGACCTAACTAACCAGACTACATCACATGTGTCCCATTTAGATCACCGTGGTAACGATAAACAGTCCTACAACAAAGTCAACCAACGCTGCGGCTATGTGACAGAGAGTGAGGGTGTCTGCAGGTGTGTGTTCGTTTCCATGTGTGTGTGAGCATGCTGATCCCAGCTCAGTGATGGGGTTATTAGTGGACAGGCAGGCATCGGCAGCAGGCAGGAGAAGAAAGCAGCTGCCGAGCTTAAGGCCGATAATCTGCTTGGTCCTAATCACCATCAACAGAGTCAGGAGCACCTGCTGCTGCTACTCAGACCACAGGGACATACAAGTAACCATGCGGGATCACAGAGACTACAAGGAACCAGGAACCAAGACATATGAGCAGACTGACACCAGAACCTGAGATCCTCCTCAGACCCTATATCTTTGAACAGACCACAAACTCCCGGCTCCACATACATGCTTGATCCAGATGGAAGTTAAACCTGAATTTGAACAAAACTCCCCATAACTTAGAAGAACATCTCTACACGCATCAGGAGATGACCAATCAGCTGCAACTGTGATACTATCTGACCAATGACAGCTGTTTGTTTCTACACTGTTCCACAGGTTCCACCCTTCACCCAAAGAACACAGTTATACTGTACATATACCACCCACATGACAGATTCATAAAACATAAAGACAAAGGCAGCTCTATAGACAAAGTAATGTTACCAGTTGATATTCATCGACAGTAACATCACAGCCACACACGTCTTTGGTGTCAAAGTTCTCCATTATGAGTGAAAAAAGACATTAAGCTGGCAATTTGTTGCCACTGCACAATAATGGAGGAAATAACTAAAATATTTGACATCACTTAACTTAAGAACTAACTAGCACAGTCAGCTAACAGGTGTTGCATTGACTTGATTATGATGCGCTCAAGCTCTGCTCAGTAAAACATGAATATTGAGCAAAGGTAAATTATAATGATGATAATAATTATTTTGGCGAGAAACTTGAATAAATACAGTTGTTTGAATGAGATGTTTCCACAGCAATATAAAATAGATATTCGAAAGGGAATTACTTACTTAGTAACACTAGTTGAATGCAGCCTATATTACATAAGACTATAAAACTACTAATGCCAAGATTTTATTTTTAATGAAAGACAGTATATAAATGAAATTGCTATCATCTATTTCCTAATAAGTTTAATTGTGTGTTTGTATGCAAATCTTCAGAATAGATGACGATAACAAAACTGCCTTTCTTTTGGATGGTTTAAATTATTTTTGGGGACAGTGGGGGAAAAAACAGAATTGAAGAAAAAGTCAGTATTGAGCTTTGCTGTGAATTGTAGTTCTTGGAAAGAAAATAGGCGAAAACAGCTAAGAAAATTGCAATCAGTGCATCTTTAGTTCCCAGCTGTTGTACAGCTCCGAACCACCATGAGACAACCAGCAACCAGTCAACAGGGACCAGTACGGCTCAACCTGCCCACCTCTGGAAACTGAAGATACTGCCCTTCAACGTGACCTTCACAACCATGCAGCCGTATACAGTAACTCACAGCAATGGAGTCGTGATGCGTTGCTTACCTTTCTTTGCCTTGTCGTCTTTTTTGTCTGTCAAAGAAAACATGCAGAAGCCAGTCAAAGGTAGCTTACTGCCACTGGTATGAGTGTGTATCAGTGGATGAATGAGAAACCAACTGTACAGCCGTTTGGATCGAGGCACTATATACATGTGGGTCAGAGAACATCAATCCCAGGATACAGAAGCTAAAGTCTGGTCTATGCTGTTTACATATACTAGACTCTACTGTAACTTTAGTTTCTACCTTTGATTCATATTCTTATTTTAGGTTTTATATATTTCTTATGATTTACTTACGCTATGTATCTGTCTTGATTATATTTATTATATATACGCTGTGGACTGACCTTTAAAGTTGACCTCTAATGGTCAGACACAAAGATTTGTGGCAAAAATCCAAATACATTGCAAACACATAACTTTATATTCTGAACTTACTTTTCTTTTCCTTCTTCTCTTTCTTTTTGCGTTCCTTTTTCTCAGCCTTCTCCTCGCCGTCCCTGTCGCCTTCCTCACCAGCACCAAGCAGCGTGAAGATGATGCCAGTCTGAGAGTTCACCCCTACAGCAGTGACCAGCATCCTGCCGGAGCCCTCCATCACGTTGGTCCCTGACAGAAAGAGACAGAGAGGAACTTCACCATGGTGGGAGTGGTGGACAGATCTACGGCAAGAAGAGTAGAGTGGGAGAAGTGACGGTCTGTTGGAATGGACATCCAACAATCGCAGGTTATCACCCCTCGATTGGCATTTCTCAGCTTCAGCTTTGGTATGACTGTAAAGTGCTGGAATGGCCGAGTCTGGGGAAAGTCATCGGGATGGGACGTTGTTCCTTGGTTCCAGAGTGTACAGGAGGAAACCAAGGATACAAAAATTCCCGACAATCATACCTTCTGGCCTGTCAGAGTGAGTCTGTTTCCTCGTTTCCTGGTACAGCTGACACAATTTTGGTCGTAAATGATTGTGGTTCCGAACAGATTGGCGCAACGGAACAAAACAATGGATTCAACATCAAATGATGATGACCTGGTGCTCCCTTTTCTCAGTAACAATGGGTCAAAATAAGAAATAGCTGGATCCATCAATGATTAAAGAAAGAGAGGAGGACTTGGTTCACAAGCGAAGACTGGACCACGGCAGCTTCAGAACCTACTTGATGACGATGTCCGTTTGAAGCACAGCTGGGACAGCTGGCCACGAAGAAGCATAGGAGCCATTTTAGAGAGCTGGTCGACCCACAGAGATTCACTGACTCACTCAACTGAAAAACCGAAACAGTTAAAGGATCCGGGAGTGTCAAGTCTTCTGTCTCAATTCACCGGATCACTTGCTGCTAACACCAGGCAACGTATACGAATTAAAACGATGGATTGCGTCACATGCTTCTCTCTTTATAACCTGTAAAAATTTAATTTTAAAATAAAGCCAGTCTGTCAGCTGACCCCTAGTGAGTGGCTGCTAATGCCTTAAGTTACCAGACAAGAGAAGCTGGTTCAGTGTTTGAGTTTATCACTGTCACAAACCTCAGCCATCGCATCTGAACCGAGGATAGAAACGTCCAGCTGGTTCCAAACAGCAGAGGACGCTCAGCTTCTGCTTCAGCAAAGTAACAGACCACTCACATAGCCTGACTGAGGGAATCTGTCTCCTCAAGTGATCCTGAAGGAGAGGGTTTAGACTTCCACAGCACAAATCATGCTAGTGCCCTTGTAGCATTCTCAAGATTCTACCGAATTCAGATCAAATTGTCAATCTAGGCAGCGCTGGCACCATATGAAGCCTGATTGTGCTCCTGCTGTGTCTATTTCTCACCTCAAATGAACCATTTAGCTGTAAAATCAGATTTGGGACGCGGCTGCCATGTTGAAACCAGTCGAGCCAAAAGCAAGCACCGGCCACCGGAAGCCAGCGTTCACTCTGCTGTTTCTGAAAACATTTGAGGAATTGGTCGAATTTGCAAATGCGGATTAGGAGTTTAAAAGCAGGCAGAGGAATCTGACAACCTGTCGCGTGTACTGCTATTATGATTTGGTGACAGTTTGAGCAAATATTATAAAAAGTAATTTCTTATAAAAATTAGCAACTGCAGCTTTAAGACATTTACAAAAGGTTGCTCACATTTTTCAGAATTGAAACCCTTTAAATGCAAGTTTGTTTACATGAAGGCACTGTTACATTTACATTTAGGTCATTTAGCAGACGCTTTTGTCCAAAGCGACTTACAATAAGTACATTTGTCAAAAGAAAGAAACCACAACATATTATTGCCAATAAAATAAGCGCTAAAAATAGAAACAAGTGTTAGGTCCTCCTCTGAGTAAAGTGGTAGCTGTTCAGCAAGGATACCTAAGGAACAACAGTGCTATGATCAAATAGGTAAGAACATGGAAGTGCTTTTGGAGGGGGCATGCTATGCATGCTATGCAGAGTCGAGGTGAGTCTTCTTGCATTGTTTTTCTCCATTAAAGGTATTTGTTGGAGAGTTTTCCTAAGCTGAAGTGAGGATGGGACAGATGGTGTTGTATGTAGATACAGTGTTTCTCCTACAATGTTACAGGCATACACCATTCCTATGGAACCCCGCAAGGCCGGGAAAGGCCAAGATCAAATGTTTCAACTGCCCAAATAAACAATAATAGTATGGATGCAGCGATACGGGTACTCATGTACTCATGCTTAAAATACTCCCGACAACACAGTAACGTGACCTCTCACCATTGAGCTGTTTGTCTGCTGCTGGAATCTGTCGGGAAGTATTGCAGCCATTGTGATGTCACATTAGTGTAGTGAGTGTCCGTGACGTGAGTATGACGTCGGCAGTAACGTTACAGCATGAATGTAGCAGTTCAGTCGTGTTCTGCTTATTTGTCTGCAAATAAACGCTGGCTCCTCCAGGTCCTGCTCACTTAAGGTGGGCTGACCTTTAAGGTTGACCAGCACTATTCTCTGTTAAGTGACAAGCTGCTCCTCCCAGTCTTAGATTGTTTTTATCGTTAATATTTCGTTTAACTGTGTAACTGACAGCAGGTGAAACAGTTAATTATGAATATCTTTATCATGTCTGTATCAGGAACACGCAAACTTGAATGTAAATTGAATGTAATTCTACATTGACTGCCTGCAATATGCCATCATAAGTGGGAACCACCGTGCCTGGAAAAAAGAAACAGTGAAATGTGTTTTTGTGGTTATGGTGTGTTTTCCCGCTGTAAAGTCATGTGACTTGAGGAGAGTGAAGCACCTGACAGCAACATGGGGTCTTTGTCCACACTCTTCTTGACATGATCCGACTCTCCAGTCAGAGAGCTCTCATCAATCTTCAGATCATTGCTCTGAATCAGGACGCCATCAGCAGGGAGGAGGTCACCTGGAACACACACAGCACACTGTAAAAACAGCTCCCTGTAATCAGGTCATTATGTTACATCATCATTACAACGGCTCTGTCACATGACAATGACAAGAGAAAAACAATTAAGAGATGAAATACACTGCTCAAAAACACTTAGGAAACACACATCAGATCTTAATGACCAAATGATTGAAGTTGAAAACTTGCACATTGTAGAATTTGTTAAGAACAAAATGACCTAACAAAGTTCAATGGTCAACCAAAATGATCAACCCATTGAGTGCTGGATTCAAAATCATAAAACCAAAAATCAAAGTAAAATTGCATCGATACAGAACGTCCCTTAGATGCTTAAATGGATTTAGGTAGGGAACCTGAGGGCCAATCAATGCAGCAGTCGGGGATATACTGTGGTGAATAAGAGTCTGAACAGAGAAATCAGCTCTATCTTCAACATCAATGTTCAGCTGTGGATTTTACCCTCAGACTGTTTTATGAGTCACTAAACTTAAAAATGCCCCCCCCACAGATACAATATTGTAATCTCCATGAATATTTGAGCATATTTGAATATTTGCATTTGAATGTATTAAATGATCCATAGAAGAGAGTTAAAGTTGTGTTGCAGATACTTCTTGGATTGATAATTCAGTCACAATAAGAAAATTAAAATAATTCCCTTTCTCAACTGACAGAATTGGAAGTGCATCCCTCCTAAATCAAACAACATGGAGCATGTTTGGAGAGTTAATTCCACTGCTTTGGGACCAGAACTTGGACTTATAATAAAACCAGACTTCTTTTGATGCCTTACTGTGAGCAATATATATAAACATATTTGTCTAAAAAAAACAAAAGTTGCTCAAGTTCTAAAAAATTGACAAAAAATAAGGCAACAAAATGATGCATCATTCGATGTACCTGACAACATCTGTGGAGTACATTTCAGTCAGTAGCAGAAAAGTAGTGCGGTTTGATATCCAGCTCGACTCACCACTCTACCAATGTTAGCACTGCTTATTCTCTCACCATATTTGACTTGGGTGATGTCTCCGACAACGATCTCGGAGACTTTGATCTGGATCACCTGCCCCCCTCGGATAACGGTGAACTTCTGCTCCTGCTCGATGCGGCTCTGGAGGCCGCGGAACTGCTTCTCTTTGCTCCAGTCGTTGAAGGCCGTCACCAGGACCACGCAGACCACCGACAGCAGGATGGCAGCACCCTCGATCCAGCCAGCCTCCGCCTCCCCCTCCTCCTCCACGCCACCGGCCGCTCTGCCACAGTCTGCACAGAGAAGATTCATGTGTTCCACTGCTTCTCTACATACTCAAACAGTACATCCTCCACCAGAGGAACATGACACACTGCTGCTGGGACGCACACATCTCAGCTGGGCTCATTGGCTCCCTGCTCTTCTGTTTTTAACAAGCTGGTTCTTTGAATTTAAATGTTTTTAAGTCCCCTTAAAAACGGTGGCATGGTTCTCTCCCGGTATATGGACTGACAAATGAATGTGAAACCAGGGCTCCGGAATGCAACCAAAATACCCAACATGCAATACGCGATTGCACAATTCATGCAATTCCATGATGTTTATTATCATCGGTGCAACTTCCGAAACATGAGCTCCTCTCTATTTCAATAGACGGTAGCTTTATAGACAGCCCCATCCATCTCTCCACCTCCAGTCTCAAAAGTCATGCGTGAGCGAGCATTGACCATACAAACACACAGGGAAGGTGGAGCTCATGCTTGTCTGAGCCTGTGCTCAGGGACAACCCTCGTGAGGATGCTCTAGGCGTGTGGACGTAACATGGACAGATTTATATGGAGAGAGATAATAAGGGGTTCTGACTCACTTGCCTCTGATGATGTAACACATTGACACACTGGACAAGAACAACAGACTGGATGGCCACATCATCAGTCATAACACACAGCTCCACAAACAGCATGAACATTCAGTTTCATGTGTTTGTGTGTTCTCCGATCAGCTCATGATTGGATGTGCATGTGTAAGCCTGTCTGTATGTGCAGACACACGGTTCCTTTGAGTCGTGGAAGGATATTTATCTGAAGATTTAAATGTTCTTTGAACAGAATGCTGAACTCACTGCTCCTGTCTCCATCAGGCGGGCTGTAGAAAGAAAGGCCGAGTGAAATGATGGCTGCCACCTCCAGGATGATGAGCGTGAGATCCTGCAGGGCTTCCCACACTAACTGCAGGAAGGTTTTGGGTTTTTTAGGAGGGATGAGGTTCTGTCCAAACTCCTTTTTTCGTCTGTCGATGTCCTCAGAGTTTCCATCTAAACCTGCAGCAGGAGACACAAACAGAATGTCAGAGACATGTCCTCTTTGATCCTGGTTTGACCGTTACACTGAGTTTATGTTTCAGCTTTCCTCCTGGGGATGACTTACTTTGTTTCACTTCAAATCATAACTTCATATGTGTTGATCCAAGGTTACGCTTCATCTTAAACTCTTCTCATGTTTCAGACTATGAAGAACAACATTCTATTTTTCTGTTTAACTCCAAACACCCTTTTGGGGAAGATTGCAAAGTTTCCAAAGACACAAAACCTGTCATGCTATATTTTACGGAAATGTGTCTAAACTGATACAGAACATATCCGCAAACTTCAATAAAAAGCTGGAGCATACCCAATATACTGTCAGTGTAATTTTGAATGAACACAAAGAAAAGATGATTGGAACTGACAGACCTGTTGCTCTGTGATGAGCCGACTGTAAGTGACATTACGATGTCAGAATCAAACACTTTGTCATTAATGTTGTTAAGTATCAGGCGGGTTGCATCAAGCATACAGTATACACTGCCACTGAGTTCAATTGAACCAAGGGGGTTGGTTGAAACATGGTGCACTGCACAGATAACAAGAGGCCCGAGTGAGTTTGGGGAGAATCTGCAGCCTGAAGCAGAAACAGAGCAAAAGACTAAACACAACACTGACACTGAAGCCAAGTTGCTCCCAGACACTACAGCAGGCGGATGGGTGACATGCAGCAGGATGGATTTGTGTGTTTGGAATGAATTCTTAAATCATTCCAACTTGATGATTTGGAACATTGTCATGCCTGGTGTGTGTGTGTCTGCAACGTAGCGTGTTGTTGTGTGGGAGCAGAGAGCAGGTTGCTTTCCTCTGAGGAGCAACACGTTGCTCTCTGTTCACGCCGTCAGTCGGCGAGCAGAGCTGAGCCTTGCCCTCTGCTTTCAGGTGAGCGGGATTTCACCTTAATTGACGGATCTGCCCCCCAGCTGTCACCATAGCGACATGCAGAGAAGTAAAGCAGTGTGATGGATTTTCCACAGATTTCAAGCTGCTGCTGACATTTTGCTTCTCTCTGTCAGCAGGAGTCACAACACTGACGATGTTTACTGAGTGTGTGCAGACAGACGGATTAATGAATGAATGATGAGGGGAATAATGCCAAGGGGCAGACGCATGAGACAGACACATTGTTCAGCATCCACTGTCTGCAGGTCAGCATGAGACACATGAGGCTCACTGAGTCCACTGATCTTTAGTTCAGAGACACTGGACTCCATGAATTAGCTTCGATTAGCTCAGGAGGTAGAGCGGGTTGTAAACTGTGCCAGACATCATCATGTATGGGCTTTAAATGATAAAGGTTTATTTGAAAGTATATCAGCCACTGTCGGCCTACCATAATTATAAATAGGAATATGGTATATGTTTCCACAGGACAACTCACTATAGTACGTGCTCGAGCCCCGCCCCCTCTTCTATGTCTATTCTGTGATGGACTCTTATGAGACAGGGCGCCTACTTGAGCCTGTTAGTCCTCTAAAATGCTATATAACAGTAAATGAATGATTTAGAAACATACAACAGCAGCTTAATATAGAAAATACCAAAAAACAAACAAAACATATTTGTTACCCTCGCTGTGGCGCCCCCCCTGGTGTGCCGCATATAGTGCATAGCCACTTTTTACGCCCCTGTACTAAAACATCCTGACAGCAGGATGCTCATTAAAAGAACAGCTCGGTTTTCAGTCGGGTCACGGATTCTACGTTTAGCATCTAAAATGTGAAACTCCTCTGGTCCTCTAGTGCACACACACACATAGTGAACACACACCCCTGACCCTCCAGCTCACCCTGCAGGGTTCAGCAGAGGTCACCTGAATAAAATATGTCCAGGCTGAACAGACTTCATGGGCGTCACAGACACCATACGAGTTCATGTAATGTTGCAGCCTGATGTCAGCAGGATACATCTTCACGTCATGCTGGTGTCCAGCTTATTAGGACAATAAGGGCCCTGTTTACATCGCAGTGCAGCAAAATGCCTGATTGGGATGATTTGAGCTGAGCGCAATCATTTTGCATAATCAATGGATTCCACAGTTATGAAAGCCAATGTTACACATTTGGCACAAAATAGAAAGCATTCCATCAGCTGGTTCAATAAAGTGTCTCCACATGGTTCCAATGGAAGGAAGTTCAATTGAGACAACTGACATAGACATGTTTGGATGGATGGGAGCTGCTAAGAGCAGCGTGGGTCCTGTCAGGGAAAGCTCAGTGAGAGAGCCAGTGTGGTGGAGGTAGAGAGAGAGTGAAGGTGGAGGAGCTCCCAGCAGACCGGTGTGGGCGATCGGGGAGGAAGACATGAACAGTGCAGTTGTCAATTACAACTAAGTGTGAGGTTTGGATTGGAAGGTGAATAAATGCTGTAGTTCATCAAGAGCCCAGAAAGCAACATTCATTATTCCATTAAATATCTTGAACCAAGTAGGTTTTTTTACATTTGGCTGGCCTACACAACAGTTTAACAACAAGCTATTTCAAATGAGATGTGAAATGTGTTCCAGCAATCTATTCCAAGATGAATTTACAATATCTTGCAACAACAACAGGGATTAGGTCTAATTACAGAGACGACACAACAGCACCGCTCTGAGGCAGAAAAGACAATTCATTCTAAATCATAACTATTGCTATGACAATGAATTGTCTACTTAAACGTGAAACTGGTGTCATATACAGCACAGTGAAAGCAGCGGCCAGACACTTCCTGATCTTGATATTTGTTCTGCCCATTGTGTGACATTTTGGTGCCAAGCACTGCAGACAGGTGGAGGTGCGTTCAAGTATGGACTACAAAGCTGGCTGTGGGGATTTGGGTGGAAACTGTTGCTTCAATGCTGAGAAAAGATGCCTCATCTGTTTCTCTTTGGTGATTTTATCAACAAGATAAAAGGAGATGTTGCTGTAACGCTGAAGTGTCTTTCCATGATTGTAGATGATCATCATTCAGTGATGTAAAGCCTCCACTCACCACGACACGTTCAACCAAAGGCAACACGTTTGTGTCCTGTTGGCTTCATTGGCAGTTTGTCATAAGCTTTGAGGAGAAAAGGACTTTCTGTTTCCTGTCATGATTACACTGTACATGCAGTATCAGCTTTACAGCCAGCCAGAAGCAGACGGCAGTGTAACGCATTCACTTGAGAAAAGAAATATTTGCCCTGTTTTTCTGAATGAATTAGATAATTATCTCGGAAAATCTGAGATAAATGTCATGAAATAGTTTTTTTAATGAATGAGATAACTCAAAATCCTGCAGAAGCTCTCTTTACCTCCGAGCACAATGCAAAGCAAACATGTCCTGCCTGTTTGAACCCAGTTTTATTTGGGTTTGAGACATTGGGAGATCCTCCGGTCTTTAAGTCATATAGATGTAATGTAATTAGTGTGTGGACCTCTGCAGGATGCTTCCTGTCCAGCAGATCAGAATGGACTTTCCATCTGAACAGCTGCAAACTGTCCTGAGGGGCCTGCACGGTCGGGGTTTTTTCACGTGGAAACTGTATCTCGTTAATTCAGGAAAACAGAGCAGATTTCCTCAAGTGAATAGGCTACATTACACTGGGGGGCATTAGCTCAGGAGGTAGAGCGTGTTGGCTGGTAACTGCAAGATCGCCGGTTCGATCCCCGGCTCCTCCTAGCTGAGTGCCTGGTGTCCCTGAGCAAGACACCTCACCCTAATCACTCCTGACGAGCTGGCGGTCGCCCTGCGTGGTTGACTCCGCTGTCGGTGTGTGAATGTGTGAATGTGTGAGTGAATGGGTGAATGTCAGTCATTACTGTAAAGCGCTTTGGATAAAAGCACTATGTATATTAATATGTTGTCTTCACTGAGATGCAGTATATCCAGACTGTGCTGGTCTCACACGGTGGTCCTGAAGCTGACAGAGCCGAGCAGGACTGCAGGTCACAGCTGACTTTGATTACCACACACACACAAACAGCCCTTTGAGCCATGCTAAACCTCTGATGTCCCCTGTTGGTTTAACACCGGGGGCAAGGTCTGTGAGTCATGGTGGCCTCGACATCACTACACACCAACCTACCTGAGGACACCAAGGTGTATTAGAGTGGAGCACCAGAGTCTCCAGTAATTCAGTCAGCCCTGGTGGTTTGAAAAAGAAAACTCAACACAACATATTTACCCTCGACCGGTGACGTTCTCAGTCTGGCACACAGTCCGTTCACATCGCCGTAGCTCTCCTTGATCCTGGTCAGAGACTCTGCTCCTCTCAGCTCCATCAGGGAGCGCAGCTCCTGCAATGAGCAGCTGAACTCCACCTCGTGGTTGGCCTCGCCATGTCGGCCATGTTTGGACCCACGAAAAGAGTTGTTGGCCATGGCTCCTTCCTCCGGGACTCGACCGAGGCCTCTCAGAAAGACTCAGTGGTAAGCCTGAGGTGCAGATCTGGCCTGACGGGGACTCTGAGACTGTAGGGGAGAGATGGTCAGGTCATGTCAGAGGTCTCTGGAGGAACAAATAAGGTCCTGGAGGGTAAAAGTAGAAATATCCCAACACGGAGGGCGTGACTGGACTGAACACGATCATGTCCTCGGTATTGTTCCTGGGATGTGGGCTTTATACAAACACATTACACATTAGGGGGTTTCAAAATATGATGACAATGAAGTAAGAAAGACTATCAGATTTATATTGAAAGGATAGTGGAGATTTTAAAATACTGAATAATTCAACAGGTTAATAAATTATTTTTGGTGAGAATTTAGACTGCCCTGGTTGGACAACATGGTGGAATTATAACTATACAATATTTTACCAATATCAATATGGAATGACCACTGTGTTATCACGATGTCAACTACATGATCAAAAAGAAATGATACATACTATTTTTGTCTTTTTTTAAATGACAGCTTGCTCAGAATGAATCATGAATTTGAACTACAAAGAGCATAGTTTAATTACATCATATCACCATGTCATTCAAATATCACCCAGAGTGTAAAGCAAACATTTAGGAAAATTATTCATTTTTAAATCCTTTAAAATTCAGTGTTTCATTTGGCTTAATGAGATTTTTTTTTAACTGAACACAAAAACCTTATTTTTTTCCTGAAATGCTGGGAATGTGTCAAATAAATAACTATGTCAGAATCCATATCTGACCCTTTCTAGCTCTGAGTACAGAGGCAGGAAATATTCATTTAAAAAGTGTCTTTTGCAGGAGGGTGAGATATACTTAAACATTTAAGGTCTGTAGAGATTTGGATTCCTTATCAAACTCAATCCTCATGAACTAAAAGCGTCTAACTTTGTGCTCATGACATCATCTCACTGTATCAGTAACCAGCTGTATGAGTGGTAACAACATAATAGGCAGTACATCTTCATTGTTCACCTGGAACAGGCTGGATGAATCTCTACGTGGTGTTGAGTGTTGTGCATGTAAAAGAGTTTCTATGTGTTCCTCACAGGTTGTGACCTCTGTGCCTTCAACTGTAATCTGTGTCAATCAGTCAGCCGAGGCTTAATCTGAGAGAAGCCGCCTGTTTAAGGCTGAAGGAGAGAAAGAAAAGAACCACGAGGGGGGGGGGCAGAAGTCATCTCTGGTCACATTGGTGGATAGAGCTTTGCTGCTCGCTGGACAAAACAAGAGCTTTTAGTGATTCCATCCATCACTCCAAAAACAGATTCAGTTTACACCTTTACCTCACACAGAGGCGCTGTGAATCTATATATTTCTTGTTTTTAATTGGATCAGTTTATAATGAACTGATCGTCACCCCAAATGCATGAAACAACACAAATGAGAGCTGTGAAACAGTTGACTAGACTCAGCAGACAGCCCTCCCCACTAAGAAAACACATGCAGGCTTTCTGATGAAAGCTTATTGTCCCTTCACGACTGCAGCATAAAGGAGAAGAAAGGCTTTACTTACACAAACTTCCCCCATCGCCTCCTGTTAGCAGCAGCAGGTATTAGTGGCAGTCCGATTACTCTGAGTAGTGTCACATTCAGAGCTCCAGAAACAGCCCATAACCCGGCCACAGCTCCTTAGCCGGCAGTCTGCACACCTGCTCCAAGACCACAAGTTGCTCCAAAAACCAGCCGCTTGTTCAGAAATTCAGTTTGACCTTCAGCAAGCTCGCAGCCACCAGCAGCGCTCTATCGGAGGAAAAAACAAGAGCTGGCTCAATGATTATCTGAGGAAAGCCTCGCTTAATCTAATTAGACAATCTGTGGCTTCAGGCAGCCAGAGAGGCTGCAGCTCCTCCTGCTGAGCAGGACGCACCAGAGTCCCAGACCCGGTCTACACAGACCCGGTCTACACACATTAGCAGGGACCAGGGACAGAGTCCCAGACCCGGTCTACATAGACCCGGTCTACACACATAAGCAGAGACAGAGTCCCAGACCCGGTCTACACAGAACTGGTCTACACACATAAGCAGGGACAGAGTCCCAGACCCGGTTTACACAGACCAGGTCTACACACATAAGCAGGGACAGAGTCCCAGACCCGGTCCACACAGACCATGTCTACACACATCAACAGGTACAACGCCACACACACACACACACACACACACATCAGGTCACTTACACTACTAAACCTGCGGAGAGGATGACACCACACTAAAGAACCTTGTAGAAGCTGCAGACGCAGATGATTGATGCATCGATGCAGCAAAACTCTACCTGTAAGGTCTTGTTCTTGATGTCCTGACTGCATTAGTTGTTCACTGCCGTTGTTTGGTGTTCTTCAGACACACACACATCTCATGCCCCCCCCCCAAGCACGGCCTGACGTCAGGCTGCACACGCACATGTGACACACACAGGAGGATTATATGAACATGCTCTCACACACACGGCGATATCACTGTTTCACACTTGCATGATAGTGTCTTAATAGCTAGCATGACCTTTGACCTCACACTCTCAACTCTACCAATGAAGTGGTTTACAAACTCATTTGACAGATCAGTCTATTAGAGCTGATTCATGTTGCCATGATTATGGATAGTTGATAGAGGTTTTTAATCCGCACAGTACACTGTTTGTTATAGAATATATTCATTCATTTCATAGAGAAGATTAATGTCTGACTTCATTCTTTCTGAAATGGATCACTCAACACCGGCCAATTCAATTCTATTCAATGTAATGTTTTTTACAGTGCAGTTAAGTTATCTCAGGACACAACACATTGAACAGGACTAGAACACGCTCATGATCAAGGAGCAGGCTACCATTCTGTACAGCGTGTTTGCTGCCACCCAGTGGTCAAACACAGTCAACACTGCACACAGCACACACGGGCCAACTTGAATGAGGAGAAACATCCTACTGTTTTACTGGTCGAGAAAAGCATGATCTCGACTGCATTATACTGTTCTTTTAGGACTGGATTGTAAATCCAAGAGCTGGGTGACAAGAATGTGGAAACAACAGCAAAACAAACTATTGTCAAGAAAAAAAATTAGCGTATCAGATTTAGCAATTATCTGTACAAAATATTCAATAGAATTGATATTTTTTTAGTTTTCTCACCCTGATTAAACATGGTGATTGTAAAGGCAGGCAAATCTGAACATAAAACCATATTGTAATTATTACACAATCTCTTTGTACAGTCTGTGGTGGAATCAAATGTGTTATTCGTGTGCTTTTACTTTGAAGGACAGGTTAGAGACGTAACAGGAAGTTAAGGAAAGAGGGTAGCTTAGTTCAATGTTGAAGGCCTGCTAAATAAAAGGAGTTAACCTGAAAGTCTGTTGGGATTATTTACGGGAAACACGACATGGTGTCAGAAGTGCGATAGCGGTAAGACGCAGAGGAAAGGCAGCGGGAGAGTAATTTTTTTTTCCAAGACTCGAGAGGGAAAATGTCGACCGACGGTGGCGCCGCTAACGTGGCCGGCGCACAGGCTCAGTACAGTTTGTAGAGATACACCTTTGTTCCTAGGCTCAGTAGATGCAGGTACAGACCCCTGGTACACAGATTTGACTATCAGAAGGCACAAAGTGAGATTTAAGATAGACACAGGAGCAGATGTCTCAGCCATTCCAGCCCAGACATACTACACCATCGCTGATAGAGACTCGCATTTAATTGAAATAGACAGACCACTATGTGGCCCAGGTGGTACACCACTCTCTGTCATAGGTAAATACACAGAGTCACTATGTAAGGGTGAGCAGGTGATTCAGGAGGATGTGTATGTTATCAAAAACGTAAATATAGCTTTGCTAAGCAGACCAGCTAGCGTGAAGCTTAACCTTGTCTCCAGACTAGATAGCATGGATAAGGCTTATGTTGATGTTACAGCAGTCGTATACGATCAAACTTAAGCCAGATGCCATTCCCTTTTCTCTAACAACACCAAGACACGTCCCTATTCCTTTGCTTAGTAAAGTGAGGGAGGAACTGGAGAGAATGGAGAGTCTGGGAGTCATTTCAAGAGTGGAAGAGCCAACAGAATGGTGCTCGGGGATGGTTCCAGTGCCGTCAAAAAATGGCTCAGTGCGCATCTGCGTAGACCTCACCCGCCTCAATGAAGCAGTCTGCAGAGAGAAATATATCCTACCTTCAGTAGAGCAGACGCTTGGATCTCTCGCAGGATTTCGACTCTTCAGCAAGTTAGATGCCAATAGAGGGTTTTGGCAAATCCCATTGTCCCCAGAGTCAGCATTGTACACAACGTTCATAACTCCCTTTGGACGTTTTTATTTCAACAGATTGCCCTTTGGCATAGCTTCGGCCCCGGAACATTTTCAGCGGAGGATGTCCATGATCGCTGCACGGTGGTGTAGCGGGTAGCACTCTCGCCTCACAGCAAGAGGGTCCTGGGTTCGATTCCCGGGTCGGCCCGGGTTCCTTCTGTGTGGAGTTTGCATGTTCTCCCCATGTAAGCGTGGGTTCTCTCAAGGTCCTCCGGCTTCCTCCCACAGTCCAAAGACCTGCATGATGGGGATAGGTTAATTGGTGACTCTAAATTGCCCGTAGGTGTGAATGTGAGAGTGAATGGTTGTCTGTCTCTACATGTCGGCCCTGTGATAGACTGGCGGCCTGTCCAGGGTGTGCCCTGCCTTCGCCCAATGACAGCTGGGATCAGCTCCAGCCCCCCCGTGACCCTAAATACAGGATAAGCGGTAGAAAATGGATGGATGGATGGATGTCCATGATCTTCGATGGACTACAGGGAGTAGTCTGCCACATGGACGATGTCCTTGTATGGGGTAAAGATCAAGAGGAGCATGACACCAGGCTTCATGCAGTGCTGTACAAGCTCCAGGAAACCGGTGTCACACTAAACATGGAGAAGTGTGAGCTGAGCACACACAAAGTCAAGTTCCTTGGCCACATCCTGTCTGCTGAGGGTGTGCAGCCGGACCCGGACAAGACAAAAGCTGTAAGAGACATGAAAGAGCCTTCTAACACAGGTGAAGTCCGCAGCTTCCTGGGCATGGTTAACCAGCTTGGGAAATTCATCCCAGGGCTGGCAGAGAAGGAAAAACCACTGAGAGACCTTCTCTCCAAGAAAAATCAGTGGATGTGGAGCTGTGCACAACAAAATGCAGAAAAATGATCAGCTGAAAAATGATCTCACCTCAACTCCAGTGCTGACACTCTATGACCCGAACAAAGAGCTGAAACTGATGGCGGATGCATCTTCGTATGGACTCGGTGCCGTCCTTCTGCAAAAAGAGGGAGAACAGTGGAGGCCGGTTGCATACGCATCACGTTCGATGACTGAGACTGAACAGAGGTATGCTTAGGTGGAAAAAGAGGCACTAGGATTAACATGGGGATGTGAAAAGTTTAGAGACTTCCTTATAGGGAGACATTTTTTCCTAGAGACAGATCATAAGCCACTTGTTAGCCTGTTGGGTCATCAGACACTAACAGAGCTCCCTCCCAGAATCCAGCGATTTAGACTTAAGGCGAGTCCACACCGGACTGAAAATCGGCGTCTTTGAGAGAGTCGGCGTCCGTGACATGAGTCTGCTTGGTGTGGTCGCTCAAATCGGCCCACGTCAGCGTTCATTTCAGCCGATTCAAATGTGTAATCCGCCATGCGAGTCGGTGACTCTTTTACCATTCTGATTGGTGGAGGCTAGCAGCTTGACTAGCGAATCAGTGAAGCCCGGAAGTGACGATGTAAACATACCAGATAACCAGTAGAATCGAAGAAGGTGGTCTAGAGAGGACCGCCTACTTCCGGTTTTCGTGTTTTTTGGTGCACAATACAGATTAGCGCCGCCTGTTGTTTTGGAGACATTACATCTCGCGCAAGCGTGGAACGTATGGCATCGGCTGTAGTTCCGTAGGTGTGAACCGCCCAAGTAGTTGTTCGAGTCTGCCATGTTAAGTAGCCCAACATCACGAGTCGGGAAGTCGGTGCGGTGTGGACCCGCCTTTAGGCTCATGAGGTACAGTTACTCGATCTCACACACACCTGGCAAGGATCTACATACAGCAGACACACTCTCACATGCACCTGTCTCCACTAGTTCAAGTTTAAAGTTGACAGAGGAAGATCTAATGGAGGACACAAACATCTATGTTGATGAGTTAATCCACAACATGCCAGCCAGCTCATCATACATGGCGCAGCTGAGGGTTCAGTTGACAGAAGACAGTGTTTGCTCTGTAGTTATGTCATTTTGTCAGAAAGGTTGGCCTGACTACAGTAGACTCGCAGGTCCAGTGAAAACCTACTGGTCAGAAAGAGCTGTACTTACTGTGCAATGCGAGTTACACTCACATTGCAACTCGCATCTCACATTGCAACTCGCATCTCGGACTGTCTGGCTGAAATCTCTGTCTGGACAACTGCACATCACCTCAAGCTTAACCTGAATAAAACCGAACTCCTCTTCATCCCAGGGAAAGACTGCCCTCGCATGGACCTGTCGGTCACTGTCGAGGGCATCACAGTATTGCCTTCCTCAACTGAGAGGAACCTGGGTGTAATCCTTGATGACCAACTATCCTGCACCCCCAACATCACTGCTGTGGCCCGATCCTGCAGATTTGCCCTCTACAATATCTGCAGGATTCGGACCTTCCTCACAAAGGATGCAACGCAACTCCTGGTCCAAGCACTGGTCATCTCCCGCCTTGACTACTGCAACTCTCTCCTGGCCGGACTCCCGGTGTTAGGAACTCACTCAAAAAACAGGCTTGGACCCAAACGCACGACTCAGGACAAAGTACCAAATTAGAATAATATTTATTTATAAATAACAAAGGTAGGTAACAACAAACAAAAGGCGCTTCTCGGAGGAAGGATATACAACTGAAACAAAGTGACAAAGAAAACACAGGAGTGGACAAAAACTCACACAGGTAGCGGAACAGGATCGAGGAAATGCAAAGAACGCGAGTACTCATGACAGAACTGACACAACGAACTGGCACAGGACAAAGGGAGACACAGACTATTTAAACAAGAGGTAATGGGGAACAGGTGGAAACAATCAGGGCGGGGCTGACAATCACAGGGCACAGGAGGAGGGGAAGTCAATTGATCTGAAACAAGAGGAGAACAGTTAATTTCAAAATAAAACCAGAAAACACGGGACAACATGAAATGACAAGACAAAAAGGATAACTTAACTTAGGTGAAAACGGGCGGACATGACAGTACCCCCCCCTCAAGGGACGGCTCCTGACGGACCAGGAAGCTCGGGATGCTGGCGGTAGAAATCCCGGATCAGAGACTTGTCCATGATGAAGGAGGCAGGAATCCACTGTCTCTCCTCGGGACCGTAGCCTTCCCAGTCCGCCAGGAACTGACGCCCGCGGCCCCGGTTGCGGACAGCCAGCAGCTTACGGACGGTGTAGACCGGGCCGCCATCGATCAGCCGGGGGGGTGGAGGGGGTCTGGAAGGAGGGACCATGGAGCTCTCCTTAACGGGCTTAAGTTTACCCACATGAAAGGTGGGGTGAACACGCAGGGAGCGTGGGAGCCGGAGACGGACGGAAGCGGGGTTGATGATTTTGGAGATGGGGAAGGGACCCACGAAGCGCGGGCTGAGTTTGCGGGAGGGGACCTGGAGAGGAAGGTCCCGGGTGGAGAGCCACACCTTCTGGCCTGGTTGGTAGACCGGTGCGGACCGCCGATGACGATCACTCGCCTTCTTCATGCGTTCCTGGCTCTGAAGAAGAATGCGGCGAGTGGCTGCCCACACCCGGTGACACCTCCTGACCAGAGCATGTGCGGAGGGAACGACCACCTCTTTTTCGGTCGCAGAGAAGACCGGCGGCTGGTACCCGTACACACAATGGAAAGGCGAGATGCCTGTGGACGCCGAGGGGAGAGAGTTGTGGGCGTATTCCACCCAGGTGAGGTGACGGCTCCAGGAGGCGGGGTTCTGGGAGACCAGGCAGCGGAGACATGTCTCCAAGACCTGGTTAAGACGCTCCGTCTGGCCGTTGGATTCTGGGTGGTAACCCGAAGAGAGGCTGACCGTGGCCCCGATAAGCCCGCAGAATTCCTTCCAGAACTTGGATACGAACTGGGGGCCACGGTCAGAGACGACGTCCCTGGGGAACCCGTGGAGGCGGAAAACCTGGTGACACAAAACCTCCGCCGTTTCTTTGGCGGAGGGGAGTTTGGGCAGAGCAATAAAGTGGGTCATTTTAGAGAAGCGGTCTACCACCGTGAGAACGGTGGTGTTACCTTCTGAGAGAGGCAGTCCAGTAACGAAGTCCATGGAAATGTCAGACCAGGGGCGGGATGGGATGGGTAGTGGCTGGAGAAGGCCGGCTCTGGGTTGAGAAGAAGTCTTATTACGGGCGCAGACTGGACAAGCCTCCACATATTCTTTAACGGCCTTATCAAGGCCAGGCCACCAGAAACGCTGACGGATGAAGAACACGGTGCGTTTAACACCGGGATGGCAGGTGAGCAGCGAGGAGTGAGCCCAATGCACCACCTGGGATCTCATGGCCTCAGGCACATACAGGCGATTCGGCGGACAATCACCAGGGGGCGGGTTCGCTCCATTAGCTTGCTTCACCTCACGTTCTATACGCCATGAAACCGCTCCGACCACACGGGAAAGTGGAAGGATGGGTTCTGGTTTCTTGGCGACAGGCTCAGGATCGTACAGCCGGGAGAGGGCGTCCGGTTTGGTGTTTTGGGACCCAGGCCTGTAAGAGAGAGTGAAGTGGAAGCGGTTAAAAAACAGAGACCAGCGGGCCTGTCTAGAATTAAGCCTTTTGGCGTTGCGAATATACTGTAGGTTCTTGTGATCGGTCCATACCAAGAAGGGCTGCTGGGCCCCCTCCAGCCAGTGACGCCATTCATCGAGCGCCACTTTGACTGCCAGCAGTTCTCGGTTACCCACATCATAATTTCGCTCAGCCGGGGTTAGCTTCCTAGACAGGAAAGCGCAAGGGTGCATCTTACCATCCGCTGCTGATCTCTGGGAGAGGACCGCTCCCACTCCCTCATTGGAGGCGTCCACCTCGACCACAAACTGCCGCGTGGGATCTGGCACCTGCAGAATAGGGGCCGAGGTGAACAGAACCTTAAGCTGCCGGAACGCCCGGTCAGCCTGGGCGGACCACTGGAAGGGTGTCTGCGGAGAGGTCAAAGTGTGGAGAGGCGCGGCAATGGCGCTAAAGTTCCGGATAAACCGACGGTAAAAGTTAGCAAATCCGAGGAATTGCGGAACCTTCTTACGGCTATCCGGAACTGGCCACTCCGTCACAGCTCTTACTTTAGCCGGGTCCATTTGTATCTTTCCAGGGGCTATGAGGAAGCCCAGGAATGACACGGACTCGGCATGAAACTCACACTTCTCGGCTTTTACATATAAATTATACAAGAGAAGTTTAGCCAGTACCTGTCTCACATGGATTGTATGGGTCTCAGGGTCCGGGGAATAAATCAGAATGTCGTCTAGGTAGACGAAAACAAACCGGTTCAGAAACTCCCCGAGGACGTCATTCACCAGGTTCTGGAATACAGCAGGGGCGTTGGTGAGTCCAAAAGGCATGACGAGGTACTCGTAGTGGCCTGTGGGTGTGTTGAAGCCCGTCTTCCACTCGTCGCCTTCCCGAATGCGCACCAGATGGTAGGCGTTCCGTAGATCCAGCTTGGTGAACACCTTAGCAGACTGGAGCTGTTCGAAGGCTGTGGACATCAGGGGAAGCGGGTAACGGTTTTTCACAGTGATTTCATTCAGGGGGGCGAAGTCGATGCAGGGTCTCAGGGACCCATCCTTCTTGCCCACAAAGAAAAAGCCAGCGCCCAGGGGGGAGGAGGACGGTCGGATGAGCCCCGCCTTAAGCGAAGCCTGGATGTAGTCCTCCATTGCAGCTTTCTCTGGCCCCGAGATGGCATAGAGGCGACCCTTGGGTAGTGCAGCTCCAGGGATGAGGTCAATAGGACAGTCATACGGCCTGTGTGGGGGAAGAGACGTGGCTTTGGCTTTATTAAATACCTCACCCAGGTCGTGATAGCAAGCGGGGACCCCCGTCAAATCCGGAGGAGGAGCAGTGTCCGTGGAGGAGGATTCCTCCCTACAGGTGGCCACCACCCGAGCCCGCTGGTCCTGGACCTGTTCGAGACACACATGATTACACCCCTCACCCCAACCTGTAACCCTCCCGGAGCTCCAGTCCACCTGGGGGTTGTGGCGACAGAGCCAGGGGAAACCTAAGACAAGGGAGTGGAGGGAGGAGTTAAAAAGGTGAAACTGAATGTGTTCTGAATGACCATCGATCTTAACATGTACGGGCTCGGTGAGGTGAGTGACTTGGAACAGAGAGTTGCCGTCAAGCGCACTCGCCTCAAGGGGGCGCAGCAATAGTTCAGTTTTAATGCCCAGACTGGTGGCCCTTTCCCACGACATAAGGCTCTCGTCGGCCCCCGAGTCGATGAGAGCAGGCTGGGAGTGGGCTAGACCATTAACAGTCAGAGTTACCTGGGTTAACGGGCGTTTAGGGGAGACAGAGGTGGAGCGGCTCATCAGTGCCCCCTTCTTCACTGATGAGCCGGATCTTTTACCGGACACTTGGCGAGCAGGTGCCCCTTCTCTCCACAGTACAGGCATCTTCCCTCAGACAAGCGTCGCTGGCGTTCTTCAGCCGAGAGCTTGGCCCGACCCATCTGCATGGGCTCATCCCCAGGAGCCGGGAGAGCCAGTCGAGGGGGGGGAAGAGGGAAGGTGTGGTCAGGAGCAGGCTGCCGACGTCCTTCGAAGCGATGGACGGTATCGGTGCCCGTCCTCCTCTTCTGGCGGAGCCGGTCGCGTAAGCGATTGTCCACTCGAACCGCCATGGTTACGAGTGAGTCCAGATCCTGGGGGAGGTCCAGGGGGGCCAGGCAGTCCTTGACGGGATCCGAGAGTCCCTCCAAGAAGGCGTCGAACAGGGCAGGCTCGTTCCACCCACTATCAGAGGCGAGAGTGCGAAATTTAACAGCATAATCGGAAACAGTGTGATTACCCTGCACCAACCTCTTGAGGACCCGCGCCGCCTCTCGCCCCGGGGTGGAGTGGTCGAAAGTCCTCTTCAGTGCTGCGGTGAATAGGTCAGGGGATGAGCAGACTGAAGAGCCCCGCGCCCACTCAGAGGTAGCCCATGCTGCGGCACGTCCGGTGAGGTGAGATGTTATGAACGCCACTTTGGAGCGAGGTGTAGGGAACGCCGCGGGGTTCATCTCAAAGTGGAGCTCACATTGAACCAGGAACGTACGGCAGGACGCGGAGTCTCCCGAATATCTTTCGGGAGCGGCCAGGCGAGGAGGAGTCACCGGAACCACGGGAGCAGGCGGAGCCGGGAAACTCGAACTGCTGCGGGCATGGGGGTCTGGAGCCGCAGCCTGGAGGTGAGCCAGCAGATCCTGCATCTGTCGGGTGAGAAGGTTAATCTGGGAGACCACAGATGTTTGAAAGGCCCCCTGCTGATCGGACAGAGCAGAGATGTTGCTGGCTACCGAATCTACACGCTCCTCTTGGAGCCTGAGACTAGCGCTGTGTGAGCTGACCAGCTCCTGGAGCTGACTGAAGTCGGCTGGGTCCATACTGGCCAGTTCGTTCTGTTAGGAACTCACTCAAAAAACAGGCTTGGACCCAAACGCACGACTCAGGACAAAGTACCAAATTAGAATAATATTTATTTATAAATAACAAAGGTAGGTAACAACAAACAAAAGGCGCTTCTCGGAGGAAGGATATACAACTGAAACAAAGTGACAAAGAAAACACAGGAGTGGACAAAAACTCACACAGGTAGCGGAACAGGATCGAGGAAATGCAAAGAACGCGAGTACTCATGACAGAACTGACACAACGAACTGGCACAGGACAAAGGGAGACACAGACTATTTAAACAAGAGGTAATGGGGAACAGGTGGAAACAATCAGGGCGGGGCTGACAATCACAGGGCACAGGAGGAGGGGAAGTCAATTGATCTGAAACAAGAGGAGAACAGTTAATTTCAAAATAAAACCAGAAAACACGGGACAACATGAAATGACAAGACAAAAAGGATAACTTAACTTAGGTGAAAACGGGCGGACATGACACCCGGCCTCTGCGATTAAACCATTACAGCGTATCCAGAATGCCGCAGCACGCCTTATCTTCAATCTACCCAAATTCTCCCATGTGACCCCCTTCCTCCGTGACCTCCAATGGCTCCCTGTTGCAGCACGCATCCAATTCAAGATGATGACACTGGCCTTCAGGGCCATCAATGGAACGGCACCTGTCTACCTTCAAACACTGGTCAAACCTCATGCCCCGAAGCGAGCACTTCGCTCCTCTACTTCAGCTGGCCGGCTGGTACCACCATCGCTGAAATCAAACAAATGTTGCTCAGCAAAGTCCATACTCTTCTCTGTTCTGGCGCCTCAGTGGTGGAACGAACTCCCGACCAATGTCAGGACAGCAGAGTCATTTGCCATCTTCCAAAAAAGGCTCAAGACTCATCTGTTCAGACTTCACCTCGACGCATGACCCACTAACACCGCTCAGAAGATGTGATTGTTTACCTGAAGTCTATTTTTTCCAGACATGGCATCCCAGAACTGTTTTTCAGTGACAATGGCCCACAGTTTTCCAGCCAACAGTTCAGACTTTTCATCAGCCTATGCCTTCAAACATGTTACAAGCAGCCCAAGTTTTGCTCAAAGCAACGGTGAAGCAGAACGACATGTACAGACGGTGAAAAGACTACTAAAGAAAGCTCAAGATCCATATCTTGCTCTGTAAGCATATAGAGCTACTCCATTGTCTAACGGCTACAGTCCTGCTCAACTGCTTATGGGCCGCAGGCTTCGTACGCCGGTGCCCCAGCACCCCTCTCTACTCAACCCAGAGCTTCCTGGTAGAGCCACAGTTGCAGAGAAAGACAGAGAGAGGAAGATAAAAGACACAAGAGTATTCAACAAGAGACACCGTGTGAGGAATCTACGTCAGCTCACACCAGGACAGCCTGTGTGGATTACTGATACCAAGACCCAAGGCACGGTGGTTTCAACCCACTCCACACCCCGCTCATATGTAGTGGACAGTCCCACTATTAGGTGCAACAGGCATCATCTTGTTTCCATGCCAGAGACTGTTCCTCAGAGTCAGACACCCTGGACACAAACTCAGCCAAGTTGAGCCTGGCTCAAACACACCAAGTCACCTTGAGGCCCCAAATCAGACTCAAAAGACATTAACGCCTGTCCCTACCAGAACTAGGTTTAGTAGAGTGGTGGTAAAACCTTTGAGACTAGATTTGTAAGGAAAAGGGATGTTGGACAAGTGGGTGAAATTGGAAAATGTTTTGTTCTGAAGAATGCATAGTGTTCATTTCATGAAGGCTTAAGAGTTTGTGAGTTTATTATAGGTAGATATAGATATAATTTGTCTCAGTCCCAATGTTTGTTAAAAGGGGAGATGTGGTGGAATCAAATGTGTTATTCGTGTGCTTTTACTTTGAAGGACAGGTTAGAGACATAACAGGAAGTTAAGGAAAGAGGGTAGCTTAACGTGATGCCAGGAAGAGTTCGATGTTGAAGGCCTGCTAAATAAAAGGAGTAAACCTGAAAGTCTGTTGGGATTATTTACGGGAAAACACAACACAGTCCCATTTTATCTTCTATGTATTATCATGAGATTACAATGATGGAGGTCAGCACAATTTTTTTTTTTAAATACAACCTTTTGGATAGATGTTTGTCATGCAGCAAAAATTAAAAAATCATCAGTTTGTCCTATTTTTAGTTCTTTAAGAGCAACAGAAATAATAGAGTATTTAGGGTTTTTGTTTCTACACTACCCTGAATACAGGATAAGCGGTAGACCAGCGGTACTCAATAGGCGGCCCCCGGGTCGCATCCGGCCCGCCGGCCACCTATTTGTGGCCCCAGAACTATTATTTTTTCAGTATGTGTTTTGGTTGGGTCAACACGTGTATCGGGACTTGTCTCCATGCCAATGATACACAGACAGCCTGTTATTGGGTCGCACTGCGAGCGCATTTTTAAGTTTCACTTTCGTTTTTGAAGCGGTTCGCATATTGCCACTTTCCCAGTAGGAGCATAGATAGATAGATAGCATAGACGGGGGAAAAAGATTACATGAAAATGGCGTGTTCCAAGTTCTCTGCCTAAAGAAAGGTGGACAGTGAAAATCGCCAATTTAAAGAAGAATGGACTGAAAAGTTTGCATTCATTCTTCCTCCAACCAGCACAAGACCCATGTGCTTAATATGCCAGGAGACTATCTGTGATGAAGATTTCCAATTTGAAGCGGCATTATGAGACAAAGCATACAAATTTTGAAAAAACATATCCTCAAAATTCAGTATATCACATGTGGCCTGACCGACCTCAATAAATGGACCTTTGAGTTACTGAAACACATCTTTGTGGCCCTTGAGGATTTGTATTTGAGTACCCCTGCGGTAGACAATGGATGGATGGATATTTCTACACTCCAGACTAGATGGCAATAATGCATCTCTGCGCTGGTTTGCCAACCGACAATGAAATCTGAAACGATCGGAGCCGCTCAGTCGTGGCGATGGTCACGTGAAATGGGAATAGAAGATTTTAGTTTGGAAAATGTATTCGAAGCTGGGGTAGGAAAACTAATTAAATATTTGAGACAAACAGGATTGATGGGAAGAATTTAGCAGATTAATGGGAAGGTAACTCTGGTTCACACTCCAACATAGTAGGTGATGGTAATGCACCTTAACGCTGGTTGCCAACTGCCAAAAACCCCACAAAGAACAAGAAGAAATAGTGATGGGCAAAGGGAAGCTTCGAAACAGTTCGAAGCGATGTTTCAGTATTTATTGAAGCCTTGAAACGAATATGAAACCTGACTCTACAGTGGCATCTAGTGGCTACTTCTGTGAACTACATGCTCTGGCCAAAGAAAACTCCACTTACACTCAACAAAAATATAAACGCAACACTTTTGTTTTTGCTCCCATTTTTCATGAGATGGACTTAAAGATCTAAAATTCATTCCAGATACATAATATTACCATTTCTCTCAAACATTGTTCACAAATCTGTCTAAATGTGCGATAGTCAGCACTTCTGCTTTGCTGAGATAGTCCATCCCACCTCACAGGTGTGCCACATCAAGATGCTGATCTGACATCATGATTAGTGCACAGGTGTACCTTATACTGCCCACAATAAAAGGCCACCATGAAATGTGCATTTTTTTGCTTTATTGGGGTTCTGGGGACTCAGAACCAGTCAGTATCTGGTGTGACCACCATTTGCCTCATGCAGTGCAACACATCTTCTTCGCATAGAGTTTATCAGATTGTCAATTGTGGCCTGTGGAATGTTGGTCCACTCCTCTTCAATGGCTGTGCGAAGTTGCTGGATATTAGTGGGAACTGGTACACGCTGTCGTATACGCCGGTCAAGCACATCCCAACATGTCCGGTGAGTATGCTGGCCATGCAAGAACTGGGACATTTTCAGCTTCCAAGAATTGTGTACAGATCCTTGCAACATGGGGCCGTGCATTATCTTGCTGAAACATGAGGTGATGTTCATGGATGTATGGCACAACAATGGGCCTCAGGATCTCATCACGGTATCTCTGTGCATTCAAAATGCCATCAATAAAATGCACCTGTGTTCTTCGTCCATAACAGATGCCTGCCCATACCATAACCCCACCACCACCATGGGCCACACGATCCACAACATTGACATCAGCAAAGCGCTCACCCACACGACGCCACACACGCTGTCTGCCATCTGCCCTGAACAATGTAAACCGATGTTCATCCGTGAAGAGAACACCTCTCCTACGTGCCAGACGCCATCAAATGTGAGCATTTGCCCACTCAAGTCTGTTACGGCGACGAGCTGGAGTCAGGTCAAGACCCCGATGAGGACGATGAGCATGCAGTTGAGCTTCCCTGAGACGGTTTCTGACAGTTTGTGCAGAAATTGTTTGGTTATGCAAACCAATTGTTTCAGCAGCTGTCTGAGTGGCTGGTCTCAGACGATCTTGGAGGTGAACCTGCTGGATGTGGAGGTCCTGGGCTGGTGTGGTTACACGTGGTCTGCGGTTGTGAGGCCGGTTGGATGTACTGCCATATTCTCTGAAACGCCTTTGGAGACGGCTTATGGTGGAGAAATGAACATTCAATGCACGAGCAACAGATCTGGTTGACATTCCTGCTGTCAGCATGCCAATTGCACGCTCCCTCAATGCTTGTGGCATCTGTGGCATTTTGCTGTGAGACAAAAATGCACATTTCAGGGTGGCCTTTTATTGTGGACAGTCTAAGGCACACCTGTGCACTAATCATGATGTCAGATCAGCATCTTGATGTGGCACACCTGTGAGGTGGGATGGATTATCTCAGCAAAGCAGAAGTGCTCACTATCACATATTTAGACAGATTTGTGAACAATGTTTGAGAGAAATGGTAATATTGTGTATCTGGAATGAATTTTAGATCTTTAAGTCCATCTCATGAAAAATGGGAGCAAAAACAATAGTGCTGCATTTATATTTTGGTTGAGTGTACGTGCCACTATGAAATGAGCCGGTCTTAGGTTTACATTTACATTTACATTTAGGTCATTTAGCAGACGCTTTTGTCCAAAGCGACTTACAATAAGTACATTTGTCAAAAGAAGGAAACCAAGAAACCACGACGTATCATTGCCGATAAAGTAAGAGCTAAAAATAGAACAAGTGTTAGGTCCTCATCTGAGTAAAGTAGTACTTCAAGAGCAACAGTGCTAAGATCAGAGTGCTATAGGTAAGGTTTTTTTTTTTTGGGGGGGGGGGGGGGTGTCGGGGGGGGGGGTGCTAGTGGGTCATGCTATGTAGAGTCAAGGTGAAGTCTGAACAGGTGAGTCTTGAGCCTTTTTTGGAAGATGGCAAATGACTCTGCTGTCCTGACATTGGTCGGGAGTTCGTTCCACCACTGAGGCGCCAGAACAGAGAAGAGTCTGGACTTTGCTGAGCGACATTTGCTTGATTTCAGCGATGGTGGTACCAGCCGGCCAGCTGAAGTAGAAGAGCGAAGTGCTCGCTTCGGGGCATGAGGTTTGACCAGTGTTTGAAGGTAGAAGGGTGCCGTTCCATTGATGGCCCTGAAGGCCAGTGTCATCGTCTTGAATTGGATGCGTGCTGCAACAGGGAGCCAGTGGAGGTCACGGAGGAGGGGGGTCACATGGGAGAATTTGGGTAGATTGAAGATAAGGCGTGCTGCGGCATTCTGGATACGCTGTAATGGTTTAATCGCAGAGGCCGGGAGTCCGGCCAGGAGAGAGTTGCAGTAGTCAAGGCGGGAGATGACCAGTGCTTGGACCAAGAGCTGCGTTGCATCCTTTGTGAGGAGGGTCCGAATCCTGCGGATATTGTAGAGGGCAAATCTGCAGGATCTGGCCACAGCAGTGATGTTGGGGGTGCAGGATAGTTGGTCATCGAGGATTACACCCAGGTTCCTCGCAGTTGAGGAAGGTAATACTGTGATGCCCTCGACAGTGACCGACAGGTCCATGCGAGGGCAGTCTTTCCCTGGGATGAAGAGGAGTTCGGTTTTGTTCAGGTTGAGCTTGAGGTGATGTGCAGTTGTCCAGACAGAGATGTCAGCCAGACAGTTTGAGATGCGAGTTGCAATGTGAGCGTCAGAGGACGGGGGAAAAGAGAGGAACAGCTGGGTGTCATCTGGGTAGCAATGGTAGGAGAATCCATGCGATGTGATAACAGAACCTAGTGATCTGGTGTATAGTGAGAACAGAAGCGGTCCTAATACTGAGCCTTGAGGGACGCCCGTGTCCAGAGAGCAGGGTTTGGACATAGAGCCATTCCATGTGACCTGGAAGGTGCGGTTTGTCAGGTATGATGTAAACCAGGTGAGAGCAGAGTCAGTTATGCCAAGTTCAGCCAGAGTGGAGAGGAGGATTTGGTGGTTGACTGTGTCGAATGCAGCAGATAGGTCGAGGAGAATGAGAACGGAGGAGTGGGACGAGGCTCTGGCGTCTCGCAGGGACTCGGTCACTGTGAGGAGGGCCGTCTCAGTGGAGTGAGCAGTCCTGAATCCTGATTGATTAGGGTCTAGGAGGTTTTTCCGCAAGAGATAGGATGACAGTTGGTTGTAGGAGGCACGTTCCAAGGTTTTAGAGAGGAATGAAAGAAGAGATACAGGTCTGTAGCTTTGAATGTCAGTAGCGACTAGGGTGGGTTTTTTAAAGAGAGGCTTCACGATAGCGGTCTTAAAATCCGTTGGAATGACACCTGAGGTGAGGGAGGAGTTGATCAGGGTGGTGAGGAATGGCAAGATGTCGTGTGAGATGTCCTGGAGAAGAGAGGAGGGAATCGGGTCAAGGGAGCAGGTGGTGGCGCGGTTAGATGTAACAAGTGCGTGGACGTCCTCAGAGGTGAGGGGGCTAAAGCTGGTAAGACCATCAGAGTTGAGAGTTGGGGGAGATGTCTTCTGGGAGGGAATAGGCGTGAATGAGGAGCTGATGTCATGTAGGTTTCCTTAATTGTTTAGTAGAATCTTGAATTAAAGAAAAATTATTAAAGATAAATAAATGACACATTGTTATATGCAATACAATAATCAAAGATTTTTATTCCAAAATAATATTTGTTCAGCTCTTTTTGAGCTGAGTCTGTTTCTTTTTTTTTCACTTCCCCTGCTTTTGAAAAAATCCTTTCACAGGGTACACTTGTTGCAGGGACAGTTCAAAAATTCTTAGTCAGTTGGTACAAATTAAGGAAGACAGCACGTCGCTCTTGCCAGTATTTCAAAAGATCTGCCCGTCTTGGAATAGCCGTTTCGAAACAGAGGCGTTCCTTCAATCACTGAACTACAGTCACGTGACATGGGCGTTTCAGAACCGCTTTTCGGCACAGTACTAGGCTTGTTCGGGATGGTCTTGGCTTGACTTGACTTATCACGCCGACGAGAGCTGCAGAGCTGCGTTTCAATAAAGTTTGAGTCGCCCTCGCTCACTTGCCCTAAGCACTTGCCCTCGGGGGAATCCCCGCCGCCATCTTAAGGGCTGTTCCAATTCCCTGAACAGCTGAAGTGAACTCCGTGAGATCGACCCTTGAGGGCTGAGTGATCGAGTGAACAACGATGGTCACTTCAGAGCTGTATATCACCCACAATGCATTGCAGTGGTGCACGAAAAATATGTCCATGCGGTGGCGATAAGGAACCTCAAACACTGTTGTCTGCTGTCTATTCACCACCAAGGAAGAAGAAGAAAGAAGAAAGTAGAAAATGAATTAAATTTAATTCATTTTTTCATTTTTGCAATTAGACTGTCTGTTGCAGAGTTATGGCAGAGCCCACCGTTTACAAGTGTAAGTATATAAGCCGACGTATTGCCATCAAGAACAGAATACGTCTTTGTCTCAATGAAATGAGTCTCTGCATATTTTGTGTAATTTGGAATAGGCAGTATAGCGCTACTCCAACAACGTGTGGTTGATCCATGATTAGGCTCGTTCGACTTGATGTAGCCGCCAGCAGCGCGCCACCTAACGTGATGTATTGTGGGTTGAAAGCGATGCATGATGGCTAGAATTTGTGTCCGACTTAGCAGCCGACTGCAAAGACGTCACAGGGTCGCGACCATATGACGTAACCCAAAACATCGCGAGAACAAGTTTTTAAGAGCCGCTTCTTGCGGCGCTTGGCAGCGCGGTGAACGTTGGCTGCAACCGGCTTGTCCACACCTCCGCTAAAGCGGAATGGTTCTCATTGGTTAAAAGTTCAATGACGTGTGTTCAGGTCCGCACTCGGTGGCCACCTTGTGGTGAAATTATACTTTTTATTTTGGTCGCTTTGATCTCATGGCTTGATCTTAAGTTCTGTGCATTGTGTTGTGAGTCGGCCTATTATATGTGAGGTCTGGTTAATACAAACGTAAAATGATAATACAAATATACTGGAAAAAAGAATGCCTTCCACATGTTGCCTTGCGTGTGTGTGTGTGTGTGTAATATATATATATATATATATATATATATATATATATATATATGACATATATATATTACACACACACACACAACACATCCTCTTTGGTTTGCTGCCGTGTTCTATCGCTTGAGCACCATAGTCACGTTGACTTTGTTGTCCGACTTGACGGCGCTTGGCTGCCGTCTCTTTTAGAGCCCGCCCCCTCAGACACCTGCAGCTCTCGTCGGCGTGATAAGTCAAGTCAAGCCAAGCCAAGCCCATCCCGAACGAGCCTAATATCTGGGCTGTTAGTGAACGAGGGCAGGTGTGTTCCATTTACCCCTTTCACTCCCCCTCCGCCCTCTTTCCCTCCGCCCTCCAAGGGGCCTCCGTGTGACGTCATAGCAAGGGCTGAGGTCGAGTGAGTGAGGGCGACTCAAACCGTTATTGAAACGCAGCTCAGGTGTCTGAGTGGGCGGGCTCTAAAAGAGACGGCAGCCAAACGCAGTCAAGTCGGACAACAAAGTTAACGTGACTATGGTGCTCAAGCGATAGAACACAGCAGCAAACCAAAGAGGATATGTTCCAGAGAAAATGGATGCACTGCAAAATTTTACGCTGTGAATTCACAATAAATTATTGGATACATTTTGCATGACTTTCACAGTAAGGATTACAGCAATATACTGTGAATTAAGTCACAGCAATTTACTGTGATTTCAGTATTGTGATATTACAATGCATTGTTGTAAAAGCACAGCTGTATACTGTAACTTTACAGCTTCTATGGCAACGCAATTACTGTGATATTACAGTACATTACCGGGGAATTACAACCTTTTGCTGTACATCATTACAACAAGGCCCTGTACTTTTACTGTGAATTCACAATAAATTATTGGATAAATTTTGCATGACTTTCACGGTAAGGATTACAGCAATTTACTGTGATTTCAGTATTGTGATATTACAATGCATTGTTGTAAAAGAACAAACAACTCTGAGGTAAAGTCAATGTTAGCCCAATGGCATATTTATTTACAAATAAATATTTTTCAACATACAGCAAATGTCAAGAAATTCAAGAATACAAGAAATTCAACTTCCTAGTCAAACTTTCCAAAGCCATCTTAAAATGCAGAGAAATTGTGCAGAAACTTACGAGTCAACTACCTGTCTCACTATGATGGCCAAGTCAATAGGTTTCCTCAAAAGGGCGCTCACATGAGGGTTTATTGTTGTCTGCTCCTTGGTCTTTGAGCCTCTTCCAGGATTGATGCCCAGGAAGCACCTGTTAATAAGCAAAGATAGTTTCAGTTTTAAATAGATTTATGGATGAGTTCGTGAGATCAGGATGGTCTCACCAGGCTAGCCTCAGGTACCTCCATTGTCAGCAATTTAGACCTCACGACAATCATTGAGTTGGAAGCCTCTACTATAATGTGAATTACAAGGTTAAATATATATACAATACCTTTGAATGAACTCCAGCGTCAACGATCCAGCAGCAGGATACTCGAGGTTGAAGACTGCTGAAGAAAGCAGCTACTCCGTGTAAAAACAAAGGGTGTGGGCCCATCACGACATGTCCCTCGATGAATATCAGCCATCCAGAGGGCTTCATCATGTTACCTGAAAATGAATAGATACAACATCATGTGTGATGAGCACTTTGAGATCTGCTTCAGATACAAAGGGCTATACAAATGTAATTTGTTATCATTATTATTATTTATTGTGGTGATGTAGATTTCTAGAATAAAAAAAAAATACTGAGTTAGAAATGTCGATACTAGATCCAAGTAACATTACCTTGAATGAACAAGCAGGAGGTGCTGGGGCGTTCTGGAGTACTAATGTCCACAGCAGTGGTGTAAGTGGCACATGGCTGTAACATAGTAACACACAATAGCATGGATTTAACATTAAAGGATAAATATTGTTCATTGTCAGAGGTAGTAAATCATACAAGGTAATACATGGCGTCTAATGTAATCACTCATTTTACATTTTAAATATTTGAATAAAAAATCTTTACATTTCAAGGATGCGTCAGGTGGTAGAGCTGATGGGTCAGATGGTAGAGCTGGTAGGTCAGGTGGTAGAGCTGGTGGGTCTGGTGGTAGAGCTGGTGGGTCGGGTGGTAGAGCTGGTGGGTCTGGTGGTAGAGCTGGTGGGTCAGGTGGTAGAGCTGGTGGGTCAGGTGGTAGAGCTGGTGGGTCAGGTGGTATAGGCCCATCAGCCTGCAGGTAGGACCTATGCTGCCTAAACATATGAATTTGCAGTCCTGTGTGTTTTCTGTAGCAGTCAGGCACCCCACACTGGAAGTAATAATAGGGGGCATTAGTATACTGTTTTGTGTGCTGAACAAAGTTATACACATTCTCATACACATGCTCACATCCAACCAATTTACAGTGGAACATTGTGGTGCATTTAAACTAGTCACCTACCTGATCTATTTCTCCTCACTCTTAGCCGGACACTGAACAGGATAGTTAGCCTGGCCATCTGATGACGTAGAAAAAAAGAAAAAGGAGAAATTACACAAAGGCAACCAACAATATGCATTTCAGTTTGAATGCAGATTATGATCATGAGTATGTTGTAAAAAAAAAATGATCTGTACATAAAACGTAATGGAGATTTTTGGAGTTGCATCACCTGTGTACGGCAATATTATCCCTAGCTGAAACTCGATCGAGAGCAAAAGCGTTTTTGCAGAATAGTAGCCTATCCATGCATGGAGAGGAGCTGGTCTATGTGGAATATCTCTAACGATGCAGGGAGCCGCTACATGCCCCATAGACTAGCTAGTCATTAGCCTGCTTAGATCGGCTACCGTTCGGCAAAACCACTTTTGCTCTGGAGTAAAAAACGAACGGGAAAGTAAGTGAAAAAGTTTGTGCTTAATGTCGCTACGTGTACTTTTCAGTGCGTTATGTTCGGCCACGTAGCCCCGGTTTGATATGAAGCTGAACTGGAGGATGCGGGTGTATTGTTAGCCTCGGCTAACACGGTTAACCCTGTGTTTCGGTGCGGAAAGACCACTCATGAGAGGAGAATAGTGACGGCGACGTTACGCGAATATACAGCAAAACACCGCCGCCGCACGCGCTCACCCAGAGCAGACCAGCCCCGCGAGCGAACATGACGACAACAGTACCGGTAACAGTCCGGAACGAAATGACATCCGAGTGGAAACAACGGCCCGCTACTGACCAGTTCGGCTTCAAATCAAACCTGGGCTACATGGTCTAACCATATAACACATTGAAAAGTACACGTAGCGACATTAAACACGAACGTTTTCACTTCCTTTCCCGTTCGTTTTCCTTCTTATTTCCCTCTCGTCTTATTGTTCTTATCTCACGTAGCAAATCCTTGCTAATCGTGCTAGCAGCCGTTTGCTAGCTAGTATTATTACTACTGCTATTAGCAAATGCTGTGAGATAACGTTCAACAATTTCGGGCAGTAAATATTATTATCATATTACAACAACACAGGTGTAAGTGCTGCAAACAGAGTTATGCGTGCTGCTCACCTTCTCCATTCAGCCGGGATGAGAAGAGGGAAACCGCCGCGTCTTCAGTTCAAACAAGTTCGGTTATGTCATGTGACTTCCCAGGGTAGTTCAATACAGTATTTCACTGTAATAATACTGTTGAATGCTGTGAAATCCTTGCATTTTTTTACTGTGTTGCTGTGATATTACAGACCTTGTTGTGATATAACAGGGGTTTTTTGATTGCAGGATTTTACTGTAAAATTAGAGTTAGATGCTGTAAAAATACAAGATACTGTAGTTTTTACAGGTATTCATTGGGATATTACAGGGGAACTAAATTACAACAAGTTACTGTAAAATAATACTGTTAATTATTGTGAAATGCTGGTAATTTCTAACAGTGTGTGTATATATATATATATATATATATATATATATATATATATATATATATATATACACACATATATTACACACACACACACACACACACACACACACATAAATACATACATACACACACACACACGCAAGGCAACATGTGGAAGGCATTCTTTTTTCCAGTATATCCATATTATCATTCTATGTTTGTATTAACCAGACCTCACATATAATAGGCCTACTCACAACACAATGCACGGAACTTAAGATCAAGCCATGAGATCAATGCGACCAAAATGAAAAGTATCATTTCACCACAAGGTGGCCGCCGAGTGCGGACCTGAACACACGTCATTGTACTTTTAACCAATGAGAACCATTCCGCTGTAGCAGAGGTGTGGACAAGCCAATTATGGCAAGCCGTTTTAACATTTAATCGAACAACACTCCTATCTGTAATTATATTATAGATATCCATAATAGCATTTCTCCTAGTCCAAATGTAATTTGGACTAGGAGAAATGGTAATTAAAGATATCCACAATACATTCTTACTAGTAAAAATGATATTTTAAGATATCTACAACTTTGATTGTGCTAGTCAAAACTAAATTTAAGATATCTAAAAATCCTTAAAAAGTATAAGTGGCCGTTTTATCATTTAATAGCTAAACTGAATATGTATTGCAGATATCTGTAATTCAATTCTTCCTAGTCATAAAGAACATTTCAGATATCCACAATGGCATTCTTCCTAGGACAAATGATGTCACTTTTGCCATTCATGTGTATTGGGCTTTCAATTTCAGATATCCACAATTACATTCTGGATATCTAGAATGAACATTCTGGATATCTGCAATTGAATTCTTACTAGGAAAAACTCCCATTTCAGATATCTTCAATCCAATTGTTACTAGTCATAATTTAAAATGTTTTAAAATGGCGTTCTGTCTACCTGTCAACAGATATCCACAATACATTTGTGGATATCTGCAATTGTATTGTTCCTAGTCATAATTCTAATTGTAGATATCTGAAATTACATTTCTACTAGTCATAATACGAATTGTGGATATCCATAACGACATTTGTACTAGTCACAATGTATTTTTGGATATTCAAAATTACATTCTGGATATCTGGAATAATTTTTCATTTTGGATATCTGAAATGAAAATTATGACTAGTAACAATTGGATTGAAGATATCTGAAATGGGAGTTTCTCCTAGTAAGAATTCAATTGCAGATATCCAGAATGTTCATTCTAGATATCCAGAATGTAATTGTGGATATCTGAAATTGAAAGCCCAATACACATGAATGGCAAAAGTGACGTCATTTGTCCTAGGAAGAATGCCATTGTGGGTATCTGAAATGTTCTTTATGACTAGGAAGAATTGAATTACAGATATCTACAATACATATTCAGTCTAGCTATTAAATGTTAAAACGGCTTGCCATAGTAGCCGGTTGCAGCCACCGTGGACCACGCTGCCAAGCGCCGCAAGAAGCGGCTCTTAAAAACTTGGGGTGCAGTCGAATAGTCTTTTTTGCTTAGGAAGGTTCCTAACTGAAGAAGTGACCCGGAAGTAAACATGCGGCCGCCATGATAAGAGCCGTTCGGATTCTCTAAATGCAAAGGAAAGGAACTCCAATGCTTCCTTTCAGAGCTCCTTTAGCATAGGATGCAACGGACCTTCCTATGCGAAAGGAAAGGAGATTACGCCGACCCACAATTCTTTGTGAGAGCAACATTTAAAGTGCCACACACCTCGGCCGTTCATGAAAACAAACGATATGTGCATTTACATATTTAACATTAACTTTCATGCAGACATATAGTAATTGGAATAGTGTTGATAAATGTGTGTGGACAGTGATAATAATCGAATGTTTATATTTTATTTTATTTATTTCAATCATGTTACAAACTTGACAAAAACGAAACTAAAACCACAAATGAAACGTAAATAAAGCAACCGGTCAAACAGGAGCTGCTGGACCTGAAGCCGGTCAGTGAACCAGCTGTTTATAAAACCAACATGTGGAGAAGTGGACGATGCGCTTTTTGTAGTCCATTATTGTAGTTTCTCCAGCGCAGACGCATGTCAATCGCCGGTGCCGATCATCAGCTGTCAATCATCAGCGGCCGCGTTATAATGACGTAGCTTAGTGAAAGTCCGGTCGGATTCTCTGAGCACCGCGGTCGACTTTTCCTAAATCCTCTTGAGTTCTCCTATCGCCTTTCCTTAACCCCGTGACGTTTTCCCCAGAGGTCAAGGAATAGGAGTTAGGAATAGGAGTTAGGACCTTATTTTGTTGACTATTCGACTGCACCCTTATTCCCGCGATGTTTTGGGTCACGTGATATGGTCGCGACCCTGTGACGTCTTTGCAGTCGGCTGCTAAGTTTTTTTTTTTTTTTTTTTAGAAACTTTATTAAGTCATCATGGTGCAATACAATTCAATACACCAACAGAACATCGCCAGGGGGTTTCAATACAGACAATGCAGAGACAAGCTTTCATACAAAAACATTATAAAGTGTACATAAATTCAAAGTCTTTATAGCTTTCATGTTGATGGATTTTTTAATAGACTTGATGTATTGTTTGGCTTCATTTTCAAAAATAAGAAAAAGTGGTTTTTGATTAGTGTAACAACATTTATGAATGTGCCATTTGGCTAATTGTATAATAAGATTGATGATATAGTATTGTTTTTCTTTAGAAGATGGATTGTCAGTGAAGCCAAACAATACATGTTCAAAGCACAGGGAAAAAAGAGGTTCAATCGAAAAACAAATCAGGTTACAAATATCTTCCCATAATTTAGTTGAGAGAGGGCAAGACCAAAATAAATGAAAAATATCTTCAGGGTGTCCTACACAGAAAGAGCAGTTTAAATCTATATCTTTTTTAAATCGTTGTAAAAAACTTTTCATGGGTAAATTCTGTGAATTATTTTAAAAGATACTTCTTTTACCTTATTATTAACTATATATCTAGCAGGTAAATTCCAGATTTTTTTCCAATTAAGGTTATTAACAAAGTTATTCCAATAAACTATTACATATGGAGTTGATACGACTTCTTTCTAAAATAAAGAGCGTATATTACGGTTACTATTGCGTGTCGAGGAGAAACAAATTTGGCCTATATCTAATTCGGTTGGATCAAAGGGCAACAGTGTTGGGTTTTGTTCTAAATAACATAATTGCTCCGGAAGGGATCGCATTTATGACAATATTAAATTCACTAATTGGAACAGGGATTCTGTATTTTAGGATAAATTCTTGATATGAAAATAATGATCCGTTTGAGTTAAACAACTGATGAACCAAAAGCATGTTGTGCATAAACCAATGGGGGTAAAATAAAGATTTGTTTCTATATATAATATCTCTATTATTCCATATGTAGTATCTATGTGGGGAAAAATTATGTTTATAGATCAATGACCAGGAGAGAAGCATCTGTTTGTGGAAGTTGGATAGTTTTAAGGGGATTTTTACAATATTGTAATTACAAAATAAAAGGAAATTTAAGCCTCCTAATTTAGAGAAAATAAAGTTTGGTATGAAATTCCAAATTGAAGAGGGGTTCTTGAGGAATTGTTTTAGCCAATTAATTTTAAATGTATTATTCAAAGTGTGAAAATCGAAGAAGTTAAGACCGCCCTTATCATAAGAATTCATTATTACTGATTTTTTTATGTAATGGTTTTTGTTTCGCCATACAAAGTTAAATAGCATCTTGTCAATGTTTTTTGAGATCTTTTTATTAACATCAAGAGATAAAGCAATATATGTAAGACAGGATAATCCCTCAGCTTTGGTCAGCAAAATTCTGCCTCTCAATGACAAATCTCTCTGCAGCCATTGATTTAATTTTTTCTGGGTTTTATCAATAATTAAATGAAAATTTAGATCGCATCTGGCTTCCTTATCCTTAGTAATGACAATACCTAAGTAAGTAATAGAGTCTTTTACAGGTATATTACTTATGGAAGGGATATTACAGGATTTAAGAGCAAGCAATTCACATTTCTTTACATTCAAGCAAAGTCCGGAAACAATAGAGAAAGTACTTATCAAATCAATAGGCGAATTCGACTTGATGTAGCCGCCTGCAGCGCGCTACCTAACGTGATGTATTGTGGGTTGAAAGTGATGCATGATGGCTAGCTTTGTGTCCGACTTAAGGTGCGTGTCCACAGACAGCGGTGTTTCCCCGCGTCCCATTCATTGTCTATGGGAAAAGCTGAGCAATGCATTCTGGTAGCGTTGCGGCGAATGTCGAGAGACGGCGCGCGAGTTGGCCGCTCCTCATTTGCGTAAAGTTGAGGTCGAATCTACTTTATGCTAATCAGAGGCGCCGGGCTCGACTCGCCGCCTCGCGAACGCTCACGAACTCTCGCAAAAATCTGTTGTTTGAAGGAGAGCTTGGTGGGCTGCCACTAGAGGATGATTGACAGGCGCTCTCCTTCAAACAACACATTTTTGCGAGCGTTCCCGAGGCGGCGAGTCGAGCCCGGCGCCTCTGAATAGCATAGAGTAGTATTGACTTCAACTTTAGGCAAATGAGGAGCGGCCAACTCGCGCGCCGTCTCTCGACATTCGCCGCGACGCTACCAGAATGCATTGCACGGCTTTTCACATAGACACTAGGCTCGTTCGACTTGATGTAGCCACCTGCAGCGCGCCACCTAACGTGATGTATTGTGGGTTGAAAGCGATGCATGATGGCTAGAATTGTGTCCGACTTAGCAGCCGACTGCAAAGACGTCACAGGGTCGCGACCATATCACGTGACCCAAAACATCGCGGGAACAAGTTTTTAAGAGCCGCTTCTTGCAGCGCTTGGCAGCGCGGTCTACGACGGCTGCAACCGGCTTGTCCACACCTCCGCTACAGCGGAATGGTTCTCATTGGTTAAAAGTTCAATGACGTGTGTTCAGGTCCGCACTCGGCGGCCACCTTGTGGTGAAATGATACTTTTTATTTTGGTCGCATTGATCTCATGGCTTGATCTAAAGTTCCGTGCATTGTGCTGTGAGTTGGCCTATTATATGTGAGGTCTGGTTAATACAAACATAGAATGATAATACAAATTATACTGGAAAAAATAATGCCTTCCACATGTTGCCTTGCGTGTGTGTGTGTATTTATGTATTTATTTATATATATATCCTCTTTGGTTTGCTGCTGTGTTCTATCGCTTGAGCACCATAGTCACGTTGACTTTGTTGTCCGACTTGACGGCGCTTGGCTGCCGTCTCTTTTAGAGCCCGCCCCCTCAGACACCTGCAGCTCTCGTCGGCGTGGTAAGTCAAGTCAAGTCAAGCCAAGACCATCCCGAACAAGCCTAATGGCTCAGTCGGCTGCTAAATCGGACACAAATTGTAGCCATCATGCATCGCTTTAACCCACAATCCATCACGTTAGGTAGCGCGCTGCAGGCGGCTACAATAAGTCGAATTCGCCTCGTTTCGAAACGTTTCAATCCGGGACTTCAGAGAAGCGCCGACACGCCCGTTTCGGAAGTCACATCACTAAGAAGAAGAAGAAGAAGACGAAGAAGAAGAATTCCCTACAGGATTATTGATATTGGAGCTGAGATGGAGAGTATTATAATAGAAGTATGGATAGGAAAGAGGAAGCTGGTGATACTAAATTTTTACAACCCATGCAGACAGCTGGACATTAAGAAACTGGAAGAAATGGAAGGCAAGAGCAATGGAAACGCAGTGTGGTGTGGAGATTTTAATGCTCATAATACATTATGGGGGAGTGAGAAGAACGACCGCTAATTGGGTTGAATTCATGAAGGAATGCGATAAAAACCTCTCTCAGATTAGTGATTACCTAGAGGTGGAAATGATGGAGAGGGAAATAAAGCAGGGGATCAAAGCAGCAGCAACCAGCTCCATACCTAAAAGTGCAGGCGGAAAGAAAAATAAGTTAGTACCATGGTGGGATGAAAAATGCAAACAAGCAATTAAAAGCAGAAACAAAGCATTTAAGTTAGTTAAAAGATATCATAACTTTCAACATCTGATCCAATATAAGCAAGCGCAAGCAATGGTAAGGAAAACAATAAGACAAGCAAAGTCGTATTGGAGGGAGTTCTGTGGATCGATCGGGAGCACTACTAAGATAGGTGAAGTCTGGGGGATGTTGAAAAGAATGGGTGGAGATAGGAAGGACTGGAATTATCCAGTCCTGAGATCTGGAAATGAGGTCGCTGTAACCAATAAAGAGAAGGCTGAGTTAATGTTTAAAACTTTTGTGGCGGTGCACAGCTCAAATAATTTAACGGAGGAGGGAAGAAATGGTAGGGAGAAAACTAGGAATGAAAACAGGGAGGTGTTAAAAAGAAAGGATAGTAGGGGAAATGAGTTAGATGTCCCATTTACCATCGGAGAAATGAAAAGAGCAATAGCCAAAACAAGAAGGAGTGCACCAGGTAAAGATAGAATATGCTATACTATGATTAAACATATAAGTGAGGGGGGATTAATGAAAATATTAACACTATACAATAAAGTCTGGAGAGAGGGTAAAGTACCGCAAAGCTGGAAAGAGGCGATAATCATCCCAATCAGGAAGCCTGGGAAAGATCATAGCAAGCCAACAAACTACAGACCCATAGCTCTTACGTCACATATAGGAAAAATAATGGAGAGAATGATTAATGAGAGGCTCATGTATCATATTGAAAAGAGGGGACTGGTGACTAAGTATCAAAGTGGATTTAGAAGAGGTAGGAGCAAAATGGATCCGATATTATGTTTAGAAGACGACATTAGGAAAGCACAGGTAAATAAAGAAACGGTGGCCGCAGTGTTCTTTGATGTCGAAAAAGCATACGACATGTTGTGGAGAGAAGGTTTGCTGATTAAGATGCATCACATGGGAATTGAGGGAAAGTTATTTAACTGGGTCATGGATTTTCTAAGGGAAAGGGTCATCCAGGTTAAAATTGGGTCAGAAATCTCAGAAAGTTATATTGTAGAGAATGGTACGCCGCAGGGGAGTGTTATCAGTCCTACACTATTCACATTAATGATAAATGACATTTTCAACAACATACCAACAGGAATGGGAAGATCTCTGTTTGCAGATGATGGGGCAGTATGGAAGAGGGGAGGCAACATAGATCACATAGTCATGAAATTACAGCAAGGGATAGATCAAGTGGAAAAATGGGGAGCAGAATGGGGTTTCAAATTTTCAGTGGAAAAAAGTAAAGTAATGTTCTTCTCAAAAAAAGAAAATCAGTGAAAATAAAAAGTTAAACTTATATGGAAGGAATCTAGAAAGAGTAAACAGTATGTGATTCTTGGGATTAAGCTTTGACTCTGGATTAACGTGGAGAGAACATGTGAAGGGAATAGTCCAAAAAAGTAAGGTAGTATTGAACGTTATGAGGTGTTTGGCCGGGCGAGAATGGGGGGCTGACTTTACATCACTAAAATACATATACATTGCACTAATACGATCTAGAATAGAGTATGGTAGCGTGGGATATGGATCAGCAGCTAAATCAGTCCTCTTACAGCTAGATGTCATTCAAGCTCGAGCACTAAGAATTTGTCTAGGAGCAATGAAAACAGCACCAGTATGCTCCCTTCAGGTTGAAGCAGGAGAAATGCCATTATGGCTCAGAAGGAAACAGCTTATAGCCAATCACTGGATACATCTGAAAGGACACAATGAAGACCATCCAACAAAGAGAGTTTTGGAGATGTGTTGGGAAAAGGGGAAAGAACAAAAATCAAGCTTTGGGTGGGTCAGTGAGGGAATAGCAGAACAACTAAAAATACAGCAAATAGAAGTCAGCCCACAGTTCTGTGGATGCAAATACCGGAATGGATGCTACAAGAGACAAGCGTAGACCTAGAAATATGGAACATCAAGAGAAGAAATAAAACAGCTGACCTAGTACAGGAATTGTATAACTACACAGAGGGAAAGTATGGGGAATATGTGCACATATAAACAGATGGATCAAAAGAGCAACAGGTGCAGCAGTGGTGGTTCCCAGTCGTCATATCAAGATATCAAAAAGAACATCAGACCACCTAAGCATATATGCAGTGGAGCTATGCGCAATATTAATGGCAATAGACTGGGTGGAGGACAGAGTGGACAGGAAGACAGTCATATGCAGTGATTCAGTTTCACTTAAGCATAGAAAACAGGTCAGCAAAAACACACCAGGAATTATTATATGAAGTACTGTTAAAAACATCCAGATTAACACAACAGGGGAGGGAAATAACGTTCATGTGGGTGCCAGCTCACTTGGGGATACAAGGAAACGAAAAAGCAGACAAATCTGCTAAGGAGGCAGTAAAGAAAAAGGAGGTGGAAGTGAAAGTAAAATTATCAAAAGCAGAGGGGAAAAGTTTAATTTGGAAGGAAATAATCAACCAATGGAATCAGTATTGGAAGAGCCAGGAAAAAGGGAGACATTTATATAAATTACAGGGGGTAGTAGTAGAGATGGGGGGGTATGGAGACAATAGAACAGAACAAGTAACAATGAGCAGGTTAAGAATAGGACATAGTAAACTGAACAGCACACTTAATATCATATAGGGAAGCACGCAAATGGGCTGTGTAACTGTGGGGAGAGGGAAACAGTTGAACACGTGGTGATGGCATGTCCTGGATATGAAAGGGAGAGGGAGAGGATGAATAGAGGGTTGCAGAAGGTGGGAGTGAGGGAAATTAATTTTAACAGTATAATAGAATGTGGAAAATCGAGGGAAGGAAGGAGAATCATAATAAGATACCTAGTAGCAACTGGGTTAATTAAAAGGATGTAGAAAAAGAGGAACGGGAGAATTAAAGTCCAGCAGATGGCGGTAAATGCAACACCAAGGATGCCGACTGCCACTAAACTCCAAAGAAGAAGAAGAAGAAGAAGAAGAAGAAGAAGAAGAAGAAGAAGAAGAAGAAGGTCACGTGTAGGCTACGCACAGCTGATCGTGACGTCACTCATCAACATGGCGGACTGGAATAGAGGTATTCTTTTTGACACGTACTCACGTCTACATATTACGCCGTTAGCCGTGTTCAGCGGTGCTCAGCTACTGTTCCAGCCGTGTGTGGAGTTGACCGTTAAATGGCGGAGCAGCGCAGTTTGTGTGTGGTATCTACATCTGTTATCACTTCACTTAGAGCCAGATTAGAGTTTAGCTCAGCAGGCTAACGAGCTGAGAACATTAGCTTTTTGTCATTCATGGCGTAGCTGCTACAGGTGTTGACTATGATATAAAACTTAGTCCACACGATTCTACAATGTTTCCCCGCAACTCACAGACACGGTGAATCATAGATGCAACGGGAACACTTGAGTCGTCAGACCAAAACCATCATGTCTGTTACGTATAATGCATATCCGACTCTGGAGGGACACTGGAGTTGATTCGGTCTCCGGTTTGACGCGGCCGTGGGGTCGGCGACGACGAGTCACGTTGTTTGTTTGTCCCTACTTGTTGTTTTTAAATGACTTGTATATACAGTTGACGGTTTAATCTACATTGCAATCTCATATGACAAACTACGCGTTGCACTTTAAACTCGCAATGGCTTATGGGATCGTTTAATGAGCCAGAATATGGAATAAAGCTGGCTTCTTCTCTAATGTGCCACCAACAGTCCAATGTTTACCTTCATGAGCAGCTGACACGTCACTTTGATAGGCCCACAACCCCCTGTTGTTTTTAAATGTGCTGTATGAATCAAGCTGACTTATGTATTACAAAGTCATATACACCATTTAATTGACTGCCCTCGCAATGCTGTACAGTTACACAGGGTTCCCCCTGAAATAGAATAAAAACGGACCTTAAAGTTGCCAGTGTGAAACAGGACTAAAGTAAACGGTGGAATTTAATTTCTAATTCGCGAGTGTAAATCGAGTCACATTTGACGATGGACATTTAATCCAGGGCTAGGAGAAGTGCCTATTAAAAGCTCTATGCTCTAAGACTATGCTTCATTTTTATTTTATAATTGATAAATTCCCCATTTGTAAATGAATAGTATGCATCTAATGAGGGAACCTACCGAGGAGTTTGACAGAAGCAGAGCGACTCCACTGTTGCATTTCTAACCCGGTGTGTTTGTGTTTCCAGGTCACGGCTCTGTGGACGACATGATGGACGCTGAAAACAAACGGCTGGCTGAGAACCTGGCCACCAAAGTGTCCCGACTGAAATCTGTGAGTCACACAGCCAACAATCCCTTTCTTCATCTCCCAGTTGCATCTTTTCACTGCCTGTTCCTAACGTACGGATTGCTTGACCTCTGGTACGGCTTCTTGCAGCTTTCTCAACAACCGCTCATCCAAACAACTTCAGTACCGCGTTTCCTTGGCTTTACACTTGCCATGACATAATGGAATCCCCTAGCAATGCTATAATATAGTATATTTGGGTGCAAACGGAAAAAGAGCGTACAGAGCATACCATTTGCTTTTGTAATGGGCTGTGTTCCAATTCAGATACGGTTTGTATTGATTTTAGTTCATACTGCAGCTGCCCTTACAACGTGCATACTATTGCATGCAGTATTAATTCTATTGGAACATACTACTTCCTTGCACATGGTACCTTGAACTTTGACCTGCTTATATATCTCAATGTTAGCCCTACAATGTGACAGGCATGTCGGGCACCATTCCAATGGAACCCCCACCAGGCTAAGCAAGGCCAACATAAAACGTTTCTTTCTTTTCTGCCATCTAGCTAGCGGCTATAGTCATGAACGGCCGAGGTGTGGGCACTTTAAATGTTGCTCTTGCAACGAATTGTGGGTTGGCATGATCTCCTTTCCTTTGGTAAAGGAAGGTCCGTTGCATCAATGCTAAAAGAGCTCTGAAAGGACGCATTGGAGCTCCTTTCCTTTGCATTTAGAGAATCCGAACGGCTCTTATTATGGAGGCCACTTGTTTACTTCCAGGTCACTTCTTCAGTTAGGAACCTGGCCAGACCAGGTTCATGTCCCAGCCTTCACTTCATAGGCCTCGCAACTGTGAAGGGGATTGGGTGAATGGTTGTTGAGGAAATCAAAGGACAGACAGACTCCTTCCATTTTAGTTAGATTTGTTAATGGTGTTCTGATATAACACACACACATTTTATGTTCTCTTTTCTGCCTGTGAATTGACCCTGATTTTATATTGTAGTCATTTCTTTTCTAAAAATAATAAAAACCTAAGTTTTTCAACTGTCCTGTCTCTGAATCTGACAGCTGGCGTATGACATCGACAGAGAGGCTGACGATCAGAATGAATATCTGGATGGCATGGTGAGCCCATCTGCTCTATACAGCAATATTTATGAGATATGTTAATTACAGCCCGACCGATATATCGGGGGGCCGATATTATCGGCCGATATAAGGCGTTTTCCAAACTATTGGTATCGGCATTTATAATGGCCGATAAATGAATATTTTAAAAATAAAACAAAAATGGACCAAACACCTTTATAGAACTTAACAGAATTTGTCTCCAGTCTTGTTCAAAGTTATATTTATGAAGCTTACCAAGTCTATTAATACTGGTAACTTTGTGTTTGTTTGTTGTTGTTATTGTGTTTTTGTTCAAAGGACAAAGGATATCTTAAGTTTGTATTTTTATACATTTTATTTATCAGAACTTTAATATATTTTGATGTTCCGTTGTGACAATAAAATAAACAAGTTTATGTTTAAACTGCATTATATTATTTTAGTGAAGACTCATAAATAACTACAAATAACTAATGTTAGGGAAATCTGTTAATGTTTTGTTACGCGTTTCTGAAAAAAAAAAAAAATATCGGCCGATATATTGGAATATCGGATTTTTAAATCAACAAACATCGGTATCGGCCTTCAAAATCCTTTATCGGTCGGGCTCTAATGTTAATAAAGAACATACTTCCCTTTCTGATTGGCTGGCAGGTGTCCATTTAAATCCCATGTGATCATCTGTACTTTCTCTCAGACAGTTTCATCCACCTTTTTTTTTTTTTTTTTTTAACTTTTTTGTTCATCCAACAGTAACCAATCCAATGCTTCTGAGCCAGCAATACACTTTTGGGAGATGTGGTTGTTGAGCTAAAATAAGGTGTAATAATAATAATAATAGCACACTGTCTCAAATATAGGACAGATTCTCTTTACAGTATAGATATAGATTTAGTATAGATTTATACTATTTTATTTTCCCTTCAGGACTCAAACTTCCTGAGTGCGACGGGTCTGCTGAGCGGCAGCGTCAAGCGTTTCTCCACCATGGTCCGATCGGGCCGAGACAACCGCCGCATCCTCTGCTACGTCTCTGTGGGCCTAGTGCTGGTCTTCTTTCTGCTTTACTACATGGTCTCTAGGATCCAGAGCTGACAGGGAAACCTAAATCAGCCACAAGCTGGTTCTGATGTGGATCTGAGACTCTGACATCATAGCTCATCTCTGTGGATCTCCATCACAGGAAAAGACTTTACTCGTCACCAAAGTGGGAAATCACCACAAGGAGATGGAAAACATTTTGTTGACTCGTTGAGCTAACCAGCAGGGGATGTAGGTGCTCAGCAGGTGACAAGCATAATACAAGATGCTGCTCTCTTAAAAAAACAACATGCTGGGGCTTTTCCACTCTGCACCACCTTTGTCCCTGTGTGCTGCAGCAAGGAAGTCCTAATACGGTCAAATGAGAAGGTGGTCCTGAATGCAGCTCCGGTGGGAACAAGGACCCACCACAGCTGAGAAGCGTGTTAAATTTCCAGACTACACAGTACTAGTAAGTAAGTAAGTAAAAGCAAGCTTGGAGTTGAAGTTCATCAAACAGCAAAAGTGACAAAATTACTTCAAGATTTTAGACATCAAAAGGAAGCAACGCCACATCTCCTATTTGCTGGTTTCCCTCATACAAGTGTCACCATCTGTTGAACGTCAGTTGGAGTTGATGTATTAAATGTTTTGACACTTTATTAAGGTAACAAGCAGATAGCACTGTTAGCATCTCATGACGTTTCGTTCATCCTGTAGTTGACTGGCAGGAGACGAGGCCACAGGCAGCAACACCACATTGTGTCAAATGTGATTTGATTTTTCACATTTCTTTTAAAGCAGCAATGGTTCAGTTGTTGTATTTCAGTTTGATGTGCAGTTTTACTTTACTGTGTGTTAAAGCCTGTTTAATAATCTAATCATTCATATTAAATGTTGGGACCTCTGCATTTTGTATAATTATAATCTAAGAATATTAAGAAGAATTTCCCCCCTATGTGTTCACATTCCAACTGCCTGGACTTCTAGCCAGAGTGTGCATAAATGTGATGGTAAACAATAAAAAGAAAAGGGTGTATATATTTATTTTCAGAATCATATGACGGTGAAGATGATATTTTATTTTCATACCCACATGAGAATGTATTACAATTCAGATATTTGTGTAAATATGATCTCCCAACCTCCAAATGTTGTGCCAAATAAGGACTAAACTTCTGATGGGGAAATACAGTATGTTCAACTAAATGCAAACATATTTCATGGTTCATTCTTCTCAAATGTGACGATTAAGTGCCCTTCCTTTTATTTTTTGTCATCTGAGGTTTGGACTGTTGGTTTGACAAAACAAACATTGTAATATTTTCTTAAATTGTACAAAGCAATCAATCAATAAAATCATGAAGAAAATAATCCCCAGATCAATCCATAATAAAAATAAACAGTTGCAGTCGTGTTCGTTGAAAATGAGCCTCAACCAAAGGTGAAATCCTATTGAATTATTTGGAATTAGTAATACTCTAAAGGTATTATACTAGTATAACAACACGGGGACATGTGACTGCAGTAAAGGGCAGTGCTTGAATTGGAATAAAAAAGGTGCCAGTACTCTAAATCAGCAACTGCACAGCACGAGCGCTTGTGGCTCTCGTGGATACCATGTGTTTTTGCCTGGTTTACCTAGATAAACCCTATACTAGTTGCTTAGATAAACCATATACTAGTTGATCATTTTCACACACACATTTCTCTGTTAAAAAAAAAAAAAAAAAAAATTGTTTGTCTGAAATGGATACAATGTACAGTGAAATGGCAGCTATGTGTGGCTTTATTGTAGCTACTTGCTTTCTGCTTGCTTGTTTGCTCTGTCTCTCAACTTGCTTGCCCTAGTGAGAGAGCTAGAGAGAGAGAGAGAGAGGAGAGAGAGAGAGAGAGAGAGAGAGAGAGAGAGAGAGAGAGAGAGAGAGAGAGAGAGAGAGAGGCTGTCTTGGAATAAAGATATCACAACTTAGATACTCACTCTTGAATTCCTCTGTCTAGCCCTCTCCATCCAGAGAGGGTGACCGGTTTTATTTTTCCATTTCTGCTCCCTGTACATAAATAACGGCGGAGGTAAATAACGGCCGGTCTCTAATGGAGGCGAGGGCAAGTGTCGACAGGCAGCGTTATTTCCACGCTGCGTCGCGAAGATTTTTGGCTGATGCTATATTAGGGGATTTACGGTATGCCCTGAAATGCATTCGACTGACGGCAAGTGTGGAGAGACAGTGCGCCGCAGCCTCCCGCAAGCTCTCGAAAATCTTTCAAACTGAAACTCGATATAAAATGAAGACAGATTCATCAACTGCATAGCTTATTATAGGTATCCACAACATGATAAAAGAACTACAATATGCGTACCTAGATGCGTCATGAGGTGGCGGTACGCTGTAAGAAGTAACGGTACGCAGATGGGTAAAAATCAGAAGTCCCGGTACTGCGTACTGGTGAGTACCGGCCCAATTCAAGCACTGGTAAAGGGGCGTTCACACCGGACGCGATAGACGCGAATTGAGCGGCGACTCTACATTGAAAATCAATAGGCGCGTTTCGAATCAAGCATGCGCATGCATTTGCCTCGAAAAACAAGGCATTCTGGGAAAAAAACGTCACAAATGCGGGTGATAACTTCCCTTTGCGACATGTCACATGACTTTAAAAACTTGCGGTATCTCCAGGGTACCTCCCTTCGCATGCTTTTCTCTGCAGTTCTTAATAACACCACTATACTAAACAATATCCCTTTATATTCTGAAGCCTTGAATAAAATAAATGATAACTACGCATTGTGTTGCTCATAGGGTTGCAAAATTCCGGGAATTTTCAAAAGTGGAAACTTTCCATGGGAATTAATGGGAATTAATGGGAACAAACAGGAATAAACTGGGAATTTTTTAAATTGATGGTTGGCTCTTCAAAGGGGACTTAAATATATTTGAGGAAAGTTATTTTGTAGCATAATCTCGACTAAAACAAACAGATGCCATTCAAATACACTTGAATATCCATGCCATTCCTCAACCACATGCACAGAGCACACTGCTTAGTGCATGGCTATTGAGACCACACCCCCTACTGGCACTGTGCATGCCTCCATCACACGTACAGAAGATCACTAGAAGACTGGACCACACTTTTGAGCCTAAAGCACAAAGACTATTGAAGGCACACATTTGAGCTTGTGGACTAAAGGAAGTGAAGTAAGTTTGGATGCTATTATGGGGAAATATATTTATTTGAGCTCTAGTCTACGATTTGAAAGGTTTGAAAAAACATCTCCACACACACACACACACACCCCTCCCCTCTGTGCTCCTCCGAGCTCGTATCGTTCTCCCCTCGCAGCCTCCCACCTCCCTCATATATTACAAAAATAGTTCAACAAAATGTGTTTCTGAAATAAATTCAGGCGAGAAATAAGCTATGCAGTTGCTGAATCTGTCTTTATTTTAGATCAACAACGCTCAGTTTAAAAGATTTTCGAGAGCTTGCAGTGTTCGGTTCTGTTCCACTTTCAAATGAATCTGTTGAAATATCTGTTGAAAACATTTTGTATAGATGTTTTCTTATGACTTCTGTTCATATTTATGCTTGGATATAATATATTCCCAGTTAGTTCCCCTAAATTCCCATTAATTCCCATAATTCCCATTATTCCCATGGAAAGTTTCCAAATATGGAATATTTCCAAAATTCCCAAGCTTAAATTCCCGTGGAAATTTACCCGAAACTTTCTGGAAATTTACTGGGAATTTTCCGCCCCTTTGCAATAGTTGCTCACTTGCTCTTAAGAAGGATACTGGAGAAAGGATTTAAGATTCAAGAGTGTTTATTTATCACTCACTCATACAGGTACAAGCAGTGAATCATGAGTCGTCTCTGGTGAGATCATCTCCACAGGAGATGATGTACTGGGCCTGTCGCCTATCACAAACCTGGACATGAAAAGTAGAGGAATAGTGTGGAATAAGTTAAGTCTGAACAAGATTACATGCAAATAATGAGTCTGCACGTAATCAGAACTTTGCTTAGTTGGCTAAAGTATGGAAAACAATAGTATATTGATCTGAAAAATGGACAAACACTAATTTTATTTTAGAAACATAGTACAGCTCAACATAATGTACAGACAATGAAGCATGACATAAGAGGAAATACTTGTAATTTGTGTACTGCATCATGAGTAATATGTATGCAGATGTTTTACTGTAATATAGTTAATCAGTGTTTTATTAATTTGAACTGTATGTTAAACTGTTGAAGGACAATAAACCATAAACACTGACTGAAAAAAATATGTAAAGCATACATATTTATTAAGTTGTAAACACTTTAACTCTGGTGACCTGATTTGGGGGATGTCATTATAGGTGAATATGGTTATTGTTTTCCAATACTTTAGATAACTAGATTTAGTTGCAACACACCACACCATCCAGAGTTTGCTATTTATTATGTCAAGTAAAGTTCATAGACAGTTAAGCAACCGTTCTGAACCATTTCTTGTAATGAATGTTTATCCACACTATTCTGGAAGGCACATACCTGCTACCTCCTTCACATGGAGTCTCTTCTTCCTCAACATTTCTTTCAGCCTCCTCCTGCACCATAAGGGCAGTGATGGGAGCCTCAGTCTCTTCAGCCTCTCTGTCACTGTCAGACTCACGTGAAGGACACGGACCTGCTTCGGTGCTGCTAGCTCCGGCCAGGCCGGCCCCTGCTGCAAACATCTGCGTGATAGTTCAACTTTTAGCAGCCTGTGCTGCTAGAGCTTTTCTTTTCCCTCAATTTTTCTGCACCGCCTTTGCGTTTTTTACTTTCCTTCTCCATTTTTGTTTTTCGTGTGATGTTATGTTGTTGTTGTTTTTTTTCTCTCGCGCCGTCTCTCATCATCGACTCCTCATCATTAAAAGTGATTGGACGAGGGGGTGTCTAGAACATGCGTGGGTGGGACTCCTGGGCCTCTAAAGCCTCTCATAGGGCCATTCTGTAGACAGACAAGCCACCGGGCCAATCATCACCTCTCACCTCTCTCACCTATACCCCTTTTCCACCGAGGCCTGGAAAACTGGTTCCCGAGCGGCCCCAACTCTTTGCTGGGCTGGAACTGGGCCCGGCTTACATTAGGGGCTGGGGGCGGGGTTAACGCTCGAGGCAACGGGGGAATTTATGCCGCTGCGGAGTTCTACTAACGTTTCATTTTTAAAATGTTTCACCTCGTTGCAAACCAACGACACATTTCTGTTTAGTTTACCAAGCTAGTGATTACGGTCGTAACAGCAGCAACTAGTGGCTTTGCTTCCTCGGGTAATGTAAGCTGACCGGCTAGCTAGCCAGCTAGCGTGATATTGCTAACAACAACGTTAGCATGCCACTTTCTGACTGCCGTTAAATAAACGTTACCAACTACCAACGTAACATAACATCTGTCTTCACAGCGCCGTGGACACGTTTGTGATTAAACCGCTGTTCTCTGGTTTGTGTTTGTAGAGCTGTCGGATATCGGCGATACTGAACCGAGGTCCAACCTGCAGATGACTAAACATCAAACACTCCGATCTATTGATCACACACTGTTCTACACTTTAAAAAATGTTGTGATTTTAGTATTTTGTGTATTTTATTGTTATTGTATTATTTACCAAAATAAACACTTTTTCTGAAGAGACATGTCTGCTATGCTTGAAATTACCGCTGCGGGGAAACCTCAGACGTATACAGTGACGTAATGACATGGTTCTCTGGGCTCTCTAGCCGGTGGAAACGCAAACAGGTTCTCGGACGGTTCGCAAGTTGAACCAACTGCGAACCAGCACGGCACCGGCCCGGCTCTTGAACTAGGTTCGTGTTGGTGGAAAAGGGGTATCTGTCTGCAGCTGATCACTGTGGGCCGAGCTGGTGCACGTCTCTCTCCCCGGACCGCCCGGGAGAGTTACACTAGTTATCAAAGCAAGGCGAGGCATGGCAAAAAAATAAATAAATTAAATAAAAAAAATTAAAAAAAACGTCCGTACATCGGCCCATTAGTGACCGTCCCACCGGGAAAGGTCGCGGTACTCCCAATGGCCAATCCACCCCTGGCAGGCCATATTCTTTGTGCAAAGTCTGTGAAGTTTCCCCTGGCGCGATAGTTTTTGTTATGTATACAATTATTAATAAAGTTTAAATAAAAAAAAAAGTCCGTGAAGTGCACATGTGTCTGCAGGAACTCATCATCAACACGTCAAGATCCCACTACGTCAAGTCGGACACAGGTGCACTTCACGGACCTTTTTTTATTTTTTCTTAATTTAAACTTTATTAATAATTATAAACATAACAAAAATTGTCGCTCCAGGGGAAACTTCACGGACTTTGCACAAAGAATATGGCCTGCTCAGTGGCGCTGGCTTTCTTCGTCGCTGACGAACTCGAGCCGAAGCATTTGAAGTCCCGTTGTTGATGGAGGCTGTGGAATTTTCTCACGTGGGAAATACCACGTGATAATTCTAACCAACTAGGGCAACGTTGAGGGGAGTGTCTTATGTCCGCACTTATTTCAGACCATCGCACAGAAAAGCATGCGGAGGGAGGTACCCTGGAGATACCGCAAGTTTTTAAAGTCATGTGACATGTCGCAAAGGGAAGTTATCACCAGCTTTTGTGACGTTTTTTCCCCAGAATGCCTGGTTTTGCGAGGCAAATGCATGCGCATGCATGATGCGAAACACGCCTAATAATGGTTTGAGTCGCCCTCGCTCACTTGCCCTAAGCACTTGCCCTCGGGGGAATCCCCGCCGCCATCTTAAGGGCTGTTCCAATTCCCTGAACAGCTGAAGTGAACTCCGTGAGATCGACCCTTGAGGGCTGAGTGATCGAGTGAACAACGATGGTCACTTCAGAGCTGTATATCACCCACAATGCATTGCAGTGGTGCACGAAAAATATGTCCATGCGGTGGCGATAATGAACCTCAAACACCATTGTCTGCTGTCTATTCACCACCAAGGTAGAAGAAGAAAGAAGAAAGTAGAAAATGAATTCAATTTAATTCATTTTCTTAAATTGTGCAATTAGACTGTCTGTTGCAGAGTTATGGCAGAGCCCACCGTTTACAAGTGTAAGTATATAAGCCGACATATTGCCATCAAGCGTAGAATACGTCTTTGTCTCAATGAAATGAGTCTCCACATATTCTGTGTAATTTGGAATAGGCAGTATAGCGCTACTCCAACAACGTGTGGTTGATCCATGATTATCTGGGCTGTTAGTGAACGAGGGCAGGTGTGTTCCATTTACCCCTTTCACTCCCGCTCCGCCCTCCTTCCCTCCGCCCTCCAAGTGGCCTCCGTGTGACGTCATAGCAAGGGCTGAGGGCAAGTGAGCGAGGGCGACTCAAACCGTTATTGAAACGCAGCTGCGGTATCTCCAGGGTACCTCCCTTTGCATGCTTTTCTCTGCAGATGGTCTGAAATAAGTGCGGACATAAGACACTCCCCTCAACGTTGCCCTAGTTGGTTAGAATTATCACGTGGTATTTCCCACGTGAGAAAATTCCTCAGCCTCCGTCAACAACGGGACTTCAAATGCCTCGGCTCGAGTTCGTCAGCGACGAAGAAAGCCAGCGCCACTGGGCAGGCCATAGCTGCGTTTCAATAACGGTTTGAGTCGCCCTCGCTCACTTGCCCAAAGCACTTGCCCTCGGGGGAATCCCCGCCGCCATCTTAAGGGCTGTTCAATTTCCCTGAACAGCTGAAGTGAACTCCATGAGATCGACCCTTGAGGGCTGAGTGATCGAGTGAACAACGATGGTCACTTCAGAGCTGTATATCACCCACAATGCATTGCAGTGGTGCATGAAAAATATGTCCATGCGGTGGCGATAATGAACCTCAAACACCATTGTCTGCTGTCTATTCACCACCAAGGAAGAAGAAGAAAGACGAAAGAAGAAAATTAATTAAATTTAATTTTAAGACTTTTTTAAATTTTTTTTATTTAAACTTTATTAATAATTGTATACATAACAAAAACTATCGAGCCAGGGGAAACTTCACGGACTTTGCACAAAGAATATGGCCTGCTCAGTGGCGCTGGCTTTCTTCGTCGCTGACGAGTTCGAGCCAAGGCATTTGAAGTCCCGTTGTTGACGGAGGCTGAGGAATTTTCTCACGAGGGAAATACCACGTGATAATTCTAACCAACTAGGGCAACATTATGTCCGCACTTTCAGACGATTTCAGACCAACTGCACAGAAAAGCATGCGGAGGGAGATACCCTGGAGATACCGCAAGTTTTTAAAGACGTGACATGTCGCAAAGGGAAGTTATCACCAGCTTTTGTGACGTTTTTTTCCCAGAATGCATGGTTTTGCGAGGCAAATGCATGCGCATGCATGATTCGAAACGCGACTAATGTAAATGGCGCGATGACACGCGATTCAGGCGGAGGCGGTGCGAATGGAGCGTCTGGCGCGATGAGACACGGCGCGAATGGCGCGTCTGACGCGAATGGCGCGTCTAAAGTTGAAAATATCTAACTTTTCAGGCGGCATCGAGCCGCAACATCCAATCAGCGACGAGTTCAAGCCGACAGACAGATGAGCTGAGATGGACTGGCTGCATTCCCAAACAACCCGACTCCGAGAAGACCGGACCCCGGCGCGACGGGGGCCGTTACCGGCCTCACACCGTCCACGTGGTCCACCGTCCGCCTGGATCAGAAGGACTCAGGCCCCCGAGCGACACCGGGCAAGCGGTCTTCCGTACTCCACATTCCCACGTCCGCCCGCCCGTCGGACGGGGATTCGGCGCTGGGCTCTTCTCTTCTACTGAGGGAATCCTAGTTTATTTTCCTCCGCTTAGTAATATGCTTACATTCAGCGGGTTGTCTCGTCTGATCTGAGGTCTAGTCGAATGTGGCCCCGACTCTCCATGGGGAGAGGTGCGAGGGACGTGGCTCCCGGATGAGGCTCACGGACTCTGGCATCGGGTACCCCGAGGTGGAGGAGGAGGGTCCGCCGAGGTGACTCGCCGGCGCTGCCCTCGTTTCCCCCGCTAGAGCGGCACCGGTTCAAAAATGAGACGGATGAAGCGAATAGTCCAAAATGATCAAGAGGCGCGATACACGCGTCTCATGCGATTGTATTCGCGTCTATCGCGTCCAGTGTGAACGCCTAGGGCAGGCCGGTCGCGAGAAGGCAAGCAAACAACGACTGGTTATGAATAAAATGCAACGACAAACTTGGTTAGCGCCCCTTTAATAGTCAATGCAGTAAAGTGCAATGACTGTTATCGGGATCCCCCTCAAGGGGGCCCCTCCAGTAGCCGCTGAAAGCAGCCAGCCGGCCAGGTTTGTGACCTCTGCTGCCGGCAAAATACGAAACCTCGGCAGTCATCATGAAGCGGAATTATACCTCAGGAAGCCAGAAAAGAAAGAAGAGAAAGGAAGAGGAGGATAAGTATAGTGGTAAGTGATACATTACACTGGATAAAATAGTTAGATAGATAGATAGATAGATAGATAGATAGATAGATAGATAGATAGATAGATAGATAGATAGATAGATAGATAGATAGATTAGATTATTTCGAACATGTAAAAAAAACAAAATTATCATAAAGAAAAAAATAAAAATATATAAACATAAACTAAAAACTATAAATTCTGTTTACATATCCGAAAGGGAGTGGGAGGAAGTATAAACTTATTTTAGTCCACCCCCTTGTAATAAATAATACTACTGAAGTATTTTGCCTTTTATCAGTATATTAATGATAACAATAATAATAACTTCCATTTGTCATTTGTCAATTTCCTTTGTTCTATATCTAACAAAACATAAATCTGATTCAAGAATATTTATCCTAATAAAATATTATATTATATTATTCTTTATAGTATTATAATATACAACATACACACACATACTGAAGATGACACATAGTACAATATATATATATATATATATATAAACATACACACAGACCTACACACACACACATATATATACACATATATACATATATACACGTACATATATACATACATACATACATACACATACATATGACATACACACACACATACTGAACAAAGAACACAAAGACATAAATAACAAAATAAATTAAAACTGCAAGCAGTATCGTGACGGGCCCTCGCTCATATGCGGTCGTGGAGTGCCTGCGGTCACAGGGCAGTGTCGTGGCGCCCTTGGCGCGGCCGCCTTTCGTGGCGCAAGTCGAGACACAAGCGATGGACACCGAAAGGCATCCGTCTCTCACGTGCGGTCGTGGAGTGCCTGCATTCACACGGCAGCACGACAGCCGCCTACCCGTGCAGCAGCCACCTCCTCGTGGCGGCAGCTTAGACACAAGCGATTGACATTCAAAGCCACCTGTCTGTCACATACACACATGTTCATGCCTTCCTGACATCTCTCCTCCTCCCCCTAGTGTGTCCTCTCCTCCTCCCCCTGTGTCCTCCTTGCAAGCTGAAATGAGAGGAATTAGTTATAAAAAAAAAAATCAGGTGTGGCTTTAACTTGGAAAAATTCACAAAATCAATGACATTTCCTGTTGCCAGTAGGTGGCGCTCTGACAGAGTAAATATCAAAGTACAGATGTGTTCAGGAAGGAACTCTAATCAAGTGTGCAAAGTTTGAAGCAGCTCTGAGAACAAACACTGAAGTTATAATAGTTTGGATGTTAATGACAGAGGTCAGCTGACAGCTGTATGAGATGCATGTAAAGTGTGCATCTCTCCTCCTCTCTGTGTCCAGGCTGAAATGAGAGGAATTTAAAAAAGGAATTAAAAGTGGCATGACTGTTGATCTGGTGTGAAGCAGACTGCAGCTGCATGTACAGTTCTCTATGTGTCACTGAGAGATCTCTCTCTGTCTCCATCTGGTGGTCGCTGTGCGCCTGTGTCTCCCCCCTATGTGTCCTGAGTGAGAAAATGGCTGAATTACACACTTGGCTAAAAACATTTTTTTAACCTACTTTATGATAACTTTAGGTGGTGGATCCAAGAGGCTTTTTTGTTCATCTCCACTTGGGCTATCTAGGAAAAAATATTTCATGCGTCTACGCCCTACCTAGAGGGGGGGCTGTTGCTCGGAAAAAGGGTCTAAAATCAGTCACATTTCATGTCGCCATTAGGTGGCGCTCTACCCGTGAGTTAAAATTGCAGTGCAGTTGTGTTCAGGACGTGACTCTTAACAAGCATGAATATTTTGGAGCAGATCGGAGTTGAAACGGTGAAGTTATAACAGTTTTAATGCTAATGGCGAAGGATGAAAATAGTAGCGCAAAGAGTTATGCCAATTGCATTTTGGTAGCCCCACCCTCTAATGTTCATTGGCCGATATCTTCTGATAAGATGCATATTTTCAAAACATTTTTGGATCACCCTCTCAACTACGTCTATAAAGTATGTGTATCAAATTTCGTCACGCTGACGAAATACTGACCATTGCCTTAGTTGCAGACGTAATTAATCAGGACTTTTACAACAGCATGTGAAACAGTAAAACATCCCTGTCAAGCTGTTCCTCCCCTTACATTGGCCGCTGTGTGTCGCTTCGGCTCAGCTCGTGTTTTGTCGGTAGTTTCCGGTTCATCTCTTTCCTGAGCCTTCATGAAAAACAAACAGTCTAGCGGCCGTTCTCTCCTCTTTCCAGGTTCATTGTTGGACGTTTGAATGGATTCCCGGCTATAGACGGCCCCGTGGTTGCGGTGCTCGTGTCGCGGTGCTTGTGCAGCGCTGCTCGGCTGCGCTCGGACCGAACTCTGCCCGCGGCTGCTCGGTCACATTCGGCTCTTGTCGTTCGACGGAGAAATGGACGAAGCGGACTCGGCCACGAAGGCGCTCGGGCTGGATGAACCGCCCATCGGCATGCAGGCGGTGGGGGAAGTGGGCTCGGATACCGAATCGGAGGCCGAAGTCACCACGATGGCGGTGATGGCAGAACCGGGAAACCTCGACATGGGAGCCGAGTCCCTGCCGAACTCAGACGAGGCCGAGGCGGCATTTGCAGGCAAGCTAGCAGGCCGCTGCCGTGCAGGGTGGCGCTAAAACACAGTGATGATGATAATGGCGGTTACAGTTTCCCTCCGTGTAAACACACGGAGACATCATGCCTGTGAATGCATCACATCTCATGGATAGAAGTGAACCAGTAACGACCCTCACATGAAACTACAGGGCTCTCCTTACAGTCAAATAACCACGCAGCTAGTAACACCAAACTGCCATCAATTATTGTAGAATTTAAAGATTTGGAGCCTGTCGATTGCAAAAAACTCACATATATAATTTTGACCATATTGCATTTACTTGTTTTGCCGTGTCCCCAAACTCGACAATTACTGATTTTTTTTAAAGCAACTTCAAAACGTGAATAAATTACAACTTTACGAGTTAAGTTTACAATTCTGGTCCACCACAACGTTCACGTTAGTGGTTTAGGTTGACTGTGGAAAGTACTATATTTTGCATGAATCTGATTTGCTTTATGACTCGGATATATGCCGAATTGAAGATCTGTAACACTTAAAAAACGTGCTGGCATGTGAATGAATGATCACTTCATGGTTCTGGGTTTCCCACTTTCTCAGGGATTAAAATGTTAGATATTGAGTGTAGTTTGGTCATGTTACGTGTGTCACTGCTTCCTCAACTGGCCAGACGGTGTCACCAGCGGACTGGCTGGATGCAACACACGACTCAATGGATGTTCACTTGAGTGATTGTGACTTCCATCATAAACAAGTAAAACATGCTAAAAACTAAAACGTAAACACATGTTTAGGCACACAAAGAAAAGGGAAGGAACAGGAGAGCTTCTTGAAGCTAGTGTTGGTTAGAATAAGACGGTGGTAACAACAGATGCAGCAAAATCTTATCTACAGGTAGAAATAATTAAAAACATTACTTCAAGGCCTTCAGGTGCCCAGCATTATTATTTTCTCCCTGCTGTATGAATGTGACCGTTTTACTAAAGGCTTTTTAGAGACGAGTGCCTCGGATCGATCTTTGCTGGATATATCAATGTATCACTTAACCATAATACCCTGTTTAGTACTACTGCTGCCATCACAATACTCCAGTTTGGCTGTGATTTTATAATTGTATCCTGACTTTACAAGAGTACTGTAGTATCTAATAGTGATCTGGAAAAGGCCGTGATGCTGATTATTTGCATGTCTTGTTGTTGATCAGAGGTGACGGCTGTGACGGTGGCGGACGTTCATGCTGCAGATGACAACGTTTTCACCACAACGGTCGCCACGTCGGGAAGTCTCCCTGAACACGTCCTGGTACATGTCAACACACGCTCAACGACGGCTACTGCACACACTCATTGTCACTTTTCAACGGATCAGCTTCAAAGAGGAATCATTAGGTCATAGGGCAGCTTCACTGCTTTCAATCCAGACCTCATTACACAGATGTTTCTGGAAACGGGAAGTTAGAGGCTGAGTCTGCCTTGCTTTCTACTTTGGTAACACTGGACCACTGCAAAGTATTGTTAGTATGAACTGAAACGGAGCTTCTGTTTCGTTGAAGCATCTGTGTTTGATGGCAGGTTAGAGTGAGAAACTCTGAAATATATAGCTGACCGTTCTAAAAGGTCCAAATGAATAGAGAGAGTATCGACTGATTTCTGATCACTGATAAAGTCATGGTCAGCGGTTGAAGAAGTATTCAGCTATGTTACCAGAGTACACACACAGTCTAATGCTACTCCATTAAGTAAAACTCCTGAATTCAAAATGTACCCCCCCCCTTTTTAATGCAATTCAATATGAATGACTTATTTCAGGAAACGTATGAGCACATCTCTGGTAAACATAAGATTTGAAGAAGACTCACTTCTTTGTAGGGAAACTCAGTTTTACAGATCTGTGGATGAAATCAACCTATGGTAATCGATGTTATTCTTTGATTGAGTCCGAACTCAAAGTGTCAAAGGTCAAAGTATTTATAGGCAAGGCAAGGCAACTTTATTTGTATTGCACATTTCATACACAAGGCAGACTCAAAGTGCTTCACATCATGACATGTCATACAACAAATTGAAAAAAAAATAGAAGAATTAAAAGAAAATAAAGGCAAAATTCAAATACGTTACAGAAAGACAAGGACAATAAAAGCATATTTGCAATTATTAAAAACAGTGCAGACATTAAAAGATTTAGCAGAAAAGGTTTTCAGTCTAGTTTTAAAAGTGGTCAGAGTTGGGTCTTACATCTTCAGGAAGTTTATTCCAGCTATTTGTTGCATAGTGACTAAATGATGCTCTCCCGTGATTGTTGTTTACTCTGGGAATCACTAACAGATTGGTATCAGAAGATCTTAGTGGTCTAGAAGGCTTATGTAGTGGGAGCATATCAGTGATATACTTCGGTCCCAGACCATGTAGTGATTTAAATGTGAGCAGGAGGATTTTGAAATCAATCCTCTGACATACAGGGAGCAAATGTAAGGATTTAAGAATTGGTGTAATGTGCTCACATTTTTTGGTCCTAGTGGGAGCATGTAGATGTTGAATAAAGTCGGCCCCAAGATTGAACCTTGGGGGACTCCACACGTTACATTGGTAGGCTCTGATACAAAGTCGCCAATGGAAACAAAATAGTTCCTATCTTGTAGATATGACTTGAACCAGTTTAAGACTGTGCCTGAGAGCCCCACCCAGTTTTCCAACCTGTCCAAGAGTATTGAGTGGTCGACAGTGTCAAATGCAAAGCATCAAGGCAGCAGGTGGATGATTTTAGATTTGTCACAGTTTCCACTAGAGTTTTAGAGTCTATGGCATTAAAGCTTGCCATCATTGCTGTGTTACTTTTGCCTGAACAGGGTGGTGATCCAACTTTTTTGTTTGAGATATTGATGGCGCGTCTGATGCCTTCAATTTTATCAGTAAAAAAGAATGCAAACTCATTGCATTTCTGCATGGAATGTAGTTTAGCTGGTATTTGTGTTGGGGGGTTGGTCAGTCTGTCAACAGTTGCAAATAGGGTTTTCACCTTATTAGTTTTGTTGTTTATGATATTGGAGAAGAATGTTTCTCTCGCACTTTTTAAGACTAAATTGTAGGCCCGGAGGCTCTCTTTGTAGATGTCATGGTGAATATGAAGTTTAGTACTCCGCCAGATTCGTTCAGCCTTCCTGCACTCTCTTCTCTGGGCTGTCACAACAGCAGCTTTTCTCCAGGGTGCCTTTTGCTTACCAGAAATTGTTTTAACCATAGCAGGTGCAATGACATCTATGACATTCAGAATTTTGGAATTAAAGATGTTTACAAGATCATCAGCATGACATGGGTTTAGAGGTGGTAACGAGGATATGGCATTTTTAAAGAGTACATTGGCATGTTCATTGATGTACCGCTTTTTCACCTTATTTGATTCTGTTTGTGTGTCAGGAATGAAAGAAATATTAAAGAAAACACAGAAGTGGTCAGACAATGAAGGATCAGTCACAAAAACATCAGAAACATTGAGACCTTTTGTGATAATCAGGTCCAGGGTGTGTCCCTTACAATGAGTAGCCTCTTTCACATGTTGAGAAAGGTCAAATGTGTCTAGAATATTAAAAAGTACTTTTGCACCCTTGTCATTCAAATCATCAATATGAAAATTAAAGTCACCAGTTATAACTAGGCAGTCAAAACCAGTGGAGATGCTAGACAATAATTCAGTAAAATAATCGAAAACATTTGATGAATATTTAGGTGGCCTGTAAATAATTAACAGGAGAACTTATGATGCAGAATGGCTCCAACATATTATGTTATTATAGTTGTCTTGTGGTTGTCAATGTGATGCCAGTTTGAAATACTTTGTTTACTACATAGTTAATTAGTAATATCATTCTCTATCATATCTTATTAACGTAGGAAATGTAAAAAGTATCTCCTAACTATTAATAAAATGGAGTAGAAAGTACACTTTTAGGTATGAGAAACTTCTTTGTATTCTACCACTGCTCATGGCATCATTACTCAAACAGCAGGGAGGAACCAGATAATAATAATAATAATAATAATAATAATAATAATAATAATAATAACACAAACACAAAGACGCTGTGTGATATGCAACGTGTGCTTTGGTTCACTTTTGAAATGGTCATTCAGGCTTCCTGACACACGGCTGGAAGTCGGTTCCAAGCTTTCATTCTAACTGCTGAAGCACATGTGTGTTCTACATCTGGCACTAAGTTCCCACATTCACATTCTTTGGTTTAAAACAGGTACCTCAAACTCAAACGGTCTCAGGCCGCTGATGGTCCACACTGTCCTCTCCCTTCCACTTCTCATCCTGCTCTCCATGTTCAGACCAGTGATGACGTTTCATGTTGTATTCCTGTAGAAACGGCAACTTTTCCTCACATATCAGACACGTAGCATTTTCCCTGAACTCCACAACAAAACACTGCAGCGTCCATCTTTGTTGAAACAGTGTGTTCCCAGCCCACCTTTCTTTCTGCTGGGAAAGACACATCTTTGCTGTTTGTGGTGAAACAAAGGAAGATACAGTCCCACATGCTTCTTTGGAAAAACGCTGCAGTCAAGGCTGGACATGCAGCATGACCTCTGACCTCTGCTGTTGTATTGGCAAACAAAATACTTTCTATTTAACTTTTTAATATTTTAAACAAATATAATTGTTTTTTTTATTACAAGTGGGTCGTTTAAATTGATATGAAACAAGTATAAAATAATTTCATTTAAAAAATGTAATATTTTTTACATCAATAGTGGGCCAGATGGAGAGGGGGGATGGACCGGATGTGGCCCGCGGGCCGCAAGTTTGAAACCCCTGGTTTAGAGGCAACTGCAGCAATTCAGAATAGTGAAACAAGCCTTCCCATCAGATTTTTCTTTTACAATCTGTGTACATGCATTACTATTAGTATGTTGTGTTAGGTATAAGTACCTCAAATGAATCATACTTGTGCATCATTTGTGCTGTTGGTTTGGAGAAATGGCCTTTTTATTCCAACTGTGTTTCACTCTAATGGTGGTGAAGAGTGTAGAGTTTGTAGTACACACAGTTACAGTGATGGTACTTTGTGTAACAAACCGGCTGAATGCATCCTTTACCTCAGAACACATTTGCAGATCCCTTTTTGAAATCTGCCTGAAAGGAGAGACCCTGTATTTGTGGTGCCTTGCCATTAGGCACAGCTGGGAGGGAAGTCAGGACTAGAAAGTGGCTCAAATCAGAAACACCTACAGTGGATAATCGGATTGACATAATTTATGATATTTTCATTATATTAGACTGCAACAGGACACCTTTTATAAAATCTGATAAATATAGTGTGTATGTGTATATATATTTTTTATATTGGTCCTTATTTGTGTCTGTATTATCTATTTGAACTCCGTGTTTTGACTTACTTCTACATCTGTGATTTTCATGCGGTTGGGATGGAGGAGACGTTCAGGACTATGAGAATGACCATATTATTTGTATGGGTCTTGGTATAACTCCATAAAAAGCAATTAAAAACAGATCTCTTCATGGCCACTAGAACCTCCATCATCGTAGTGTTGAACGTCCCTTTAAACAGTCTTTAACGGTCTTTGATTAAGTGTGTATCCTGTGTGTGTCACAGAGTGGGAGGGCAACCCTCCAGCTGGGTGATGGTCTCAGTACCCAGAAGGCCACCTTGATCGTGGTTCACACCGATGGGAGCATCGTGGAGGCTACTGGGCTCAAGCCCGATGCCAGAATGGCACCAGGTGTGTGTGTGTGTGTGTGTGTGTGTGTGTGTGTGTGTGTGTGTGTGTGTGTGTGTGTGTGTGTGTGTGTGTGTGTGTGTGTGTGTGTGTGTGTGTGTGTGTGTGTGTGTGTGTGTGTGTGTGTGTGTGTGTGTGTGTCAGACTAATCTGTGGGCGTTTGTTTTGCCCTCCTATGTCCCTCAGGCCCACAAACCCCGCCCACCCCACTGACTCCGCCCCAGGACAAAGACTCCTGCACCAAGTATAACTGGGACCCCTCAGTCTACAACAACGAGCTGCCGGTCCGCTGCAGGAACACCAGTGGGGTCCTCTACAAGACGCGGTTGGGATCAGGTGAACACACACGCATTTCATGTGCACACGTTCAGTCGGCTGATTTGATCTGAGTGTAGGCCTTCAAAGGTCAGGGCGGATTTAAAACTATGCCACTGATGTGTTGAGCCATTTTAGATCCAGGACATTTTTAGTTTTTAAAGATTTGGTCAGAAATGTACAAAGAACAACAGAAGATTGATTAAATTAGCAAAGTAAAATGACAAACAAACAAACAAACAAACAGCAACAATCTTGAACACATTTTTTTCAGACAACAGCAACGATTAATTGATCATTTGATTGACTGAAACATAAGGTTGACTGTGTCCTTGTGTTACCAGTAGGGATGGCCAAAACTACAAATATTTTTGACCGACCACCGAGCCTCATTAACCAGTTGAAACCGGTTAACCGATCAGATTGAAATGCGCTAGTAAATGCGCTACACACACACACACACACACACACTCTGGCGCCGCCCTTCCACTCACGTTGCTTTTTTAAATCTCCTATGGAATAACTAAGACTTAGAAACTACACAGTGGGAGAAGCTGTGTCTGTCCAACTTCCAATAAGTCACCTCATCCGATCATATTTTTGTGTGAATCGAGACAACAAACACACTCCACAGTCCACGCTGACCTGATTTATTATTATTTTTTTTTAAATGACTACCGACAAGCCCTATTTGCCAGCGTTGACAGCAGCACTGTGTTGCCTGTGTCCAGGCGGTAAGGGGCGCTGCATCAGACACAACCAGCAGTGGTTCTCTCCCACCGAGTTTGAAGGTCTGGCAGGAAGAGCCAGCAGCAAAGACTGGAAGAGGAGCATCAGATACGCTGGCAGACCTCTGCTCTGCCTCATACAGGTACTGCAGCACTAATACTTCTGTATTACTACACTGTACTACTGCAGTACTGCACTGTATTACGCTATACAAAGCACTTTTCCAATTTTCATAGAGACCAGCTGATCCTGATCAGAATGCTGAAGTCTGTTTGTGGTTTAACCTGTGTGTGTGTGTGTGTGCGTGTGTGTGTGTGTAGGAGCGCATCCTGAACCCCCACGCTGCTTCCTGTACTTGTGCAGCCTGCTGTGATGACCTGGCGGGAGTGAGTAACTAAGTACTTTTACTCCACTACTGTACTCAAGTACTTCTCATGTAACGAGTATCCATGATTCTGAATTGGGCCATTCTACATGATGAGTTCTTTTACGTTTCTAGTGTTTTTATATGGTGGTAGTAGGACATTTACTTCACCACTGGTCCAGGAGAAGCTGCAGGATCAGGATCAGGAACAACATAAATCTGGTGGCAGAGTGAGGGAAGAAGATCATGTTCATCAGTTCGCTAATGATGGATTCATCAGTGAGAGTAGCGGAGCGTACCCACCAAACGCGATGAACGCGATTTAATCGCGCGACAAATGAAATCGCGTCGCGCTAGACGCTCCAGTTTTGACGCCGGTCCAATATGCCAAAAAACGCCTCATCGCGGCATCGCGTCGCGCGACGAGCCCGCCCAAACAACAACATTTCTTCCGCCATTTCATTCTCTCGTCGATCATGGCTGAGATAACCACCATCGCTGCACTGTCTCTACTCTGGAGAAGTTCCCAGCTTCGTCTGCGGGCTAGGCGCCGACGTCGGTTCTGGGTGCATGCTACCCTACGGAGGCGGCGTGAGCTCGGCGAGTTCCACCGTCTCCTGCAGGAGCTGCGCCTGGACGACGGCCGGTTCCAGCGGTACTTCAGGCTGACTGTTGCCCAGTTTGAAGACCTGCTAACCAGGGTACAGGACCGGGAGGTTTAGCTGCTGCTCTGCCCAGAACTGGTGCTTCATAGCCGGCCATAAGCCCCAGTGATAAACAATCGCTAAAAAAAAAAGATCTCTGTGTGTGAAAGAGCTGGGATTGATATGTATGTATGCGCCCCCCAACTTTGATTATGGGCAATATATAATATAATATAATATATAAATATTGTGGCAAAAAGCGAGGGAACACCAGGACGTCCGTACGTCAGCACGTCGGTGACGATCTCAACGCTGATAGGCTGTTGCGGCGCGTCTTCACGCGAATTCGCCGCAAAAGTTCAATTATTTCAACTCGAGCGATGGCGCGATGAAGCGATTTTTCGCGTCCATCGCGTCCATCGCGTCCATCGCGTCCATCGCGCCGCGCTATCGCATCCATCGCGTCGCCCGGCGCGATGAAGCGTCTAATCGCGTCTTTGCATTGACTTTACATGAAGTTTCATCGCGTTTGGTGGGTACGCCCCGTAGGAGTCCAGTAAAACATGATCCGCTCCACATTGGACAGTTCTCCACCAGTTGGCTGCTTTTGATTTGATTGGAGTAATAATTGGAATAATGTATGTTACTTTTGGTAGCATGTGGACCGTTTTCTCAGAATAAATGTGATGGGTCACAACATGATTTGACCATTGATAGTCCATGATTCAGGATTGTGGGCTCCAGTAGACATTTAATTTCTATTACACATAGACATTTTCTCACTAGAAATAATATTTTTTTTACAAATTCATAGTTGTACGATATAATGTTTTTGGTGGAGACCATTTTTCATATTGTAATTGAGGTTTTTGGGTGACTGGACATGTTCGAGGTTTGATCTTATAATCAGAAGCTTTATTTTTCGTCTTGCACCCCAGTCTCAGAAAAGGGAAAACTCAGAAGGGACCAATTATATCATTTTCTCTCTTCCCAGCAGCACAGGTCAAAACTACAGGCCAACATCTTCAGCTTGGTCCTGTCCTACTGGGAAGGAGGAAAAAAAACATGTTAGGCTCTAAAGTCCCATATTATGAAAACCAGGTTTTCTCTGGTCTCTACAGCTATAAACTGGTCCTCTCTGAGCCTGTCAACTCCCAGAATGAGGAAAACAAGCGACTCCTGCATGGTCTCTGCAGCCCCCCCACTGGTACAACGGCACTCCTACAGGCTGTTCAGATTCAGCTCCTGTTGTTACGTAACAAAGGGAGTCATTTGCATCTAGACCGAACTCCTCTGATGATAGGAGATATCCGAGAGGGGGCGTTCATCACTGAGGTGAAGTTCTGTGTGTCCTGCGGTGAAACAGCAGTGAGATAGCTCTAATACTGGCCTGTATTCTATTACCAGCCGGTCTCTAACATTGGCCGGTCTCGCTGTCCGTGGAGGTAAATAACGGTCGGCCTCTAATGGAGGCCAGGGCAAGTGTCCATAGGCAGCGTTATTTCCATGCTTCCCATTCAGGGCTGGAAACTAGCGGTCGCCACTCGCCAAATGCGACTAAAATATTCCCCTGGCGACTTAATTTTGGAGGGATACATGCCACTGGGGCGGGTAAATGTTTGGTCGTGCTCTTGCAATAAATTATGCATGATATAACAAAACATTGTAGTAGCTGTAAACTGATAAATTATGACGGTAGCAAACGTCAAGCTAAACCGGTGATTTGTTGTGTGTCACACTGAAGTAGCTCCCCCGACGTCACCGCTGTAGAAAATAGTTCCCCCGAAGCAACGTAGCGTGCGCGTCACCGCTCTTTAAAAGTTTGGCGCAGTGAGTGACGCCTGGTTCACGCCGGCGGCGGAAGCGCCGCGAATAGGCGCGTAGCGGAGCCCGCTTCCTTTCAGCGCCCTTGTTAAGTGATAGTGTAGTTCACACCAGACGCGGAGCGCCACGAATAGGCGCGGCCATCCCACGCCGTGAAGCGATCGTGTCGGCGTCTGCTCTATTTTTTGCCTCGACACTGACCCTCGTGAAAGGATCTGTCCCAACCATACGGGACCCAGCAACTTCACCTGAGACACATAGGCGAGCCATAGCGGTACATCCACTGTAAACATTGGTGCATGCTAACGCTAGCGTAAGCGTCATCGTCTCCGTCGCTCTCTAAGTAGGCGATGACAGACGGAGCTCGTTAGCATTTAAAGGTGCAGGCACAGAAACAGCCTGTGCTCAGCAGAGCTCATTTGAGCAACTTTTAGACAGCTGAAATTCAGGACCATGGATGGGTTTGGGGCAATGCATATCAAATACAGTGTAGTTCGACCTCTGACAGCTGTGTGGAATTGATTTAAATCAGTATAATAGGGGACCTTTAAAGGCATTTTTGAGTCTCTGATGGGGTCAGTATCTCCAGTTTCTGTGATGATTTTTTGATTTTCTGACGGTTTGTAGACAGACAGGCTGACAGACAGCAGGACTTAATTCTCGGCTTCTTTCTCTTCAGTGTCCAAAGGATGGAGAGACTCTGGAAGCAGAAAACGCCAGTATGGTAAGTAAAAGCTTTATTTCTGTAGCTCTGACCTCATTAGCGCCACCTGGGGGGGCATGTTCACTGTTTTCTGCTTTTTAGAGACAAGAAAGTATTCAGAGCTCTTGGCAGTTGTTTTGGCCAGATTTCTAATCACGTTATCTTATTCTTTGATGAAATAGTTCCCTATTTTAGACAAAGTGGTTGTTTAGATGAAATATACAGTTTTATATTGAATGTATTGGGAGGGGGGGCATCAACAAACATGTTTTACATCATATTATGGCTGATTTAAAGTGTCCTCATTGTCTGCTTGTGTTGTGTGATTTGTCACCTGAAGACGGGTCCAGTCCGCCTCTTCGTCCCTTACAAGAGACGGAAGAAAGACAACGAGCCTCTGGTCACCTCCCCGAAAAAGGAACTACCCGCCACCAAAAACATTACGTTGACTCCGGGGACCACGTGTACGTCAGGTGACCTCAGTCTGATGTGTGATTGGAGGAGCGGCAGGGCCTCTGTGTATTAATTTAAAGTTGATTTGAGTAGGGACAGATACAAAAACTAGATAATGCTGAACAGTCATCTGATGTATGCATCATAGTGTTTTTAGCCAAAGCTAATTCACAACACTCGTCCCTAGTCGGGCTTTTGGTTAAAAATGATAATACAGATTAACATGCACACACAGCAGAGGAGAAAAGATAGTTCGTACAGTTTTTGTGTTTTAATTCCAACTCTATCATACACTCATGTGTTCAGTGACAACAGCTTGTTTAAAAACAAAAGAAGAGAGTCCATATATATCGTCCATTTATGGAGATGAGGCAGTTTTCCTTTCTTGATCTTTTTCCCTGTAAAACATCTCTTAGTTATTGATATGAATGAAATATTGACTTATTGCATGTTCAGTATTTGGTGATCATCTGAATAAGACATGAGGTCATTGAACATTATCTAACATATGCCCTCCACCAACAGTCACCATGTCCCCATCAGGACAGTTCACCACCTCTGGCACCTTGACCTTTGACCGCACGCCACCTGGTGACGCCGCCGCGGCTGCTGCTGCAGCCATCATCTCAGAGGGCTCCACGCAGAGCGAGGTGTTCGCCAGCACAGCAGGTACCAGCTCCATGCTTTCTTCCACAATGTCCATCCTCCAGGACGTTTGAGTGTTGTCAGCTGTGTCTGAGGGAGAGACATGGACATGTTTAGATCAAACTCAATCCATTTACACAGAACTGCATTGAACTCATCAAAGAAAGGCAGCATCAGAGACCTTATCTGATTATTAGGACTTGTATATCTCATAATCAAATCAAAGAATACTCAAAGTTATGACAGTAAATCACATGACAAATATTAATTGTAGTGGACCCTTGGCGTCAACAAATAAAGCGGAGAGATTGATGACAGGTGCTTAAATTTGATTGTTGCTGTTGCACAAAACGCAAACATTTCACTCACAACTTCAAACCACTTTCAATAAAAAAAATAAAAGATACATTCATTGTAGGGGTGTAACGATACACAAAAGTCACGGTTCGGTACGTACCTCGGTGTGGGGGTCACGGTTCGGTACGGTTTCGGTACAGGGGGAAAAAATTAACAAAAGCTCACACAGGTACAAGACTATCTTTTTTCATTTATTTTGAGCAGACACCAATTGACTGCAAAACGTAAAACCATCCCCTGATATAAAAGTAACAAAAATAAATAGAATTAAAACTGCCAGCAGTGTCATGACGGGCCCGAGCTCATATGCGGTCGTGGAGTGCCTGCGGTCACAGGGCAGTGTCGTGGACGCTGCCCTTGGAGCGGCCGCCTCTCCCGGCGCAAGTCCAGAACAAGCGATTGACACCGAATGGCATCCGTCTCTCACGTGCGGTCCTGGAGTGCCTGCATTCACGCGGCAGCGCGACGGCCGCCTACCCGTGCAGCAGCCACCTCCTCGTGGCGGCAGCTTAGACACAAGCGATTGACATTCAAAGCCACCTGTCTGTCACATACACACATGTTCATGCCTTCCTGAAAACTCTCCTCCTCCCCCTAGTGTGTCCTCTCCTCCTCCCCCTGTGTCCTCCTTGCAAGCTGAAATGAGAGGAATCAGTTATAAAAATAATCAGGTGTGGCTTTAACTTGGAAAAAGTCACAAAATCAATGACATTTCCTGTTGCCAGTAGGTGGCGCTCTGACGGAGTGAATATCAAAGTACAGATGTGTTCAGGAAGGAACTCTAATCAAGTGTGCAAAGTTTGAAGCAGCTCTGAGAACAAACGCTGAAGTTATAATAATTTGGATGTTAATGACAGAGTTCAGCTGACAGCTGTGTGAGATGCATGTAAAGTCTGCCATCTCTCCTCCTCTCTGTGTCCAGGCTGAAATGAGAGGAATTTAAAAAAAGGAATTAAAAGTGGCATGACTGTTGATCTTGTGTGAAGCAGACTGCAGCTGCATGTGAGAGTCACTGTTCTCATGTGTCACTGATAGATCTCTGACTCCATCTGGTGGTCGCTGTGCGCCTGTGTCTCTTCCCCCGATGCTCCCTGAGTGAAGAATGAGTGAAAAACTGGCTGAATTACACACTTGGCTGAAAACATTTTTTTTACCCACTTTATGATAACTTTAGGCGGTAGGTCCAAGAGGCTTTTTTGTACAACTCTAGATGGGCTATCCAGTAAAAAATATTTCATGCCTGTTCGCTCAACTAAGAGGGGGGGCTGTTGCTCAGAAAACGGGCATAAAATCGGTCACATTTCATGTCGCCATTAGGTGGCGCTCTACCCGTGAGTTAAAATTGCAGTGCAGTTGTGTTCAGGACGTGACTCTTAACAAGCATGAATATTTTGGAGCAGATCGGAGAAGAAACTGTGAAGTTATAACAGTTTTGATGCCAATGGCGAAGGATGAAAATAGTAGCGCAGTCAAGGCGTCGTTGTGGCCACGCCCCTAAATATTCTGGACATCTTTTGATAACTTTTTCTCCTTAAGGCCTTTCCAACAACATATCAAATTTTGGTATCGATTGGAGCAACGGTATAATCAGTTTTTGATTTTGTGTGACCCCTGTGAATGGCCAAAAACAGCCAAAGACGGCCAAAACTGGCAATATTTGGGATTTTTTGGTAGTGGCAAACATTACTCGATTTGGATGAAACTTGACATGCATGTTCTTTCAAGCGATGGCAACATAGGTTTCGAGTTTCGTAATTTTAGGGGCAAAGGTTATAGAGTTATGCTAATTGCATTTTGGTAGCCACACCCTCTAATGTTCATTGGCCGAGATCTCCGGATTAAATGCATATTTTCAAAACCTTTTTGGTACTCCAAGAGGCTTTTTTGTAGAGGAGACTTGTATGCACATGTGTGCAAAGTTTCATGTCAATCGGAGTTACGGTGCGGCGGGGCTGGCGAATCTCCACTGTGGCGCTAGCGAGCAACTTTTTCGTGTCCGAATGCAACAACGCCAAATTCTTCAATTTTTCACCAGGCCCTATAGACACTCCAATTTTCGTTGGTTTTTTTTCATGCTCAGACCCCCAAAACGCAGGTCGAAGGCGTGAAAGAATAATAAAAAAAAACATTCGAATAACAATAGGGCTTCGCAGCCCGAAGTTGTCGGCGCTCGGGCCCTAATAAAACATACAACAAATGCATTGGGAGGGTTCTCATACCATTCATTCTGTTCATAAAGAAAAAACTACATTTCTTGTGGGGCTATACTGAGGTAGTCAAGTAGCAACTTTGGTAACTTCATTATAAGGAAACTAACACTTTCAGTGTTGTACATATGCCAATCGCTTCGGTAATGTATTTGGCCCTGTCAGTGTTATTGTCAAGAGGCTGCTTAAAAGAAGCGGGGATAGGTTGTTGTACACGTTTTTTTCCTCGTACCAGTGATGGACATGTCGGGATGGTGTCGTCTAATGTGTTTTAGCATGTTGGATGTGTTTCCAGCGACGTAGCGCACCTCCGTAAAACATCGCCAGCAGACAGTCTTTGTCCGGTCGACCACTCTTTCGCCGTCGCTGTTATGTTGCACCGGGAAACCAAAGTGTTCCCACACGGCTGATTTAAATGAAGCCGGCGGATCTTCCAACTCAACACTCGCCATCACTCTTCTTCTTTTGTTTGTTTTTGTTTGTAACTGTTTCTTTTTCTGTGGTAATGACGGTTGCTGGCAGCTTTTATGCACATTACCGCCAGCTGGATTGGAGTGAGGACTCAACTTTTTTTTTTCTTTTCTTTTTCTCACTCACTCACTCAGACGTATTCGTTGTGTGACTGCGTGCATTGAACCGTGACCCCCCTACCGTGACGGGACGGGACGAATACATATACCGTTACACCCCTAATTCAACGAAAAACATTTATTTCATTATTAACTCGGGAATAAAATAAAAGCCCAAATACGAGTTACACATACCTCGTTCCACTTAACCAAGGGAGCTAATAGTATTCTGTGTCCACATTTTGTCTGGAGAAAGGAAGGAAGCTGCTTTGTCTCTTGTTGCCATGTGTCTTATCCCAGTCAGGACATCACACTGGAGAAGATTTTACCGGAGACCCTTCACTCGAGGCTTTAACCCATCCAATCCCTGCTACCCATCATTCTCCACAGGTAAGGAACTTGAAGTACTAGGGGGGCTGTGGAACTGCCAGTCTGCAGTCAAGAAGGCGGACACCATTTCAGCCTATGCCTCCCTGCAGACTCTCCACTTCCTGGCCCTCACGGAGACCTGGATCACCCCAGAAAACACTGCCACTCCAGCTGCCCTTTCAACTGCCTACTCGTTTTCACACTCCCCAAGACGAACAGGGCGAGGATGAGGAACTGGGCTCCTCATCTCACCGAGATGGTCCTACCAGGTCCTTCCTCTGGACCACCTACCCCGATCTACACTTGAATTCCACGCCGTCTCTGTCATCCTTCCTTTCAAACTCAACATCATAGTGATCTATCGCCCACCCGGTCCTCTTGGTGACTTTTTGGATGAGATGGATGCCCTCCTGAGCTGCTCCCCTGATGATGGCACACCTATGGAGCTATTACTGTTGCAATATTATTTGCAAATGCGTATCTCAATCTGTGTGTGTGTATTCAGATCTGTGTGTGTGTAATATGATCTGTGTGTGTGTATTCAGATCTGTGTGTGTGTATTCAGACCTGTGTGTGTGTGTAAAAAAAATCTGTGTCTGTATTCAGATTTGCAAGTGAAGACAAATCTGCAAGTGCATGCAAAGATCTGTGAATGTGAACACAGATCTGTAAGTGTACATAGATCTGTAAATGTGTAAACCGATCTGTAAATGCGTACATAGATCTGTAAATGTGTAAACCGATCTGTAAATGCGTACATAGATCTGTAAATGTGTAAACCGATCTGTAAATGCGTACATAGATCTGTAAATGTCTGTCATCACTTACAACTCAGGCAGGAGCTCTCCATTGGCTGTGTTTTTACACGTGAATTTTGCAACACTTCTGCCGCGGCAGATCTGTGATCTGCAAATGTGTAGAAATGAGATTTGTCTGTGACCCCAGTGTTCCTTTGCCCTGAGCTCAGGCTCACAGGCTCACGCTGCCTGGCTGCAGTAGCAGTACCGCCTACACACCACCAGTCGGCGCGTAGCACCCAGTGATGATAAGCGTGTCACTTGGGGTCATTTCATCGCGCTCACGGTTGGCGTTGTGTCGAGTATGGTCGGGAGACAATGAATTCAAGAGTGTTCGCTGTAAGTACAAGTTCATGTTTCAACAGTAACTTAGTTGTCAGAAGTATTATTGCCTTCTTAAAATAAATTATCAGTAATGTTATTTGTGAACAAGTTACGTTTGCTCAGCTTGTGTGTGTCACTGAGCAAATATGTCAAGTAACGTTAGCACTAGAAGCTAGCTAAATTAACAGGTCCCATTAACGTTGGCTGAAAACGTTGTTGCCCACACAGGAGGGTGACTTGCATGTTATTTAGTTGTAAGCAGGGTGAAAGGGCGATTCCCTCTGTTAGCTGTGAACTCAGATTTGCGCCAAATGCTAATGTTTGTGTTACGTTACAACGTTACAACGTCTGAAACAACGTTTTCAGCCAACGTTAATGTGACCTGTTAATTTAGCTAGCTTCTAGTGCTAACGTTACTTGACATATTTGCTCAGTGACACACACAAGCTGAGCAAACGTAACTTGTTCACAAATAACATTACTGATAATTTATTTTAAGAAGGCAATAATACTTCTGACAACTAAGTTACTGTTGAAACATGAACTTGTACTTACAGCGAACACTCTTGAATTCATTGCCTCCCGACCATACTCGACACAACGCCAACCGTGAGCGCGATGAAATGACCCCAAGTGACACGCTTATCATCACTGGGTGCTACGCGCCGACTGGTGGTGTGTAGGCGGTACTGCTACTGCAGCCAGGCAGCGTGAGCCTGTGAGCCTGAGCTCAGGGCAAAGGAACACTGGGGTCACAGACAAATCTCATTTCTACACATTTGCAGATCACAGATCTGCCGCGGCAGAAGTGTTGCAAAATTCACGTGTAAAAACACAGCCAATGGAGAGCTCCTGCCTGAGTTGTAAGTGATGACAGACATTTACAGATCTATGTACGCATTTACAGATCGGTTTACACATTTACAGATCTATGTACGCATTTACAGATCGGTTTACACATTTACAGATCTATGTACGCATTTACAGATCGGTTTACACATTTACAGATCTATGTACACTTACAGATCTGTGTTCACATTCACAGATCTTTGCATGCACTTGCAGATTTGTCTTCACTTGCAAATCTGAATACAGACACAGATTTTTTTTACACACACACAGGTCTGAATACACACACACAGATCTGAATACACACACACAGATCATATTACACACACACAGATCTGAATACACACACACAGATCATATTACACACACACAGATCTGAATACACACACACAGATTGAGATACGCATTTGCAAATAATATTGCAACAGTAATAGCTCCATACACACCACTCGTCGTCCTCGGTGACTTCAACATCCATCCGAGAAAGCTGCATTCATCTGAATTCATTGACTTCTTCTCCACATTTGACCTCACACTCTCCCCCTCTCCACCCACTCACCGGGCCGGGAACCAACTTGACCTTGTCTTCACAAGATCCTGTGGCATCTCGGCACTCTCTGTTACCCCGCTCACCGTGTCCGACCACCATTTTGTGACTTTCTCCCTCCCCATGAAGCCCACCACATCCCTCCCCTCTACGCGTCGAACGGTCACCAGCTGCCGCAACCTGAAATCCTTCACTCCCTCCTCAACTGTTATCTCCTCGCTACCATCCTCAGAACAGTTCTCCTTAATGCCTACTGAGGAAGCCTCCTCCATCCTGATGTCCTCACTCTCCTCTTCTTTGGACACTCTCTGTCCCCCAATCTCACGACCTGCGCGATCATCTCCCTCCCCTCCCTGGCTGTCTGAACCTCTGCGAACCAACAGATCATTGTTGCGAGCGTCGGAGAGAAAATGGAAGAAATCGGGCAAGGATGAGGACCTTGCTCACTACCACCTCCTCCTCTCTGACTTCACCTCTCGCAGAACAATCTCCTAGACTGTCAGGGACCAAACAGAAAAGGCTCAATAACACAAGATGTAACTGTCAAAAAAATATTAATTTATTTGCAATTAAATTCAAAGAAACAATATCCAAAAGTATAATACAAAATAATAGGAAAATAACAACTAACTAAGGGCCCTAATAACTTAACTGAGGTCTACTTAAACAAACAGCAACTTAACTCAACATAACTGACCTGTTAAATGAGACAATAGGTGGGGGTTATATAAACGTAGGCTAGCCTAACACAAACGATAGGGGGGGACAGACAAACTAATACTTCCCTAATTCAACAAAAGATAATGTGAACAAAGACTACAATGAAAACCTATATATACACACACAATATAAACACTCAAATCCTAACGCAAACTTAAAGCTCTTAATAATCTCAAATTAAATAAATCTCAAAGAAAAGACAGCTTCCCGTCTGGCACCTCCAAGGTGGCCTCCTCCACTTCCTGTTCCTGCTCCCATAAGAGGCCATCTTGGAAGGTGCCGCCTCCTTTTCAGAGCTGGGGAGAGCTGCAAACAATAAGACACAAGGTGAGTTTCAACTTAAACAAAAACGTTAATGAACAGCCTGTTAATCAAAATGAGTGCACTCAAATTAATCAACAACTGTCAATAAACAAGATTTATGAAAGGAAAAGAATGTGTGTCATTATTAAAAAATAAAAGAATAACAAAAATACTCAACTTAATGGTGGTCACCATGTGTGGCCACCACATAGACCCGAATCAATCAGGATTCAGGACTGCTCACTCCACTGAGATGGCCCTCCTCATAGTGACCGAGTCCCTGCGAGACGCCAGAGCCTCATCCAACTCCTCCGTTCTCATTCTCCTCGACCTATCTGCTGCATTCGACACAGTCAACCACCAAATCCTCCTCTCCACTCTGGCTGAACTTGGCATAACTGACTCTGCTCTCACCTGGTTTACATCATACCTGACAAATCGCACCTTTCAGGTCACATGGAATGGCGCTATGTCCAAACCCTGTTATCTGGACACGGGTGTCCCTCAAGGCTCAGTATTAGGACCGCTTCTATTCTCACTATACACCAGATCACTAGGTTCTGTTATCACATCGCATGGATTCTCCTACCATTGCTACGCAGATGACACCCAGCTGTTCCTCTCTTTTCCCCAACCTCTGACACTCACATTGCAACTCGCATCTCGAACTGTCTGGCTGACATCTCTGTCTGGACAACTGCACATCACCTCAAGCTTAACCTGAATAAAACCGAACTCCTCTTTATCCCAGGGAAAGACTGCCCTCGCATGGACCTGTCGGTCTCTGTCGAGGGCATCACAGTATTGCCGTCGTCAACTGTGAGGAACCTGGGTGTAATTCTTGATGACCAACTATCTTGCACCCCCAACATCACTGCTGTGGCCCGATCCTGCAGATTTGCCCTCTACAATATCCGCAGGATTCGGACCTTCCTCACAAAGGATGCAACGCAACTCCTGGTCCAAGCACTGGTCATCTCCCGCCTTGACTACTGCAACTCTCTCCTGGCCGGACTCCCGGCCTCTGCGACTAAACCATTACAGCGTATCCAGAATGCCGCAGCACGCCTCATCTTCAATCTACCCAAATTCTCCCATGTGACCCCGTCCTCCGTGACCTCCACTGGCTCCCTGTTGCAGCACGCATCCAATTCAAGACGATGACACTGGCCTTCAGGGCCATCAATGGAACGGCACCCGTCTACCTTCAACACTGGTCAAACCTCATGCCCCGAAGCGAGCATTTCGCTCTTCTACTTCAGCTGGCCGGCTGGTACCACCATCGCTGAAATCAAACAAATGTCGCTCAGCAAAGTCCAGACTCTTCTCTGTTCTGGCGCCTCAGTGGTGGAACGAACTCCCGACCAATGTCAGGACAGCAGAGTCATTTGCCATCTTCCGAAAAAGGCTCAAGACTCACCTGTTCAGACTTCACCTCGACTCTACATAGCATGACCCACTAACACCCCCCCCCACACACACACACACTCTGATCTTAGCAGTGTTGCTCTTGAAGTACTACTTTACTCAGATGAGGACCTAACACTTGTTCTATTTTTAGCTATTACTTTATTGGCAATGATACGTTGTGGTTTCTTTGTTTCCTTCTTTTGACAAATGTATTATTGTAAGTCGCTTTGGACAAAAGCGTCTGCTAAATGACCTAAATGTAAATGTAAATGTTTCGAAGGTGCCTTCTGGAGAATATTCCCCCTAATGACAATAAAACCTAGAACAGATCGCAGCAACCTAAACAACATAAAGATGGTAGTGATTACATTAAATAAGGGCAAACTTACTTAGGAATCAAAGGAACACCTTGGCAGCACAGACAACCCAGCGGGAACAAAGGAGATGGTGATGGGGACACACACAGGTGAGGAGACGCACAGGTGCGCTTACAGGGCTCAAAGTCTCCTCCCTTTTCTAACCTGCCACCCTCGCCAAGACTGGCCACTAGATGGCAGTACAAAGCCATCCACTGGCTCAAACACAAAAAGGACAAGGTGACAGCCCAAAACAATCTACTGTTCTTTACATTAATGCTAAGATAATATTCTTGTCATTAGTATTATGACATATTTTCCTTTCCTAGTTTTGAATGCTCTTATGTTGGCAGCTCTGGACATTTGAATGTGTTACTGTAGATGTTGGGCTGAACTCAACATTGAAGTCCCGGTTAGGCCTTGTAGATCTAATTGGACTATAATTAGCAAATGGATCGCCAATTTCTGACCTAAAAACAGATGTGAGTGGACTGCTGAGATGAAATAACGGTGGGTTTATAGCAAGTTTCCTTGTTTCCAAACCGGGGAACAGAAAATGCATCATGTGAGTAGTGCTGATGGTGTTTTATATGACGGCGTATTAGGGTCACTGTAGAGGGGAAATGGAGCCGAGAGAGGGGGGCGACTTTATTACAATGCTAATTAAGTAGCAAATCTGCAACTTCTTTTCCTCTCAATATTGCCCCACGTTGCTTTTTTCCCTCCAGTGGCCCTATAACGCCGTCGAAGTTTGAGGAGAGGATACACAAATGCATCCTTGAAAAACAAAGGACTCCGTCGTCTGTTCTTTGTTTGATCGTTCCCTGACTTTCCTGGAGCGCCACCTGCAGTTCCATGTTTCCACACATCCAGTATCTCAAAACTACTGAAGTAGAACAAACACAGCACCATCTTGAATGTTTGATTCGTCCTCCTCCTTGATGATCTGTCTCACAATCCCCTGTATGGCCGCTGCCCTGCAGCCTCTCCATCATCCTATCAGGTGTCAAGGAAGCACCAGCTGCTGTTTGATTGGCTGTCCTGTTGCTGTAACGAGCTCTCAGGAGAAGCCCATCGTGTGACTGATTTCTCTGTCTGATCCTCTTTAAAGGACCAATCGGAGATCTCCGACTGCTTCTGTTAACACTTGGACTTGTCTGTCTGCCTGTTTGCCTGCCAGCCTGCCTGTCTGTCTGTCTGTCTGTCTGTCTGTCTGTCTGCCTGCCTGTCTGTCTTTCTGTCTGCCTGCCTGTCTGTCTGCCTGTCTGTTTGCCTGTCTGTTTGCCTGCCTGCCTGTCTGCCTGTCTGTCTGTCTGTCAGCCTGTCTGCCTGCCTGCCTGTCTGCCTGCATGCCTGTCTGTCTGTCTGTCTGTCTGCCTGCCTGTCTGCCTGCCTGCCTGTCTGTCTGCCTGTCAGTCTGTCAGCCTGTCTGCCTGCCTGCCTGTCTGTCTGTCTGCCTGCATGCCTGTCTGTCTGTCTGTCTGTCTGTCTGTCTGCCTGCCTGCCTGCCTGTCTGCCTGCCTGTCTGTCTGTCTGCCTGTCTGTCTGTCTGTCTGGTGGTCTTTAGTTAAAGTTTGTTATTGATCACATTTCTGATGCTCATATTTTCAGTTATTAGCAGCTGAGAAAACATGGGAACTGGTGATATTTCATTCAGAGCTCAAATGGTTAGAAATAAGAACATATCTGTTATTTTAAATATTGGAAACCATTAACTGTTGATTGGACCTTTAAACCATCGTGACTGGAAGGCTGCTGGGAACACACACACACACACCCTGTACATCTGTGGGGACACTGATTGATTCAACACATTCCTGAGCCCCGTAACCAACCGCAGCATCACGACTCAACGTTGAACCCGAACCCTCGAGGCCTGCACACGGTCGGACGCTGGACATGGTCAGGCCGACCGGAGAGCGTCTGTTATCCTAGTGTTGTGGTGCGTCGTACACTTTTGTCCCTAGCAGCCAACAGAGAAGTTATTCTTATTTGCTGTTTAGAGGGACCGAAGTGAGTAAAGCACAGGTGACTAAAGTCAAGAGGGTTCACACAGAAGGCTTCCTCACCTGGTCAGTGGGCGTGGTTTAAACATTTTCAAACCGGTCAGATACTGAGCCAAAGACTGGACCGAACCGGTTTACCCAACTTTCCCGCTAGGCGTCACTTGCCACAGCAGACCCTCCGAGTGATGCGTTGTTTTTTTTACACAGAAGTTCCCGCGGTAATCAAGGAAAGGAGAGTCAGAAATATGCTGCGATCGTACCGTTTATAAAGAACTTTGCTTTGCAGCGTAACATGACGTTTATTCAACGTTATTCTCCTGAAAAGCCGGCACCGAACACCAACCAACAATATTATGTACAACAACACGAAACAATAAAGGCTAAAATAACAAGCCATTAACAGTTTTTATTTTCAGCAGGACAACTTTAGTGCTTGGAGAAGATGATGAGCGCCTCGCTCTTCTCAAGTCCTCTGCAGCCTGTTCTACACAGTGGCAGTTTGTTCAAAATACTGCCACAAAGTGCTGCACTTGCTTTTCGCCGCCATCGCGTCCCCAAGTCAACATGAAGTCACACGACACTGGCTGTGGCCGCAGGTTTCTTTCAACGTAACATTGTGCCCCATCATGTATGTGGATAACCGCTCTCGTGGGAACATTTAATTGTATAGTTAGTTAATGTTATTATCTGAAGCTTTCAGGCAACATTATCACCCCTAAAAATACTAAAGGCGTATATATTGGTGAGAAATAAATGAGGAGGAAAAATTACGTGTAAACGGTTATTGATTTTTCTAAACGCTTATGATTTATTATCCGCTTACATGTGTAGACGTTGACACCCCATGGTATGCATGTAAGTAATAGACAGTATATAATGAATAATTTAATAATAAATGATCTAACGTGCAGATGTTGTTCTCCATGATATTGTACGAGATTTAGAATAACATTTAAAATAATAGCAAAAGAAAACATGAAGAGGAGGTTCTACTAGGATGAGCCTCATCATCTTTACCAGCTCTTATTGTATCTCATCTACATTAGATCAGATGCAGATCTACAGTGTAGAGGAACTACTCAGATCCTTTACTTAAGTAAAAGTACTCACACCACATTGTAAAAATACACCGTTACGAGAAAATGTCCTGCATTGAAAATATTACTGAAAATATTAAAAATGTCCCATGTGATTGTACAGTAAGTCCCATGGAATTAAAACCACCTATTTTATTGCTTGCTGTATGGAGCACCTCAGTCTCCTCTGCCGTTTTGCAGTGAACCAGACATTATTGCTTTGAAGGGCTTAATTCAGCAGTAATGAATGACTATTAATATCCTGGTTATTTTACAAGTACTTATTGAATAAATCCATCGTCCTCTTGCTGTGTATGGAGATCAGAATTGCATCCATAGTAATGGTCTGCTGTTCATAGTAGCAGTCGGTAGATGGCCCTAATTGACCAATCACAATCAAGTATTCAACAAAGCCCAGTGATAAACTGATACATATTGTGTTTTTGGATTATTCTTATTACTCATGTATTAATTTAAAACTAGGATTTTACATTTGATTTTTATTGATGAATCTGCTATTTCCTCCATTAATCAAATGATTGTTTGGTTTGTAAAGAAAAGTGAAAGTATAGAGAAATGTGTCAAAATCACCCAAAGTAACACCTTCACCAGTTTAGTTCTAGTTCAATATTATTACATATTATAACATGTTTCTTTGCATTTGTTAACAGAAATAAAAAGCAACCAAGAAATGTTGGATGAAAAGTAATAAAAAATGATGATCAAACTAGTTGCCAAATACACCGTCCGTTGACTAATGGCTTCAGCTGTACTTAATGTATTGTGTGCAAAGATCTCAATCCTCAAAGTTAATATAGCTGTCATATAATTATAATGATGTAAAAACAACACTTTCCCCTTCTGAGAAGATGTATTAATGTAGTTACATTCCATCACTGCAGGACTGAACCAGAACGATGTTGGGAGAGATTTCAGAAAGAAAATCAAATATGAAACTCTGAACGTGAGGAAGACACCTGTGGAAATGACACAGGTGCTACCAACTGTACCAAATGAAAACGTTCCCTGATTTTATTCTAATCCTACCAGACTGTCTTCAGATTTAAACTGTCACAAAGGAGCTTCTTTGTAGAAAAGGACTGGGAATTAGCAGATTAATTAATAGGATTAATAGGAAAGCAAGAGTCCAGTTGATTCTTCTTTGAACACGGCTTGTGCTGGACCTGTTTCCCCAGGACGTGCTAGATCAGAGCCTGAGATGGATGTCCACTTATTTTTGGACTCGTCGCCTCTCAGAGGAGCTCAGAGATGTCAGTGATTCCATTACCAAGGCAGGAATATGTTGTGTAGGTAGGTCAGGAGTGAATGTATACCAAGGATGCACAGACACATCTGCTCACACCAGCTGCTGTAGATGCTGCTGTAGCAGATTTGGTTATGAACAGTTAATTATTAATGTCAATATGATTATCAGTATTAATAATTATATTTAATATATTATCATGATATAATCATGAATAAACGGGGCACCACCCTGGGATCAGGGAAAAGATAACCGAAAACTGTACTCAGTCTCAATATAAAGGTTTTATACTCACATGCCAATCATCGTGTTCATTGGCATAAAAGTATAAAAACAATTTAACAATTAAAAAGGCGTGAAATTCAAGCACTAGCCTTCACAACCTGCTGTTATCCAGTGACATATACACAACAAGCACAAGAGACCGCTAGTTATAATATATAAGATTTATTAAAATCAGTAATAATGATCAATCACAATCAATAACACTGTAATTAACAAAACCTTATTACCTAACTACCTAACACACAAAGCTAAGCTAAACAAAGGAAGACACACGTGGAGTGTGTGTGTGTGTGTGTGTGTGCGCGTGCATGCATGCATGCATGCATGTGCGTGTGTATAGAGAGAGAGAGAGAGAGAGAGAGATATGGCCGGGCGCGACCACCAGATGGAGCTATTCCTCACAGCGTTCAGGGGCGGAGCCACTGATGTCAGATGGAGTAGCGAGAGAGGAAGAGAGAGAGAGAGAGAGAGATGGCCGGATGCAGCCACCGGATGTAACTATGTCCTAAGCGTCCGCCGGGAACAGCTGGTGTAGGACACATGTGGGGCGGCGTATGTGTGCGTGTGTGTGTGTGTGTGTGTGTGTGTGTGTGTGTGTGTGTGTTAGCAGGACACAAACAAAGAGGGGGCAGAATGCGCGCGCAATATTCTAGGGCTCAGGAGGCGTGTTACTATCAAACGGGCGCGCGTGAATGAACTGGCGTTCATTCAGCGCGACCGGTCTTTTAACTGATAGTAGACGCTTACTGAGCTCGCGAATATGGCGGAGGTTAGTCAAAAACACTGTTACAGAAATCAACCCAGTGGCGTAGGTACACAATCAGCATTCAAATACAACACGGAAAGCACCGGACTCGGCGGTCCGTGATCAAAACTTAAAACACTTTAACAAGAATTACAAGCATATTCTACACTATCGAATCTCTGCTTCTGCCCAGACAAATAGCCTCTTAGTTTTGTCGATGTGAGATGCGTCCCGTGCGGTGATGGCGTTTCTTGACGCCGGCAACGGGCGGTAGTTCGCGGGCGCTTGTTCAGCGCCTCCTGTTGTAACATGTGTCATGGTGGAGAGAGAAAGTTCTTCAGGTGGCGCCGTAATATATAGCTTACGGCTGCTTCAGGGGACCCCCTGGGGTTACCTGTGGTTGTCAGCCAATAGGGCACCAGTTGTGTGACGTTGCAGGTGACGCTAAAATGCTGGTTGTAGTTTTTTATCTCCTTTGTTCCTTTGTCCTGACCGCATGTGAGGGCTTCTGTAGGCCACATTGTGTAGTCCTAACGGTGAGGTCCCAACATATATATATATATATATATATATATACACACAACACACACACACACACTCCCAACTCTTCTCTGGTATCATTGTTTTAGCAGTAAATGAAATCAATATTTTTGGAGTTTTCTACTGTTGGTCAACAGTTTTTGCAGTTTTCCAGCATTTCATAGACAAAATGAACACTAAAACACAAGGAGAGTTTAACTGATCATGAAATAAATAATTTGGTGTTTCCCTAATAACAATCATTGTTTGTAATTTAACAAGTCAACACATTGTTTCTTGGTGTGAAACTGTTTTAGTGAAAGCTCTCCAGTGTCCTCAGTCTAACAAAAAATTATTCTCTGTCTCAGTCCTGACAGCGATACCGGCGCTGGCCGTCACTCCTCAGCCGGTTCAGGCCAAGATGGCGGTGAGTGTGGCGGCGGCGGCGGCTCCATCGGCCGGGCTGGTGAGTGGACTGGAAGCGGGGCCGGCGCTCACCGAGGGTCAGAAGAACACATGGTTGTACCTGGAGGAGATGGCCAACACGCTGATGAGTAACGTCCAGCAGCTCAAGGCTCTGATCGAGCAGGCCAAAAACACTGCAGGGGTCAAAGGTCAGGGAGGCAGGAAGGAAGTGAGAAAACACACAAACGCATGTCTGACACAGGCATACATGTTCTCAGATTTAGATTGGTAACATTAACCAGAAATGAATAACTTTATAAACTTTATTACTGTGTGTGTGTGTGGGGGTCTGTGTCTGTGTGTGCGCATGTGTGTGTGTGTGTGTGTGTGTGTGTGTGTGTGTGTGTGTGTGTGTGTGTGTGTGTATGTTCAGTGTGGTCTCACTCAATTGTTTCAGAACCAGATCACCTTTCAGCAGCCAGACGATTCGGAGGCCAAGAGGAGCTCTGACATCACTGAGATCATCATAAATGTATGACAGACACACACACACACACACCAGCGGTGTTTTGATGGTCAAAATCCCCTCATTTCCAAACAGAGCTTTTATTGTAAAATATTTTCAGGACCATTTTGTGGATAATTCATGACTTGCAGGGCTTCCATGTGGTAAAAAGGAGGAAACTAAACCAGGCTAATGAAGTTGTATTCACCAGGGTGGGAATTTCATGATGGCCTTGATGTCCTGTGAAAAAATGTTAAATTTACGGCCAAGGTGGCCTTTGTGCCCCTGTCAAAGTTCCAGTGTAAACAGCGACGCGCGATGAGCTTTCATGGAATTACAGCCACCCTCGTGCGCACAGTGGGCTCGTCCCGTGTCTGTATATCAGAGCGCTGCTGCTGGGATTGTTCCAAAATACAACCTGCGCAACTTCACGAGCCGCGCAGGTGAAGTATCAACATCACATGCAAGAAGAACGTCAACCGTTCGTCAGCTTAATTACAGCCACTCGAGTGGAGCTGAGCAAGCGGGCAGTGAAAGCACACAGCGGCATTTGTATTATGAAAGTACCGGTCCGGTTCTGTTCCGGTTCCGCTCACACCATGAGTCTGAAGCCCAACCCCGACCCAGAATCCCGCTGTGTCCTACACACTCATCAACAGTATGTTCAGTCATAAAATGGCGCAATAATGAGAGAGACTGCCTATTAAAGTCTACGTCATGTCCACACTGCCGACCCGTGTATGTGCTCGTGCATCTTTATATATATATAAAGATTTCATACAGAATATAATTTATTGCTCTCACGTAGTAATTACTTTGTAAGATGTTATTTAAAAAAATTCCAATGTAACATTAACTTGGTATTGGTATTAAAAATATTTTAATACATAATTCATGTTTTATTATGAATTGGGATGGTATGGTATTAATCTGAAAGGTAAAACCATCTCATTTTACTCAATGGCTAAAATACTCAATACTCAAAAAAAAGGAAAGTGAAGGCCAAATGCCCTTGCCCCTAAAATGATGAAATTCCAACCCTGGTAGTCAGTGATATATACTCTCCCTGATGAACAACATTCTAACATATTTAGAACTATTGTGTCAGCTGTTCATATCTCCTGTGTCTTCATCACGTGTTCATCGTGTGTTCACCTGCAGCAGATGTGTGTGAACTGCGGCCGGGTGGCGATGAGTGAGTGTACGGGCTGTCACAAGGTCAACTACTGCTCCGCCTTCTGTCAGAGGAAGGTAAGACCCACCTGAGCCAGCCACCTCCACCTTTTCATTTCAACTGCTTCTTTTCCACAAAGAAAGTCTCCTTAATCTCTGCAGTGAGTTACAGACAAACGTCAAGAGCCAGATAACAGTGAGAAACAAAGAGCAGCGTCATTCTACACTTACAAAGGAAAACACCATCTGATTTATTAGGCTGTATTTTATATAGAAATATGGGAATAGAACGGACATTCCCAATCTACGTAACAGCATGGTCAGAGCGACATTTTTATGTGCACTGTTGCCATGGTGACCGTATTGGCGTGACACTTCTGTAACCACTTAGGGCAAGGTGTGGACTCACTGAGGTGAGGAGTAACGACTAGCAGTGGAGTGGTAATGTTACAAAGCATAGAGAGTCCTGATCCACTCCTGGGACCACACAACAGTCCTGACCCACTCCTGGGACCGGATAACAGTCCTGACCCACTCCTGGGACCAGACAACGGTCCTGACCCACTCCTGGGACCGGACAACAGTCCTGACCCACTCGTAAGAAGGACAACATTCCTGACCCACTCCTGGGACGGACAACAGTCCTGATCAACTCCTGGGACGGACAACAGTCCTGACCCACTCCTGGGAATGGACAACAGTCCTGACCCACTCCTAAGAAGGACAACAGTCCTGACCCACTCCTGGGACCGGACAACAGTCTTGACCCACTCCTGGGACGGACAACAGTCCTGATCCACTCCTGGGACTGGACAACAGTCCTGACCCACTCCTAAGAAGGACAACAGTCCCGATCTACTCCTGGGACCGGACAACATCCTGACCCACTCCTGGGACGGACAACAGTCCTGATCCACTCCTGGGACGGACAACAGTTCTGACCCACTCCTGGGACCAGACAACAGTCCTGACCCACTCCTGGGACCAGACAACAGTCCTGACCCACTCCTGGGACCAGACAACAGACTTGCTGTTCAAGTACACAAGCAATGAATTGGAAAAAGGAAAAATGAAGAATGCTCATTTATAGCTTACATCTATGGGCATGGGGGCGTTTACATGTGCTAATTAGGAACTGGCACCCACTTTGATTTTACGAAGACGTGGGATTCCTACTATGATATGACATGACATTTCTGCGGGTTAAGAACACTCTGAATGCGACAATGTAGACTTTCCTTAGGAGCATTCTGTAGAACTAATTTAAGAAGAGACTAAGGAAGATGTTGGTGGATGAGGCCCGGCGTCTTTCATTAAGCTTGTTCCTGAAACATCTCTGTCCTCACAGAGCATCTAGCCTGAATGCCTGCTGACTCCTTACAGCTCACAGCAATCCTGGAGCTCTCCTCAATGATCACAGAGAAAGGAGGACCAGACGTGTCACTCCGTTTGAACTGATATAGAAATGAGCTTGTTTTTATTTGTTCCCCAATGTAGGACTGGAAGGAACATCAGCACACCTGCTGTCAAACCACAGGCAGCATGGCCGTCCAGGAGGAGGAGCCTCTCACAGCCATGGACATGGACAAGGTGAAATGAAGGCGGCCGTCAGACAGGAAGTCCTTATATGGTGCTAATAAGCTGAACACTGGAACTTTAACGGTGATGGTTTCCTCTCAGACCGAAGGAAGAAAAGGTCTCGCATCCTGAGAGCTGAACTTTGAACTTTATATTTGGAAAGAGAACATTATTTCTTGTGTTTTTCCCCATTCACAGTTTCACAGCCAGAACATTGTGCTGTTCCATAAAAGGGGGCAAGATGGTTAAGGCTGCAACTATTATATCCATTCATTTGTCAATTATTTTGTTTGTTCATTATTTTATTAATAACCATAATGTTTTTTTTATTTCTTATCTTCCCTCAGGGAATGATTGTAGCATTTTGCTGCCATTTTTACTCTCGATAAATACGTTAAATCTCCGTCCAGAGACTTTCCTGGTTAAATAAAGGTCAATAGAATCATAAGTTTAAAAAACCTAAATAAAAATGAACCCCTCCCAACCAGGTCCTTACTTAGAGATGACTGTTGCAGGTATTTATTATCTTTTATCATTATCAGTCAATTCCGGTTTAAAACATTGTACTTGTTTGTTTGTTTGTTTGTTTTCCTTCCAGCGAAATGAGCCACTTTTTATTATGTGAACGTTTCAGGGTTTTTTTTTTTTTCCTGAATACTTTGTACAAGAGATTATGTTGTAGTTGTTGTGTTTTTAACTGTGATTCAAACTGAGAAGCTCTGGAAGAACAGAAACTAAACACTGAGTCCAGAGTCGGCATCGAACCATGAAATGAACCTGGAATCTAATTTTCCGTGCGTGTGCTGCCAAACACCAGAGGAGTAGATGGCCTCCTGTGATTGGTGCTTTCAGCCAGATCACATGTCACCTTGCAGTGGATTTCATTTGGGACAGATTTCAGGGCGAATCATAAAGGACATGTTAGAAGTCCAGTTTTCAGTTTAATTTTCACGTTGCATATTTTATGTTCAGTTTGATCTTTAGAATTATTATGTGACTTTTTTTCATGAAATTTGTTTTATTTCTTTAATGTTTAATCTTTGCTAAGCAAAATATATTTATGTATCTTCATCAAAGTCAAATTAAAATTACATCATTGAATTAATTTAATAAAGACAAGGTTTTCTACAATATCCTTTCAGATTATTAACCAGCTTTTCCACTGATTTCATATCATCACATTTTAAATCAACCCTGCACTCTTATCAGACCTCACTCTTCAGTCTCTTCTTCTGTCAACATGATTCAGAATAGATTTCTGTCTTCATTCATCTCCTCAGATGTTTATGAAGTCACTCTATTAATGAAATTCAGATTTCAGGTGGGATTTGAACTCAAACTCAGGGTCATTCCTCCTGCAGACAGATGTCTGTTTCTTTTTGATATGCAATGCTTTCAGGTTGAGTTTTTTGATATTTCTGACAGTCAGCAGTCAGGTGATCTGTCACAGCGACTGATGAATCTCCTCACATATGATGACGTTTGGTTGTGGAGTGTCTGTCCCAGCAGGGCTCAGCTGTCTGCTGCTGCTCACCCACAGTGAACAGGCTTTCCTCCATTGGTAGTCAGTCTCTGAGCGATGGAGTCACTCCTTCTGCAGTCTTAAAACGGTAGTCAGGCGTGACTGCTGGGACTCCATGTCGACATGTAAACTAGTGGAGACGATAACGGAGGACTAAAGCTGCAGGAAATACTTTTTAGTATATTCATTGTACTTTTCAAAGATTTTCTATTTTTAAATTGTAATTTTAATACTTTGCCATATATATGCATATATATAATATATATATTATATATATGCATTTATATAATATATATTATAAAAATAGAATATATATATATATATATATATATATAATGTATAATATATATGCATATATATATATATATTTGGCACTTTTAATTACATTTTGATGCTAATCATTTTATTTCAGTACAGTTTTGAATGCAGACCCTGCAGTATTGCTATTTCCATTGATTGTGTGTGTGTGTGTGTGTGTGTGTGTGTGTGTGTGTGTTACTGTCAGTCGTTCCTCTGGAGAGTTGTGATTGATGAATTCTACTGCGAAGCTTTTAAACCTTCACATGTTGGTTGTCTAACTTGAATGACCTTCAGATGACCTCTGTGGAGGTCCAGACTCTGGACTCTGTCCTGGAATATGCTGAGAAGCTCTGACGTAGTTTATTAATAAGCTTATGTGTTTGTTTCATAGTGTGTAGGATGTATAGAAGTACTGCCACAATGTGAAAATACTCCACAAGTGACCCTGCATTCCAAACCTTGGTTAGGTAAAAGTATGTCAGTAATATCAGCAGAATGTCAGTGTTTTAATATTCCTGCTGCATTAATGTGTATGTTCCATGTTGGAACTCCTTTATATTCTGTTGGCTAGTTTCACAACAGTGATGTATACTCTGTAAGATCATCGGGCGTCATGTTCAGCTTTCTGGCTTTGAAAATCATTTATTTAGCTGAAGAATTTGGAGAACTTTCTCAACACACGATGGGAAACGTTCCTTCAAATGATCCCAAACATTCACAGCTGTGAAGTAACTAAAGCTAAAAAAAGTACATTTACGCCTGCTTTAAAAGCGCAAATACCTTGAATTTGTACTTGGTTCTAGTCCACCACTGATCTTTAGGTATGTAGACGCTGCATGAAGGTGAGTCTACGCCAGTTTCTAAGCATCTCATCATCTAGGAGTCATTCATACACTTGACAACTAGAGAGCTCATGTTTGTTAGTAATAAAGAAGCTTGTAATGAACCCAAGTTTCTTCTTAGAACTCAACTGCAGACAGCCGCCAACAACCAGACTGTTTTTTTGTGTGAAAACTTTTATTTTGAAAAGATGAACTTCAACTTATAAAATCAGTCCTTGTGGGTTGGTGTGATGTCTACGTGTTGCTGATCCTCTGAAACAGTTTGTTCCTCAAGAGTTCTGCTTGTTTACAGGAAACAGGAAGCTCAGACAAACGTTGCTGCTGTCACATGTAGAAAAATAAAAACCTCACAGAGGACAGAAAACAATGGCAACGTACACAGACAGCTGACACTAAGACCGGCGGGCGGTGGCGTTGCTTGCAGCTGAGGAATGGTCCATGAAGCAGCAGTGGCGATGGTGACTTCATGAGGCGTGCATGGAGCAGCAGCGGTGCAGGAACTTTTTGAAGAACTTCCTGAACTCCGTGTTAAAGACGGTGTAGATAATGGGGTTGAGGGCGCTGTTGACGTAGCCGAGCCACGTCACCACGCTCATCAGGGCCGGCGGGACGTGGCAGTCCTGGCAGCGAGCTCGCAGCGTGTGGAGGACAAAGAAGGGAGTCCAGCAGAACAGGAAGGCACCTGCAGGAGGAGGAGGAGAGATTGTCTAGTATTAAACACACAAAAAACTTAACTCGAGATTTAATACAAACTCACAAACAAGGCACTCTAAAGAGACCAATACAAGAAAATAAAGATGCAATACAGCTGTAAAGAAGGAGACACCAAGATGCTTCCAAATGAGTGGGGGAGGGGCCAACACCCCATGGCCACACGTATTTAGGAGACAGGAAGTGTGTACTAAAAAGTGTATACTTGTAATCTGGCACCTAGAAGAGTCCGAGTCCAAGTCCTGCCACTTCTGGTGGACCACCATGGTACCTTATTTCAGGAAAAACATGCACGATAGTCAATGGCTAGAGAGAGCTGAGCACTTATTTGCATTATATAATCAGATTCATGCAGAAATAAGATCCGTTTGATTTATACTAAATATTTTATTAGTCATACAATTTTCAAACAAAGCCGACACCTGAACAGTGAGGTGACCTAACAAAGCAGAGATTCATGAGAAATATCTCTACAGTGAAAATTGTGTCTGGCCAAGCTTTAGGTCGTAATTGGATTTCAGATTAAGTGGCTGCAGGATTAGCTTCGGTGTGCTAAAGGGAAGCACTTCTACGCATTAGAACCAACACTGAGTGCTATTAATAGACGACCTTTTCTTCCTGCTATCTCTAAGCAGACGTCAGAGGTGGAGGTGAGGCGTTCAGGTACCCGAAAGCCTCCAACTGGACATCAGAGGTGGAGGTGAGGCCTTCAGGTACCCACATTTCCCATTATATCTATACATGTAAATGTATGGGTAGATAACTAAATATTTAGTAGCTGCAGTAACTTTGTAATCCATTAAAATCCACATGAGAGCAAACCTGTGTGTGTGTGGGAGGCTCAGCAGAGTCCAGACTTCACAAGCACACTTAGAAATCACTCTTAATTACTGACATGCAGGCTACAGTTACATTACAGTCACTGAACTGCTGAATTGATGATGAATGGAAATGCATTTATATGGTTGTTTCTCGTCTTGTCGACCATTTAAACTCTATGGCCTGCTCTCTTACACACACACAAACATGTCTCCGCCTTTTTCCAGAATCGGAACCAACTCTGGAGAAATGTGCCGATATAAATGGTAAATGGTCCTAGTTTATAAAGCGCTTTTATCCAAAGCGCTTTACAGAAATTACTGACATTCACCCATTCATACACACATTCACACACCAACGGCAATTAGGGTGAGGTGTCTTGCTCAAGGACACCAGGCACTCAGCTAGGAGGAGCGGGGGATCGAACCGGCAATCTTGCGGTTGCCAATCAACCCGCTCTACCTCCTGAGCTCATACCCCCCATATGCCGATATGGAAATGAAAGTGATTTTAGCGGCTTTACGTCGGGAGAGGATTTTGATTACTTCGTAGAAAATTACCGTTTCTGCGTTACCCAGCTGCCCTCTCAACTGCCTACTCGTTTACACACTCCCCAAGGCCAACAGGGCGAGGAGGAGGAACTGGGCTCCTCATCTCACCCAGATGGTCCTACCAGGTCCTTCCTCTGGACCACCTACCCCGATCTACACTTGAATTCTACGCCGTCTCTGTCACCCTTCCTTTCAAGCTCAACATCATAGTGATCTATCGCCCACCCGGTCCTCTCTGTGACTTTTTGGATGAGATGGATGCCCTCCTGAGCTGCTCCCCTGATGATGGCACACCACTCGTCGTCCTCGGTGACTTCAACATCCACCCGGGAAAGCTGCATTCATCTGAATTCATTGACTTCTTTTCCGCATTTGACCTTACACTCTCCCCCTCTCCACCAACTCACCGGGCCGGGAACCAACTTGACCTTGTCTTCACAAGATCCTGTGGCATCTCGGCACTCTCTGTTACCCCGCTCACCGTGTCCGACCACCACTTTGTGTCTTTCTCCATCCCCATGAAGCCCACCACATCCCTCCCCTCTACGCCTCGAATGGTCACCAGCCGCCGCAACCTGAAATCCCTCACTCCCTCCGCTCTCTCCTCAACTGTTATCTCCTCGCTCCCATCCTCGGAACAGTTCTCCTTAATGCCTACTGAGGAAGCCTCCTCCATCCTGATGTCCTCACTCTCCTCTTCTTTGGACACTCTCTGTCTCCCAATCTCACGACCTGCGGGATCATCTCCCTCCCCTCCCTGGCTGTCTGAACCTCTGCGAACCAACAGATCATTGTTGCGAGCGTCAGAGAGAAAATGGAAGAAATCGGGACAGCACGAGGACCTTGCTCACTACCACCTCCTCCTCTCTGACTTCACCTCAACTGTTTCGGCAGCTAAATCTGCCTTCTACCTGGCAAAGATCAACTCTTCGGCCTCCAACCCCAGGAAACTCTTCTCCATGTTCTCCTCCCTCCTCACCCCTCCTACCCCCCCTTCCTCCCTCACTGCTGATGACTTTGCTACTTACTTTACCAAGAAAGTAAGACATCAGCTCCTCATTCACTCCTATAACCTCCCAGAAGACATCTCCACTAACTCTCTGATGGTCTTACCAGCTTTAGCCCCCTCACCTCTGAAGACATTCATGCACTTGTTACATCTAACCGTGCCACCACCTGCTCCCTTGACCCGATTCCCTCCTCTCTTCTCCAGGACATCTCACACGACATCTTGCCATTCCTCACCACCCTGATCAACTCCTCCCTCACTCAAAGGTGCGTACATACGGAGCCCCCCTGGTGTCAGTGAAGAAAAAAAAAAAAGCCATGTGCTAAACTGAGGGAACAGATTATTAAACTGAGGGCACGGATTTCTAAACTGAGGGCACGGATTTCTAAACTGAGGGCACGGATTATTAAATTTGGCAACCCGCACCTACGGATATGACGTCAGCTACTTCTTTTCAACATTGCTACCGCACCTCACAGGTAAGTCGATGTATTAATATTTACGAGTAGCCTTACAGTTAATGCTATATTATGTTTAGCATTGTACATTGACAGCTTTAGCAACATTGCATTTATTGTGGTTGTCACGTTGAACGCACCTTTCATTAACGTTGGCAGCGAAGCAGCTAAAGTTCGCCTCCCGCGCTATCATGTTAGCCTAACTTTGTCTGTAGACTTAACGGTGCAACCGCTCGTCCAGTTATGAAGCCTAAACAGGGTGAAGACAATTTTCCAATTACTCTGCCTATTCAACCCACACCGGGACACAAGGTGTCATGTGTAAGATATTACATTTATGCACGCATGTAACCTGTGTCGATGTATTGTCACGCATGGGTCATATATGGATCATTTAAGTCGGTAAAGCATCTTACTTCCTGCCATTAGGCTATAGATGATTGTTCTTACAGTTTAAAATGCACAGTTTTAAACATCATGTACAGATAAATCCTGCACGCTATATAGCCTATACTTTATCAATCAAACAATCCATTTGTATGGTTTCTAACTTGAGTGACATAAAGAGTGTTTATTGATATTGTGCTTTTTACAACTCTTTTTCCACACACCTCATTCTAGTCCTGTCTTTTCTTTACCTTAAATCTGAGTACATTTTTTCCTACATAATGTCATAAAAGTCACAGCATATATGGCTGGATCATCTGTCACAACAAACAGGACACAATTTAATCCATACGTAAATACATAGTGGTGAAACAGAATGATAGAAAATATTTTTTGCAGCTATATTAATGTTCTGAATGTCTAGTACAGTCCCTCAAGGCCCAGCCATTACTGCCTGGCGATATATTGGTGCATCACTACTTCAACTGTAAGTTGTCATGTCCCCACTAAAACTTTTGTTGTTGTTGTTGTTGTTTTTATCTCCTGAAGGTAGGGCTGGGCGATATGGGAAAAAAATCCCGATACGATATTTTTTTTCATATCAGTCAAATCAAATTACTATTACGTGTGCTGTGTGCGTCAACCTAACTTGACGTGGCTCTATTCCAGCATGATTGGTTCGGTGCAGCGCTACTTAATTATGATTGGCTATTCTTACGCCAGGTTCACACTGGACGCGGAGCGCCGCGAATACGCGCGGCCCTCCCGCGCCGTGAAGCGATCGTTTCGGCGTCTGCTCTATTTTTTGCGCGTGCCGCGAGTGAACGCGTCAATTCTGGCAGGAAATCACACAGAGGAACACGAGACATTCCGGTCAATTTTCAAAATAAAAGCAATTTTCAAAATAAAATACCGCGATTGACAAACGCGATCATATTTGTGTATCTAAACTCGCACTGGGAAACAGGAAGAGACAATACATTTAATAAATGTGAAGAATAGATAAAAAAATGTGTATTTCAACGGTATATCTTCACTACTACTGTCTATACCATACACACTCTCTGTCTGTGTGTGTGTCCCTCTTTCTCTCTCTCTCTCTCTCTCGCTCAGAGAGAGAGAACGGATAAATACAAGAAGTGTACAACTTCTTGGTTACAGAAACATGGCGTATTAATTTTATGGGGTTTAATGGGAAAAAATAGCTCTGAATGAACAACAGCTGAGCAGAAGCGCTTGTCGACCGCCGCGGAGAAATACGCGTCTGGTCTGAACGGGGGTGCGCGGATCGCTCGCGTTTTTCGGCGGCGTGCCGCGGCGCGGCGCTTCCGCGTGCAGTGTGAACCAGGCGTTATGTCCGTCAAAACATGGACGAATGAATTCTATCGAAATTGTATCGAGCGTGTCTCATATTTCTATCGAGGAAAAGTTATTTTGCGATATGTATCTTTATCGTTTTATCGCCCAGCCCTACCTGAGGGTATATGAAACCTAGCTCACCTAAGCTCCCACCAGACAGATTCATAAGGTAAGAACATGCCAAGTGGATCACTATGTCATAGTCACGTGCATTTTTATCATGAGCTGTGTCCAGTCTGATGTGTTCTCATGACTGTTGGGGAACCCATACATACAATCTTTTTCCTCATCTCTCTCTCTCTCTCTCTCTCTAGGCAATCCTTGATCCTTCATGAACTGGTTCACGATTCCCATCCCTTGTGTTTAGGAGGACTTATTTAAGAGTGATGCTTCTCTCAAAGCTATTCACACTATATTCACTTACTGTTCATGTTTTTTTGCAATAAAAACAACACAGATCTGAGTGTGCACATGCTTTTCTCATTCTGGGTGTCTAGGGATAAAAGACGAGGGCTGTTTCATAAAGCAGGACTAGGAATAACTCTTGAGTTTGTTAACCCTGAGATGAGGAGAAACCTGCAAATCACCAAACACATTATTATTGGATCACATTGTGATCTTACAATAGTGTCTCTGTCTTTAGCCTATATTTTTTACCTTCAAATATGATTTTGAATAAAACTTCATGTAATTGTACTTATACTTCCCCCCATAATTACTAAGGCTCTTTTTTTAAAGACAAATGTGTGTGGTCTACACATGCATTAATATATACACTGGATTAAAATGGGGGCTCTGTTTTATTTACCTGTTGCCATGGTGAATCATCACATCAGAGCTCCATTGATGTTCAGGTTCCACCTACTCAGAGTTGATTGAACTAACTGATCAGCTGTTCTGGAAACGAAAACTCAGTTCCCATCCCAGGATAAATCAAATCAGAGTTCAGGGTTAGGCTCATAGCATTTGTGGCGCCCGCCGGGTAAGGATGGGGAAAAGGGAGTGTGGGCAAGTGATCGACGGTGTGTAGCCTACATCGCGCCCTGGCATGCGAAAGCAGCGGGGCACTTTGAATGCTCTCCCTCCGCAGAGAACCAGATAAGGCGTTCCGATGAGGGAAGCGGTCTCACCTGTGCGGCGAAGGCACAGCTGGGGAGAGTTGGCATAATGAGAGGGGCGGAGATAAAAGGAGGAAGAGATGCCCAGAAATGCCGGAGTAGCTACGACGAAACATCGGAGAGGTGAATGTGGAGAGTAAGAGAGAGAGACAGATTAAAGCGCTGTGTATGACCCCCTTAGGACGGAGAACCCTGCTGGCTGCCCGACCCCCGGATCGTCTGACAACCAGCCTGTGTACCGACCCCCGCCTGCCTGACCGCCATTCCCCCTGCCGAACCCTGGACCGTAGGACTACCCGAGCCCGGACACCGAACCCCGCACTCGCCCAAAGACGCCGCCTCATCTGCCCCCGCCCCCGGATCTTCGCGCCCCTCCCGACGGCGCCGCCCGTGCGCAACCACCACGCCGACGGCCACGAGGACCTCACGGCGGCCCCCACGCTGCACAGCTCCAGCCCTATTCCCGTAATAAAATTGCAAAAAGCTGATTGTAGTGTGGACAGTGGTTTGTCTATTGGGATTGGTCACGTGGCATCCCTCCCCACACCTGAGGGTGCCACAATATTAAGCCTTTTTTTTCCTCAGACAGGGTCCACAGGATATATTTTACTAAGCAAGTAATCAGCAGTTATGACTGAGATATATGACCAAAAGGTAGATATTAAGTTTGTGAAATGTACTGTTTCAACTTTGAAGTGGCTGTACATATGACATTGCTTGTCAGACATTATAAAAATAAAAGTAAACCATTAAATATAATTTACTACCACTTTAGATGAAGGGGTACAAACATGACCTATTACAAAAAACAGACACACAGAAGGAGAGTGACTTGATTCTGTTTGTCATTATCTTTACATAGAAAATAGCTATTTGCAGGGGTACTGAGTACAGTGCTTTTAAAGCTATGTAAAACAATTTGTTACATATTTTAACCCCAAAATACAAATTTATAATAATTTGTGGAAAAATCTGATCATTCAAGCAGTTATGAGATCTTCTAGAACATATTGAGACGAAGCAGGGTTCAGTTCAACAATGTTTTCAAGGTTTGATCTAAAGCAAGAGAGTATTTACAGATTTAGTTTTTTTATATAATAATAATAATAATAATAATACATGTGGCAAAACATAGAAAAATGTTAATGCAATGGCAAGCAAATATTCTATTTCCAGTTTAATACGTAAAGTAACATGGAACTTTTAAAGAGACCACCAGAAAACCGATGAACTCGTTGCAAGAATTACTCAGATCTGTGAGAGGGCCAAAGTCCTCAGACTTTTAACACAGACAACACCACAAAACAAATTCACAGCTATTTAATGTACACAGTGCCGTGTATGTGGATCACTAAACCTCTACCCTGTTGCTAGCATAGCAACCTGTCCATCACAAGGTTTAAAATAGTCTAATGTCTAGGCTGTAGGACTGGCCTAACACTAAAAACCAGTCTGAAACATCTTTATGAAACTGGCCCCCAGACTCAACGAAGTACAGTGTTGAGTGTGAAGCTGTGTTTTCTACTCAACATGCGTAGGATGTCCTTGTATGTGAGGCCCAAGTTAAAATAAAGTTGTATTAGCTCCAATGTATCCATGGTAGCATGAAGGATCAAGGATTGCCTAGAGAGAGAGAGAGAGAGAGAGAGAGAGAGAGATGAGGAAAAAGATTGTATGTATGGGTTCCCCAACAGTCATGAGAACACATCAGACTGGACACAGCTCATGATAAAAATGCAAGTGACTATGACATAGTGATCCACTTGGCATGTTCTTACCTTATGAATCTGTCTGGTGGGAGCTTAGGTGAGCTAGGTTTCATATACCTTCAGGCGATAAAAACAAAACAACAAAAGTTTAAGTGGGGACATGACAACTTACAGTTGAAGTAGCGATGCACCAATATATCGCCAGACAGTAATGGCTGGGCCTTGAGGGACTGTACTAGACATTCAGAACATTAATATAGCTGCAAAAAATATGTTCTGTTTCACCACTATGTATTTACGTATGGATTAAATTGTGTCCTGTTTGTTGTGACAGATGATCCAGCCATATATGCTGTGACTTTTATGACATTATGTAGGAAAAAATGTACTCAGATTTAAGGTAAAGAAAAGACAGGACTAGAATGAGGTGTGTGGAACAAGAGTTGTAAAAAGCACAATATCAATAAACACTCTTTATGTCACTCAAGTTAGAAACCATACAAATGGATTGTTTGATTGATAAAGTATAGGCTATATAGCGTGCAGGATTTATCTGTACATGATGTTTAAAACTGTGCATTTTAAACTGTAAGAACAATCATCTATAGCCTAATGGCAGGAAGTAAGATGCTTTACCGACTTAAATGATCCATATATGACCCATGCGTGACAATACATCGACACAGGTTACATGCGTGCATAAATGTAATATCTTACACATGACACCTTGTGTCCCGGTGTGGGTTGAATAGGCAGAGTAATTGGAAAATTGTCTTCACCCTGTTTAGGCTTCATAACTGGACGAGCGGTTGCACCGTTAAGTCTACAGACAAAGTTAGGCTAACATGATAGCGCGGGAGGCGAACTTTAGCTGCTTCGCTGCCAACGTTAATGAAAGGTGCGTTCAACGTGACAACCACAATAAATGCAATGTTGCTAAAGCAGTCAATGTACAATGCTAAACACAATATAGCATTAACTGTAAGGCTACTCGTAAATATTAATACATCGACTTACTTGTGAGGTGCGGTCGCAATGTTGAAAAGAAGTAGCTGACGTCATATCCGTAGGTGCAGGTTGCCAAATTTAATAATCCGTGCCCTCAGTTTAATAATCCGTTCCCTCAATTTAGTAAACCGTGCGCACGGTTTAGCAATCCGTTTCCTTAGTTTAGTACATGGCTTTTTTTTTCTTGACTGACACCAGGGGGCTCCGTACGTTCACGCCAAACCCCACACAAATGATTCCCGCAAAACATTTGTATGAAGTCAATGCAAAGAAGCGACTTGTTGTGAATTCACGGCAGGTGATTCCTGTAGCGCGTGGTGCTCTGATGCCAGACCAATCTCTCCTTGAGATTCTACTTGTGTTGTCATTGGACCAGAAATGGAGACATGGTAGCGGTCCATTGCCGGTGTCTACACAGAGATATGCCTCCTCTCCCGCACACCCAGGCCAGGCAAATAAACACAAATGATCCCGGGAATAAATAGAACCGATCCTGCAGCCGGACGTAAAACACATCAGTTGAGACATCGTGAGCTAGGAGGCCTGCAAGCCAAGGTAACAGCTGTGTTGGTGACGTATCGGAGAATGACATTAGAGATTCACTGAGCGTTCTTATACACAAATCTAACAATTAACTGCAACTTTCTTGACTTGCAAATTGATCTTTTAAATCGACAAACATCAAATGTTTAATTCATGGTACGATTCAAGAAAAATATTTGTCTCTCACCATTGACTACATTTCTTTTCTGAAATAACATTCCATGGGCAACAGTAGAGGGGGCGGACTTCGCCTCTCTACAACCACCGCGGTCAAGCCAGCCGCAACTCCGATCTCCGTGGTCAAATCAGCCGCACTTAAATTTCGAGTGTACAAGTATTCTCAGCATTGCGGTAAATGCGGAGAAACATTGTATTACTTCCGGTTTTCAATATAAAGGTATTAAGAAATACCTTTAGTAAGCTATATATCGAACCTACCAACCATTGAAAATAAAATGTTACATTAAAGTGTTTCATGCGCCTATGATGAATAAAAAAACACTTCTTCATCATTTGTTTTACTGCACCAATGTGGAGAAATGCCAAAATAAAAATCCCATATTTATACCTGCAGATTGCATGTTTTCTTATATTTGATTTACTGTAAAAAGACATTACTCCATTATTCCTGGCCATGGGTGGTATATTTAATTTCTACACATAGAGGACTACAACTATACTTTAAATCAAGCATTTTTACTGCACCAATATGGAGAAATTCAACTACAAAGTCCCATATTTATACCTGGGCCCAGTATTCCAAAACTTGTAATCCGGATCAGAATAATACGGATAATGAAATCCTCCTTTTCTCAGTCATGGATCAAGGTGATCCTGCTGACTTTATCTGAGTATTTCAAAACACTGGCCCAGTGGATCACCGTGATCCCTACCTGGCTGGATACGGATTACAAAATCTCAAGTCTCCGCCTCCGGATCTGAAACGTGGCGGACTACTTCACGGAATGAGCAGCTGGGAGCACGACTTTCACGTCAAAAATGTAAGTTTACCGTCGTCTAATGTTGAGCAGTTTAAGGACCATATGAACGCCAACCAACATGTCGTGCTAGCTAACTATATGAATTGTCACGTACTTAAAACCAGGCTGTAGCGATCTCTAATTGAGCCGCGGCCGTGCTAACGGTAGCTAACTCGGCTCCATTGACTTGCGTGTTAAGCAGCTAGCGGGCTAGCGGTCGCTGGCTTTGTTTACAAATTTTGCGGTCCGTGGTTTGATTTACAAGGTAATTAATCTGATGTACATTATACCATAACTGTTTAAACTAACATCAACTTGTTCGGAGTTTATTAGCGTTACGTCATTGGCAACACAGCAGACTGAAAATAGGCGACATGTGTACAGACCACACACTATGTGTGTTGTGTATAACTATGCAGTTCATTCAGAAGTCAGAATGCTACAGTAATGCTGAGAAAATCATGCTGTTGTCATCATGCACACAATTCATGTGACTATTGTGGATTCCAAATGAAGACAAAGATATTACTCATACTCCTTCCCTTTCTTCTACTTTCAGAGCCCACTCAGCTATTAAGGACAGGGTCTGTATGAGTGCTGGAAATCCTTGGAAATGCTTCAATTGCAGTGATAAATTGTTGGATTTTGAATAAAGTGCTGGAAAGTGTTTTAAATTTTAGTTGTATTATTTTCATGTATTATAGCTTGATCAGTGATTTTCCATCCTAATTTGTCTCCCTTTATGTCAGGGGTGTCAAACTGATCCAGTAAAGGGCCGTGTGGCTGCAAGTTTTCAATCCAACCAAGCAAGAACACACCTGATCCAACCAATCAAGGTGTGAAGGCAAATCAGGTAGGTGAATAAGTCGAGTCAGGTGTGTTCTTGCTTGGTTGGAATGAAAACCTGCAGCCACACGGCCCTTTACTGGATCAGTTTGACACCCTGCTTTATGTAGAAGGCTCTCCCTAAACATAATTGTGATAATTTAAAGCAAAATAGCATCTGATTTGTAAATCAGTAAAATAATCAGTTTGTACACAAACATATAGCCAAACACTTTTGCTACACCTTAAATGTTCTTAAACTACTCCAATGTGTTTCAAGTAATGCACTGACAATTTAGATTAAGTGTAATGAACATCTTGAGTAACAATATCTAGGAGAAGCGGAGCTGAGACATTGTCAATCCAAGTCAAATCCACCTCTAAGGTGGGATCCAAATTATCCTGAAATTTTGGTATCAAACTGATCCAGATCTCTGCCTTACGTTTTGAAATACCCAAATCCAGCCCTTTATCTGGATTCAAGGGAGAATTGGATTACCAAAGCTGAATCCTGATCTTCAGGATCGGGATTCTCTGGATCTGTGTTGAAATACCCAGTTTTCAGATCAGATCAGATCACGATTTAATCCAATCCGACCAGGATAATCCAGTCAGATCACTTTTGAAATACTGGGCCCTGGAGATTGCATATTTGCCCATATTTGAGCTACTGTAAAAACACGTTGCTCAATAATTCCTGGCTATGGGTGGTATATTTGACTTCTACACATAATTGACTACAAGCATGTTTAATGTGAAGCATTTTTACAGTACCAATTACAAAGTAAAAGTCCTACATTTAACGAATAATAGGTCGATTTCTGAATATTGGACACACTCTGTCCCCCAATCTCACGACCGGCGCGATCATCTCCTGCCCCTCCCTGGCTGTCTGAACCTCTGCGAACCAACAGATCATTGTTGCGAGCGTCAGAGAGAAAATGGAAGAAATCGGGACATCACGAGGACCTTGCTCACTACCACCTCCTCCTCTCTGACTTCACCTCAACTGTTTCGGCAGCCAAATCTGCCTTCTACCTGGCTAAGATCAACTCTTCTGCCTCCAACCCCAGGAAACTCTTCTCCGTGTTCTCTTCCCTCCTCACCCCTCCTGCACCTACCCCCCCTTCCTCCCTTACTGCCGATGACTTTGCAACTTACTTTACCAAGAAAGTACATGACATCAGCTCCTCATTCACGCCTATTCCCTCCCAGAAGACATCTCCCCCAACTCTCAACTCGGATGGTCTTACCAGCTTTAGCCCCCTCACCTCTGAGGACGTCCACGCACTTGTTACATCTAACCGTGCCACCACCTGCTCCCTTGACCCGATTCCCTCCTCTCTTCTCCAGGACATCTCACACGACATCTTGCCATTCCTCACCACCTTGATCAACTCCTCCCTCACCTCAGGTGTCATTCCAGCGGATTTTAAGACCGCTATCGTGAAGCCTCTCCTTAAAAAACCCACCCTAGACGCTACTGACATTCAAAGCTACAGACCTGTATCTCTTCTTTCATTCCTCTCTAAAACCTTGGAACGTGCCTCCTACAACCAACTGTCATCCTATCTCTTGCGGAAAAACCTCCTAGACCCTAATCAATCAGGATTCAGGACTGCTCACTCCACTGAGACGGCCCTCCTCACAGTGACCGAGTCCCTGCGAGACGCCAGAGCCTCGTCCCACTCCTCCGTTCTCATTCTCCTCGACCTATCTGCTGCATTCGACACAGTCAACCACCAAATCCTCCTCTCCACTCTGGCTGAACTTGGCATAACTGACTCTGCTCTCGCCTGGTTTACATCATACCTGACAAACCGCACCTTCCAGGTCACATGGAATGGCTCTATGTCCAAACCCTGCTCTCTGGACACGGGCGTCCCTCAAGGCTCAGTATTAGGACCGCTTCTGTTCTCACTATACACCAGATCACTAGGTTCTGTTATCACATCGCATGGATTCTCCTACCATTGCTACGCAGATGACACCCAGCTGTTCCTCTCTTTTCCCCCGTCCTCTGACGCTCACATTGCAACTCGCATCTCAAACTGTCTGGCTGACATCTCTGTCTGGACAACTGCACATCACCTCAAGCTCAACCTGAACAAAACCGAACTCCTCTTCATCCCAGGGAAAGACTGCCCTCGCATGGACCTGTCGGTCACTGTCGAGGGCATCACAGTATTACCTTCCTCAACTGCGAGGAACCTGGGTGTAATCCTCGATGACCAACTATCCTGCACCCCCAACATCACTGCTGTGGCCCGATCCTGCAGATTCGCCCTCTACAATATCCGCAGGATTCGGACCCTCCTCACAAAGGATGCAACGCAGCTCTTGGTCCAAGCACTGGTCATCTCCCGCCTTGACTACTGCAACTCTCTCCTGGCCGGACTCCCGGCCTCTGCGATTAAACCATTACAGCGTATCCAGAATGCCGCAGCACGCCTTATCTTCAATCTACCCAAATTCTCCCATGTGACCCCCCTCCTCCGTGACCTCCACTGGCTCCCTGTTGCAGCACGCATCCAATTCAAGACGATGACACTGGCCTTCAGAGCCATCAATGGAACGGCACCCTTCTACCTTCAAACACTGGTCAAACCTCATGCCCCGAAGCGAGCACTTCGCTCTTCTACTTCAGCTGGCCGGCTGGTACCACCATCGCTGAAATCAAGCAAATGTCGCTCAGCAAAGTCCAGACTCTTCTCTGTTCTGGCGCCTCAGTGGTGGAACGAACTCCCGACCAATGTCAGGACAGCAGAGTCATTTGCCATCTTCCGAAAAAGGCTCAAGACTCACCTGTTCAGACTTCACCTTGACTCTACATAGCATGACCCACTAGCACCCTCCCTCGACACCCCCCCCCTCCCCCCCCCCAAAAAAAAAAAAAAAAAAACCTTACCTATAGCACTCTGATCTTAGCACTGTTGCTCTTGAAGTACTACTTTACTCAGATGAGGACCTAACACTTGTTCTATTTTTAGCTCTTACTTTATCGGCAATGATACGTTGTGGTTTCTTTGTTTCCTTCTTTTGACAAATGTACTTATTGTAAGTCGCTTTGGACAAAAGTGTCTGCTAAATGACCTAAATGTAAATGTAAATGTAAATATTTGAGGTGCTATGAAAATATTTTTCTCAATAATTCCAGAATGACACTGATATATTTGTGTTAAGGACATCTCTGACTACATACAGACTGGAAATCAAGCTTTTTTTTTACTGTACCAATTAACATATATTACAAAGTAAATGTTCTACATCTTTACCAAATACGTAGATTTCTGAATATTTAAGGTGCTATAAAAATACTTTACTCAATAATTATTCGTTAAATGTAGGACTTTTACTTTGTAATTTCTCTTAGTTAGTACAGTAAAAATGCTTGATATCCAGTCTGTATGTAGTCAGAGATGTCCTGAACACAAATCAATCAGTGTCATTCTGGAATTATTGAGAAAAGTATTTTTATAGCACCTCAAATATTCAGAATTCGACCTATTATTCGTTAAATGTAGGACTTTTACTTTGTAATTTCTCTTAATTGGTACAGTAAAAATGGTTCATATTATACATACTTGTAGTCAATTATGTGTAGAAGTCAAATATACCACCCATAGCCAAGAATTATTGAGCAAAGTGTTTTTACAGCAGCTCAAATATGGGGAAATATGCAATCTCCAGGTATAAATATGGGACTTTGTTGTTGAATTTCTCCACATTGGCGCAGTAAAAATGCTTGATTTAAAGTACAGTTGTAATCCTCTATGTGTAGAAGTCAAATATACCACCCATAGCCAGGAATTATTGAGCAAAGTGTTTTACAAGAAGTCAAATATGGTCAAAGATGCAATCTCAGATATAAATATGGGACATTTATACTTTAATTTCTCCACATTGGTACAGTAAAAATGCTTCATATTAAACATTCTTGTAGTCAATTATGTGTAGAAGTCAAATATACCACCCATAGCCAGGAATTATTGCGCAAAGTGTTTTTACAGTAGCTCAAATGGTGTCAAATATGCAATCTCCAGGTATCAATATGGGACTTTTATACTTGAATTTCTCCACATTGGTACAGTAAAAATGCTTGATATTAAGCAAGCTCGTATAGATGTCAGATATTCCACCTATAGCCAGGAATTATTGAGCAAAGTGTTTTTACAGTAAGTCAAATATGGTCAAAGATGCAATCTGCATGTATAAATATGGGACTTTTATACTTGAATTTCTCCACATTGGTGCAGTAAAAATGCTTGATTTAAAGTATAGTTGTAGTCTTCTATGTGTAGAAATCAAATATACCACCCATGGCCAGGAATAAAGGAGTAATGTCTTTTTACAGTACATCAAATATAAGAAAGCATGCAATCTGCAGGTATAAATATGGGACTTTTATTTTGGCATTTCTCCACATTGGTGCAGTAAAACGAATGATGAAGAAGTGTTTTTTATTCATCATAGGCACATGAAAAACTTTAATGTAACATTTTATTTTCAATGGTTGGTAGGTTCGATATATAGCTTACTGTTCTTAATACCTTTATTTTGAAAACCGGAAGTAATACGATGTTTCTCCGCATTTACCGCAATGCTGAGAATACTTGTACACTCGAAATTTAAGTGCGGGTGATTTGACCACGGAGATCGGAGTTGCGGCTGGCTTGACCGCGGTCTATAACCGCTACACAGGAAGTGGACTCACCCACAACGACGGGAAGCACCTTCATGGCCTTCCTCTCCCGGCTGTTGATCTTGGCCGTCTTCCTCCTGCGAGGGTCCGGGTTGAACTTGATCTCGGCGAAGCTGACGGTGTGCACGGGGCCGTCTTTGTATTCGGCCGGGTGGAAGGCCTTGTCTGCGGACTGGAAGGTGGAGGGCTCATCGGGATTATCCGTGAGCTCCCTCTCTATGATGGGTGGCAGCGGCGGTGGCAGCGAGGCCAGCGGCGGCAGCGTGGCAGCAGCCTCCTGGAGCTTGCGGCAGGCCTGGATGCTGTTCTTCAACTTGGCTTTCCGCGCCTCCTCCCAGCGCCGCAGGCCGCGGAACATTCCGCAGTAGAGCAGCAGCATGATGGGACACGGGATGAAGAAGGAGCACACGGACGAGTACAGGACATAGTCGTCGTTCTCTAGTTTGCACTCGGTGGGGTCGCGGCCTGGCACGTTGTTGATGCCGAACATGATGGGCGAGGCCACGGCCAGGGCCACCACCCAGGTGGCCGAGAGCAGCACCGTCTGCCGCAGGTCCACGTGCTTCCGGTTGTAGTTGAGAGGGATCAACACGGCGATGAACCTGGAACATGTGAGAGGGATTTTACTGTGTGCTGCACCTGAGATGACATAGTGACAGTCTGAAAACAAGGTACGATATTAATTTCAAATGTTCGTCATGTTAGTGTTTTTTTCATGTTCTTTACAAATAACTTAAAAGAAGAATCTGACGTCCTGCCCCCTGGAGGCTGCAGCGTTCATTACAGCCATCAGCAGAGATTTCCTGTATACTTCAGTAGAGCTCAGCGACCCGTTTTAACCTCCGGTCACTGCCATTCATGTTGAAACGGCGTTGAAGAGGAGATCTTTTGGGGGTGTTGAGATGCTGGCTTGATACCAATTGGGGTGTCGGTGAGAACACAGGGTTGTCCAGTCAAAGTTCCAAAGGTTCAAAAGGTTTTATTTCCAACATGTATCGGTGTGTGTGTGTGTGTGTGTGTGTGTGTGTGTGTGTGTGTGTGTGTGTGGTTTCTAGGGAGCAAACAAAAGGCACATAATCAGCTCCACAATTCACTGCCACATCCGGTAACGTAATATAATACATCTCCCACAAGCTTGACAAATGTTCACCTAAGGCCCATAACTAGGTCAAAATATATTCCAACGTGCTGCATTCAAATAAAGAAACTAAGAATCCAAGAATCATCTTCATGGTCACATTTACTAACTTCAGCAGTAATACAATGGTTTCAGAAGGTAATTTACCACAACAAATTAAACAAACTCACATTTCTCAGTTAACGCACACGAGGAGCTCAAGGGTTTCAGTCTCTTCCAACAAAAGGTCTCAGGTTTCTGTGTCTCTGAGCAAAAGGGTGGGGTGTGGTCACAGCTGTGGCTTAAATAGTCTGTGGCAGGGCAGGGAGTGATTGACATGGGCTGGTTGGAGGTGATTGCGCTGAGTGGGGAAATGAATGGGCAAAGAAAGGGGCGTGGCTCTGGGTCTGTGAGGTGAGGAGGAAACAGATAATCTTCCAAACAGCCGCCCCAAATTTGTATGGCAAATTTGTCAGAGTGGGAAATCATGGGGGCTCGGGTAGGGCGGGGAGAGGGATGAGGCGAGCAACAGGTCTTGTGTACCTTTTGACCCCCACCTGAACCTCCACGACCCTGAAACGTCCATCCGGGCTGGGGTGGAGGGAGATCACTTTACCCACTGGCCAGAGAGAGCGGGGAAGCTGAGGGTCGACAATGAGCACCACAGTGTCTAGCTGGAGGTCAGGATGATCAGTGCGCCATTTCTGTCTGGGCTGAAGAGAAGGGAGGTAGTTTCTCAGGAAGTGAGCCAAGAAGTGATCAGTGAGTATTTGGCTATGACGCCATTGACGACGACTGCGCAGCTCAGAGTCAGGATACGTCACCAGGGGGAGGGAGGCATCATGCCGCCCCATGAGCAGCAAGTTGGGGGTCACAGGGTCAGGGTCGGCCACGTCAGATGAGACGTAGCCTAAGGGCTTTGAGTTGAGGATGCCTTCAATTTCAATGAAAACCGTGCGCAGCACCTCTTCAGGGACTGATTGAGCTCCGAGGGTGGTCTCCAGTGCAGTCTTGATGGAACGTATTTCACGCTCCCATGTCCCGCCGAAGTGGGGCGCATGCGGGGGGTTGAACTTGAAAGAAATCTTTTGCTTGGCCAGGATTGCCTGAAGGTCCGGGGTCAGGGTTTGGTAGGCTTCCTCTAGCTCTCTTGTGCCTCCAATAAAGTTGGTTCCTCTGTCAGACAGTAGTTTGAAGGGATTACCTCTCCGAGCCATGAAGCGCCTGAGAGCCATTAGGAAGGAATCCGTGTTCATGTGACTGAGTAGGTCTAGATGCACACATCTAGTCGTCAGGCATTTGAATATGATCCCCCACCTCTTCTCTGCTCGCCTGCCAATCATGACGGTGTAGGGCCCGAAACAATCTACTCCGGTGGAGTAAAAAGGAGGTTTGCAGAGACGAAGGCGAGCGAGGGGGATGTCTGCCATCTGGGGTACAATGGGCTTGGCACGTGACTGCTGGCATTTAGGGCACCTATGCTGATGTTTCCGCACGGCCTCGCGACCCCTCAGGATCCAATAGCGCCTCCGTAGCTCAGCAAAAAGCCTCTCTGGGCCAGGATGGTGTAGGTGATCATCACAATCCTTAATTATGAGCTTGGTGATTGGATGGGCAGGGTCCAGGACAATAGGATGTATGGCATCAGGGGGCAGATGACTACTCTGGCGCAGCCTGCCGCCTACGCGTATGAGGCCTGATTCTGGGTCTAACTCTGGGGCCAGAGAAAGCAGGTGGCTTGAGCTGGGAAGGAGGTTTTGAGCTTGGAGGCAGGTCAGATCACTGCCGAACGAATCTATCTGGGCCTGGGTTAGGATGGAAATCTCGGCATCGCGGTAGGTTTCTGCTGATGAGGTTGCATGTGGGTCAGTTGCCCCATTACGAGATGCAGCACTGCAGTCGAGAAGGTCCTGAAAGGTGACAAACTGGCTGGGGTCTGGGATAGGGGGGTTTGGGCTTGGGAACACACCACCACAGAAACTGGGCTTACGCAGCTCCATGGGCTCTTCAGGCTGACCTATTGCTGGTGGGCTTGTGGGCCACAAGTCAGGGGATTGCAGCAGGAAAGCAGGTCCTTGGTTCCACCTGCAGGGCTGAGCTAGATCTGACAGTGACTTTCCCCTTGTTAGATCGTCTGCCGGGTTGTTCTGGGAGTCCACATAGCACCACCCCTGGCCTGTCGTGAGGTCTTGAATTTCAACCACCCTTGTTCCAACGAATACTTTATAGCGGCACGAGTCAGAGAGGAGCCAATAGAGGACGGTGGTGGAGTCACTCCATAGAGTTGTCGTTCTTATATGGAGGGTGAGCTCTACTTGAAGGAGGTTGAGCAGCTGAGCACCAGCGAGGGCCGCACATAGTTCCAGTCGGGGAATGGATAGCTGCTTTTTGGGGGCAACCCTGGACCTCGCCATCAGGAAAGACACGTTCACCCGTTGACCATCTTCTGTGCGGACGTAGGCAACGGCACCGCATGATCTTTCCGATGCATCACAGAAGATGTGAAGGTCATGGATGGCTGAGGAGGAATCCACTGACTGAGGTGTGAGGCAGCGGGGCAGTGATATGGTGGAGAGGTTAGGGAGTTCCCTTTCCCATAACAGCCAGGCTTCCAGGAGGTCTTGGGGGAGGTTTGGGTCATCCCAATCCCGTGCCTTACCCCACAGGTGCTGGACGATGACTTTGGCTTGTGTTGTGTAAGGGATGATATAGCCAAGAGGATCGTACTGGCTCGCAAGAACGCGAAAGATGTGTCGCATGGTTGGAGTGGTGGCTTCAATGGCTCTGTGCCTGTATTTCAGAGTGTCTGTGTGGCAATTCCAGTGGAGGCCTAACGTAGACTCCATGGGGTCAAGGTAAGGATGGTGTGAAAGCCAGAGTTCTGCCTGATCGGACCTGGCCTCTGGAGGGAGGTCACAGATGACCTGTGGGTCATTACTGGCCCATTGCCTAATTTCAAAGCCACCCGAGAGGAGGGTTGTGCGCAGCCCTCGAAGGAGGTCCTTGGCTTGGGCTGGTGTAGGTAGGCTTTGCAGGCAGTTGTCCACATAGACACAGTTGTGGATGGAATGAAGAATGTGTTCGTCGGCCTGTGCCTCCTTGGCGATCCTCTGGAGGGTGTAAATGGCACAGCATGGGCTCGATGTAGTGCCAAATGGGAGAACCTGCCATTCATACACAGTTGGAGGGGATCTACAGTCCAGGTCACGCCAGAGGAAGCGCAGGAGGGGTTTGTCTTGGGGCAACAGACGCACTTGGTGGAACATTGACTTCACATCTCCACTGATTGCAATCTTGTGCTGCCTGAAGCGGAGTAGAACCCCCAGGAGGGAGGGCCCAAGGATAGGCCCCGGAAGCAGCTGAGAATTCAGGCATTGATTCTGGTAGAAAAAGGAGCAATCAAACACAATGCGATCTTTGCCATTGTGATGCACCATGTGGTGAGGTATGTACCAAGACTCAGGGGCATCCGCTATTTCAGATGAGGACAATTTCTTGACATACCCGGCAGTAATCAATTTCTGGATCTCGTTGGTGTACGTCTCCGCCTGTTTCTGGTTTTGGAGGAGTCGCCGCTCACAGCTGCGAAGACGGGACATAGCTGCCTCCTTTGGGGCCTTGATGGGGAGCCAGAGGTCTGCTCGGAGGAGAGGTGTGGCATATCGTAGGACTCCATTAACAGGGACTGATGGTTTGTGTCTCCAGTTGATGGATTGCCTGCTTATCCTGTTTAGAGCGCAACACTATGTTGATGTTTCTCGGAGGCAATGTGTCCAGCTGCCACAGTTTCTGCACATTGTGATGAATGTCATCAGGGGGGCATTTGAAGGAGATATAGTGGCACCCGAGGGAGGGGGGGGGGCTGGCAATATCTCTTGCAGGGCCCTGCAGTGTCCATCCAAGCAGGGTCCTTATCGCTGCAGGGGCACCAGGGGGGCCTAACCTCACGTGTTGTATTGGGGTGATGAGGTGGGTGTGATCAACTCCTATGAGGAGCAGTGGGCTTACTCGGTCAAGCTGTTTAAGAGGGAGCTGTCTCAGATGGGCATAGCGCCGCTGAAGGGACCTCACAGGGTGAGAATGCTCGGACAGGGAAAACTGGTCTGCTGTGAAGGCATTGCTGATGGCATAGGACTTACTCGGGTGGGCCTTAGGAATGATGGTGAAGGACACGGCAGCTCCATTCAGAGTCTGGACATCCTGTCTCACAGTTCTCAACTTCAGGCTCTCAGGCTCACCTGCTAAATGGAGCTTCTGGAATGCAGGATGCAGGAGGATTGTCCGTTCAGACCCATCATCCAGTATGGCATAAGTGTCTAGGGACCAGCATCCATTTTGTAAAGTCACTTCCACTACTTTCAATAGGACTTTGTTGCAATCACTGGGGTGGTCCAAGTAGAATTATTAATATCGATAATCATATAGACATTAATAATTAACTGTTGATAACCAAATCTGCTCCTGCTACAACCCCAACAGTTGCAAAGTGGTCTCGTGCACATCGCCAGCAGCGTTTCTGCTCTTTAATCCAGCTTGCTCTCTGCTCATCGGAGAGCTGGAGGAATCCATCACACTTGCTAACATGATGCGAGCTGGAGTTGCAGTAGGCACAGACTGGGCAACGTTCTGATGAGGTGTTAAGGGGGGGCTGACAGAACTTGGGGGCAGGCTGACTGGGTTTTGGTGGGGCAGGTTGGGCTTTCGATGAGGTGACTAAGGGGGTATTCTTGGCCCCGTGCAATACGGCTGTACCTCTGTACAGATGAGGGGGTTGCTGCGGTCTGGGTCGGGCGGGCTGTGGCAGTCTGTCCCTTCGGGGTTGGCAGTATGCTTCCTGTCGCAGCCAGTTGGAGAAATCCAGGAGGTTGTAGGACAGGGGGCCTGACTGGGTCAAACTCATGCTCCTCTTAAACTGACTGAACTGGTCATTGGGAAGCTTCTCGAGAAGTCGCTCGACGTGTGAGCCACAGGTAAGCTCAGAGAGACCCTCACTACCCATGGACTGGAGGAGCCCGACTAGGGCCTGGACTCTAAGGGCAAACTGATGTAGGGCTCTACCATCACCTACTCTGATGGCTGGCATGTTCATAATACCTTGGAGCTCTCTCAATGCCAGCTGCCTGGGTTGACCATAACATTCATCTAGGGCTCTCATAGCTTGAGTGAAAGGGTCTAGGGCATGGACAAAGGCCAATGCAAGTCGCTTAGCCGGATCTACCTTTAAATGATCCAATAAAATGTGGTATTTATACTGCTCTGACTCACCCGGGGCTATCAGGTTGGATAGGGCCATCTTTAACATCATGTACTGACTTTCATCCTCTCTGGTGAGGTCAGGGAATGAGGGACCTTTTATTGGTCTGTAGGGCAGCAGTGGGGCCACCGGGGGAGCTAGAGGGCCTGAATGAGCAGCAGATGGTAGGTGGTGCGGTTGCACATCTGGTGGCTGGTACGCTAGCTGGGCAGAGTGGGCCATGGGGCCCGACAAGGTTTGAGATGGCCGCATATGGGCAGCCAGCAAAGGGTTATAAGGGGGCGAGACTTGAGACGTGGCAGGGGCCTGACTATGACTATGGGCAAGAGGATTAAAGGAGAGCCAGGGTTGGGCAGGGGGCTGGACAGGAGGAGCAGGGCTTACTGGAGGAGGAGAAGCAGGCTGTTGCTGGGGCGTGGGTGAAAAGGCCCTGCGGTTGCTTGTGGTAGCTGGCACCGCAGTGTGAGGGGCTTGAGATGCAGCTACCTGATGGCCAGGGAAACTAGAGCCAGGTGATCGTGGATGGGATGACCATGAGGAGTGGGGACTACTTTTGATCATGCATTGCTGTATTAGCCTCCCCTGATTCCTTATATCCTCTAGTAGCTGCTGTAGGAGTGCGGTTTGAGGGTCGGGAATGGGGGCTACCTGAGAGGCAAGTGGGGGAGCATTCGCAGGGGCCGGGGCTCTCGGAGAAGGAACAGGTGAGGTCTGATATGAGGGGGCCTGAGTCCCTCTCCCCTCCAACTGCTCCGGCTCCTCTGGTGATTCCAGCTCCTCCTCAGATCCAGTGTACGGCTCGAAGGGCTCCTCTTCCTCAGACCCATGCTGGGGTCGAGGTTCATACACTGGGCCAGTACCCAAGGAGTCCGCAGAGGAAAGGGGTGGCTGCTCCTGCTCCTCCGTGGGACGTGACCGCGGACCATACGTCAGGACGAAGTCATCATAGCGGGCAGGAAGCTGGATTCTGCGGCGTGGCCGCTCAGTCTTGAGCAACGATGGCAAGGATTGACTGGGCTCCATTGGTCATCAAACGCTCCGGCTCGAAGGACCATCAAGAGGAGATCTTTTGGGGGTGTTGAGATGCTGGCTTGATACCAATGGGGGTGTCGGTGAGAACACAGGGTTGTCCAGTCAAAGTTCCAAAGGTTCAAAAGGTTTTATTTCCAACATGTATCGGTATGTGTGTGTGTGTGTGTGTGGTTTCTAGGGAGTAAACAAAAGGCACATAATCAGCTCCACAATTCACTGCCAAATCCGGTGACATAATATAATACATCTCCCACAAGCTTGACAAATGTTCACCTAAGGCCCATAACTAGGTCAAAATATATTCCAACGTGCTGCATTCAAATAAAGAAACTAAGAATCCAAGAATCATCTTCATGGTCACATTTACTAACTTCAGCAGCAATACAATGGTTTCAGAAGGTAATTTACCACAACAAATTAAACAAACTCACATTTCTCAGTTAACGCACACGAGGAGCTCAAGGGTTTCAGTCTCTTCCAACAAAAGGTCTCAGGTTTCTGTGTCTCTGAGCAAAAGGGTGGGGTGTGGTCACAGCTGTGGCTTAAATAGTCTGTGGCAGGGCAGGGAGTGATTGAGTGATTGACATGGGCTGGTTGGAGGTGATTGCGCTGAGTGGGGAAATTAATGGGCAAAGAAAGGGGCGTGGCTCTGGGTCTGTGAGGTGAGGAGGAAACAGATAATCTTCCAAACAGGCGTGCTGTAACATTCCTTAAAGTGATGGTTCGGAATAAAATGCACCCTAGGTAATTTCCACCATGACATCCAGCCAAATACCCCCTCAGAAGCATTTTTAGCGATGGTCAGCATTGGTCAAGATAGGGCTATCAGCCGAATGGCTTAGTAATAGCGCGATGGTGCATAGTGTATATCTCGTAAATTTCCCCACTAATAATGCATGGAATGTTACCAAACTTCTGCAGTAGTACACACAGGGTCTTTACTCACAAAACGAGGCATTCTAAAGTTTGTAAGTACACCAGGAGTTTATTTAAAAGAACACTTGCCTGATAGCTTCTACTGCTAAAGCTACCGCTGTCGCGTAGACGGCACCTCCGTGTTTACCCAGCTTCTTCTTCTTCTTCTTCGTTGGTGTTCATGATTTTCTTGCTAGAGTATGAAAAAGTTTCGCTTCATTTTTTTTTTTTTTAGAAATGCTTCTATTATCAGGTCGACAAGTGTTGACATGATAATACAAGCATTTATAAAAAAAAAAAAATCAGCAAAACGTTTTCATACTCTGGCATGAAACTCACAGAAAACAGCTGGGTAAACACGGGCTGGATGGATATCACGTGACCTCACATATAATAGGCCTACTCACAACACAATGCACGGAACTTAAGATCAAGCCATGAGATCAATGCGAACAAAATAAAAAGTATCATTTCACCACAAGGTGGCCCCCGAGTGCGGACCTGAACACACGTCATTGAACTTTTAACCAATGAGAACCATTCCGCTGTAGCGGAGGTGTGGACAAGCCGGTTGCAGCCGTCGTAGACCGCGTTGCCAAGCGCTGCAAGAAGCGGCTCTTAAAAACTTGTTCCCGCGATGTTTTGGGTCACGTGATATGGTCGCGACCCTGTGACGTCTTTGCAGTCGGCTGCTAAGTCGGACACAATTCTAGCCATCATGCATCGCTTTCAACCCACAATACATCATGTTAGGTAGCGCGCTGCAGGCGGCTACATCAAGTCGAATTCGCCTAATAGTATGCGGATTTGTGTATGCGAGAAATGCCCGGATGTATACTGCATTGGCAAGAATTTCTGAGTATACAGCGGACCTTGCTAAATCTACTCAACTTGCCCAAAATGCATTGCGGCTCGTCTGACTTCTGAAAACTTTTGAATAATGGCGGACGACTGCGGAGATTCTGGCGACAGCCCGACACAAACCGCGTACACATGTAAGTAAACTGTAACACGATTTTTATGTTTCCAGCTGACTTTTAAATCGTATTGATAATGAACGTTACTTTATTGTTGTTAGCATTGTACGTTAACGTTACGAATCGAAGGTCCTGCCAGCCGGCTAGCCTACAGACGGTAATTTACCAGAGAGGTTAGCGAGCGTAACCGAAGTGGCAAATGTGCCGTTTTTATCGACGTTAACTAAGAAGATGGTGCTTATGTGAAAACGTGATAATATATTTACTAACGGTGGTTAATAACGCGGTGCACCGTTGTCCGTTAAAGGGAGGGATGCAGACACCGGGCGCCTCATCCGGTGGAGGGAACGATGAGGAGATGTTCACCGGCAGGAGGGATGCTGCTCTGAGAGGCTTCACTTAATTAAATGTGGTATTAAATGTTATAATTCTCATATGCAGGGCTTAAGTACTACTGGTGCATATTTAGCTTCTCAATGATATAAGGTTGAACACCAGCGTATATAGATGGGAGATGTACTGCTCTCCTGAGATGTCTACATGAAACGTTCTGTTGAACAGCAAGAAATCATCAATGAACTGTAACACAAATAAAACCTCAACAATAATCATGTTCCTGCAACACAGGGATCTGGACATTTGGAGCAGACACTGCAGCTACGAGCCTCTGAGGATGTCCCAGGACTGCTGGAGCCTCTGAGGATGTCCCAGGACTGCTGGAGTGGCTCGGCTTCGTCGCTGTCATCCCCATCACCACCGTGGAACTATGGACATGGAACCCATCTGTTCTGTTAGTAAGCAGTGGACGAGGTTCTCCGTGGAACGCCTTGAAAGACAGAAGTCCTTCCTTAAATCCCCTTCCCGAAGTAGAGGCCCATCGGGGGAACAGGAGGATTGACCCGCAGTACGGCCGTCTGCACCAACCTGTAACAGAAAACATCAGATATTACATTTATTCTGAATGTTTTCCTATTATTTTGTTGATAAACTACTTATTTCTTATCATACACGTATTGCAACCTGTATATATAACATGGATTATTTGTCTAATAAATTATTCACTAATATCCCACTTGCTTGTACTTGTTTATTTTTATCACACTAAACTCATACATGATATTATTAAAACCACTTATATTAGCCTACATTTGTTTATGCATGCATATGCACATCTATTGATAATCAAATAATAAAGGAACGTATTTAAACCAGATAAGTCATATTACTTACTTCAGAGGGAAATCCAAATTCCATGTATGTGAATAATGTAGCTCCTCCGACGGGCAGATTGCCTCCGTCGTCTCCGTGGTGAAGGTTGCTGGTGTTCCGTGGTCAGAAGTATAATACGAGCTATGAACGATTAATGATCGATAAAAGCTGCTGAATAGTCGCGATCGAGGGCGAGTGAAGAAGCTACTCAGGTAAGAGGAAGAAAGAGGGAAAGCGTGGGAGCGCGCGTATATAATAAACTGTAGAAAACATTTGACAGTTGTAATTTGACTTAAAAAAGATTTAGAAATATTTAATTAACTGTAATAATAATCATGCTTTATATTTTGATAAGTAATTAATATTAAACGGGAGCTAGAACCGCTAACGTAATCGATTCGGTTACGTGAGAGAAGATGAGGATGAGATGTCAATAAAGTTAAAAAACAAAAAAAAATGTAGTATGAGATGTGTTTACTTCCGTGTGAACAGCAGCATACTCAAACGTTCATTTAGTAGGCAGTATGCAGTACATACACGTTGAGTATGTAGTAGGCAGTACGGTAGTATGGCATTTCCAACACAGCCACGGAAGTGCCGTCTACGCAACAGCGGGAGCTTTAGCAGTAGAAGCTATCAGGCAAGTGTTCTTTTAAATAAACTCCTGATGTACTTACAAACTTTCCAATGCCTCGTTTTGTGAGTACAGACCCTATGTGTACTACTGCAGAAGTTTGGTAACATGCCATGCATTATTAGTGGGGAAATTTACGAGATATACACTATGCACCATCGCGCTATTACTAAGCCATTCGGCTGATCGCCCTATCTTGACCAATGCTGACCATCGCTAAAAATGCTTCCGGGGGGTGTTTGGCTGGATGTCATGGTGGAAATGACCTAGGGTGCATTTTATTCCGAACCATCACTTTCATGACATCTCACCCTGATGTTAGACCTCCTTATGTAGCTGCAATCCACCTGCTGTAATCCTCACATGATGTTTAACATTATATTATTAGATTTACACTCTCTTGCATTTAGCACTATTTGCTTTGTTATGTTGGAATATGCCATTTTTTTTCTTTCTTCCCTCTCCCATCTATACTTGTATTTATACGGGGAATTTTTTCACAAAATCCAGCTCAAAGTGGCTGATGAAACAAAAAAAGATAAGAGCAAGTAAAGAGTAGGGATGTCCTGATCCGATATTTGTATCGGATAGGCCGCCGATATTAGCAAAAAATGCATATCGATATCGGAACGGCCTGAACGGGAAACGTTTTTTTTTTAAAACGCCGGTCCGTGTTTTCCAGCGCACCGATGTAGGTAATCCATTCCGTTTTTTTCTGTTTTCCCCCAAAATCTGGTCCGTGTTTTCCAGCACACCTAGCGCACACCTCACGACCTGTCCAGCATCCCCTAAACAACAAGACGGACTGTCTGTGCATGTCCCACTAAGAATTTAAAGTTATCGATAAAAATGTCAGCTGTGTGGGATTATTTTACCCTAAAAGACGAAGAGGCGGAGTGCAATACTTGCCACAATAAAGTCAACACATCAAGACATTTAGGGGGAGCTCTAAAACACTGTTCATAAACGCTCTGACAGCTTCTGCCGCTCGCGTTTTGAAGTGAACCTACTGTTTTAAACACGCACCAAAAGCGTTATGACGCGGACATAAAAGCGGAGCCTCCGGCTCTTTGCCGCCGCCACTCAGCTGTTGATCCTCGGTGACTGCCGGGGTCGGCTTCGCTCTGACCGACCGGGAGCCGCTCCGTGAGTCGGTGTCCAGCTCATGGAGCCTGCTAACAACAGCGATTCATTTACATAGTGTAGAGTTATGATTAGCGCAAGGCTGGGAAAGAGCGCTCGGATGCCGCGGGGAGGCTGACGGGACGGCCGCACCCCCTGCACCGCTAGTTCCGACGTCTATGCTGCTAACGTTCGTTTCTATGATCGAAATGAATAACGTTGTTACTCAACAGTTACAAGTATTCGAAATGGTAAAGCGGTAATATTGACTATTTGACTATTTATTTAGTCTATTTTGTGTTTATTTAACCCTGTTAAGAATAAAGTGGTCAGCTTCTCATTACCAACCATTGTGGATTATTCAAACTAGCCTAGTTAAGTTGGCTAGTTGTTCCTAAGAGTAAAACCCTTTTCAACATGAGTCTGACAACAAAATAAGTAAATATCTTTAATCTTTAATACATGCTTGGATCGGCCAGTATTGGTATCGGCCGGTATCGGTATCGGTAGTTAAAATAAGTCTAAATAAATCCTTCTAACCTGAAGCCTGACAGATTCAGAGCACTCTCTCGTTATCGCTCCCAAATCAATCAGACCTCGCATCACTTAACAGTTATTAGTTGCATTTGTGATTGACAGGTCCAGTTGTTTTAATTATTTTTCTCAATAGGAAGTCACATTCAGATCTATATTTACATCTATATTTACATCTACATTAAAGTGTTTTAAGAGTACAACAGACACACAGAGAAGTGGTCACAAATAAAGAAAAACAATCCCAAAATGTCAGTGCTCAAAATGTTCAAATCCTTTCCAAACTGTTTTTAACATAGTCGTTTAAAGACAGTTTTCCAAGTAGCTGCTTGTGACAGTGTATACTATATATATATATACGTATATATATCCTCCTCTTCCACTGTGCTTATATACACACACCAAAAGATTGAATCTTCCTTTGTTTTCTGTGGGTGTTTTATGGGAATGTGATCAATTTGCATGTTCCACATTTAAATGTGCAGTGTGGGACTCTGGTCTTGACTTAGTCTTGCCCTGCATGGTCTTGGTCTTGACATGGTCTTGCCCTGCATGTTCTTGGTCTTGACTTGGTCTCAACCCCTCAATGTCTCGGTCTTGATACCCTGTGGTCTGGGTCATGGTTTCAGTGGTCTTACGCTGCTGTGATGTACTGTGTTCAGTAATCTGTTCCTGAAGGGCAGCAGGTCATCACTCAGTTTTCTGTTAAAACCATCAACCCTGCGGAGGGACCAGAAGCCTGTGGCTAGGTGGACTCTGCAGACATGCAGGATCTATTTCCTGCCCCGTCTGTTGAATTATTTATACTCTTAAACCTCTAACCGCTGATGGCTGCTTCAAAAAGCTTCAGCTCATCACCATCAGTCCAAGTTAGCCTCACTGCCTCTATCAGTCTGATGTAATCTATTTATCTGGACTCGGGACATCAGATTTGAGGAGCAGCACAGGTTTTCAGCTCAGATGTCATCAGTCAACATCAGCCGAGAGTTGGGATAATCTCATTGTGTCAAACTAAGGAACGCGGAGTGAAGCGGGCAGTTCATCACTGCAGACGTTTCCTCCCATTCCTCTTCTTTTCCTGCTTTTACAGGAAACGGACAAAAAGGTCATGGTCATATTTCCACATGAGAGTGAACCGTGGCGTGTCTGTCCGACCCCGATGACCTTCAGATGACAGAGGTGCCGTCAGGGCTCTGCTTTGATCGATCGGCTGCTTGACCCTGACCCCAAGGCAGATTAAAAGCTCCAGTTATGACACAGTCTGTGAGTTGCGACTGAACTTTGACCTCTTCCTCCTCCACTTCAACTGCGCATAGTTCCCTTTTGATATTCCAGCATGGGTTTGGGGTTTTGTTTGTGGTGCGGATTAGCTGGTTTGAGGTGTTCTGGAGGGGGGTCGCGACCTTGAACCCCAACAATGACTACACCTGTCGGACTTTAACTGCTAATGTCATCTGTTTTCAGGAAGTCGGTCGGTCATACAACCATTCAGTCTGCAGACGATGAATCCTAATGACGGTGGGGGTCTTTGAATCTTTTGTAACCGTGTAGATTATTATGTGTTTATTATTTTAATTATTTCATTTTATGTTGTTACCCCTTGCATTATTTTATTATTAATGTGCAGTTATGATGTTGGTTCCGCGTGCTCTTATTTTGGTGGGGACCAGATATACGGGGCTCCAGAAGGTGTGCTAGCTCTGCCCTCGTGTGCTTTGCTCTCGTCGTTGAACCTGACCTGTAAGTGAGTCAACAAATAAAGTCTTCCTGTCCTGCCGTAACGGTGCCTTTTCATTGGAGAAGTATTTACCCCCTTGTAACCCACAACACCCACAGTCCTGGAACACTACCCATCCAGAAACCATGGTTACAAATATCACAATTATTAATAATTATCAAGGGAAGTTCAAATCTGGTCTCTGGTCTCCTGGTCACCCCCAAAAAACAAAGAATTACACACACACACACATGCATATTTGGTATTTTTGTATTTAATTTAAATCTGTTTTTATTGACATGGCTTATTTGACTTAAATACTTAATTTTACTTAATCATACTTCCTTTAAATACACTTTTGAGGTACTCAAATTATGAGTAGTTCCATTTTAAGCTACTTTAACCTTCTATACTATACAATGTATACAATTTGGAAATAAATATTGTCCTTTTTAATCCACTACATATATGTTGTTGTTTTTTACAAGTTGCCAGATTCTGATTAATAATAGGAAATATATTTCAAGCAATGATTAGCTATTGTTATGGATTAAGTGACTAAACTATATATGTAAAGTAATTAATATAAGCTCCACATTCCCCAGCTGATTAAATGTATTAAATGCGATGAGCATATTAATACATCAACTTTTACGTGACAGTATTTTTATACTGTGGTATTACATGTAAAATAAAAGATGAGAGTAGTACTTCCACCACTGACTACAGTACTGACTAGTTTAAAACAGGCAGCAGGTCGAGGTGAGGTGCCCTGCTGTTTACTTGTTGCTACACCCGCTGTGAGACTGACCTGTCGATGCTGATGGCGCAGAGGTTGAAGATGGAGGCGGTGCACAACATCACATCCATGGTCATCAGTCCGTCACAGAGGGTGGTGCTGAGGGTCCACACGCCGTCCTGGAACTGAAGGAAAAACGCTGAGACCCTTCACTTCTCCTCAGCTTACACACACACACACACACATATACACTATATTGCCAAAAGTATTCACTCACCCATCCAAATAATATAAATCAGGTGTTCCAATCACTTCCATGGCCACCGGTGTATAAAAGCAAGTGCCTAGGCATGCAGACTGTTTCTACAAACGTGTGAAAGAATGGGTCGCTCTCAGGAGCTCAATGAATTCCAGCGTGGTACTGTGATAGGATGCCACCTGTGCAACAAGTCCAGTCGTGAAATGTCCTCACTCCTAAATATTCCACAGTCAACTGTCAGTGGGACTAGAACAAAGTGGAAGCAATTGGGAACGACAAGAAGTGGTAGACCACGTCAAATGACGGAGCGGGGTCAGCGGATGCTGAGGCACATATTGCACAGAGGTCACCAACTTTCTGCAGTCAATCACTACAGACCTCCAGACTTGATGTGGTTTTCAGATTAGCTCAAGAACAGTGTAGAGAGCTTCATGGAATGGGTTTCCATGGCGATCAGCTGCATCCAAGCCATTATCAGTGTGTGACCTCAGAAATACACTTCTGGAAGAATGGTCAAAAAGTCCCATAAACACATGGTGCGTTCCAGTTCAATTGGAACGAGCCCCGAGGTCGGATTTCCTACTCGGAAAGTCGGACGATCCACACAAGCCCGACTTGACATTTAAAGATGGCTGCCCCGGTTGTAAACAGTAAGTAGAAGCTCTTGTAATAATCCTTTTTAACCCTTTTTACTATTTGTTGTCACAATAAGTCAGCCGTATACACTTCTGGAAGACTGGTCAAAAAGTCCCGTAAACACACTCCTAAACCTTGTGGAAAGCCTTCCAGAAGAGTTGAAGCTGTTATAGCTGCAAAGGTGGACCGACGTCATATTAAACCCTATGGATTAAGAATGGGATGTCACTTAAGTTCATATGTGAGTCAAGGCAGGTGAGCCAATACTTTTGGCAACATAGTGTTTCTCTCTCTCTCTCTCTCTCTCTCTCTCTCTCTCTCTATATATATATATATATATATATATATGATCCAACAAATGTTAGATGATAACTAAATTAATATGTCAATCAATAAATAAATGCACAAAAATATTAAATAGTTGAAATAATTATACAAAATAAAATAAAAATATGAGTACATAATTTATGCAACATATATAAAATATGAATACATGCATACAAATAAAAAATATGCAAATTAACAAATAAAAAAATCTCATAAAATGTGAATCAAAACTGAAAGATCAAATGAGTAAATACTGCTCCTGTGAGGAGGAAACAACAGAATGCAACACTTGACACTGAGAACAGATGAACTTGTTTTTATTCTTTTCCTAAAATCCTTTACACTGACAGTAACAGCACAAGTGTTCACTGTTCAGGTTCATTTAAAGTTATGAAAAGAGGATCTCCTCCCTCCATCAGTCCGTTATTGCTGCAAAACATAGTTCAGTATCCATCCAATTAAAGGTGAATTATAACCAGACTCTAAAATAAAACAAGTTCCCTTATTTCAAACCCAGACTCACAACCATCTTGGTTTAAACACCAAGACCCAATAAAACAATAAAACAAATACATAAAATATCAATCACTAAAAACAAATCATCAGCATACAAAATAACAATAAATAATATACATAAATAAATGCAAATACACACACATACATACATATATAATTAATTTATTAATTCATTATAGACATGTAAATAAAATATAAATAATCAATAAAAAAATCAAATATATAAATAATTACAATAAAAATGTATAGTACAAATAGAACAGAAATAAATACCGAATAAAATGAATTAATAAAAAGTCATGAAAATATAAAGAAATAAAAACATGAATACAAATATAAAAGAAATCAATAAAAACTGTAAAAGTAAAAATTACACAAATATAAAATAACAATAAATTGATACAAATATACATAAATAAACATAAGGATACAAAAATATTGGCCTTTCTGCATGGTTAAAGGATTATGACAACACGCAAAATTTTACAAAATACCATGAAAGTCATCACTTAATATTCACATTCATGGAAAAATGTAAATAGGTCTGAATTACTTGTTCACACATCATCTAAGATCAGTTTGAGTCTTATTTGCTTGTCCTGGAGCTTTTGACCATAAAAGACGAGATATGTCTTCATCAGCATGTGAGTTTTCCTCGGTTATGTTATAAACCAACACAGTCTCATTCCCAGTGGTCACATACTGATGATTGCTGATGAAGTAAGATATTTACTTATTTTGTTGTCAGACTCATGTTGAAAAGGGTTTTACTCTTAGGAACAACTAGCCAACTTAATTAGGCTAGTTTGAATAATCCACAATGGTTGGTAATGAGAAGCTGACCTGTTTATTCTTAACAGGGTTAAATAAACACAAAATAGACTAAATAAATAGTCAAATAGTCAATCTTACCGCTTTACCATTTCGAATACTTGTAACTGTCGAGTAACAACGTTATTCATTTCGATCATAGAAACAAACGTTAGCAGCATAGACGTCAGAACTAGCGGTGCAGGGGGTGCGGCCGTCCCGTCAGCCTCCCCGCGGCATCCGAGCGCTCTTTCCCAGCCTTGCAGTCCCAGGATGCAGTGTCTTCCACTGTGAGAGATGCTATTGTAGCTGGGGGAAACATAATGTTTTTATTAATATAATCCACTGTTCAGGGACAGAATGCATCACTGAGTGTCTGACACCTAGAAATTTGATAGGCACTACTGTATATTAAAAATTCTGAAATGTCCATGGGTAAAAGTGCCAGGTATTTACACAGTTTGGTGGGAATTCAATAGTGATTTGCACTGTTTGTTTTCTTTCTAACAATATGACAGCACACACTTCACACATCAGTTTAAACTCTGGGCTGTGCAGGATATCAGCTATAATTATGGCCATGGCAACACTGGATCGACTCTCTTCCTCTTGAATGGAGGATGAAGTTGATGGTGTAGCTGGGAAAATAATTAAAAACAAATCTGAAATTACCCGTGAAGTACGTTTGACCATTTCACTGTTAGCATATTGGAAGGGGTCACTATTAACAGCTCAGCTTAGTGAGAGAAATTCACTCTACCTTCATCAGTGGAGGGTTGAGGGGTGAGAAATTTAAGCAAAGCACCTTAAGGGAGGAAGAAAAGATATGTTAGGATTTCCATATTTTGATATTTAGAAGGGATGCAGCTACTTTCACAACTACAAATTCTTAAAAACATCCCAAGCTAATGTTATACATTGACCTACTTGTAGCTTAACATAAGCATTCTGCTGTTTGAGAATTAGACAGACGCACCTGGTGCTTTAAAGACAGTAAACAGCTGGCATGCATGAACACTACTAGACATGAATGTTCAGATCTGCTTTGGTGCACGGAATTTATTGTGTGGTTTTCCTAACCCCCATTTGGTAAATAGATTATCACGGTGGAATAGTTAGCATAGCAGAGAAGCTATGCCACTTTCATCAAAACCTGTTACAAAGCTATAGCAATGTCATGTCATTAAATACGATAAGCAGTGATTCTGGAACAGATCTGCGTCTTCCTTATCCCGTTAATAAACATATTACAGTATGTAACCATATTCTGTCCGTTCGAAAAAAAGTTGCACTAACTGTTACAAGCAGCATTGGCCGTCACGCAGGTAGCTAACATAAACATTTTTTGCTAGCCTACCTGCTGCGAAATTACACCAATTGTACAAGACACGTAGAACTATTTTATCCAGTGTTATGTATCACTTACCACTATCTTGTTTTTTCTGATCCTCCTCTTCCTTTCTCTTCTTTCTTTTCTGGCTTCCTGAGGTATAATTCTGCTTCATGATGACTGCCGAGGTTTCGTATTTTGCCGGCAGCAGAGGTCACGAACCTGGCCGGCTGGCTGCTTTCAGCGGCTACTGGAGGGGCCCCCTTGAGGGGGATCCCGATAACAGTCATTGCACTTTACTGCATTGACTATTAAAGGGGCGCTAACAAAGTTTGTCGTTGCATTTTATTCATAACCAGTCGTTATCTTGGGGCCCCAGGCCAGCTCGGGGCCCCAAGCAATTGCTTGGTTTGCTTGCCTTTTCGCGACGGGCCTGCCTCCGTGTTGAAAACCAACACAAAGAGGGGTTCCTCCTGCATCAGGAACTTGACGTGACGGGCCCTTTGACCAAGCATCAAGCGTCTGATGAATAGGGATGAATGTAGTCTGAACACAACTTGTCCTCTCTGCCGACATAAGTCAACATCTGCTGCTTCCGTCTGCCGATGAAGACTGTGTGCTGGAGTTTAAAGCTCCAGAAGAAGCCACTGCAGCGCTCCCTGCCCTATGTGGACCTCTGTGCGAACCTCACTGGCTAGCTCCTGGCTGCCGCTCTGCACTGGGCTCATACACCGGGGAAAGCTGATAATGCCCACCTGCGGTGTGTTAGCACCACGAGCTCCTAACTGCCGGCTCAGCCGCTTTTCATTCAACCATGTGGATGCAATAGAAATACTCTGACTTCCGTATTGAAGACCTTTCAGGAAAAGTACAGAAGTATTAGCACCAAAAGAAGAAGTACTCATTATGCAAACTGTCCTATCTATTACAAATCACCACTGAGACTGGACCTGATCCCAGCTGACATTGGGCAAAGGCAGGGTACACCCTGTAGAGACAGACAGGTAACCAGTCTATCACAGGGCTGACATATATTTATTGGTTATGATGCTTCAATGAACTCTTCGCGTCGCTGTTGACCTTTGACCCCCATGAAGTCAGAAAGATCAGTGACATGGTTACTTTCGGTTCATCATCTTCTTTATGTGTCATGAGGTCATAGTTGTTAGTTTCATCAGAAAGCTCACAGATGTCACTGATCAAATGTGTTCATGGTCTTTAATAATCTTATGTGACACCTTTAACATTCACATAAAATGCATTTCAAAACACTTATGAAATTCAAATTCTATATGTCTAAAAGGAAACAAAATCTTGATTTTCAAGTTGGCTGGTGTAGTGGGTAGCACTGTCGCCTCACAGCAAGAGGGTCCTGGGTTCAATTCCCGGGTCTGCCTGGGTTCCTTCTGTGTGGAGTTTGCATGTTCTCCCCGTGTAAGCGTGGGTTCTCTCCGGGTTCTCCGGCTTCCTCCCACAGTCCAAAGACATGCAGGATGTAGATAGGTTAATTGGTGACTCTAAATTGCCCGTAGGTGTGAATGTGAGCGTGAATGGTTTTCTGTCTCTACATGTCAGCCCTGCGATAGACTGGCGGCCTGTCCAGGATGTACCTGCCTTCGCCCAATGACAGCTGGGATCGGCTCCAGCCCCCCCGCGACCCTGAATACAGGATAAGCGGTAGACAATGGATGGATGGATGGATGGATTTTCAAGTTGATATGGTAATGCTGAAAAAGAAAATCCATATTTGAAGCTGAGAGGCTGATAAATGGAAGTAAACATTTTCTCCATATGTTAATATAGAAACAGATTATGAAGGACAATATGGTAAACCACAGCTGTTATTACATGAAATATGTCCTCATCATGTTACAGTTGTTGAAAATACTAATCTGCTTATAAATACACAGAGTGTAGACATCAGGAGGAGAGAGTGTGTAACAATATTACAAACTTAAGTACTGTACTTAAGTAAGTATTTCCACTTTCACAGAGGGGGGGCATAACTCCGGTGTGTAGACACCACCAATGTTTCATGGCTGACTGTTCCCAGCCATGAAACATTGGTGGTGTTTCATGGAAGCGGAACCAAAGTATAAAGAAGGTCAACGATTGGCTGAAAGTTAGACCTCGGGCTTGTGCAGGGTCATACTGATATGACTCAGCAATCTCCATGAATAAATGACTTGAAACTTCACCAGTACGTCTTCCTCATATTCATACTGGGAGTGTTGGGAAGTTGTTCTCTGACAAGTATCTTCTACTCTACATTGAATTGTGGATCCAGTTCAACACACCAGGTATCTTCCAGTTATCCAGCTTAAGTAACCCTTACAAAGGCAATCTGAGATAAGCGGTCACACGACGCTGGTTATCAACTCCAGCTATGAGCGCGTGCACATGACAGAGGCGGGGTTTGCAGCATTTGACCAATCACAAACATGGATCAGTCTACGGGCAGCAAAGCGGCGTATTTCGTCCAATTCAAGACGATGACACTGGCCTTCAGGGCCATCAATGGAACGGCACCCTTCTACCTTCAAACACTGGTCAAACCTCATGCCCCGAAGCGAGCACTTCGCTCTTCTACTTCAGCTGGCCGGCTGGTACCACCATCGCTGAAATCAAGCAAATGTCGCTCAGCAAAGTCTAGACTCTTCTCTGTTCTGGCGCCTCAGTGGTGGAACGAACTCCCGACCAATGTCAGGACAGCAGAGTCATTTGCCATCTTCCGAAAAAGGCTCAAGACTCACCTGTTCAGACTTCACCTTGACTCTACATAGCATGACCCACTAGCACCCTCCCTCAACACCCCCCCCCCCCCAAAAAAAAAAAAACAAACAAAAAAAAACAACAAAAAACAAAAAACAAACAAACAAAAAAAACAACAAAAAAAACAAAAAAAAACCTTACCTATAGCACTCTGATCTTAGCACTGTTGCTCTTGAAGTACTACTTTACTCAGATGAGGACCTAACACTTGTTCTATTTTTAGCTCTTACTTTATCGGCAATGATACGTCGTGGTTTCTTTGTTTCCTTCTTTTGACAAATGTACTTATTGTAAGTCGCTTTGGACAAAAGCGTCTGCTAAATGACCTAAATGTAAATGTAAATGTAAATTTCACGTACGAGGAGTGAACCATAATCTTACAGAAATATAAAGTAGTTAAACATATAATACAGGCAAAAAGCAACAGTTTCAGAAAGGACAGCTGGCAAAAACTCATATAGTTCTAATAATCAATAATGTCACTGGGCCATCATAAGGCCACGAGTAGGTCCGACTATAGCTACATTAAATTAATGTGTTGCTGAGATGTATTCTTATGGCATTTTGTATGACAATATCAGCCTTATTCTTTCAGCTGCAATCCCTGCTGTGTAAAAAATAAAAATTAAATATAAAAACATAATTCAAAGTGGTATTAGGCTTATTATAACGTGGCCAGCACCTCCATAAGAGCGCGTGCCACATGATGAATTGCATCGCAGAGCATGTTCTTGGTCAGGTTCTCTGCATCACCCACAGCATACATAAAAGTACCCGTGGAAAAGTAACGCAGTGCAGGCTGTCACTCTGAGCACTCGACTCCGACGTGTCGCCCTGGCAACATACGTCTGGGGGAGCTGACACAGATAGATCATGCCCTCTGATGAGAATCTGTCTCTCTCATAGAGAACATGGTCATGGAAAAACGGAGGGTTTTGCCGGTCTCTGAACACTCTAGTTCTCCTACGAGACCCTCTCACAATCCACCGAGCTTCTTTTTTTTTCTTCTTATCTGCGCACCAAGAGAGCTGATTGGTCAGTCGGCGGTGTGTTTCTCCACGTTGATGACGATCTACCCCGGTAAGAAGTGAACCAGCGTCGTAGGACGGAAAACCCAGAGTTAACGCTGAGGTTACCTCGCTAAGCACAAATCCTGCTTCCTACAGAACCCAGGTAACAAAGCCCAATTAAAGCCAGAGAACTTTTGGCCAATGGGATGCAGCAGAGGGAACATGTGTTCCTTGTGCAGGAAGTAAAAAGATCAGCATACACTGAAATGAGTCCCTGTTGAACTTGATATTAGCGGCTAGCTCCACCCAGCCACTAACATAAACTGGGAGCAGCCAGACTTAATAACAAGTGCACCCAGAATCTGCTTCTAGCTTCAGATGTGATTTGATATCAATGAGTGAATTTGAATGGCTTTTATTACAGTAGGCTATGTTTAGATAAAATAACACCACAGTGATTTTCACAAGGTTGGATTACCTAAACCCAGAGATATTTCACAGTCTCTGGGTGTTTTACACTATTTCATCATGAATGGTGGTGAACGGAGCGTTGAAACGGGTCGCTGAGCTCTGCTAAAGAAAACACTTCAGACACTGATGTGTTGAAGACAGGAAGCATCTCTGCTAAGTCACAGTTACACTGGTATGGACCTTTAAGTTATTTTACAGATTCAGAGGAATAATATGGAATATGATCAATGAATAAATAATCACAATGATGATCAGTTAAGATTAAACTGCCCAGCTGTATATAAAATCATTCAAATGAGCTCCACCTTTACCAACTGCAAACCCAGTTATATAATACAAATTAATGTAGAATGAGACATTCTGCAAAACTGTACTTTTGGTACTTGAAGTTCATCTTTTACTTGAGTTAACTTATGAATTCAGAGTATTTGTATGCTGTGGCATTGCTACAACTTCCCCCAATAAAGATCTGGTCACGAGGTCAAAGGGTGAAAATGTCCAGCCTTTGCAGCAGATAAATCTTAATATGAAACGGAAGCTCTTATTTTTTAACCTTAAAATACCATTCATTTACCCACAAAACCATAACGATGCAATCAATGTATTTTAATGGGCTAATTAATCAATAAAAGAATGGATTTTTATAACTATTTAAAAAATGACCATGAGTCTTGACCATGAACCAATAATTAAAGGTAATGGTTTAGCTGCAAAGGATTTTACAACCACTTGCTAATAGAGATGGAAGATTCCCTCACCCACTCGTATCAGCCAGATCCTTTAACTGATCCGGGTGAGTCGAGTCTGCTGTCTCCATTCATCCAGCTCACTTCTTAACATGACCCAGGCCATCAGTTTACCCGAGCAAGTGGCTGCTAGAAGTTAACACGGACAAGAGAAGGTGATTCAATGACTTCCACGGAGTTAAACTTCAGTAGTTCGAAGCAGCCGAGGTTTTGTTACTGTGTATCACTCCGCCGACCAGACCAGAAGAGAGGAGGACTCGCTGCATGGATCACTTGGTGAAAGTTCCTCCATAACAACAGACCAAACTGACAGATTGAGTGAGTCTGTGTCCTCGAAACTTAAAGCATTGATATTTAAGGAGTGGATTAGACTTCATTAGCATAAAGCATCCTTTTACAATAATATAATAAAATACAATTTCATTTAAATGAAAATATATATTTTTTACTTTACTTCACATCCTGTGATAGACTGGCAACCTGTCCAGGGTGTACCCTGCCTTCGCCCAATGACAGCTGGGATCGGCTCCAGCCCCCCCGCGACCCTGAATACAGGATAAGCGGTAGACGATGGATGGATGGATGGATGGATGGATATATATATATATATATATATATATATATATATATATATATATATATATATGTGTCACTATATATATATATATATATATATATGTCACGTTTTACGGATAGGATTTCTCTATACTCTGGGTGACAGTGACTCAAGTGACCCGGATCAGTTTGGTGATTGACCCAGAGATCCATGAGTCAGCACTCTGACTCGGATTTCCCCTCTACTTAACCCCTGACCAAATGACATCCTTTACTTGAAACCTTCAAATATCTTTCTCCTTTTGTGGTGACTTTTGTGCTTTTTGGTTCATTTTGAGTTGTTTCCCCTTTTGAAAACCAGGCAGATACACCATTAAAATACCATTAATATATTTGAATGGTTTAATTGATCCATTAATGACTTGGCTGAGACACAGATAAGAGATAACATCGGGCTAATGTTCTTGTCAGCAGCAGCTCATTTATGTTAATTATGGGGGAAATCATGCACGTTCAATGCACTTCATGTCATAATTAGGGCCTTAAAGGTATTGGGTTTTTGCCTCTATACAAGCCCTTACATCCTTTAATAACACCTTTATGTAAATGACAGTAGCCAAATGAGTTTGTCACATATTTCAAATTCTTGATAGTGCAAAGTGAAGTATCCCTTTTATACTATGTTTTAAGGGGCTTAGTTATTGCTTTTCTAAAATAATTGTACTAATTAATTCACAAATGAAGGGAACTCTGGTTCCCACCTTAATTTAAATGGAGTTTTTGAAAGTTAAAAGTGTACATACCTCACGACAGGTGAGGTATGTACAACCACCGTGTTTCCGCAGACAGTGCGGAAACCAGTGAACTCACCTCCGAGTAGACGAAGAGCGGCAGCACGAGCACCGCGAGCATCAGATCCGCCACCGCGAGGCTGACGATGAAGTAGTTGGTGGTGGTCTTCAGCGCCTTCTCGGTGAACACGCTCAGACACACCAGCAGGTTCCCGCAGATGATCACCACGATCAGCAGCACCCCGAACAACAGAGCCGGCACGTTGTGGCCCCCCGCGGCCGCCTCCGGGACCGCCGCCTCCGCTGGAGCCGCCGCCACTGCCGCCGCCGCCGCAGCGCTCAGGTTGGCCGCCATCTCCGCTGCGGCTCCTCCACTCCGTCCCGGTTCGAGCCACAGCAGCGCGGCCAGCGGGCTCTCATGAAGGCCGGGTCGGACTCTGGTCCCCGGACTGTGGTCTCATCATGGTGTCACGGAGACTCTACACGGCGGAGCTCCAGAGCGCTCCGGTGCGCACTTTACGCAAAAGAAAACAACTCCGCATAAAAGACAGTGGGCACAGGTGGAGTTCGATTTTGTCTACGAAGTAAAACACATTTAAGTCATGAACAAGTGTTCATAAAGTTCTGCTTGTTCTCGTGAGAAAGAACATTTTGTGTCGCGAAGATGGAAACAAACCCGAGTTGACCAAGAGCGCGTTCAAATCCTCAAATCCCCAGAAAGTTGGGAAGGGAATCCCCGTGTCCTCCTGTTGAAGCTTATGTTGAAGAGTGTCGACCCGCCGGAGCGTCTCTGCGGTCAAACCGCGGTGAATGTGTCGGACTGCGTATGTTTTCAGCTCCGGTGTGTTTACCGGCAAGCTCCTAAAGGCCACCGGGGCCAAATTAGCCGATTAAAGCCGCTTATTAGCTGCGCTTCACGGTGCCCTTCAGTCCTTGAGCTGCAGCAGGAGATAGTCTGTGTCCATCTGTCTATCTGCCTGCCTGCCTGTGTGTGTGTGTGTGTGTGTCTGTTCGCTGTGTGAGCAGCGGCGTCTGCAAAAAAAATCCACATCTTTATTTAACATTGAGTGAAAAAGGGGACAGTGAATGTGTCACAGAGTGGCTGGAACAGTACGTAGATAGTACACAATATAATATAACACAGTACAATGTGAACAATATATACGTTACAACCACTATGACCCACCATCCAGCTGTTGTTCCCCTAAAATTATATTATTTCACGTTTAAAGGGATTTTATTTTAAATTAATGGATATTTCAGGATTATGACAGGATTATTATAAAGGAAAAATCCTCATCATATTCAGGTATAATCATAATACTTGGTAAATGTAAAAGTTTATTTTTTATTTTTTCCCAAAGTTTTAAAAATATGTTTAATATGTTTTAAACAATCAGTGGATTGAACCAAATTCTTCAATTCTAATCTCTTTCTGCACACATTTTACAACAACCCATACAGCCAGAGTGCTAGTTTAAAGTGCTACTAACTATGTTGCTAGAGTTCTTTCAAACTCATTGAACCAGCACCAGACATTACGGTAATCTAATTTGAACCATCATCTCCAGCACCAGACATTACGGTAATCCCATTTTAACCATCAACAGCAGCACCAGACATTATGGTAATTCAATTTTAACCGTCAGCAGCAGCACCAGACATTACGGTAATCCCATTTTAACCATCAGCAGTAGCACCAGACATTATAGTGATTTAATTTGAACCATCATCTCCAGCACCAGACATTACAGGTCAAATTCAGATTACCGTAATGTCTGGTGCTGAAGATGGTGGTTGAAGTATAGATTACCGTAATGTCTGGTGCTGAAGATGGTGGTTGAAGTATAGATTTCTGTAATGTCTGGTGATTCAGATTGAGGTTAAAATTAAATTACCGTAATGTCTGGTGCTTCTGTTGATGGTGAAAGTGAGATTACCGTAATGGTTAAAGTGAGATTACCGTAATGTCGGGTACTGCTGATAAAACGGGTAGCTGCTGACTGTTGGCGGTGATCAGGATGACATCAGCAGTGACTCAGTGAGTGGAGTTGCAAAGTGGGAGGAGGTGTTTTAACTGACGACCTGTTGAAGATCCAGGTAAGATTGAAATGTCAATTGATAAATTGTGGCATGGAGTCGTGTGCTGGCATTATAATCTGTCTCTATGACACTGTACTGATAACACCTTCGTAATTCAGGTGCACCACTCAATTTGAGCACTTGCATGTATTTGCATGAATTGTTTCCGTTTAAATCACCAGTATGTCTCCAATACATTCACATGTATAAATAATAGAAAAAAAGTTCTTCAAACAAAACAAGATTTCTCACAATCTAAGTTGAAGTAATTGATCCCGGTGTTCATGGTAACTTCACTGGCCTGCACAGAGTCCTGATCTCAACCCGATAGAACACCTTTGGGCTGAATTAGAGTGGAGACTGAGAGCCAGGCCTTCCCTCCAACATCAGTGTGTGACCTCACAAATTCTGGAAGAATGGTCAAAAAGTCCCACAAACACACTCCTAAACCTTGTGGAAAGCCTTCCAGAAGAGTTGAAGCTGTTATAGCTGCAAAGGGTGGACCGACGTCATATTAAACCCTATACCCTATCATGTATAAATATTTTGGGTACATCACTTATTTGTTGGGGTCACTGCGGTGTTTCAAGCATTGGCAGGGAAGAATGAACTAGCGGCTGCGGGATGCTCCAGAAACAGGTGGAGTTGGTTGACAACAAACAGACAAAGTTTGAATCAATGTGAAGGTTTCACATATTTTGTGTTTTCAGTTAAAAAACAAGAGTCTCCTCCAGGGGGCTAAAAATAGTCCTTGGAGTGGTGGAGGTCACACGAGTCCTGGAGGGAAACGGCACTGATAAGGCAGACAGGCTGCTGGTCCTGCTCTGTGGTTTATGTTCATCTGATGTATCAATGGGTGCAAACAAGTCTGCCTTTCTGATTCAGGACATCAGAGCCCAGCTCCTGATTTAAATCAGCACGGAAACATAGATCACATAAAACAGTCACATGATCTCACCTGGTTCCAGGTTAGAACCTGCTCTTTAATCACTATCTTGGTTCAGAGGTTATCATAACCTGTTCAACCAAATGGTATTACACACTGTGAAAACAGACAGAATGTATGACAACACATTCATAATGTACACAAGGATTGAGCTCAGTTATTAAAGACAATACTGGTTCATGTTTTTAATATGATCTGAATTTAAGATTTTTCAGTCCAAAAATACCTTAATTACAAATACTATCAATAGAGGGTTATTTGTTTTAACATTTAGAACAATAAATGACATGTGTTTTTTTTTTTATAAAAGTGATGACTAGCCATAAATGCCAGTTTTGTGTTTGCAAACAACTGAATCTGGTTACAGTTGACTAAGAGTTGCTCAGTCAGCCAGTATTTTCAGATATGCTTTCACATGTTTTATCACTGTCATTTCCATACTGCTGCCCTCCAGTTTGCTTCAGGATCCAACAGATGCTTTAACATCCTCTTCCTCCTCTTCCTCCCTCCATACTGAATCCTCCCGCCTGTGGCTGAGAGCAGAAGGAGCAGAGATAAGAAGAGAGGAGGGCGGATCGTTGCTGTTAGCTCATGATGTACTTCCTTTTTTAGCAACGTAGACGTAGAGTATTTCCTCACTTTGAGCTGGTTCTTCCCAGGACCTGAACTTAAGGAACCTTTGGGACAAGGTTTTTCTGCTATTTCCACGTCATATTACAAATCAGGACGTTTCAGAAATTCATCATTAAAAAGAGAATTTGGGTAGATTGAAAATAAGGTGTGCTGCAGCGTTCTAGATACGCTGCAATGGTTTAGTCGCAGAGGCCAGGAGTCCAGCCAGGAGAGAGTTGCAGTAGTCAAGGCGGGAGATGACCAGTGCTTGGACCAAGAGTTGCGTTGCATCCTTTGTGAGGAAAGTCTGAATCCTGCAGATATTGTAGTTGGTCATCGAGGATTACACCCAGGTTCCTCGCAGTTGACGACGACAATACTGTGATGCCCTCAACAGTGACCGACAGGTCCATACGAGGGCAGTCTTTCCCCGGGATGAAGAGGAGTTCGGTTTTATTCAGGTTAAGTTTGAGGTGATATGCAGTTGTCCAGACGGAGATGTCTGCCAGTCCAAGATGCGAGTTGCAATGTGAGTGTCGGAGGTTGGGGGAAAAGAGAGGAATAGCTAGGTATCATCTGTGTAACAATGGTAGGAGAATCTATGTGATGTGATTACAGAGCCTAGTGATCCGGTGTATAGTGAGAACAGAAGTGGTCCTAGTACTGAGCCTTGAGGGACACCTGTGTCCAGAGACCAGGGTTTGGACATAGATTAGATTAGATTAGCTTCAACTTTATTGTCATTGCACAAGTAAGGACAACCAGTACAACGAAATGCAGTTTAGCATCTAACCAGTAGTGCAATCAATAAAATGTTTCTGTTAAAGCAGCGCTATAAGAATAATAATAATACAGTACATAAGACACAGGTAGCAGATAGCAGCTGGTCAACAAAGTTAAAAATATCCAGACAGTTTTTAAGGTGCATATAGCTCTGAGGGTCCATAAAATGCACTATGAATATAAAGTGCAAGTAATAGAAAAATGGTTAATACAGTTGATCCACATTAATTTTAAAGTGCATATAGTTCTGAAGGGTCCATAGAATGCAGTTTGTGTTAGTTAGTGCATTAGTTAGCGCATATTGAAGTGCATAAGTAAAGTGCATAGGTGGTTTGAGGTAGTCAGACTGACCATAGTCCATGTTCAAGAAGGGGGGGGGGGGGGGGGGGGGGGGCTAGTGTAGGGTCATTGTGTTGAGCAGTGTTGTATTGTTGTGGAAAAAGCTGTTTCTGAGCCTGTTGGTGCGACTCCTGAGGCTCCTGTAACGTCTCCCGGACGGGAGGAGAGAGAACAGGGCATGACTGGGGTGTGTGTGGTCCTTGATGATTTTGTTTGCACGTTGCAGACACCGTGAATGATGAAGATCAGTGAGGGCAGGGAGTGATGTGCCAATTATTTTCTGAGCAGTTTTAACGACTTGCTGTAGGGCTTTCCTATCAGCCATAGTGCAGTTACCATACCACACCGTGAAGCAGTTGGTGAGGATGCTCTCAACGGTGCAGTGGTAGAAGTTCCGGAGGATCTGAGGGGAGAGTCCAGCTTTTTTCAGTTTTCTGAGGAAGAAGAGGCGTTCTTGAGCTTTCTTGATCAGAGTGGAGGTGTTGAGTGACCAGAAGAGGTCTTGTGAAATATGGACACCCAGGAACTTGAAGTTGGTGACCCGTTCCACTTCAGCCCCGTTGATGTGAATGGGTGTGTGTATGCTTGCCTTTGATTTCCGGAAGTCAACAATGAGTTCTTTGGTTTTGGTGGTGTTGAGCACAAGATTGTTACTAGCGCACCAAGCTGCCAAGTGCTGATTCATCATTATTCCTGATCAGGCCGAGCACTGTTGTGTTGTCTGCAAATTTGATGATGGAGTTGGAGTTGTGAATGGGGGAGCAGTCATGGGTGAAGAGGGTGTACAGTAAAGGGCTGAGCACGCACCCTTGTGGTACACCAGTGTATAGAGGAAGTGTAGTGGAGGAGAGGTTGTTTAACCTTACCGTCTGTGGTCTGTTGATCAGAAAGTCCAGTTGCAGGTGGATATGCTGATGCCAAGCTTGTGTAGTTTCATGATCAGATCAGATGGTATGATTGTGTTGAAAGCTGAGCTGAAGTTGATGAATAGCAACCTAGCATAGGAATTGCTGTTGTCCAGGTGGGTGAGGGCAGAGTGAAGGGCTGTGAATATGGCATCCTCAGTCAATCTGTTGGCACGGTATGCATACTGGTGGGGGTCTAATGCAGGAGGAAGGCTGGGCTTGAGGTGAGCTAAGATTAGCTTCTCAAGGCACTTGGTGATGATGGGGGTCAATGCTACCGGTCGATAGTCATTCGGACACGCTGGGTTAGATTGCTTGGGCACGGGGGCGATGGTGGTGGTCTTGAGGCACACAGGAACAACAACCTGGGCCAGTGACAGGTTAAATATGTTGGTGAAGACTCCAGATAGTTGCTCAGCGCACGTTCTCCACACGCGCCCAGGGATGCCATCCGGGCCAGCTGCCTTCCTTACATTCACCCTGCTCAGCACTGACTGCACGTCAGAGGCAGTGAATCTGAGGGGTTGTTCGCCAGGTGGTGGGGTAGTTTTGACAGGCGTAGGGCTGTTGTCACGGTCAAAGCAGGCATAAAAGTGATTAAGCTCGATAGCAAAGTCGGTAGTGGTGGTAAGGGGGGTTGAGTTTGCTCTTCTGTAATCTGTGATGGCCTGTATTCCTTGCCACATACGTCGGGGGTCTGAGTTATTGAAGTGTTCTTCAATCCGTAGTTTGTGGCTGTGTTGGGCGGTCCGTATTCCCCTTTTCAGGTTAGCCCTGGATGTGCTGTAGGCTTCTGCGTTGCCGGATCGAAAAGCAATGTCGCGGGCCTTTAACAGTAGACGGACGTCCTTGTTCATCCAAGGCTTCTGATTGGGGTATATCTTGATCTGCTTATGAGTTGTGACATCATTTACGCCTTTATTAATATATTCCAGAACAGAGGAGGTATATGTCTCAATGTCCAGCTGAGAGTCAGAGGTGGCATTGGTGGCGAAATGACTCCAGTCTGTGCGCTGAAACCCAAGCTGTAGAGCGGCCTCTGCACCCACGGGCCAGATCTTCACAGTCCTCACTGTGGGTTTCACCCGGCTAATGAGGGCTGTGTATCTGGGCAGCAGCAGCAGGGAAATATGGTCAGATTGACCCAGGTGGGAGAGTGGTATAGCCTTGTAGGCATCAGGGATGTTTGTATACACTTTGTCCAACATTCTGTCCCCTCTGGTCGGGCAGGAGACATGTTGGTGGAACTTGGGGAGTACTGACTTCAGGTTTGAATGGTTAAAAACCCCTGCAGCAATAAATACCCCTTCAGGGTGAGCAGTTTTTTGTGTGCTAATAGCAGAATGTAGCTCTTTCATTGCTAGTTTGGCATTAGCATCAGGGGGTACGTAAACGGCCATAATAACAATGCATGAGTGTTCTCTGGGTAGGTAAAAAGGCCGGCATTTAACAGACAGATATTCCAGGTTCTCAGAACAGTGACTCCCGATCGTGACAGTGTTTATGCACCATGCGTTGTTGATATAAATGCATAAACCACCGCCTCTGGTCTTACCGGAGTCTTCAGTTGATCTGTCAGCTCTGAACATAGTCCGCCCCTGTAGTTCAATTGCAGTGTCCGGGATGCGGTTGTTCAACCATGTTTCAGTGTAGATCATTATATTGCAGTCCATAATCCGTTTATGAGAGGTAGTCCAGAGCCGTATTTCATCCAGTTTATTCGCCAGTGAACGCACATTGGCTAGGAACAAGCTTGGTAGTGGTAGCTTATGCGGGGTTAGCCTTAGCCTAGCTCGTAAGCCACCCCGCTTCCCCCGCTTCTGTTTACGTTCCCGACGCCGCCTCCGGGCCCTCTTTTCCGGGAGAGCTGGTATGCTGGACCACGGTGCTCTGGCTTTCTCCATTGGAAGTTGAAAATCTTGGTATAAGTCGCTTGTGCAGTAAGCATGGATATCCAAAAGTTCTTGTCTACTGTACAATATGTTCCCATAGTTGTAACGTGGGAAGATCGCAACCAAAAACAAACAAACAAACACTCATTAATTTGCACAAACTGGGGAGACGCAGAGCCTTGCGCTGTACTCGCGACGCCATGTTGTATCCTGAGCCATTCCATGTGACCTGAAAGATGCGATTTGTCAGGTATGATGTGAACCAGGTTAGAGCTGAGTCAGTGATGCCAAGTTCAGCCAGGGTGGAGAGGAGCATTTGGTGGGTGACTTAGAGACTGGTCCTGTACTTGAGTACTGTTCCTGTACTTGAGTACTCTGTGGATCCTGAGTGGGTTACAACTAGGACCACCTCAGGGACACACAGAACACCTACACGGACCACACTTCAAGGAGCACTGAAGCCCATTTCATACACAAGTGCAACTCAATGTGTTTAACAAAAAATATGATAATAACATTAATAAAAACATGACTCCCCCCCAGAAATACAGTAGAGTGCAATAATAAAAACAAACAGACAGCAGCAAAACAGGCAGGTGTAAAAATAAAGACAAAAACAAATAAATATATAAAGTAAGATATCAGAGGGATGTTAAAAGTGTCAATAGGCATACATTTAAAAATAGGTAAGAGGGCATAAAACAGAGAGCAAGTCGGCAGTTAGGAAAAGGCAATTAAAAACAGTTCAGTCTTAAGTCTAGTTTTAAAACTGGGAACAGTTGAGGCACTTTTTATGTGTTCAGGAAGTGAATTCCATAGATGCACTGCATGAAAGCTGAAAGCCGCTTCCCCTTGTTTTGATCTGACTTCTGGTTTTATTAGCAAATTATGTTCCTGTGATCTAAGTGGTCTTGATTGTACGTATTGCTGAAGCAAGTCAGATAGATAGACAGGTCCCATCCCATTTAAAGATTTGAAAACCAGCAGCAGAAATTTGAAATTGATTCTGTGATATACTGGGAGCCAGTGTAGGGACTTTAGTATTGGGGTAATATGGTCGGTTCTTTTTGTTTTTGTGAGAATTCTGGCTGCCGCATTTTGTATCAATTGAAGTTGCTTGATGGATTTTTTAGCAAGGCCTGTAAAAAGGCCATTGCAATAGTCAAGCCTACTGGAGATAAAGGCATGAATGAGTATCTCCAGATCACCTTTAGACATAAAATCCCTCAGTTTAGCAATATTTTTTAGGTGGTAAAATGCTGATTTAGTAATAGCTTTTATATGGCTGTTAAAATTTAGATTGCTGTCAATTAAAATCCCAAGATTTCTCACAACTTCTTTTGCCTCGAAACCCTTTGGATCAAGAAGGTCTGCGATTTTAAGTCTTTCCTCTTTTTTACCAAATATGATCACCTCAGTTTTATCTTTGTTTAGCTGAAGGAAATTCAGAGACATCCAGTTGTTAATCTCTTCAATACAATGAAAGAGGGATTCAAGGGGACCATAGTCATTTGGGGATAGTGCTAAGTAAAGCTGGGTGTCATCACCATAACTATGGTAGGATATCAGGTTATTCCTCATGATTGTTCCAAGTGGGAGCATGTAGAGGTTGGACAACAGTGGCCCCAGGATGGAGCCTTGGGGGACACCACAGGTCATGGCTGCCTGTGTTGAGACACAGTTGCCAATGGCCACAAAAAAACTTCTATCTTGTCAAAATGAAGTTATCCAATTTATAACGGCACCTGATAAACCAACCCAGTGTTCAAGTCTGTGTATCAATATTTTGTGATCAACAGTGTCAAATGCTGCACTAAGGTCCAGCATTACAAGGGTTGATGTTTTGCCTGCATCAGTATTTATACTTATGTCATTTATAACCTTAATTAGAGCTGTTTCAGTACTGTGATTAGAGCGGAAACCTGATTGGAAAATATCAAAGTAATTATTTAGTGTCAGAAATGTGGTTAGTTGACTTAACACTATTTTTTCCGTGACTTTGCCAATGAATGGTAAGTTGGATATTGGCCTGTAGTTGTTTATGATAGCGGCATCCAAATTTTTCTTCTTAAGTAGGGGCTTGACAACAGCTGTTTTCAGTGATTTAGGGAAGGAGCCAGTCTGCAATGATGTGTTGATGATTTGAAGCAGATCAGCTTTCAAGAGGTGAAGAACAGATTTTAAAAAGTTGGTGGGCAGAGTATCTGAAACACAGGTGGACGAGCTAAGACTTCGCACAGTTTTTTCCAGAGTTTCAGAGTCAATTAAAATAAACTCTGACATGACATTAATTGTGCCTATCTTTATAGGTGGTTCAGGGTTTGTCTTTTGTGTTTGAGATTAAATATTCTGCCTGATTTTATCAATTGAGGTAAAATTGTCTATTAGATCATTGTGGCCTACAGAAACCTGTCAGATTAGTGGATGATAAAGCTTGCTCAAAAAGGACACCTGTGTTGTTGTCAATAGTTCTTTTGTCTACCGTCATGGGTCTGCTGCTAGTTTGTGGGTATATGGAAGCAGAGAAAAAGACACAGTAGTGATCAGACAGGGCCAAGTCCTTCACATTAGTACAAATATTTAGGCCTTTTGAGATAACAAGATTTAATGTATGACCGAAAGTGTGTCGGCTGCTGTACATGTTGTGTGAGACCAAAAGTGTCCAGTAATGAAAGTAGTTCATTGGCATAGTTGTTATCTGGATTGTCCACATGCAAGTTGAAGTCTCCAGATATGATGAGACAGTCCCACTCTAGACATACACTAGACAATAATTCAGTAAATTCATCCAAAAATATTCTAGCAGAGTGTTTAGGCGGTCTGTAGATGGTTAATAGTAGAATTCGAGGAGAGCACTTAATAATTGCACTTAAATATTTAAATGATGCAAAATCACCATATGCTGTCTCTTTGCACTGGAAAGAGGATTTAAAAATGGTGGCTATTCCTCCCCCTCTTTTTATTAGTGCTCAGAAAGCTAAAATTAGGGTGGGGGGGGGGGGGGGGCAGCTTCAATTAGGGTAGCATCACTATTTGCGACTCCCAACCATGTCTCAGTTAAAAATAAGAAATCCAATTTATAAGCAGAAATAAAATCATTAATTAAAAAAGACTTATTACAGAGAGATCTAACATTCAGTAGAGCTAACTGTATGCCCACAGTGCCAGAGGTGATAGGCGGCCTACTGCAGATTGGGGCACAGGGGACGGAGATAAGACTGGGGGCTACCTTTCTGTCGTGAGTGACACTTATTATTATTTGTTCTATTTCTCAATACTATTGGAATTTTGTATAATAAGGGTGGTACCTCACACAGTGGAGACCGGAGGTTGGTGGAGTCCACCGGAAGTAATTCGGAACAAGGGTCAGTTTGGCAGAGTCAGTCTTGAGCTTGGTCTTGAGCTTGGTGTTGGTGTGCACAGCAAACAGCATAGTCAATATCTGCGGTAAGCATGCATGAGCCTTTATAGTTTGGGTGCAGCCCGTCTCTCAGAAAGAGCGACGGTCTGCCCCAGAACACATCAAAATTGTCAATAAAATCCAAATCGTTTTCCCTGCAAGTGCTCCGAAGCCAACTGTTAAGACTGAGCAGTCGGCTAAAACGTTTGCTTCCATGACCCAGAGTGGGAATGGGGCCAGAAATATGGACAGATTTTCCACATTGCTTCAAGAAGCAAATAAGAGCAATAAGATCAGTTTTAATGAGCTCGGAACGACCACGGGTAGAATCGTTTGAGCCAACATGGACAATTATCCTGGTGATTGACGGTGGGAGTGAAGGCAGCAGCTCCTGGAGCTTAGCGAGAACGTCCACGGCCAGGGCACCAGGCATGCATCGCGTGATCGCATGGAGAGGGCGCACATGCCTGACAATAGAATCACCAATAATCAGGGCAGACGGGTGAAACCGCAAAGGTGGTGAAGGCCGAGAGCCCACATCCAAAGTGGAAGGACCATCTGCCCCGTCCACCGCAGCAGTGGATGAAGAGGGCACAGGTGGTAAAGGTGGTGAAGGCCGAGAGCCCACATCCAAAGTGGAGGGACCATCTGCCCTGTCCACTGCAGCAGTCGATGAAGAGGGCACAGCTAGCGGCTGGACAGTTGGCTGGTCAGTAGCTGATGCGGTGATGATCGCCTGCTCTGTTGAGGAACCCCTGCTGACCCCATCCGAGAGGGAGGACGCAGACTGCTGCTGGAAAGAGGGCTGCGTTGCCTGACGTGGGTCCTCTGTAACATTGCGGGGGGAGCATCTACCCACAGCCTCCTTCAGTAGCCGATGACGGGCACCACTCCTCCTAGGTTGTCTAGTGAGCGGGATGGGCTTTGCCGCCGGCCTGACCCCCCTAGAGGCGCCGCTGTTTAAAACATCCTCTGGCCAACGGAGTGTCCGCTGTGAGGAGGTTGTCACGGCAGATGGGGCATTATCAGCAGCGTACCCACCGGTCACGGCTGGTGGGGCATTCGCAGCAGGTGTTTGTCCGGTCGGAGACGCCGCTGGATCATCCTCGGGACGACGAGGTGTTCGCTGAGAGGAGCAAGCATCTCAGGGAGCATTGGAAACACATAACAGAGCCACAACACTTCCTTGAGGACCATGGGACCTGCTCAAGGACCCACATAACCACCCAAGTACCACTAAAAGCTGTTTTTGGACTTTGAAAACCTCCTGAAAGGAACCCTAAAACCTAATCAGGTCAACAGCGCCATGCTACCACTGGGATCCCTTCAAGGACCACTAGAGTTTCTCAAAAATCTGAAGTAACTGAAGTTTTGTTTCTTCAGCAGAAACGGAGCTTCCTGGAGGTGTTTGTGTAGTCTAATCAGGATGTGATTATACGTCCATAAGAAACCTCACTCAAGATAATGAAAACAAAAGTGTTTTCTGCTCCGGATCATTTAGGCGATATGAGACTGTCAGAAAACGACGGCCAAACCGGGCTGTTCAAGTCCACTGAGCATGTTTTAATTTGTGGCAGCAGGGAAGAGATGACGGCTCCTGAATGCAATCAGCTCAGTCTCGTCTACAGCCTCTCATGAACCAGCTGCATTCTCTCACACACTCGTTTGCTTTCATTATGTTACATGGTTTACAAAATGTTCAATGGAAATATCCTCAAACTCCTCAAAAATCTCTTGCACAGCACTAGGCCTCTGTAAGGACCCCTAGATAACACCCAAGCACACCTGCAACCTGTTCAAGGACCACTTTAAAAAAAAAAAAAAATCAAACCGACAGAATTTATAATCTCGGTGAACAAAATGTACAGACTTGTAAAAAGTAAAAAAGAAGGATCCGTAAGGTCGTAAGGATCCCTAGAAACCTCTCAAGGACCCCTGCTCCCTCCTCAATAACCCCTGGAATAGTAGACATTCCCATAACCTGCTCAAGGACAGCTGTAGCCTCTTGGAACCTCAAGTACTTTTGTAGCATCCAGCACTACGGGGACACTTAATTAAGGATCCATGAAACATCCCCAAGGACCTCTTTGGCATCTAGGATTTTAGCAGAACCCCACTAAGGATCCCTGTAACTTTTGAAACGTCCCAAATATTACAGGAGTCTCTTTAAGAATAAACATCTCAAGGACCTGTGCTGCCTCCTTAATCCAGGAACCTTCTCAAACACTCCCAAATATACCCGAAGGACTGCTGTTGCCTCCTCAAGGACCTTTGTAGCATCAAGGACTACAGGGGAAAACCCTCACCAAAGATTGCTGGAGTGTCTTTAAGGATGCTGGGAAACCTCTCAGGGAATTCTGCTGTCTCCTCAATAACACCTTGAACCTTTTTTTAAAAAAACTGACTGCAGAAAGATGGCAAAATTAGCAGCTTGTTGTTTTATATTAACTCCCAATTTGTGTCTGAACTGCAGTTACTTGCTGACAAGTTATCTGCTGCCCCCTGCTGATCATTATTAGACATCACAGCAACAAAAACAACAATGACTGTATTTCACTTATTCTTTTTAATAGTATAAATGTGGATATCTTCTGTATCAAGATGATTGCCATTACTTTTAAAAAACAACTACAATGAAGTTCGTACCTGACAGCAGCCATGTTCACTCATAAGTTCCATGTAGATGACTGAGAGAGATATTCTGCTTTCATCTGACACTAAACTGTTGATGTAAAATCATATCATGGTGGTCGGGCTGTTCTGTTTGTTTGTGTCATGCCGTGTTTGGATACGCTGTCAGAGCGTGTTCATCCTGTACACACACATTCTTATGTTTCAGTCTCCTCCGGGGACAGTGGGGGTCTCCAGTCTCTGACACAGCCTGATCTGACCCAAGTGATGGAGGGGTAGAGCAGATGAAGGGACTTAAATGAGTAATCCAACAAACAGACAGACAGCTGCAAATCAATGCAAAGTAACAGACAAAGAAACAGAACTTTCTAAACGCAGCCTCTGCTCAGCAGTCCAGCATTGGGCAATCACACCGCCACCTACTGGACGGTTAAATACACCTTGAATCATTTCAGGTTTATTTAGATCATCCAATTAGAGAGCTAGTGAGCTATGCAACTAGTTTGCTGTTGTATGACACGGTCCAATCATGTGGTTTGAATGTGGGTGGTGGGCTGGGCTGTGCTCTACATCAGCACTGATTAGCACTGCTCAAATGAGCACAAACGATTTGTTCATTGGAGTTCATAATGAGGATTTGGCAGTTTTTTTTGTTTTTTTTTAAAGACACACTGGAGTTTTCTGGTGACTGGGGGTTATGTGACCCCCCAATTCCCAAAGGATGCCATCAGTCCTCCAGGCTGCTGAAGCCATCACAGAGCAGGAAGTGAGTTTGGAGCAGGGGCAAGATGGGGCTTCGTGGGGCCCCGGCAAGGCAATACGCCTCGTCAACGCTCACGCCCTGCAACCGCAGCGTCCGCAGGGCGCTGCCACAGTGTTCCCTGCCGCCCCGTGACGTCACCAGGACGATGCTGAGAGGGCTGTCCAATACACCAAACCTCCGCCGCATCTCGCCGAGCTGAGTCGAGAAACTCTGGAGAGTTTGAAGAGTAATGTTAGAACATCCGATATCTTTATGGGTCATTCCGTGTCATTTCATCAAATTTCTGAAAATCTTCCCACCTGACCATCTCAGAATGTCCTGAAAAAATTCAAGTACAAAGACACATTTGTTAATAGGACTAATCCAAAATATCAGGTCTCTTCTAGTTTTTTTATGAAACATCATTGAATGAAGGGTAGTTTAGACGGTTTTTGGCATCATACTCTGAAAAGCCATTTTTAAACAGCAATATCTGGAAAACTATCTCACCTGTGGCCTTCAAAATTTCTACAGTGTATATCTGTTACTAATAGCCTCCAGACATGGAATATCAGGGGTGTAGCTCAATGATAACCTAGTATGGTAGGTACTTAAAATGTGGCTTGTTGAAATAAAGTAGTACATTGAAGAGTGGCTGAGTCCCCATATTTGCAGATAAAAGACTTCTATCACTTCTGTCTCTATCTCTGGGGTTAGCTTAAACATTCTACAAAATATGGTTTCTCTTAGATTATTAGTTTCACAGATATTAAGGCTCAAATATGGAAGTAAACATCTTTGCCCAACTTCAGAGTCATATTCCAAAAAACAGACAACAAGTATCAGGTCCAAACTTACTTTTTTTGAAAGATCATATTCTTGTTAAAATCATATTAAAAAATCGGGAGGGTGTTTTGCCTCAATTTGTCGCAGTGATTTTTTAAAATCCTGATATTGCTGGGGTTTTTGTGGCCGGTTTTGGTACTGCATGTCCTAATATCCTACTAGTAAACATCACAGCAGGGCAATTCAATTGTGTTTTTTACCATTTACCTACGTGTGACTAAATGCTACTGATAAATTGTGGTTGTAGTTACAGAGGCAATAAGTTCTTGAATGTGAGTTCAACATGGTGAAAGCAGCTTTTAATGTCTTAAACCATGAACAAACATAGCATAATATTGAAGACTGTACTTTTTGTCATACTTTAAATATATCAATTACACAACCAAATCAAATAATAATCTTAATTTGAGCATAAAGATTTTACATTACAGTACAAAAGTCTCCAAAGTTTGATATTGAATAACAGTTTGTCTCTTTTGTCTCTCAGCTTCTCTGATGACACATCACAAACAACTGTATAAAAAGCCCTTCTCAAGACTGAAGACTTGGTCAGACTCTTAAGGAGTCTGCCCCTATCTGGCCAGATAGTTTGCTCTGAAGCTGTATGTCGGTGATGCGGTCCGCTTGGACACCCTGTTTACGAGGGCTTTGACTTATTAGACTTTGTCTGTTTACAGTCTGTCTGTAGCGACTGCTAGCCGGTTTTTGGACTCTTTATAGAATAAATTATTAAAAGCGCTGTTAGGATTTCTATTCTTATTTCTCATCAGGTGATCATAAACTGATTTCCACCACATTGACAGTAGAGACCTAATATTTTGGATTTGTCCTATTAACAATTGTGTCTTTGTACTTGAATTTTTTCAGGACATTCTGAGATGGTCAGGTGGGAGGCATTTGATGAAATGACACGGAATGACCCTTATGTCAGCTTCTGCATGAATGAAAAAGGAAAGATGTGAGCACCTGAGCGGCCTGTCGGCTCGCCAGCATCGGGCCAGTGTCGGGCTGGATGATGGCGTCCGCACAGAACATGATTCTGAGCTGCTCCGACGGAGCGACCTGCAAGTCCAGCCGCGCAGAGAGAACACCTGGACCAATGAACAAACAGACCAGAAATGTGACTGATGTTTGAAGGTGAATAATCCTCCTAACAGCATAAACTCACCGTGGACGCATGTCAGAAAGCAGTTTTTCATATATTCAAGAGGGGTGAGTAATTGATATACAAAATGGTCATTTTGGGGGTTAAGAGCTCCTTTTAGTTGAGTATTTTTGAGAATAAGTTTTTTTTAAATATTGGTGCTCAATAAACTGCTCAGAACCTCTGTGTTCACATCCATCACACATCTGTTGTCATAAACTCCAGAAAGGGGAATATTCCTGACCGTTCTCTGATGCCAGCCGTGTCTCATTTTTGTCTGTTGACAGGAAGAGCTGAACCTTAGTTTGCAGTAAACTCTGGATGAAATCTTCTTCGATGGAAAAACAGAACCCGCTGACTTCAAGACCTGCAACACAGCAGGCATGGCATCATGACAGGAAGTCATGGCAACAACAACAACATTGCAAAAACTACACGACTGGTGATGGTTAGTTAGGCTCTGCTCCATCTGGTGTGAAGCTGTTTACAAAGTTAGCCTCCATGATTCAAGGTCAACTTTACAGCATAATAACATAATAGTGTGGTAGCGACCTGTCATCACAAGGTAGCCCCGCCCCCTAAAGCATCCCCTGTTTTATGGTAATTCACTCTAAATGGACCATAATGTACTAAATGAACATGTTGAAGAAGACTTGAAACTAGAGATTGAGACCATTAACTCATGTTTACAATGTTTACCGAGATAATACATCAAGAGAGAAGTAGGACCATTTTTTACTAACATAAAGGACTGCCTTTTTTCTTTTTGCAACCAGGAGTCGCCTCTTGATGGCCGGAAGAGAAAATGCAACTTTTAGTCATTTCAGGATTGGCTTTACTTTTCAGAACCGGAGGTTGCCCTCTGCTTCCACCCCTTTCCTGTCATTCTCCAGCTGCTCTCATAGATTCAATGTTATAAAGTCCTAAATATAATCTTTAAAACCAATCATGAATAAGACGAACTTTCACATCACTGAAACATCTGGCTGCCAAATAAAAACAAAAATGTATTGTGTGATTGATAAGAAAAGTTTAGTCCTAATGCATCTTCTAAATGTCCAGGACATGAATCAGACAAGGAGATCTAATATACACATTTAGAATTCATTTTGGAATAATAATATTTTATTGAACACTATAGAAACAAGGGACCCAAGGATATCCGTTATTATTTAATAACGATGAGAAGAAATTAATAGTATTAATATCGGCGGTTAAAATGTATATGTTAATAAATTGGAATTCTTAGCATGCAGCCTCTGAAAAAACAATGGTGGGGAAAACTGTCATATTGCACATAGAAAAAATTATATTAAAATTTTCAGTGAAAAGGGGTAACATATGAAATGTATAGCCCCAATATGTTCACTTCTGTTCACTGGTTGTAAAAATTCCAAGATGGAGACGGGCGATATCCAAGATGAAGCTGAACTCAAGGCTTCAAAACTGTCGTTCACAAACTACTGGATAACCTCACGATGGCCACGTCCACGTTTCATATACAGTCTATGGGGGATGAGACGCAGCAACGAGCGGCAGGTCACGATCAAACCATCATTTTCAATAAGGTCAACCAATGTTATTATATAAACACAAAGTCATGTCAATAAATAAATAAAAGATGCCAATAGAACAAAAGTCCTTGGAAAAAGAGAGAAGTTTCAGTTGCACATCTTTAGCGAGGTTTCTGCCTCTGGAGCTGCTGCTGATGGTTAAAGTGAGATTACCGTAATGTCTGGAGCTGCTGCTGATGGTTAAAGTGAGATTACCGTAATGTCTGGAGCTGCTGCTGATGGTTAAAGTGAGATTACCGTAATGTCTGCTGCTGCTGCTGATGGTTAAAGTGAGATTACCGTAATGTCTGGAGCTGCTGCTGATGGTTAAAGTGAGATTACCGTAATGTCTGGAGCTGCTGCTGATGGTTAAAGTGAGATTACCGTAATGTCTGCTGCTGCTGCTGATGGTTAAAGTGAGATTACCGTAATGTCTGGAGCTGCTGCTGATGGTTAAAGTGAGATTACCGTAATGTCTGGAGCTGCTGCTGATGGTTAAAGTGAGATTACCGTAATGTCTGCTGCTGCTGCTGATGGTTAAAGTGAGATTACCGTAATGTCTGGAGCTGCTGCTGATGGTTAAAGTGAGATTACCGTAATGTCTGGAGCTGCTGCTGATGGTTAAAGTGAGATTACCGTAATGTCTGGAGCTGCTGCTGATGGTTAAAGTGAGATTACCGTAATGTCTGGTGCTGCTGCTGATGGTTAAAGTGAGATTACCGTAATGTCTGGAGCTGCTGCTGATGGTTAAAGTGAGATTACCGTAATGTCTGGTGCTGCTGATGATACGGGAGCTCTGCTGCTGTTGCTGACTGTCGGTGGTGATCAGGATGACATCAAACAGCAGCGACTCAGCAGGATTCTCCTCCAGAAGACGTTTGTTCACTCTCTGCAGGGCCTGAATTATGAATCAAATTAAAAAGGTTCCTTTAAAACTTCCCTCTTGTGTTATTGTCTATTTTTCTGATTGTGATTCTCACTGAAAGTTCATCTCTCGATGCTTTTTGTACTAAACGCATTGGTTTCTACTGAAGATGGAAAAACAAACTCACAGGCATGTGTATACTTCTCATCAAAAAGCTGCTCAGTAAATTCCAGCTGGGCAAAGTTGCATTTTTTTCCAAACTAACTGGAGGATGAAATAGTGTATTTGTTGGGGACTATTTTCAGCGGCGGATTAATCTACATTTGGTGCTCTAGTGAATATGTTGGGCAGCAGGACACTGTATGTGGATTGAGTAGATAAAGACTACAGAGTGTTCATGGTAATGATGAAACATGTCCCCCAGTGCAACAGTGCAGCTCATAGCTGCGTATTTAATAGTGTATGGACAAATATGGAGCTCTGGAAGAGAGAAAGACATGTTACCCAAGATGGGTAACAATTGATCTACAAAAAAAATCCTCAAAAGTTTGTAATTGATCTTTAATTCTGACCTGTAGCAGAGGGAAAGCCACGCCCATCCCGTACACATCATGACCACCATCATCAGCTCCAGATTCAAACACTGAGTGAGACGTTACCGCGACAACTACTGCACGACCAGCATCTTTCTGCAGAGTAGACACAGAACCTGCATCTTCATCCACAAACAATACTCACACAGAACCAACACCCAAGCAACCAGCAACTATCAAAGAAACGATGAAATCACAGTTAGTCCAACACCGAACCAAAATGGAAGTCTGCTTACAGTAGGATTTAAAAATATCAGAATTTGAAGTGAAACCTGGTGTTTGAGTTGATACTATAGTATTCATACTGCTGCATGTCAGAACACGCCGATATTGTTAAATGTATCACTATCTTATAGAATTGCTGTACTTGTTCTGTGCAGCTAGCGTTGTCCATATTCTCCCGTCCGAATCCCCATTACGAAATATTCAGATTTAGCATTGCGGCGCTAACCGGTGAAGGCATCTCATAGTTTAACAATTACTTTTGGTGTATTTCTAATGATTATTTCGCGCTGATCATTTCGGCATACAATACATTTAGCTACTATTCATGTTTTCTTTATATGGCTTTGACGTCGGTCCCCTTCAATGTTCTGCCCCTCGACGGACGAGTTCAAACTTTAGTGCATAGTGGGCTGCACGGACACTGATGTGGCGAGTTATAAAATGTACGCAAGGTGTTGATGTTCTAATGGAAATGAGGAAGAAGAACACCTGATTATTTAAATGCAATCTGGTGGACAACACTGCGAAATGGAATAACATACAGTTTAATGTTTGTAATATTTGTCGGAGCTGAACGGGAGTTTTTCCTGGAAGTTTGTAAAAACGACCCTACGTAGACCGCATCGGTGAGTCTTACCTGCTTGACGTCGGTGTTGTGGATCACGGACCCCATGTCCGCCCTCAGCTAAAACCGAGCAGGTTCTTCTTCTTCTTCTTCTTCTTCTTCTTCTTCTTCTTCTTCTTCTTCTTCTTCTTCTTCTTCTCTGTGGATTTTTTTGGCAGCCGGCATCCAATTTGTTGCATTGCTGCCACCTTCAGGTTAATTACGCCATACCCTCAAATTCTTTTCATCAGACCAGTGTCTGATAAATATTTTAACAAACACCACCTTCCCCTCCCACTTGATCCCAAGTTTAATATGTCTTTAACTGACACATCTTCCAGCTCTCTCATTTTCTCCAGTAATTCCTTCCTTTCAACCGAGCAGGTTATAAAGAGTCCAACCGGTAGTGATGGGCAAATGATACCGAGGCTTTGGAGCTTGTGTCGGTCTTCCTGAAGCGGAGTGGTTCGAACCACAGTGTCGGAGCTTGTATCAAACACCGGCGTCACGTGACCGAAGCACTAAAGCGCTTCATTGCTTCGAAATGTTTCGAAGCGTTTCATTGGTTCATAGTGTATCAGTGCGTGTCATTAGCTCATAGTGTGTGTCAGTGCATTTCATTGGCTCATAGTGTATCAGTGCGTGTCATTAGCTCATAGTGTATCAGTGCGTGTCATTAGCTCATAGTGTGTGTCAGTGCGTGTCATTAGCTCATAGTGTGTCAGTGCATTTCATTGGCTCATAGTGTTCATGCGTCGTGAGCCAGAAGAGGAGCAGACTGAATGAAGCCTGCCACAGTGGAAACAATTCTATTTCTGAATAAAAACCTGTGAAGACCAAAAACCTGTCTGTTCTGTGCATAAACATTCCTCCTCGACCATACAACTTGTCCTATGACAAACTATTATCTGGACTCTGGTGTAAAACACTTAATACAAAAACGATCTTTCTGAGTTCACATACCATGATCAAATAAATAAACCCTTAACCAACATTTAACCCTTCATATCATTTAGATGTATCCGTTGGCTTAAACTGGGATGTTTTACAGTATGGGCGAGTATGAATGAACAAAACACGTTAATGACCACACAGTCTTTTCTAAACTTTTATTACTGACATGGGATTGAAACGGTGTCAGAGCGTCAGTCTCGCTCTTGAGAAGTTGCTATGGCTTCAGTTGTCCACCAGATGTCACCATCACTGAAGCGTTGAAGCTTTGAATCTTTTTCAACACAATTGCTAGGAAAGCCTCAGTGCTTCATAAGGCTTCACTTGCCCACCACTACCTACCGGGTAAATCCACCGGAATGCTCACTTGGCTGACAAAGTAACTTACTTCAAATGTCCTCATGAAACAGAGAACTGTCTGTTCAGGGTTCCGCCCGGCAAACACCCCCGACGTTCGCTTTAAGAGCGCAACGTGATTGCGTCACTTCCTTGTTTGTCTCCCACTGGCCACCCCGCCCACAGCAGTGATTATTGTGTCAGGTGAAAAAAACAGTGTACGGGTTTTAGCTGCTTTCACTCCGTAGAACCTCCACAGCTGGACTGACTGTTCGGAGCGGAGGAGGGTGGATGCTTTGGGGCAGGTCTGAGAGGAGAGCAGCGGGTTTGACCCGCTTTGGAGCGGGTTTTCTAACCGGTCTCACCCGTAAGGTAACCGAGAAGGAGGGAAAGTTTGCTTCAGCTTCAGTTCACGGTGAGAAAAACTTCATCTGCTCACTCTTTCCTTCCGTCCTCACCTCTCCTCACTTCACCTCGGTCCTCCGGTTGTCCAGGTGTGTCGAGGACACAGCGGACCGGCTTCGGCCTCCCGCTGAGCCTCTTTGAGGTCGGCAGGTGAGCAGCAGGTGAAAGGCTGCTCGCCGGTTCAGGAGGTGGACAGAAGCAGTAGGAGACCATTTCTGTGTCGCAGCCAGGCAGTAAAACTGTCAGTCAGTCACTAAAAGATAGCCGAAATGCTAGTCCTTCAATCAGCTCACTGTCAATCAACAGTCTGTAAGCAGTGGCGAATTGAAACGAAGTGCTTGTACGTTAATTGCAACTTTATACTTGTACTTCTTCCACAATACGTCCCAGAGACGAATACTTCACTTTTGACTCCACTGCATTTGTCTAACAGCCCTAGTTTCTCTACCATCTCATTCCTGTCCAGGGGAGAGGACGTACCTCGGCATGTGTTGATGTTGATGTGTTTCTTTGTGTGTTGAGAAAAGTACTTAAATAAACTATTTAAAAGCATCTTTGATCAGCTGGAAAATGCATCTTCACAAAACTGAAAGCTGGGATGTTTTTCTTTTCTTTTTTTCTTTTTCTTTTTCTTTTTTTAGAAATGCCAGGTTCTCAGGACAGCGATGCCACAAACATGATGATCCTATTGAATATGATTGAGATCATCATGTTTACTTCAGTCAGGTTTTGAATTTGGGGCTTTAACGTGTAGTGGAGTTTTTTTTAGAGTGTGGAATTTGTACTTTTCTACTTGTGTAAAGGATTGTCTGAATACCTCTTTCACCACTGACTGTCAGGCACTATCAATATCACTCACCAATTATGTCACTAAATACTCACCTGTTAACTGGGCAAACAGTGAATGAAATAGGCAGACTGTGTGTCTGCCCAGCAGTCAGTCTCACCGTGCCGGTGTTTGGTCTGGATGAACAATGCGATGGTAATCATTAGAAGCAGTCACACCAGTCAGACAGCTCACTAGTCCTCTGAACACAGATTCCCACAGAATAAAGGTCTGCTCACACCAAGGCGAAAATAAATCTGCTTCGCATTCGGTGTGAACATACCTTAAGGCCAGCTGCCGCTTAGCTTAGCATAAAGACTGGAAACATCTAGTCTTTTCCCTCTCTTTTTACGTTAAAATATAATAGGCGTATTTAACAAAATATGGAACTCTTCAAAGAAAGAAGGAACTGTCTGTGGGTGTTCATTTTGACTGACTGGGATCTCCACCTATCACATGGTACTGCTGTGGTTGTAGCTCACTTGTCCCACCTCACCCTCTTCAACCAAACAAGATCCGGTGTGTGACAGACTGATCAGTGACCACACATACTCCTATACTCATGTTTTATAGTCCTTGTTTGAGAGCAGAGGAAACATCTCCCCCTCCCTGAACAAAGAGTACGACAAGTCTGTTTGAAAGCTTAATCTGTTTGTGTGTGTCTTTATGGGAGCGGGCCGACATGTTAGAGTTTACCCTCCCTGTGTAAATGAAGCTTTATGATCATTTAAGTAGCGCCACATTCAGGTCAGTCATAAGATTCGTTATAGTGGCGGCAATCGTCAGTCACCTCATGATTCGACTCTATTTTGGTTTTAAATATAATGAAAGTTTTCCCTTCAAGTCTTTCAAACCAATTCATACTTGTATGATACAGTTGATGTGCTACATTGTTTATATACATGTGGAAATATTGCCCACAAAAATGAAAAGAAAGAAAGTGGATAATAGACTTCAATGCAGAATCCTTAAACAAAGCATTGCGATGCATCATAGAATCGATTATTTCTCCCACCTCTAATTCATTAGCAGCAAGTTTTTGTTTTGTCTATTGTTTTTGCTTTCCATCCAACTGTATCATGTTCAGTGTAGTTTTCTTTGGTCGGTTAATGTGTTGAGTCATCAAACACGGACACTATATTGCCAAAAGTATTCACTCACCCATCCAGATAATATAAATCAGGTGTTCCAATCACTTCCATGGCCACCGGTGTATTAAGCAAGCACCTGGCCTGCAGAGAGTCCTGACCTCAACCCGATAGAACACCTTTGGGATGAATTAGAGTGGAGACTGAGAGCCAGGCCTTCCCTCCAACATCAGTGTGTGACCTCACAAATACACTTCTGGAAGACTGGTCAAAAAGTCCCACAAACACACTCCTAAACCTTGTGGAAAGCCTTCCAGAAGAGTTGAAGCTGTTATAGCTGCAAAGGTGGACCGACGTCATATTAAACCCTATGGATTAAGAATGGGATGTCACTTAAGTTCATATGTGAGTCAAGGCAGGTGAGCCAATACTTTTGGCAATATAGTGTGTGTCAAAGTGTATCATGGGATCTTGAAAGTTCTTCAGCATGGCACTAGAGATGGGTCCATTAGTCTGTCCATTACTTTGGTCCAGACTGAAATATCTCAACCACTGTTTAATGATTTTCCTCTAGCATCATCTTAAATGTTATCAAGGACTAACTTCCAAAATACATGAGGCAAAAAAACATATATGACAAACACTACATCCGGTTTATAATAGCACTTCAGGGGTCCGTTTCACAAAGCAGGTTTAGTGAAAACCTTGAGTTAGTTAACCCTGAGATGAGGGAAACTCTGGTTTTTCGGTTTCACAAAGCCAGTTCAGCATAAATCTGGGTCAGTTACCCGGGTAACATGCTCCGTGAAACTAACCTGCTCGCTAGCAGGTTTGCTTCAACAAACCCTGAGTTTCTCCCTACATGTCTCCGCATTTTTCCGGAATCTGAACCAACTCTGAAAAAAATGTGCCGTCCTTTCATCGTCAACCTAATCGATATGGAAATAAAAGTGATTCTAGCAGTTTTGCGTCGGGAGAGGATTTTGATTACCTTTCCTTTCAATCACATTAGATATTATCTAAACAATATTCTCCGATATTTTCAACATTTCATATCGCGGACATAATCCGCAACCAGATTCTTTGCGGAGGTAGTGTTTTTGCGAACGGGAGATTTATGAAATGTACATTCCTGTGTTTAAATACCTGCTTATATTTACTGTTTAATAAGTGAAATATGATTAAAATCATATGCCTTAGTCAACGTATTTGCGCAATATTCTTATGCTTAATTTTCAACTGACGCCACTTTCTTTCTGTGCCTGGGGGGATTACACCCAATAAAAATAATAATTTATTTGTTGCGCTACTTTGTGAACTACAGGAATTGAACCGCTGTCGCCTGCACCATAGGCAGCGTTAATAACCATTACACCACAGTGTCACTGTGCAAGTCTGAAAATAAAGACTTATTACCTTTTAGATTAATAGACTGTTTCATTCAGTTATACACATTAGATCGGGCAGTAATTGTCTGCCACGCCAACTATCGCTACTTTGCTGCAGTTACGGTGCTCCGCTTTCTCAGGATGAGCTCGTTTTCTACATAAACACTCAGTAATATCTAATGACGCTCTCCCCGTTGCCATGGTGAATCGTAGTATCGGAGCTCCATTGATGATGGCTTTATAGAGTCGGCAGGCACGCGCGTAACTCAGAGTTTACAGACTCAGAGTTGACTGAACTAATTAAAAACCGCTGTTCTGAAACTGAAAACTCAGAGTTGCCCATCTCAGAGTTGTTCAACTCAGAGTTCAGGGTTAGGTTCAGAGTTTGTTGAACCTGCTTTGTGAAACGGGCCCCAGGTTAAGTCAGAGTATCACCAAAATCATTAGGATTATTGATCATCTGGGAATCCTGGACATCAGTATGAAATGTAATGCCAATCCATCCAATATTTCAGGTTGTTTTTAACAGTTTTGTGTTCCTCTTTTAGTCTCTGCAGCACTGCTGGCAGTCATGTTCAGGTAGAGACCGACTCCACAGTGGCCACAATGCGGAAGCATCTGGAGAGGATCCGGTTCCGGGGCCAGAGACGGGACGACTTTCTGGATCTGGCTGATTCGCCAAACACGTCTGATACAGAATGCACAGAAGAGTTCGTGATCAAACCTCGACTCTCCACCAGAGATTCGGAGGAGCTGAGGGATGCGGAGTTAGAGCAGCAGAATGACACTCAGGTACACTTTGTATGGTTAGAAACCTCGTAGTGTGTTTGATGGTCGTCATCATTTCCCAGAGACGGAGATCTCTGTGTTTGTGTTCTAAAAAAGAGCCTCCGATGACGCAAATATCCTCATGTTGCATCATCGGAGGCTCTTTGGTTAGAGGGGGGGAGACCACAACACTAGTTCCTCATGTCTTCAACCCGCCTATAGGGGGCAGCACCCACTGAGACTACAGACCTGTTACAGACCAGTGGTGGGACCCACTGAGACTAGACCTATTACAGACCAGTGGTGGGACCCACTGAGACTACAGACCTGTTACAGACCAGTGGTGGGACCCACTGAGACTAGACCTATTACAGACCAGTGGTGGGACCCACTGAGACTACAGACCTGTTACAGACCAGTGGTGGGACCCACTGAGACTACAGACCTGTTACAGACCAGTGGTGGGACCCACTGAGACTACAGACCTGTTACAGAGCAGTGGTGGGACCCACTGAGACTACAGACCTGTTACAGACCAGTGGTGGGACCCACTTAGTCTACAGACCTGTTACAGACCAGTGGTGGGACCCACTTAGACTACAGACCTGTTACAGACCAGTGGTGGGACCCACTGAGACTACAGACCTGTTACAGACCAGTGGTGGGACCCACTGAGACTACAGACCTGTTACAGACCAGTGGTGGGACCCACTGAGACTACAGACCTGTTACAGACCAGTGGTGGGCCCTCACTTCATACTCGGGCTGTGAGCAGAGCGGGACCGGTCCTCTGTCCACAATCCGCTGGCCGACGCTGGCCGGTAAACAAAGCCACACGTGTCTTATTACGGCGGGGCGACGTAGAGAGGCCTTTGGGCCCGTTCGGTTTCGGAGCAGCGTGAGTGCAAACTGGCGGGGGACTGGGGAGGGGGGACGGATCAGTGGGAGTGGCCTTCGGAGCTGTGAATTGTGGGAGTTGTTGTAAATGAGTGATCATAGCTTACTGTTGTGGAGTACAATGTGCAGTATTTACAAGTACACATACCTTTAAACTCACAGAACAATAATTTCACTCTGCTCATGCAATGATGTCGTTTAATTTCGTAAGACACGATGCCATCTTGAAAGTGACTTGGTGTTTCTATGTTTCATTTGTGATGCCTTTTTTCGGACGCCCTAACCAAACTCCTAAACCCATGCACACACCCTTCATGATGGTTGGGGTTTGAGTCCTCGACACGACGTTTGCAAATGGGATACCAGCGATGTTTGTGGAATACCAGTTCTTGAACCTTTAAATATTAATTTGTCACTCAGGCTGGTCAAGGAACATTTTCTGCAGCCATCCAAGACGACTCAAGGACAGATCTCAACGAGGTCAAAGGTCACCTAGAAATCGCCTTGTTAGAGAAACACTTCTTACGTGAGTATTCTGACCTGAATTTCCTTTTGTGTGGTGGTTTCTTTGTTTCATACATCTTCAAATAAATGGTATGAACCTCAGAATAGAAATGAAATAAAATGTATATGTGTGTCTGTCTTACAAACAAAGTAACAAACGTATTCATCTCATTTGATCATGTTTTCAATCTGGACGAGCGTGTGCTGCAGACGGCAGCTGCAATGTAATCGCTCAGGGCAACTCCTCACAGTGAACCTCCATCCACCTTTCTTCTGATCTTTATTGTGTCATGTGACATGTTGCCAGAAGACACCGTGAAGACGACGGTGGGAATGTGAGGGATAGTGGAAGAAAGGAGAGCCGTTGTTGTATTGGCGTACAGACATGAGCTGCGTTATCTCAAATATTTTCAAAGTCACTACTGAATATTTAGCTTATTTTGATAATGAAGTTGTGACTTCACAGTGAGACTTCACCTTGAGCAAGGCACAGAATAACAAACAAACCAGTTCAAGCAAAAGGACCTTTCTAAAATGTTGTTAGACACTCATAATAACTATAATAATATTATAATTCTAGTGGAAGCACCTTGAAAGTGAGGCGTTGCCCCAAGCAATTAAATTGCAAATAGCTTCTGCCACGTTCTCGTTTCTATTAGTCACTTAGACGCAAAGAAATAAGGTGGATGATGATGAAAAATGCAAACGTTACCCTTTAAACATCACCTGGGTTTTTAATCGAAGAAGCTAAGTCTATGTGCAAGATTTAATTCTGTTAACAACCACTGGGATTCCCTCTGACCAATCAGAGCCAGATTGTTTGGCTGGCTTAAAACCAGTAAATGGATCCTGAGTTAAGATCTTTTTGTCAGACTAAAAGTAGTAAAAGTTAAGTGTCCTTTTGAATCTAAGAGGTGCGTGTTGATTGGCTGTGGGCTGTGGCTTCTCACATCAATTTGGAGTGAAGTGCTGGGTAATCCATCAATATCACACACACACACACACACACACACACAAACACGCACACACACTATGAAGGTAAATCGATGTCAAAAAACCCTTAGAAAGACGCGCAGCAGCGTGTGTGTGAACGCATGGTTACTTTGTTATGCATGCGTGCGTGCGTTGTCGTTGCGTTGTTGGCCTGTCAATTTCAGGCAACCAGGGGAGGCAACTACATTACGCGTTCATGTTACGCGGAGTAGGTGCGCACAGCAGATCAACTTCCGGCCGCGCAGCATCAGAATCTGCGACCGCACGTGCGTGTGAACGCGTAACAACATTTGTCAAATAGTGACAGACAGACGTGCGCACGCTGCTTCATATGTACGCAGCTTCTTGTTACGCGTGACAGAGTCTGCGCACGTCGTTTCCGCGTACATGTGAGCGCCTGACAAAAATGTTCAATTATCTTCATGCGAGCGTTAATGCGTGCGTTCGCTAAAAAACGCATGAATGTTACGCGTAGTTACTCCGCGTAATGTGATCACAGGCGTGCAGCAGCCATCACGCGTGAACGTGCGCGTGAACGCCTGACCATTATAAGTCAATGAGGAAACTACATTACACGTCAGGCGCTGTGTGCTGCACAGGCGTCAAAACACGCGGGTGTGACGCGTTCAGTTGATAGGTGCGCAAGTATTATGACACGATCCTGACGCCATACACACACATGCACACACACACACACACGCACACATGCACACATGCACACATACACACACACATGCACACATACACACACACAGACACACACACGCACACACACACACACACACACACACGCACACACACACACACGCACACATACACACACACATGCACACATACACACACACATGCACACATACACACACACAGACACACACACGCACACACACACACACACACACACACGCACACACACACACACGCACACATACACACACACATGCACACATACACACACACATGCACACATACACACACACAGACACAGACACACACACACGCACACATACACACACACATGCACACATACACACACACAGACACACACACGCACACACACACACACATATGCGTACACACATGCACACCTACACGCACACAAACACGCACACACACACACACATATGCGCACACACATGCACACGTACACACACACAGACACACACACGCACGCACACACACACACACACAAACACGCACAAGCACACACACACGCATACATACACACACAGACACGCACACGCATACATACACACACAGACACGCACACGCATACATACACACACAGACACGCACACAAACACACGCATGCATACACACACACGCACGCACACACACAAACACACGCGCATACACACACACACGCACACACAAACACGCACAAGCACACACACACGCATACATACACACACAGACACAAACACACGCATGCATACACACACACACACGCACGCACACACGCGCACACACGCACGCGCGCACCCACCCACAAACACACACACACACACCAACACACACACACACACACTGGTGAATAACTATTTTTATATTGATTTTCGATCAATTATCAAGAATGAATAATAAACTTGTGTCTTGCGGTGTTTGGTCACAGTTAGACGTTACAATATAGGAAGTAATGAAAATGTGTCACTCACTTCTTAAGTCTACTTTAAATCAGATCAGAACGGCTGCCGGAGGTAGTCATCACCAAGTTGAAGGCAACATATGTCATGTGTGCGGCTCTCAATGAGGGTGAGCGTGGTAAGACTGGCCACAGGTACTCAGTTAGTCTCCATCTCCGTCTGTTTCAGAGGAGGAGCTGAGGAAACTTAAAGAGGAAGCTAACATGGATTCACTCAGGCAGGAACTAGAGAGGGAGCGCAGCAGGTGCATGGAGCTGGAGCAGAAGATCAACGATGTCATTAAACCCAGGTATTTACATATAAAAAAACAAACTTTATTCAGGGAGCTGCTTTGAGGCAGCTTGTTCCTGTGGTTTGTGCCTACACTGACTTTCTGCTCCTTCACAGATGTGAAGATTCTCCTTCTCAGACACCCAAAGCCACGCCCCCTCCTCCACCTGCAGCCAGCAGCACAGGTGAGCTTTAAACACTACTGACCACTTTATTAGGCACACCTACACTGTCTAATGCAATCCAGTACACCAGCTCTGCCACATATTCTTCCTTTTTTTTAATTTTTCTTTTTAAAGCTTTTGCTGTTCAGTCAAGTTTTGATGTTCTTGTCATACTACGCCATGGCAGTAACCACCAAACTTCCACATCTGTGTGCTTTTAGTGAGAATACATGAACAAGTGGCCTTAATATTTGGTGGAGAAGTCTAGAATGTATGGTAACACCACCGAGTAACTACGAGCATACAAGCTATAACTTTGTTATATGTGGTCAAGTACAGAACGTCAAATACCAAGACATAGACTCAGAGGTGTCATTCTGTTTTAAATGTTTAAATGGGCTACAAACACGATCATTTGTATCAGTCCAGCGGCCGTCAACACATTCAGTAGCTTGCCGTTACAGATGGCGCCAGTGTTTGGGTCTAACAAGAGAGCGTTAACTGATGACTCAGCTGAATGTAGCCGTGTTTGCTCGTAGTGACAGCAGAACAAACAAAACATGAGTTTCCTTGTAAAAGCCTTCAATCAGTTTTAAATTTATACTCATCTTTGTTTATCATCCACACCAAACATTGTTTGCTGTGTTTATTATCAACCACTCGGTCATTCGTTAAACGGAAAAGTTACTTTTCAGGTTCAGATTTGTACAAAACGTGAATAGCGTATAACATGTGATATAAATTAAACTAGTGTACCTAACCATATATGTAAGTATAATTGAAAGGACTAGGTAGTACATTTACAGAAAATTTAACATTTTTTATCATCATTTTAGTCATTTTTCATGCAAAAAACATTTGAGTTGATGTTGATGATTTTTTTCTTTTAATAATGTTAATGATTGTAATGTATTAGTAATAATGTTAAGGTTTGGACTAAACAAACATTGTGAATGTGTCACTTTGGGCTCTGGGTAATTTTGTCACTATTTTTACAAACCAAACAATCAATCAGTTAATGGAGAAAATAATCAGCAGATAAATCCATAATGAAAATAATCAGCTCCACCATAACAAACTACAATGGTGAAATTCTGCTCTCATATTAATGTATGAGTCATAATAATATAATGATCTGATATGTCATTATAAATCACATACATTTTTCTATTTTAATATATTTAAATCAAATTTTCTGATTTTACTTACATGCTTTTACTTCAGTACCATTTTCAATTATAAGATAAAGAGATAGAAAGATAAGATAAGATGAAGATAAAGATACACGTTATTGTCCTTGGCAGGAAATTTGTCTTGGACTCCAATGCTGTCATATGATAAGCTGTTTTACAGTAGTAACGGTACAGATACAGACAATACATACATATGAACCACAGGCCACATATAACATACACAGTATACATGAAACAGTGTGATACACACATACACACATACACCTGCCCAAACCCTCCCTCGCCCACTGTATTATACCATGGGTCATGATCAATATGTGTGGTATTAGTAAAGGACATGACTACTTCCTCCACCTCTGATAAACAGAAATCCAATTAATTTTTTTTAAATTAATTAATTAATTAATATGTTAAGCATACAGGAAGAAGTTAATAAAAAGTGCTGTATCCGTGTGTAAACGTTTTAAAAGAGTGCAACCATTTTAACAAACATGCCTTTTTCCAGATGCTTTTGTTTTTCCGTCCTCAGACAAACAGAAGGACACGTTGTCGGGCAGCTTCCTGAAGTGGCTTTATGATCGTTTTGGCGTTTACATGGAGGACTTCCGCTTCCAACCAGAGGAGCAGACGGTGGAGACTGATGAGCCGCTGAGTGCTAAGAGGTGTGGAAGATAGACATTTTGACCAACACAATGACTTAAAGCATCTGAAGCTGGAATATCTTTCTGAAATCTAAAATCTGGTTTCTGATCAACAGGTTGACTGAAAACATGAGACGACTCAGTGAGTATTTGATTGATCGATTGGATTATGTTTCTGTCTCGTAAATCCAACATAAAATCAAAGTATAACATGTTAAAGTGATGCCACTTATTTCTAACATGGTCCTTGATGTCCACAAGACACAAAGACACAGAAACACAAGATCCAAAAGGAACCAAAGTTACTAAACGTTATAAGAGTAAAGAAAAAAAAATCTCTCTGATTGTGCTTTCATTCAGACCCAACTGAAAAGTACAGGGGTGTCCACATATTTGTGTCAGTTTGATGTTCTGAGGGAAGCACCAGGCAGCAACCTCTGGTTCTGAAAAAGTGAAGCCAAATCTGAAGTGCCTTAAACTAGCATTCTCTGTACTGGCCACCAGGGGGGCGGTTCTTCTGCTTGCGGAAAATAACTCAACATGAGTTTATGGTCTCAATCGCTAGTTTCAAGTCTTCTTCAATATAGCATGATGTGTATTTAGTACATTCTGGTCCCGTAGACCATAAATCATGGTAATTTCTAGGGCGTGGCTTCCTTCTGATCAACAGGTCGCTACAATGTCCTCGCCACCACGGTACAATAGCAGTTAGCTTCTGAGACTCCTTTCACACTTAGCTGTAAAGTTTAAATGGCCTCATTTACCTTCAATTATGGAAGCTCACTTTGTGAACAGCTTGTGTTGGTGCTTTGTTGTGTTTGTAGAACGAGGATTCAAACCTGTGACCAACTTCAAGAGGAATCTTGCAGCCTTATCCAGCTGGTACTCCGTCTACACGTCCGCCATCGCCTTCATTGTGAGTTCACACAGACAATCTTCATAACAAACAGGATGAGGGAACAATAAAAGGTCAAATTCATGATTGTTATACAGAATGTTGTTTTTTTCTGGAGGAAACTGCAGGTTGGAGGTTTCATCAGACATATTATTTTTCTTCCTATTAGGAGAAAATACAATGAATTGACAATATAGTCATTTTATTTGGTAAATCTTATAATTATTAAGAAATATGTACATCAAATTAATTTGGATAAATCCACCTTTTGCACTATTTATTTAAAATGTTCTGGACTGTATTTTTATGTTTTTAGATATGTATTTAATTTATGCATTATTAGGGTTGCAAAGGGGCGGAAAATTCCCGGTAAATTTCCAGAAAGTTTCCGGTAAATTTCCGGAAAGTTTCGGGTAAATTTCCACGGGAATTTAAGCTTGGGAATTTTGGAAATATTCCATATTTGGGAACTTGCCATGGGAATATTGGGAATTATGGGAATTAATGGGAATTTAGGGGAACTAACTGGGGATATATTATATCCAAGCATAAATATGAACAGAAGTCATAAGAAAACATCTATACAAAATGTTTTCAACAGATATTTCAACAGATTCATTTGAAAGTGGAACAGAACCGAACACTGCAAGCTCTCGAAAATCTTTTAAACTGACCGTTGTCGATCTAAAATAAAGACAGATTCAGCAACTGCATAGCTTATTTCTCGCCTGAAATGTTTTCAGAAACACATTTTCACTATTTTCGTAAAGTAAGAGGGAGATGGGAGGCTGCAAGGGGAGAACGATATGAGCTCGGAGGAGCACAGAGGGGAGGTGTGTGTGTGTGTGTGTGTGTGTGGTGGGGGGGGGGGGGGTCTTTTTTCAAACCTTTCAAATCTTAGACTAGAGTTTTAAGAAATATATTTCCCCATAATAGCATCAAAACTTCACTTTGTTTAGTCCAGAAGCTCAAATGTGTGCCTTCAATAGTCTTTGTGCTTCAGGCTCAAAAGTATTCTAGTGATCTTCTGTACATGTGATGGAGGCATGCACAGTGCCAGTAGGGGGCGTGGTCTCAATAGCCATGCACTAAGCAGTGCTCTGTGCATGTGGTTGAGGAATGGCATGGATATTCAAGTGTATTAGAATGGCATCTGTTTGTTTTAGTCAAGATTATGCTACAAAATAACTTTCCTCAAATTTATTTAAGTCCCCTTTGAAGAGCCAACCATCAATTTAAAAAATTCCCAGTTTATTCCCATTAATTCCCATAAATTCCCATTAATTCCCATGGAAAGTTTCCACTTTTGAAAATTCCCAGAATTTTGCAACCCTATGCATTATTAATAAACAGCTCCAGGGGTACACATTCTTTTTTTCATTTTCATTTCATGGTGTCCATTCACCTTTGTTATTATCTATACAAAGACTCATTGCCTCCAAATAACTTCACAGGTCTACATGTATGCAGCGTGGCATGGCTGGACCATCCCCATGTTCCTGTTTCTTGCCATCCTCCGCCTCTCTTTGAACTACCTCATCTCCAGGTTAGTGCAAGCCCCACCCCTCGCCGTCTCTCCCTCTCTGTCAGCCAATCACACGGCAATTACTAACCGTGATCCAGGTTCATACAAATTCTTTGCTATTATAATGAAATACACTGTGTTTTCATATATCTACAACAGGACGTCACACACATTTTAAGTTCCACGTTCTCCTTATATTGACGTCCCATTTACACTTCATGAAGGGACTGATAAAAGAATTGATCTTTTCATGGCAGATATTTTGACTTGCTATAGGAAAAGGTAAACAGGTTAAAGGAATACTTTACCCACAAAATGTCCATTTTTATATTAATGACTCACCCCATGTTACCTTGAGTTCTTCAATAAACCTTGGAGAGAGGTTTAAAAAATGGAAAGAAAAGTTGTTCTCCATAAGATTTGAGATGCGTTGCTTCTAGCTTTCAACATGGAGGCATGCAAGCAAAAAGTTTTCTTCAATAATTCAAATTAACACAGGGTGAGTGTTTGATGTCCAAATTGTCATTTTGTGGGTGAAGTATAACTTTAACAATGTCAGCCAGAAACACCGTTAGGGCATTCACCACATGAGTCATCGACTCTCCCCAGCAGTAGTCCACAAGTAGATCAATCACAGGAGATGTATCACTATTTTATTTTCACCCAAAAACAATGATCCGTTCTCGTCAAGAAGGCATCAAATAGAACCAGTAAAGGCTGAACTGATGCAGGCGGGACCACCGAGGCTCCGTGGGCTGGTTACAAGTGAGCCCATCTGATTCATTGCCAGGGCTTTAATACTGCACCGTGCTAAATCCACAGATGAACGATTGTTGTGCATATCTCATATCTACCCATGTCTTCCCATGATGCACTGCTCTCAGAGGCTGGAGGATCCAGTGGAGCATTGTACCTGAAGTCTCAGAGCCCATGGTGAGAAATCTCTCCTTTTTTAAAAAAAAAATTCTCACCAAGAAAAAGATCTATGTGAAAATGCCCTGACATCCCATGTGGACAGGTGAATAGGAGCTAATCTGACAGTTAAACAGCTCCACCTCATGGACGCATGGCGTTATTACATTTACTGTAACAAGGAAGGTGATGGATGAATAATTGATTTTGATTAACATTTGGATCTCAGATTGTGCCTGTTTTTAATATGACGTGTGTACTTAATTCCAATTTGTTGGTAATTGCAGATACTTTCTTTAGCATATTTATACAATGCAACTTTATGTTTGTACTTCTACTTCACCACATGGTCACGAGGCGTGCATTTTACTTTGCTACATTTGTTTTACACATATTAGTTGTATTGCAAATGAAAGGTATTGCACAGCCACCCAGGTGTTGGTATAGGTTGCCCCGCCCTAAATGCTTACACCAAGATATCAGTCAGTCAACTGTTTGTAGGCCCACGCTCTCTTATGAAGATTTATGTTAATTAGGTAACATCTGTTTGGGTCGATGATGGGTGTGCAGGAGCTTTGAAATACATTTTTGATTTATTAACTACCAAATGGAATAAAGGGGTTGTACCTGCTCCACCTCAAACAGCAACAACACTTAACTGCTGCTTACTTTGACTTGAGGAGGTGTCGTTTGTAGGACTTTACTGTCTCCTTGTTTCACAGGAGCCTCCTAAAGAGGACCTGACGGTGTCTGAGAAGTTCCAGCTGGTCCTGGATGTCGCTCAGAAAGCTCAGGTGAGATGCGACGTAGAAGTCGGAGGCTGTGCGTTCACTGTGTGGCACCTGTCCGATTTCACAACAGAGGCTTGTTTTGTTTGTTGTTTTGGTGTTCACAGAATCTGTTTGGGAAGATGGCAAACATCCTGGAGAAAATAAAGAAGTGAGTTTGTCTGCAAACACTTTGATCCAGGTTCCAGTGAAGTGATGGGTGATGGTTCATCTTTAGTGTGTGTGTGTGTGTGTGTGTGTGTGTGTGTGTGTGTGTGTGTGTGTGTGTGTGTGTGTGTGTGTGTGTGTGTGTGTGTGTGTGTGTGTGTGTGTGTGTGTGTGTGTGTGTGTGTGTGTGTGTGTGTGTGTGTGTGTGTGTGTGTGTGCAGTCTGTTCATGTGGGTTCAGCCAGAGTTGACTCAGAAGCTGTACGTCGGTCTGTGGTTGGCCTTCATCTCCTCCTGCCTGCTGCCATTCAAACTGCTGGGATTCATCATAGGTACAACATATGAGACGACTGCTCTATATGTTTGAATTGTCTTTCATGCTTTTGGCTGTAGAACGTCCTCTTTACATTTTATGTGTTGTATGTATTTTGTTCTGTGTAATGGTTAAATCAAGAAGGGCAATGAGAAGAAAGGTTAAACGTGTTTGCCACTGATGACAACCAAAGACAAATAACTGGCTGCCTGGCAACCATTACTGTCAAAAACTGGCATGCCAAGTGTTGAGGAATCTGAGGTCTGACAAAAATAACAAACCATCACACACATCAAAACACGCACACAACCAATCACAGGAGGTTTGAGCTCTATACATTCTATTCAATAGAGTAGTAGACTACATGTGAGGTCCAGTACTGCTGATGCTCTGTTCTGATTACTGCCCTCCTCCGACTCAGGTGTGTACGCAGGTATCAAATTCTTCATCATCGACTTCATCTTTAAGAGCTGCTCCAAGCTGAGGCAGCGCTACGACACCCCCTACATCATCTGGACCAACTTACCCACCGACCTGCAGCTGAAGGAGCGTGGAAACACCGTGCTGAGCCGACGGGTCAGTCCAGTAGATGCAGCTCACAGACACAAAGTTGGTTACTGTAGGTGGTCTCTGGTCTGGTGGTTTCAGTTCTCTGTTGTTTTTCTCTCTCAGCTGTCTGAGTGTGAACAGGTAGGATCCTGATGTGTGTATTGTGTGTATTTACATCCCCAGTGTAGAGGTCAAATGTGTTTAATGTAGTTAGAGATGTAGAATCCATACTGACTGCTCTCCAGAAGATGAATCTTTTAGATTGGAATGGCCTTCCCTCTAGCGCCTCCTGCTGGACAAAACTGCATCAGATCTTAGTTGAATATTCAATGTTTTACCCAAATGTTTTCAGGTTTGTGTCCAAATGTTTTTTTTTTTACCAGAACAGGGGTCTTACTCAAAATATTTGCTGTCTTTAGTTGTTTTGTGTCTGTTTTGATCTTAAATTAGTTTCTCTTGTTGTTTTAATTAATCTTTCACATTGGATATGATCCAGACACACGTTGGCGTTGTCACGTAGTGTTCAGACATCAAACACACCATCGAGACAGAAGCAGTCGGTAGAGCATGAGAGTGAATGTGGTAAAACGGCTGTTCTGGAGTGTTTGTCTATAAAGTCTAGCTTCTTTGTCTTAAGGGCAAAACATTTAAATGATTAAATCCCATCCAGCCACATTTTATTAGTTGGAAAGAAATTGTACTTTGGTATTCAAATATTTAACAGGGTTCACACATTGATGTATCAACGGGATTTCTTTCTCCTTTTAGATTTCACTGACTCCTTTCCTCTAGGACACACTTGGGTTATCCCTTACCAAACCTGAAACCCCCTCTGTGCACCTGACCAGGTTACCGTGACGGCTGGCCGAGGCACCCTCGCCGCTGCAGGGCCTCTGGGTGTCAGCCGGGACGAGGAGGGAGGACGGTACTACAGCACCAAGAGAGGAGCTTTTCATGAAGTCTTCAACCTGCCAGAGACTGAGCATCCTCTGACAGGTGGGGGGGAAGTATTACTGTTAGAAATATGTTGTGTAATATATTTTGTTCCCAATGTTTGGAGGACCGTAGCCAAGAATTTAGTGAATTGAAGTCTCCCAACGCAGTATTGATTTAGTTAAATGTTCAATTTTAGGTTTGATGTCCAAACATGAAGATCTAAATGTCTTCATAGCGTCAGGAATTGAACTCTGATGGGAAAATCCTAAATGTTTCTATTGTTTATGGCCTGTAAAATAAATACATTGACTGTAAAAGCACTGCAATCAGTCAAATAATCAGCATGTTACCAGAACAAGGTTCCTGCGGCATTTAAACCATTCCTCTCTGTGTTGTTGTCTCAGTGTGCGAGAATGGCTGGCGTTGTTGCCTCATCAACAGAGACAGGAAGACACCGACAGACTACATCCGCAACGGAGTGCTCTATGTCACCGAGAAGTAAGGCCCTCACTTCCTGTCGGTACACTTTTTTTTTTTGTTGCTCCACAACTGAGGGAACAGAGACCAACTTTGATGGTTAAATATTGAAATAAATGCCTTCTTTATTTAAAAACTGTGCGTTGTAGTCCGTTTGCAGATTATTGAATTGAGTAAATGTACTCTCCATGTAAAGGTGGGTTCACACAGAATGCCTTGTTATAGGATAGTGTGATGGCATACAAAGTCAGTGAGCAATGTGAGCCGGCCTGGTGAGATGTGACGTGAGCCAAGACTTTTCTGCGTGAGTTTAGAATATGTTACTTTGACTTAAAAATCTGCACTTATCCTGAGGCTTCTTGAATCAACCTAATAACTGTACAGAGATGAGGGGAAAAGAGACGAGAGGAGGGAAGACAGAAATAATGGTTACATTCTCAGCTCAGTCTACGTTCTGAGAGGCTGTAGAACTAGTATTAGTTAGGATTTCTGGTACAACTTCACGACTTCCAAGGTTTGTGTAGATTCATAAAACACAAGACGTGATGTTAAACTGTCCATTGTGCCAATATACGGTAGTCACATGAGGTTGATGTTGTTGTAGTGTACCGTTAAATCATGGAGTGAGTTTCGGCCTTTCAACACTAGACACCCTCATCAAAGGTGGCCAGCTGCCAGTTGATCAAGCCTGAGCTTGTGTTCTATGCCCAATCCTGCATATTGCCTGGATGTTTAAATGGCGTAGCCCACGGGACTATGCAAGGCAGGGATGTCCTCTCCCCCGAGTCTGCTGACCGCATACCTTGTTCTCCCTCCTCCAGGAGGGTTTTGCAGTGGGAGGAGTGTGGGGAGGGGGGTTACTGGGTCGGTCCTGATCTTTGGGCCCAGCAAGGGTCCTTCCACTTGAGCCATACCCACTGGCTGCTTCTTTCAGCCGCCTCAGAGACTGATCTAATTGTCTGTCGAAGAGCCTGTCCGTGGATACCAAGGTTTTTCAGCAGTCTGATGGTAGAAGAAGCCACAAAACCTCTGCTTCTGCTTCTGCTGCCAGTTTTGTGTAGTGCAATTTCTTGCGCTTATAGGCCTCTTCGGTCAAACTCTCCCAGGGGACTGTGAGTTCAATGATGTTGACTGATCTCAGTGAGGGGGACCAGAGTACTGTAGAAGAAAATGTGTTACCTTCCAATTTGTTTTGTTTAAATGTTACTTCCTCTCGGGAACCTCAAATGTCTTGCTGAGCTGCATTCATTGTATGTAAGCCTTGTCATGTTAATGATGAGACCCTCTGATCTGTCCCCCTTCATGGACCGTCTCCGAAACACCTTCATCCCACATACTTGATCAAGGCCTTCATGAATGGCCCCTGTTGTGACACTATCTAGCAAGAACCCAGCTGTTCCGAGGAAGTCACACCTTTATGTTGTCTCAGGACGTCTCTTCCACTTGGGAGAGACGCGTATTGAATCTATGTAAATCCACTGTTTAGACCTGCCCCTTTGGTTCTGTGTATCATCGCTCACGCCACATACAGCAGAATAGACTTTGTGGCAACTGCGACATTGCTCTTTCTCCACTGTCAGTGACTAAACCTCATTTGAACCAGCCACCGAATTGGACCTGAGGAGTTTTTCTTCAACAGTACCAAGTCTGGCCTAAGACTGGTAGCTGCAATCTCAGGTGGAAAGATTAGTTGCTGGCCGATATCAACTAGCATCCCAGGCAATGGCTAGCTGTCCAGTTTCTGGCTTGGTACAGGAATGGTTGGGCTTCTGTCCCTCTTGGATGAATGCTGGTGCTGTGCTGGAGTTGGTTGCTCTCGGGGGCAAGGAGTTGTTGGTATTCCTCTTGCTCTCAATAGCTGCTGTAGAAGAGAATATAGCTTGAAGGGGTCAAAACTCTTGCCACACTTTTGGGGCCAGGGACCAAGGACTTCCCAAGGACCCCTCATCATTGTACCACAGATTAAAGGGATAGTTCGGAATTTTGGACATAAGACCTATTTTCCAAGTCAGCCGATGTGTTTGAGACGTCTGGAGACGTTTTCAAGACACACCGGCTGACTTGGAAAATAGGTCTTATGTCCAAAATTCCGAACTATCCCTTTAAGCACATTTCAACCGCCGCTGGAAGTATGAGTTCTTGTGCGATGCTTCTTACTTTGAACAATCCATTGAACGACCAAATAGGAACCCTCTGGACTTTCTCTGAAGTTGTGGCCAGGTTCATCATCGTGGTTTCTGTCGGTGTATTCCTAGCTCTTTCCTAAATTCTGGGTGCTTTGTAATCAGATGTGTCTTTAGCTTGGCTGGCTTTATGGCTTCGTTCGCTAGCACCTGAAGACACATGACACATTCTGGTCTCCTGTCGCTGTTTTCAATAAAACCAAACTTCATATAAGTCGTCATATTTTCTAAGTTTGGCTAGTTTGGTCTCCATGGTCACCAGCTAGTTAGCTAGCTAATAGGCCTCTGCCAAGAAAAGCAGCAGCGGGACTGAAGTGTGATTGATAGATTAATGTGATGTCACAATCATATCAGGGTTTCTATTGGTCCAAAGTTAACGTGGGTGGGACTAATTGACACAATATGATGTTTTAGTGGCACAAATGGTCCCCATCTGTAGATATGCATTACTTAATGATACAGCACAATTTTATAATTAATAGCAAATTATTTTGAGTCTGGTATAAACAACAACTTTATTCTCAGATCAACGCATCTAGAAATACAGTAATACAGTTAATAATGTATCGTTTATCTCCTCAGTCATCTGTGTTTCGAGAGCTCCAGCTCCAGATCTGGATCCTCCAAGAGGAACAAAGTCATCAAACTGCTCGACATCACAGACATCCAGAAGGTACGTAGTCTCTGTTAGTCATCTTCCCTAAATCCAGAGCACTGAACCTTCACACACTTTAATCTACGTCACCTTTGTCATCACTGTACGTGTCACACTGGCTGAGGAGGGTTTGTCTACATTATACTAGGGTTGCACGGTATACCGGTACTAATTTGGTTCCGGGGTACTGAGGCATTTAAAACGGTACTATATTGCATTTGGACGGGACCGGTACTTGCAGCGCCGCCGGCAGCGCCCGCAACAGCGCGGCGAACTCGCAGCGTGACGTCACTGCGTTGTAACTACAGCTGAGAGGACGAGGAGCGAGCCGCAGCTTTGAGAGATAAAAAGAAAAAGCAAGCAAGCCGTAGGAAACAGCTAGCAAGTTAGCGAGCAGCGTGGACTGGAGCAACAAACAGAGCATGAGGAACGCTTGGAGAGAGCGAGAGAGTGACAGCGCGAGAGAGAGAGAGAGCACGGAGAGGAGAATGGCTGCTGCATCCTTTACCACGCCGCAACTTGTGCTGATTAGTTGCAATAAAGTTTGTTTAAATGTGTTGTCTTCTCTGTCACTCACAGTACAAAGTTTTGTCTGTGCTGCCTGGATCCGGGATGGGCATCTCCATAGCAACGCCATCCACCCAAAAGGTACGGGCTAAGAGGGTTTGCTAGGATCTGATATTATGTTGACATTGACATGTTAATAGAAACTCTGGGTCATGCATTTCTAAAGCGCTCAGGGCTCCATGCACGTTCACACAACCTTCAGTATTTGGGCTTCAGTATCTCACCCACTCAGGAGCTGTGAGTCGAACCAACACTCTTTCCATTGGAGGATGACTCGCTCTACCTCTGAGCAACAGCTACCCCCGTGTGTGTCACTGGCTAGCTAATACCTCCCACTAAGCATGATGCGGCATCCCCCACCTAAAGGGGTGGGATGCTGTTGTCACAAAAGCATAGCGCCCACCCACCTGTTCCCTAAGGTTAGCTGTTTTGCCGTTGTTGGTACAGTTACTGCTGTTAGCACTGTTAGCTGATAGCTGCTGGCTAAGCCATCACCGTGATGAGAGCAGATAAAGCCAAATATATATGGCTCTGCTGCCATAGTGGGCAGGCACAGGTCTACATCACTCAAAAGGTTTGAACTGTGTTCTAATCTTCAGCATATTTGATGTTTGATTTTTTAGAAATGAAGTGTGATTGGTTGACAAGAGTAAAAGTAAACTACAACAAGTTCATTTGAATTGTACTTGAGTTAATGTACTCGGTTACCTTCCGTTCTCTCTCAGCCCATGGTGTTCGGCGCGATGATCCACAGAGACGAGGCCTTCGATGCTATCGTCACTCAACACATGAAGATGGTTACCATGGCTACAGCCACCAACCCGGAGACATAGTAACACCCTCACAAGATGGCTGCCTTCATGCACACACACCCACCCACACACCACACACACACACACACACACACACACACACACACACACACATAGTTTCACTGTATTGGCCAGTGACTTCAGTTTGAGCTACTGTCATGTGATTATGGTTATTTCTTCAGTTATCCAAAAAGCTTACGGTTACATTAAACCCCTGATCAGCTGATTCCAACAAATCACTGATTCCATGTAAAAATCAGCCAAGAACCAATACTAATCACTAATCTAAACAGTTTTACAAAAACAGACACAAAGCAGACATCGTAAATCCTGCCGTGATTCTCAAGTTAATGACTGGTATCTGGAATCATCGCCCACATGAACAAGTGGAGACCCGGTAAAACACTGAGGAGGATGGGGTTACCTATACTATAACATCTCAAATGATAAATTCAATGTCTCATCATATTCACTTTCTCTGTTCAATACTTATAACGCTCTCATTCACTGACTATTTCTAGTTGCTTCTACTTTGCCAGGTTCTTTAAATGATATCCCAGTTTGGCAAACAAGAAGAGCACCAGGCTTTCAAGCTAATTTTACATCGTGGACAAAGGGTGCAATTATAATTTCTGGGTCTGTCACATAAAATAATTAGGCCAAAAAAGACTTTTCCCTTTTAGATTTTATATATATGAGACCAGATATTTTACTACACAATGTTTCAGTGCTGAAATGACTACTCTGATAGTGATTTTGAAAATTGATCAATCATTTAAATCATGTATCGATAAAAACTTTAATCACTCTTTGGTTGGAGCTTCTCCAATAATTTGATGTTGTGCTTTTTCTGTTTTATAAATAATTGTAAACTGAAAAAGTTTGAGTTTTGGACATTTAATCAGACAAAGCAACATTTGAAGACAGTGGAATCTGTTAATATAAAAGTAAATGATGTAAATACAAACATCAGATGAAGGAACACTTGTATCAATCAATACTAGGACATTGTGCTTGGTAAATATAAAAACTTTATGACAACTAGTATTAAAAACATTTGTTGTGATATGACACTATAAATACAATTGAATTGATTTAATACCTAAAATGAACTTGTGTCTACATTAAACAATTATCTTCAATTGAATAAGGCTGATATGCTGATATATTTTATGAATTAATTAGTTGGTGCAAAAATGGTCTGACAAATAGTTAAAAACTCCCAAACATTCAGTTTAGAGTGATATCAAACCTTCCTTACTTTCCTTACTGCAGCGGTACAGCACACCGTTTTTTAGGAACATATTCCACCTATTTCTGAAGAAAAACGTTTAATAACAAGTGAAATCTGTTGTTTTACAGTATTAGCATATACAAATGTTTAAACGTCCTTCATTTTCATTATTGTATTCAGGGATTTGTAAAAACTCCATTATATGACTCTGCACTGTACTCAGCAACTCAGCCTTACTGTCAGTTCTATTATTAGTGTGTGTTTTTATATGGTGGTGCAGGACTGTTTGTTTCTATATGAATGTATAGAATATTTAATGTAAACTGCTAAATGAACCAGTCTAGCTTTTTTTTCTCTTAGCTCAAAGCTTAAAAGCGTCTAATCACAGATACAGCCTGTCATGCTTTTTGTCGACTCACTGTTAGTTCGCTCATGCTCCAATTTGTTTCATCCACGCATGAAGCTACTCAGCGTAACAAATGCAACCACAACCTGAAATGTTTTTTAATTTAGGGTTGGCTTTCTTTCATAGACAATAAGCTAAGAACAGGAGGGGAAAGTGGATTGAAGTTCTTGCTGGTATTTCTACCCCGACCTTCATCACTCCATGTGGTTTTCCTCCATCTTCATGCATCCCTGAAGACTTTTCTTTTGGATGGTATAGAAGGAAATTAGAAATACATATTCCTTTAAATCATGTCAGTGCCACTGAATAATTTATGATGGTTGACAAGAATTATAACAATTCTAAAAAGAAGATGAAAAATCCACAAAGACAGTTGGAAGGAAGGAAACACGCAGCAGAGTTCCACAAGTCTCAGCTTGTTTGCCTCCGGTCCGTGGTGCTGGAAACACATCTATCCTTTTAGTGCTACCGGACTGTACCAACCTATGTTCACTCATGTCTAAGAGGCAAAAACAAGGCGAAAATATTGAATTATATGCTATAATATTGGCTAGCTCCTGTTTAAAGAGGCAACAGACAAGTTGTTTTCATTCTGAAGTAAATGTTGTACAATGTAATGAGTGGAATAATGACACTGTGGGTGTTTACATTGGTTCCTATGTGATTGGTGTCTGCCACCTGGTATGCCAGCTCCATGTATGACACAAAGGAAGTGCGTCGGCCCTTGTGCGACCAAAACAGGAAGAGGATACCGCTCTTCCCTGCTGGCTAAACGTTAGGGTTATAGTAGTTGAGCTTTGCCAGACCCATCTCCACAGTAGAAGGGTCTGGTTTATCCACAGTAGAAGGGTCTGGTTTATCTACAGTAGAAGGGTCTGGTTCTCCACAGTAAAAGGGTCTGGTTCTCCACAGTAAAATGGTCTGGTTTATCCACAGTAGAAGGGTCTGGTTTATCCACAGTAGAAGGGTCTGGTTTATCCACCGTAGAAGGGTCTGGTTTATCTACAGTAGAAGGGTCTGGTTCTCCACAGTAAAAGGGTCTGATTCTCCACAGTAAAAGGGTCTGGTTTATCCACAGTAGAAGGGTCTGGTTCTCCACAGTAAAAGGGTCTGGTTCTCCACAGTAAAAGGGTCTGATTCTCCACAGTAAAAGGGTCTGGTTTATCCACAGTAGAAGGGTCTGGTTTATCCACAGTAGAAGGGTCTGGTTTATCTACAGTAGAAGGGTCTGGTTTATCCACAGTAGAAGGGTCTGGTTTATCCACAGTAGAAGGGTCTGGTTTATCTACAGTAGAAGGGTCTGGTTTATCCACAGTAGAAGGGTCTGGTTCTCCACAGTAGGAGGGTCTGGTTCTCCACAGTAGAAGGGTCTGGTTTATCCACAGTAGAAGGGTCTGGTTCTCCACAGTAGAAGGGTCTGGTTTATCTACAGTAGAAGGGTCTGGTTTATCCACAGTAGAAGGGTCTGGTTCTCCACAGTAGAAGGGTCTGATTTATCCACAGTAGAAGGGCCTGGTTCTCCACAGTAGAATGGTCTGGTTCTCCACAGGAGAAGGGTCTGGTTCTCCACAGGAGAAGGGTCTGGTTCTCCACAGTAAAAGGGTCTGGTTCTCCACAGTAGAAGGGTCTGGCGGGGTCTATGTTGACTGTGTGACGAGACGTTTATTAAAACAAAAGAAAAACATAACTTGATGGTCGGTGACCCAGCGGTGAAGCCCGTCTATACTTTAGCTCTGGAGCAGCTCACTGGCCTCATTAAAACACCAACGGTTTGCTAGCTGTCTGTAGCTCTAAACCGATATCAGCAAGCTGGTGTGAAGTGGAACGGATCGGTACGTAGGTCAAGTCAACGTCACTGGAGCATGCCGCTGCCAGAGTTGCTAGCTCTGAGGTTGCTGCTGCTGTTTCATGATTGGAAGGGAATTTGAGAATGGAGACACAGAAAGCAGAAGGGGAGGAGTCAAGTCAGACTTCCTTCCTCCTGCTGATACCGAGCCTTCACTTCCTGTTAGCTAGACTAGGGTTGAAGCAAATAACTGCATCACCGCAACACTGCCATATTAGGAGGTGTTCTAAACGCCCAGGTCTCTGCACAGGACACTTAACATTTAGCAAGTGCGTCACATCATTGGAGAAACCACAAGGTGGCACTGTTCTACCGCCGCAGTGAGGAAACAGTCCTACTATCAGCAGCTATCCAACCAGTATCAGGGTAATTTCTTCTCCGTTACTCTCCCATGCTACTGAAATTGATGGATGGTGGAAAAAGCAAAGTTACTTAACAAAAAGCAATGCAGCCTGTGTCGTTTGGTACCAACCATAATATCACTTGGAAACCTAAAGGGGGAAAAGTTGTCTATTGCCTCTTTAAGCAGCTTTTGTTCTAACCCTAGCTATCAGATCATACAATGAGCTTTTTTAACTTTGTACGGATCCTGCAGCTGTCCTACAATAAAAAACGTAATGAAAACTTGTCAGATCAAAATGAAACTTAGGATATAAATATTTAATTTGAACCAAAGTACATAGAAGACATCCTAACATCCATGAACGTTTGTTTTTTTCCCCCCCGTATCACCTGTCAGGCACTTTTAGTTCAGACTTTTTCTTTTGTACCTTGATTAAATGTTTGTTAGCGTGCTTAAGTGCAGTCATGTACATTTCCTGCCAACCATAAGCACTCTGTAACTGTATAACTGTTAACTGTCAGTCTGAAGGCTGTTACACCAGCATTTATTACTTTTATTTAATGTCAAATTCACTTCGTTTCAATGAAAACAAATTTGACCAAAAACTGTTACAAAACACGATGGCTCCTTTTTAGCGAGGGAAGGTGAGATGACTGTTCCGTGCAGCATAGTGTAAGTGGTTTATTTTTCCTCTAGTCGCTAACACGTTAAATCAATGTTTCTTTTTAAAACCTGTGTCACTGTGTGGTCGGGCCTCACCAAGCTCTTCTGTTGCCAAATATTTTGTCTTGTATTTCTTAATTTTGTGAAATGTAACTGTTACTTTTTTTTTTACAATATTGATGCCAGTTGTTAATGCCTTGTTGCCTCATTCACTTTTAGTTTTTCACGCTAATGGACTCTCTTTTGCTTCAACTCCTAGTCTCTCGCTTTGCATTGTGGTGTCTCGGGTTTTAACGCTATGAACTATTCTCTGTCAGCCTGTTGTGTCTTTGGAATGTAATGGTTTTATAAAATGGTGTCATTGTACAAATAGGTGTAATTTTCTTAAATTAAATGATGTGTTGTTAAAATGTCATGTACATTTTTTTAAGTAAACCCAGATGTCAAACATTTGACAAATCCTGTTGTGCTGGTTTCTATGCTGTACCTGCTTCGGTCTGTTGGTATCAGTAGAGAAGAATTTGCCAGTTGGTTTCTTCCTGTGGTTTCAGAGGGGAAGTTTGTCTTCTCTTTTTAATGATTACATTATGAGACTGTATGAACCACATTCAGGATAAGGGTTTATTAATGGTTAGAGCCAAGCATCAACACACTTATTTACATCAGTCTTCTGCTTCAGGTTCAACATGCGTGTTAATTCTTTAATTTAATCTGCTGCTATGTTTCTGATAACTGATAATTGGATTATTAACTGGAAGCTCAAAGTTTGCTTGCATCATAATGTTTTACAACTATCATAGCAGGGAGGGATTTATTGTCACACACCGGAGATCTTTCTCTTCATATCGCCTGCTGTTTTTCTCTGCATCATGAGATTCATCAACGCACTAGTCATCTGTGAGAACTGAACAACTGTCATAACCAGTCAATAATCAACTGGAAATGCCAGTGAATCTGTTAACTCTATAATGTCAGTGTTACAAAGCTTGAGGGTGAGGCTTAAAGACTAAAGGTACAGACAAAACATTCTTTGGAAAAAGGACATTTCCAGTTTTTAACAACTACGGTGATTATGTGCTCATTATGAATATAAAATGACTATGCACCTTCGTATGGTGTAATGCCTCAACACAGACGAAAGTTAGTAGTTTTAAAATACAGATTTGATTTTAAGTGAACAGAAATAAAAACAAACAAACATTCAAACATGTCCAGGGACCATAACTGTAATTCTAATGACTATAGGGGTCCACAGGAACATTCCTGCATTTCTGCGACACTGATCTCAGTAGTATCAAGCACATTTAATACATGAACATAATATCTTTAATTGGGTTAGAATACATTAATTCCAACTCTTTCAAGAATTTACATAAACTCTGTAAAATATTGGCTTTGCTTAAAACCTCAACCTTCACATAGGCTACACATTTAAGGCTTATGAATTAAATTCCATTTCTTAATTACTTGATCTAAAACACAAGGTGTGTTCAGTCCTGGTGTTCTGTACTGGCCTGATAAGACGGAGGGTTACAAGGCTGCTGATAAATCAGTGGACTTTTTATTATGGGTGGTTCTCGTCTTTCCCCGGTGCCTTTCACAGATCAACGGTCAACACTTCCTCCACCTCTGAGTCGTCTGTCGGATCCTCCATCTTCACCCCGAGCCCACTGTCCAGATCTGCTTCATTAAAAACGACCTTCGAGGTTTTCCCCTGAAGGTTGTCGTCTTCGTCCTCCTCTCTACCGCTGGATGATGGCTCCTCGTCTTCTTCGTCTTCGCTGTCGTCCTGTCTGCTGGCCGGGATGATGACCACCTCCTCCTTGGCATCGGGGTCGATGTCCTCTCTAAACCAGACGGACTTGTACCCATCGTCCATGCGTCGCTCCTTGGTCAGGATGGGTTTCACCTCCTTCTCGTTGTCGTCCTTGTCTGAGCCCACCAGGCTGGTGTCGTCAGGCAGGAGGGTGTGCAGCCGCACCGAAGCCTCACTGAGCGCAAAGTCACCTGCCACTTCCCCGGCCATCGTGCTCCCCCCCATCGGCCCACCGGAACCAGTGCTGCCTCCGTCGTCATCGTTTTGAAAGGCCTCATTGGTGTACTGGATGCCCTCCTTCGGACCACTTTGACCCAGCTGTGGAAGGGATTGACAGTTGAAAGCCTTAATTGAACCAGATGTATCAACGTCTGAAATTAAAAAGTCCTTTCTGGAGTTTCTGACACTCAAAAACAGCCATTTCAGAGCCACTCCAATGTAATCAGCAGACACTTTATGACATCATCTTAAATCATGACGTAAGTTCCTAAAAGTGAGGAAATGGGGATGACCAGAAGCAGGACTGGTTCTCTGTGAGCCACAATTATCCACAGCAACCTTTTAGTCTATGTTTAAATGACAGCATGTTTACGGAGCGTAATCTTCACTGTGGGACAGGAATGAGTCTGGATGGTAGAAAACAGCCTCTACTCTCCGGAGAGTATAGTATTCAGTCCCACGCCTTTTCCTTGACCATGTTGTTGGTTTTATAAGCAGCTGGTTCACTAACCGGCTTCAGGTCCAGCAGCTCCTCCTTCCTGTTTGACCGTTCCTAAGAGAAGAAGACTATGGCTGCAGTCGAATAGTCTTTTTCTCTTAGGAAGGTTCCTAACTGAAGAAGCGACCCAGAAGTAAACAAGTGGCCGCCATGATAAGAGCCGTTCGGATTCTCTAAATGCATCTCCTTTAGCATCGGATGCAACGGACCTTCCTATACGAAAGGAAAGGACTTTCATGCGGACATATAGTAATTGAAATTTTGAAGATTGGAATTGTGTTGCTAAATGTGTGGACAGTGATAATTAAATGGTATTTTTTATTTATTTCAATCATGTTACAAATGTTTGACAAAAACGAAACTAAAACCACAAATGAAATGTAAACACAGCAAACGGTCAAACAGGAAGGAGGAGCTGCTGGACCTGAAGCCGGTCAGTGAACAACTGTTTATAAAACCAACAACATGGGGAGAAGTGGACGACGTGCTTTTTGTAGTCCATTATTATCTCCAGCGCAGACGCACGTCAATCACCTGTGCCAATCATCAGCTGTCAATCATCAGCAGCATTATAATGACGTAGCTTAGTGAAAGTCTGGTCGGATTCTCTGAGCACCGCGGTAAACTTTTCCTAAATCCTTTTGAGTTCTCCTATCGCCTTTCCTTTTTTCCCAGAGGTCAAGGATAGGAGTTAAGAAGTTAGGACCTTATTTTTTGACTATTCGACTGCACCTCCAGACAGGTGAAACACATTAGGGCAGGTAGGGTAATCAACGCGAGGGTGGGGGAGTCAAGAAAGGGGAAACAACAAGGACCAGGAAGTACAAGACAGGAAACCACACAGGGGACAAACTCCAAAATAAAACGGGAAAGGAAACCCCAGATGATGACACAAAGGTGAACTTACAGAGCTTTGGAACGTGTTGGCATCAAAGATCTTCCTCCAGTCTGCTTCCCTCCTCCGAAGGCAAAGGGCGAGCACCAGGATGACCAGCAGACAGATGAGCAGCAGGACCCCCAGGGTCACACCGAGCGCCACCATGTCCACCACACCGAAGCCGCCTGATGGCACCACCACTGCAGGAACAAACGTCTGTCAACACAGGTGCATCCCAAAACTCTAAATACATGGATACATAAATAGTGCATGTGTGAAAGGGAGACGACACACAGGTGGTGCCCTATGATTGGTCTGTTCTAAGGGATGGCTGCTGCTGGATTTGACTAATGATGACATAATCCCAACCAAACTCCAGATGTGGGGAACTTCACCACTTCATACTGTACCATGACATTTTATTCTGACACTTATTTATGCTATGCTATACGATAATATTTCTAATTTATTGGTATTATATGGTAGTTCATTTTTGTATTATTTTTGGCATGGTATAATGTGACTATGTTTATGACTTTTCATGCCAAATTATACTTTAAACTTGCTTATGACTTATAGGGCATACTGTATTGTCAACTTTTTATGACATAATATACTTTGACTTTTTAATGATTTTTTATGGTATAATCTACTACATTTTGATGAAATATTTATGACTTTGTATGGCATACTGTACTGTCATTTTTATAGCATATTATATTATGATATATTTAATTATTTTTATAACAATTGTTTGTTTTTAATATAGCATACTATATTATGACAGTTTTATGATCTTTAGCATACTATCCTATCACATTTTTCATGACGGTTTTTATAGCATATACCATGATATCATAGTAGCATGTAGCGAAGCTGTTTTTATGACTTCTTATGGAAATACTTTTTTCATGTCTTGCATACTCTAATAAAGCCTTTAACAGCATATTATACTAAGTATTTTTTTTTATTTATTTATTTTTTACTTTTCAAGGTATAATAATACTATGGCATGACCTACATTCAAAGCAAAAAATTGACATACTCATGACAAAATCTCCAAATATGTGGGGTTCTCTTTTTGTCAGAGTTGGCAACTCTACCAGGAACCTGGACGTGGACTCTTGGAGCTTCTGGTTTGTTTGCCACTACATCGGAGGAGAAATCCTCGACTGCAGCACTTTGTTTTTTAATAATCATATTTTTGTGAACCATATGAGTGACGGCCTCCCTTTAACGTATCACCCTCAGTGTGAAAATATTCAATGATTGAAAGTATTGAGAGAAGTGTGTGCCACCTGTGTGAGGGGGAGTTGTGCTGGAGATGCTTCCTTCACTGGTCATAGTGGGATTAGTGGTGGAAGCACTGCCTTCACTGGTCATAGTGGGAAAAGTGGTGGAAATGCTGCTTCCACTGGTAATGGGATTAGTGGTGGAGATGGTGCTTTCACCAGTCGTGCCAGGGATGGTCGTTGAGAGGCTGCTGAAAGTGGACGTGGCGGGGTTGGTGGTGGACACGATACCTTCCGTGGTCTTGCTATTAGTGGTGGATTCTCCTATGGATGTTGTCATACTGTCTGTAGTGCTCAGGGGCAAACTGGTGGTGGTAAGACCTGGGAGGAAAACACACTTTGAAGCTTGGTGGCTTCAACTCATGGCACTGTTTTCTCTGAAACTCAGACTGTACGCAAACTGAGGTAGAGTGAGTTATTTGCAAAACGGAGGGTTTTTTTTTTCAATTAAATAAAAAAACTGGACGCATAAAAATAGAATTTCCCTGTATGTTAGAACTGTAGCAGACATTATAAAGAGATGGCTCAATTTAAAGGGATTGGCAAAAAAATGATGGCAGCCCACGATAAATTATAATAAGTGAGACGGGTGGAGGTAAGTACACCACATCCAGTGGCCCTTTGTGTCTTGCCATGCTCCTTTTCTTCCACCAGGGTTTCTCATCGGCATGGTCAGGAGTGTAATGACTGATAAATGACATCCTCTGTTGAAATGCCAGCATGAGGCCCATCATCTTAAACTTACCAGGTGTTGCCTACACTTTTATGATTTTGCCATCCTGTCTGGCATGATGAATCATAAAGATTCAGTTAACTCATGTGTTAAACTCATGCAGATGCGTCTCCACTTAGACCACTTGGAGTAAACCAGCCCTGGGCCACATAGGCTTGCTACTCTTGAGCAGTGTTGCCACAGTTACTTTGAAAAAGTAATCCGACTACTGACTACTGACTACTCCTTTAAAAAGTAACTTAGTTAAGTTACTGACTACTTGATTTTAAAAGTAACTAAGTTAGATTACAAGTTACTTTATTAGTTACATTCAACAGCTGCCGACTACCGGTTTTGCCAATACTCACTTTATTGATGTGCTTTTTTTAACAGTAACATCAACAATGTATCCACTGACATTTTAAGTTGCACTTGAAAACTATGTCCTGAATGAAAATACATGTTTTTATATTAAAAACATAAAGACAGTCTTTCTTGACCTCACTTAAAGTAAATCATTCTTTTGCATATTGTAATGGCAGTAACATCATGAATGAACATTTTATAAATATTGAACCGGCATTAGAGCAGCAAGGATTGGTTTTATGGAACAAATGAGCACAGTCCTCAAGTATGAGCGGCGTGATGATGAAGGGAGGGGGCGGGGCCAGCAAGCAGCGAGACATGTCTCCACTAAACACTGTCAAGAGAGACTTCGCTCGCATTTCAGCACAGACTGAGTTAGCAGGAGCTCCGTGAAATCGAGAACTTGTCTTGTTTATTCACACGCTGCGCCTTTTCACCGTCACCGGACGGGACCTGCTCTTTTAATGTGGTTGTGCCATGCTGTGACTCTAAATGTTTTTTCAAGTTTGATGTTGTATACTTGAAAGTAGACAACACTTTGTTGTTAACAACGGACCTTTATGTTGCCATCTTTTGCTGAGATGAAGTCGAAATAATGCTTGTATTTCCAGCTGGAAAATGCGTATCTCTCCCCCTCCATTGTTTACGTTTCTGCCGGTATAGCAACTACACGCGACCATCCGTGAAGGTGTCGGCTAACCTACGTCACCCCCCTGAGACTCAAGAAGAAGAAGCAAGAAAGAAGCAAATCTTTTTTTTTTTTACTGACAAAATTAGTAACGCGCCGTGTATTTGGATAAGTAACTTTAATCTGACTGGTTTGGCAATAGTAGCGCGTTAGATTACTCGTTACTGAAAAAAGTAGTCCGACTACAGTAACGCGTTACTAAGTAGCGCGTTAGTGGCATCACTGCTCTTGAGCACGTCAGCACCTGGGAAATGCACTTTTTGTTCAGTCTGAAGGCACCCTACAAAGAGCTGTCACACCTGAACTGTTTGTTGGAAGGGGATTCTAACTCAGGATATGTAAACGGCCGGGAGCAAAGCAAAGTCAAGCCAAAGGCACCAAGACTGCATAGAAAGGTCTCTGACCACATTTGCTGTTTTTGGTGACATGGGAGCAGCCAATCCACAGGACTGTGCCAAAGTCGAAATGGGTTCAAAAACATGACTGGACCCAATTGAAATGGAAGAGTCAGCATCTGTCTCCCACGACAATGGATGAGTCCAAACGAGGCATCCCAGGTACTACAGTTACACCCTGATTCCTCTGGTCAGAGTCCTGAATTCACAAAAAGGTTCCTGGAAAAGTTGAGGCCAATTGTGGACCTGAAATGTATTCCCACTAAAAAGGCTGAATCTTCTGGTCTGGAGGGGTCAGCAGCTAATTTGCACATTGCAGTTTGTGCATTGCAGACTACTAGCTCATCATTCTGGTACTCATGTGTCCTTGTATTTGATGGTCATGCAGTGGATAATGTAGCATTGAGCCATAGATGAAGCAGAGCCAGAGAGGTTTTGTTGTCTACATTTCAACGTTAAGTAGTCCTCTGTGGAGCTGTCCCTCCTACCTGAAGTCACCTCCACTGAGAGCTGAGCTGTAGCAGATTCTTCGTTTGATGTGTCCATTGCAACCACCTGGAATCAGGAAGCTTATGTTGAGTGCTTCGTAGGAAAACGACCTATCAATGTGTTACGAGATTTGTCAACTCACTTGCAGAGAGTATGTGGCCTCTGAGAGATCCGTGGTCATGAATAAGTAGCCACCAACGATGGAGAAATCACTGCTCCCGTTGACGTAGTACACAATGTTGGGGTTTAAACCCTGATTGAACAGAAATCAGAAGGTTACTGCCACACATCAAAGTGACAGACAACTCTCATTCCTCAAACACTCAAAGCGGATACAATGCATATTCAGTTGTACAGAAGTTCACCACCTTTAGTTCACAATGAAGCCCCCAAAAAAAACCTTGAGCTCTTTATCACTTTCCATTTGGCCACTAAATTGCACCACATTTTTTGTTCACTATTTGTTTGTTTACAGGCTGCCTGATCACCTGGTTGTGTTTCTAGGCAGTTTCTTAATGACTGGGTTCGCTGAACTGAGCTATTAACTTGTTGAGTACAATGTTATTATTACTGATAAAACCATCATAATAAAACCAGATTTTTTCCTTGAAGAAAAGCTGAATATCTTAAATGTCCTTTTTTGTGTACAGTGTGTTTCAGTGTTTCACCCCAGTGGCAGCAAAGTCATCATCCGTGGCAAGGATCTGCAGCGGTTCGTTCTTGTTGGTCGGGTCCATCGCCATGACGCCCACTGCGGTGATGACGCCTTTGTACTGAGGCCTCTGAAACTGTGGAGGGTGGAGACTCTTCACCTGAACCTCCAATGTGATGGTTGTAGTCGCAAACTGGAAACTGTTGATACTCTGAGCAGCCTTGGAGAGAAACAACGGGACCATTAACTATTTCTTTCAATGGATGACACATTTTACAATTTATTGATTGATTTTATCCGTTCAATTCGATTTTTTGTTTATTGTTTCTCCCTATAAGTTGTTATTAATGCGGTTTTAAAAACCTTCTCAAGCTGCCAGGTATGTAATTCTGATGGGAAATACAATTTATTTTACACATTTAATTGTCTCCTATTTGCAGTAAAACATAATTTCACTGTGTGTTTAATGGGTACTACATCAAACTGAAATCAATAGTAGATTAATCAATTAATAGAGAGAAAACAAATTGGCAACTAATATAAACCTTGATCTTTATCTCTTTCATTTATTGAATAATCAGTTTCAACATTGTTTAAGTTAAAATGCCCAAAGGTCACTGATGCAAGCTTCCTTAATATGATATAGTCTTCTATAATATTAAACTGAAATAGTTTGGTTTGTTTGACAAAGCAAGTGATATCTGAAGCCATCAAATTGGGTTGTCAAAGACATGTTAGGGACCAAATGACTAATAGATAAGTCAAGAAAAAAATTGACAGATCATTCGATAATTTAAAGTAAGTGTTAGCTACAGCCCTAATTTTTTGTTGTTGTTGTTTTTTAATCATTAAAATGAATAAAGATGTGTTTTGAGGAAATAATGAAAAAGGTCCTTTTTTTCTCAAAAGGCCGGATTTCAGAGGATTATTGACTCAAATGTCACACTATAATGTTCCATTATAAACTGTATTAATACAGTGACGGATATGAACTACTGTCCCTGGGCTCGGATGCTATTTGTGCAAAAGTGGGTGCAAATGGGGGAGGGGGGTCTGGGGGTCCTCCACCAGATAATTCTGAATTTGGTAGATGTGATTTCCTTTGCTTTGGTGCATTTTGGTGATGGCCAGCTGGAGAATGGCAATACCTAAATTTGTTCAGATTCATGTCTAGATTAACATTTGATTCAATGCTTTCATTCCATCATTTCAACCGTTCAACAGGGTATAAAAACAGTTTAAAAACAAAGTTTTAAAAAATGTCTTTACCAGAACCGTCAGTGTGATCGTCCCCAACACATCGGCCGGCTTCAGCATGGTGATGTTCCCCGTGTTCCGGTTGATCTCAAAAAGGCCACCATCATTTCCTGAAAAGGCAGACAGACTGAGCTCATCAACGACTCATGTCTGTGGATAAGGACAGGACTGAGGAAGAAACCGCTGCTGCTTACCGCTCACGAATGAGTAGGCAATCGCCTCATTGATGGCTGAGTCTCCGTCGATGGCGTAAAGCGGTCCTGGCTTCAGAGGTAACACCCCGGTCTGCAGAGGAGAAACACTTTAATTATCACCAACGATGAAAGTGGACTTTTGACATGAACACAGTGGAAAGCAGGAGACTGACTTCAGGCCTCAGCCTGCTTCAAACATCGTGTTTGTCAGATTGTCTTACGCCGTCTGAGACCTTTCTGACAAGGACTGGATGCATCCAACTATTTTTTCAGAAACCAAGAATCATGCACACTTTATGCAAGGATTTGTCAGACGTGTGGAGGTGTGAAAGTAGGGGGCCATTTTTCACTACTACTTCTCTCTTTTCATTCCGCCATCATCACGGAAAGAAGATTCCTCAATATGCCACAATTGCACTGCTACTGAACTTTGGTTTGCAGCATAATGCTGTTATGGGAATTTTTTTTATAATCAGAATCTTTGTCAGGCCAGACATTGATCCGCATCTCCTCTTCTCAGCCGTTATGCTATGACTAAAATGAATGCCTGTGTGTAGGTGATACGAGCATGAGTGCCACAGGACATAAGATCATTTCAGAGGACATTATGACATCTGTGTTCTGTACATCTTGTCTTTGTCTGCACATCTTGTCTTTGTAAGATAGGACATGAACCGTCTTTTATCTACGGTATGATTCCTCCTCCTTAAAAGGGAGGTTGCTGATACAAAACATGCAAAACATCACCGCTAGTGTCTGAGAGTGTGCACTGTTATCCCCTTTTGTATGATTCATGCCATCCAGTCTACAAGGACAGACAGAAAACAGCAAATTGATGGAGGGGGGAACGTGGAGGCAACACTTGACACACAACGGTCTAATTTCTTTGGTTGAAGCATGTCCAGAACCTCAGTCAGGGAGCTGATTGGCTCCTGATGGATAAAATAATCAATTTCAGGCGAAATCACATCGTTCTACATTGGTCACTGGACAGTATCAGCGTGGCTCACCTCTTGTTCATTTAAGGTGACCCTGCCGGTGTAGCCGTCACTTGGGCAGAGGACAACCCCCCCAATCTCGTGCTTGCTGCATGGCTGGAACCACGGCGGTCTGTTGTCCACGTCTACAATGGTGACCTGGATTGTGGTGGTAGCAGTGAATGAAGCCCTGCTATTGGCAGGTGCCAAAGGTGTGTCCTTTAAAACAAACAAACAAAAAGACTGTTTATTTTAGGACAACTTAGCTATTGTATGATTGGCGGCATCATACAATAACCCTTTTAGATCATGTCCACGGCCATATTGTGCACCTATTTAACAACATATGATGACATTTACATAAGAAAATCTATTTCATTGTATGTTCTATATCAAAATCCAATATTTTTGTCATATGACATCTCAACTGTTAAGAGAGCATGTCTGACCTTCAGAGACTGAAATAAATATTTCACATCATTTAGCCTGAAAAGGGAAATCTGTGTTTAGAAGCAGCAGTGTGTCATCCATCCATCCATCCATTTTCTACCGCTTATCCTGTATTCAGGGTCACGGGGGGGCTGGAGCCGATCCCAGCTGTCATTGGGTGAAGGCAGGGTACACCCTGGACAGGACGCCAGTCTATCACAGGGCTGACATGTAGAGACAAACAACCATTCACGCTCACATTCACACCTACGGGCGCAGTGTGTCATGATCTGTGTTTTTCTCCAGTTAATTTCCTGTTTTATTTTGTAGTTTTGTCCCCTGTGTGGTTTCCTGTATCATACTTCCTGGTCCTTGTTGTTTCTGCTGTCTTGACTCCCCCTCCCTCTTGTGTTGATTACCCTACCTGCCCTAATGTGTTTCACCTGTCCCTCGTCAGCTCCCTGCCTCCCTGTGTATAGAGTCTGTGTGTTTCCCCTGTCTCCTGTCATATCGTTGTAAATGTTGGTTCGTTTCCCTGCATGCTGCTCTACCCTGCGTCCAGTGGATTTATTCATGTTCCTGTCTCCAGGTTCCCGTGTCCTTTTTGTGTTTTTGGTGGATCGTAAGTGTTTCTTTTTAAATGCTGATTTTGCCCTTGTGGTCTCCCTAAGTTGTTAGTTTCATAAATATTTTACCTTTTGTCCAAACCCACAGACAGAGTGAGCAGTACTCACTTGAGCGTATAGTATCAGTTGGACATTTTTGACTTTTTCATAGTCAAGCGGCATGTCAACGAGAAGATCCGGGATGGTAGGTGACCTCAGTGCAAACCCGCTCTGCAGAAATCAAACAGGACAATTAGCAGACAGTTCCCCCCTGCTCCCAGTCTATGTGCTAAGCTAGGCTACATATTTCCTGGACCCATCTCTCTACTGGAGATTTAATTAATATCTAATCTGACTCTGGTCAAGACAAACAACAAGAGGATGTATCTTAAGTTTGGACCGGCTGAGAGATTAAAGAAAAACAAACACAAGTTCTTACAGATTGGGGCATCAGTTTGTAGAAGATCACATCATCGTCTAAGTCCCTGGCAGTGAAGCGGCCCACTGTTGTGCCGAAAGGAGACATCTGGGACAAAAAGAGTCAGTGTGATGAAATATTAACATGAAACACAGCAGCAGCCACAACACTGCTTTGCTCTGAAACGTCTCTGAAACTTGCATCATCAATAGAATTAATAAAACATCTGTACTGTTAAGTTCCTTTACTCTACAAGGCAAAAAGTATGATATTCCAAATTTCACAGGCATTGATCTACAACTACAACAGCCTCCACACTTCTGGTGGCTGGTTGCAGGCATAGCTTTCAGCCACAAAGCAGTCTGGCTCATAGTCTGTGTTGTTGTTCATCCCAAAGTTGTAGCATGGGGTTTAGGTAAGGACGTTTGGAAGGCCTGTCATGTGCTTCCACACCAAACTAGGAACTTAAGCTCTTTATAGAGCTCTCTTTTTATCTAGGTTTTTTCACATTGAAACAGGGGAGGGCTTGATTGTTGGTACAAAATGAAACCATCCATGCAAATCAGCTCCCGACCAAAAATCCATTGAAATAAATGTCCACATACTTTTGGCCACATGATGTACTGTTATTCAGAGAAACTTGGATGTTAACACGGGAGGAAGATTAATCCATTGAATAATTTATTATTTTTTGTTTTGGTCATTGTTAAGGCATATAAGGCAACAAACGGACAACTCATAATGAATGGATTCCTGTGTGTTTAAAGTGTATCAGCAAAGTACCTCATTGACGTTGATATGGTAGGTGTTTTCATCAAAGACTGGAGGGTTGTCATTCACATTGTCCACAATTATAACAATGACGAGGCCCAACTGGAAACAAAAACAATATTATTACAACTTTTGCATATTTACTACAACTTATTGATAAATACATTCTGACATCCATCTTTGAGCTGCATGTAGATCCTATATGAAAAGTTAACACAGGATACAATTTTGTCTGTATGATCTGCTTAAAAATGTGGAACAGCAGAATCCCCCAAGCTTCATCAAGAAACACCCTCTCAAGAACCTGGAAAATGTCTACAAGCATCCAGAGCAAGAGCTTATATAACCATCTTAAGAGCATGTACATATTTTTCAAACACCCTTTACAACGTGCTCAAGCACCTTTTAAAACCTGCTCCGGAAACTTTGTAATGCCCCTGGAGAACCTTTATAACTCTTTATAACCACTGCAAGCACCAAATTTCTCCTCAATAATGTGTAAAAACCTCTTCAAACATCTGGAGAACTTCTTCAACACCCTGTAAAACTTCCTCAAACCCCAGAACCTACTCAAGCACCTATGCATTTTTTCAACAACCCACACAGGCTCCTCAGGCATCTGTCCAATCTCTTCAAAACCTTTACAACCTCCTCAAACCCCCAAGCACCTGTACAATTTGTTTTAAGAACCTGTACATGCCCCTTGAGTATATGCAACCCCCCTTTAAGAACATCCACAACATCGTCAAACCATTTGAGAATCTCCTCAATCACCTGTAAAATATCTTCAAGAACCTGCACACACTCGGCATCCTCTTCAAGAACCTGTACAACCCATTCAAACCCATATAGAACGTCCTCAAACACTTGTTTTTTCAATAACTCATACAGGTTCTTCAGGAATCTGTAGAACCTCTTCGTGAACTTTTCCAACCTCCTCAAACCATATTGAGAACCTTCTCAAGCACCTTTAAAATATCAAGAGCCCGTACAGGTACCTCGGGTATCTGTAGAACCTCTCCAAGATCCTGTCACCTCCTCAAAAACCCAGAGAACCTCCTGAAACACATTTTTCAAGAACTTGTACAAAAATCCTAAACAACCTGGAGAACCTCCTCAAGGGCCAAGGAATCATCTTCAAACACATGTACTTCTCTCCAAGAGACTGGAGAAGCGTATTAAGCATTTCAAGAGGTTTCAGGAAAATAGGACCTCCTGTTTGTTTTCTTTCTTTTTAATTCCCTTGAGTGTTGCATTGTGGGGCAGCATTACATCTGCATGCAAGTCCCAGTCTGCAACATTTGTTTGATCATATTCACTGGAGCCGACACTATGCTCCGATAGAACAACATAAATCATCCAGTTTTAGAAAAAAAAAGCGCACCTCTATGTGCACGTAGAGCCTGCTGTTTGTTTTGCAAAAATAGACAGCGCCCGGATCATCCTGTCCAATCAGCATGCAGGGCTGTGTTCGTGCACACACAGAGCCCCTCCCCCCTCGGGTCGTTCCGCTATCACAGGTGGGAGGCGGAGAAGTAGCAAGCTTCCAATTCCTCGTTAAAACCGAAACGAGGAGGTCCAAAACAACCAAGGAAAAGAAAACACCGGTGGAAAAGAAGGAAAAAAGAAAGATGGCGACGGTGCCCGTGATAAAACCAGAGTCAACATCGGACCCGCGTTTCAAAGGTGGCGTGATCTAAAAAAAGGCACGAAGTCGAGGGGAAGGAGCTTGGTGGTCGTGGGGGAGGAGCGTGAGAGTTGTAAACATTCAAAATCTGACAGAGTGCCCTCAATCCGCCAGACTTGCCAACTGGGACGGGGAAGTGGCAGTCCATAAGATTTGAGATGCGTTGCTTCTAGCGGCCTCTGTGGCGGTAGATGGAACTGCAGGCGAGCCTCTGGGACTCATCTCCCTACCAACAGTGTGACTGTCTCTCATCTGCGTGATGCCTTCAAATGCTCCACACTGAAAGGAGGTCCGTGGTTTTCCCTCGTTGGCGTCACTTTGCTTCTTGATGACTTTCCTTCTTCACTTCCATTAGTTTGTTGTTTCTTTTACTTGGACTGGAAGTTGAATGGTCTTCTTTCTCTGCCTGTTGATCCTCCATTGTGAGTCAGCAGTAATGAAATGTACCTGGTCAAACACTTTAGACTAGAGGGAGCCTGACTCTGCAGTTGGAAGTTACCGATTTCCCATTCCAAGTAAACGCAGCATACTTCGTGAGTAGCTCCACCTGCAGACCAACCGCTGCTGACTGACGGAAAAAGATCAAACTCATTTAGAGTTTAGTGGGAATGTGTACAAGCACAAGTACAAGCACTTTCATTAGTGGTCACATGATCAACCACCATTGTTTTAACTCACTCTGTGATAGATAGGAACTTAAAACAATTAAATAGATTAACATGTTACAGACTTCACTTTTACAAAAAAAAAAAAACATTTAGTCATGTTCAGACCACAAAGTGAACTGAGAATGAAATACAGTAGAATGCATGAAGGTGTTTACCTCGAGGTTTGTGGCTGTTTCAGTGCAGGTGATCTGGACAACATGAGACTGTAAAGTCTGCAAACAAGACAAACTCTAATGACCAACAGAGCTATGTTCAAGGATTGGTATCTAAATGGAGACGTGGGATGGATCTGGTCGACGCCATTAGTCGTCACTTACCTCATAGTCCAACACCCTCGCAGCTATCAGCCGGTTTCCTGAGAGCAGGAATGGGTTGTTGGGGTTTGCAGGGGGGGGTGTGAAGGCAAGGGTCACCCCTGTTTGTACTGCGATTGTCTGCACGACATCACCCACGGCATTGTTTTCTGCAAATCTTGTAGGGGAAGTAGCAGCACAGACTGTTGGGAGAGAAGAAGAAATGAATGAGTGTCATACCTGCATGTCCAGTACAAAGGATCAGAGGGTGAGTTTGAAAACGTGAAATACTTTGATGTTCTAAGAGGTTCACATCGAGCTTGTGCTAAAATATTATCAAAAATACCTAATAAAACATGTGTAAGTTCAAATGTAGTTTTTGTTAGATTCGAGTGGAGGAGTTACGCATCCTGTTTACATTTGAAGATAATAAGCTCAATGTGAACCAAACTAACTATTTAAATGTAAGCACTGAGATTCATCGAATGAAAAGTGCATTACAAATACAATTTATTATTTATTTATTTGTTTGTGTGTGTGTGTGTGTGTGTGTGTGTGTGTCTGCATACGCAGGACACAAAAGGAGGTGTTTACTAAATGAAAAACTTATGAAAAGTACATTTTCACTTTACACACACACACACACACACACACACACACACACACACACACACACACACAGACTTCCACACATAATTACAGAGGGCGTAAGGGAAACACAGTTTCAAGGAAAGTGAAACACAATTCAAGGGGGAAGCAAACACTGATACTGGTTGAAGTTCTCCTAACTATACAACAAAAACAGTCAATATTGGTAGTTCTGCTTCTCCTATGCATTTCTGAAAAATATAGCTTAGGTCAATGAAGTCGAAAAGTACAACGCCGTATTAGGGCCACTGTAGAAAAAAATGGAGGCAGTGAGGTGGGCAATATTCTGAGGAAAAAAAGTTGCAAATGTGTGACCTTATAAAGTAGCAGATTTGTTACTTAATTATAGCGGCCATCGAGGAAGTAAACGCATTGATTGACTGGACGTTTGCCGTTGCTATGACAAGTGAAAGCTACTGCTAGCCCGATCAATAAACACCCATAAGATGACAATTTGGCCTCATATTAAATTAACCAACAATAACCATAAACATCATCAAGGACCTAACGAGGCCTTGTCATACGTTGGGATGTATTCATTTGTGACTACGGTGGCCTTAATACGCCATCGTAAAGAAGACATAAACACGTCAAAATGTAAAATGTTGGCCCTTATTTATTGAACTGAAATATGTCTTAAACAGTCCTTAAATCTCAAAACAGATAGATAGATCTCTCAGACAGACAGACACACTATGTCTACCTGTTATATACTGTCAATTGATGAATAATCGTGGTGTGAAATCATATTGAAAATGTCCCCACCCTTCCCCTCTCTGCCACACACAAACATCAGACCCTGTTTCAGACAACTGGGCTCTCTTTGGTTTTTATTCCACTTGATTCTCTGTCTCAACTCACTCATTGTGAGTAGTTGGAGCTGGACTGTACCACATGTTAGCGCATGTTACTGGTTTCTCGAAGGTGACACCAGCAACTAAACAAAGAAGTCTCCAGTGAAGCAGCAGATATCAGTACTCACTGTCGGCGGTGGATGCTCTGAGGAGAGTCAGAAGCAGAAAGCAGAAGGACGTCCTCACAGTGAAGTGTGGATGAATCCCGTCCATGTCTTTCCTGTCTGAACCGATCCTCGTCTGTCTGTCCTCGGCTTATCTGCTCGGCTTTATGGCTGCTGTGGACTTTTCCCTGTCATAAAAACATCACATATTTCCGTGTGTGTGTGTGTACTGGGAAGACATAAAATCTTATTTGTGACAAATTGTCTTATTGTCTCATTCAAATGGTTGACTTGAGGCACATCATAGTTAAATGTTTACAGATATAGAGAAGTTTTCATTAATGATAGCCTTTATTAAATTATCCGCCAATGTCTTCATACCAACATCTCCCCTAGGATCCTCTTCTCCAATCTCCCTTCTTCCAGAGGTCATGTGTCTCCTTTTATAGTTGGCAACAGTGACAGAACAAACATAACACATACACACAGTCATTATGCAAATAATAGGTTCTACACAACCAAAATGCATTGATCCAGGCTACTAATCATACTACTATTAGTGCTGTTTTGTCCAAAACATGTACTTCTTCAATGTACCTAACATCCCCAAATACAGTGGTACCCGTACCTTTAAATGTAAAGCCCCTTAAGACTGGAACAGCTCAGTATGCATTCAAAACATCTCCTTTTTATTTACTTGCAAGCAGTTGCTGTAAATGTTTTCCTCATGTTTGTTTTATAAACCCAAATAGTTGGTAAACTTTTTGTTACTCATTTCTTTGATTGATATATTTTTCTCTTGCCTCATCATAATTGTGCATGAATGTATTATATATGGAGGTTGTCTTCAATAGGGAGTTGGTGGGGTGGGTGAGGTGGGCTGAGGGAGAGCTTGAGCTTTAGCGAGTGTGAATGTGCATGTCTTGTACTGTTGTATTGTTGTAATGTTTTTGTCCTGTGTCTCGAGGACCCCCTTGAAAACGAAATGATGCATCACAAGGGTTATCCTCCGAAACAATACATTTCAAATTTAAAATACTTGTTGCATGCAATCGGTTATGTGTTTACTACCGTACATGGAATATGCTAAATATGGAATATGAACCAACTCTGAAAAAAATTGCCGTCCTTTCCTTGTCACCCTAATGGATATGGAAATAAAAGTGATTCTAGCAGCTTTGCATCAGGGGAGGATTTTGATTACTTAGAAGGAAATTACTGCTTTTCCTACCAATCACAAATCTAAACAATATTCTCCAATTTACATTTTCGAACGAAAGTTTTCTGAAAAAAGACATTTCTGTGTTGAAAAAGACGCTTATATTTACTATTTAATATGTGAAATATGATTAAAATCATAAACAATAGTCTACGTATTTGTGCAATATTCTTATGCTTAATTTTCAGCTGAAGCCACTTTCTTTTTGTGTCTGGGGGAATTACACCTATATGGAAATAGTTATTTGTTCATTGCGATACTTTGTGACCTACGGGAGTTGAACCTCTATCTCCTGCACCGTAGGCACCGTTGCTAACTGTTTCACCACAATCGACTGTTTTATTCAGTTATACACATTAGATTGGGCCGTAAATGTCTGCCACACCAACTATCGCTACTTTGCTGCAGTTACGTTGCTCCGCTTTCTAAGGATGAGCTCGTTTTCTACATAAACACTCAGTAATATCTAATAACTCTCTCCCGGTTGCCATGGTGAATCATAGTATCGGAGCTCCATTGATGATGGCTTTGTAGAGTCGGCAGGTAAGCACGTAACTCAGAGTTTACATCCTCAGAGTTGATTGAACTAATTCAGAACTGCTGTTCTGGAACCCAAAACTCAGAGTTGGATGACTCGGAGTTCAGGGTAGGCTTCAGAGTTCAGGGTTAGTTTCAGAGTTCAGGTTAGGTTCAGAGTTGGTTGAGCCTGCTTTCTGGAATACCCCCCCTGTACAGCTATATCATGAAGAGCATCTAGAAATGTGATGATGTTGTGTATTGTATGGACCTATTTTGCATGATGGTACAGAAGCCCTCGAAGACTCATGGCGGCACACAATGAGATATTTCCCCTTTACTACCCCGGGCCGTGCACAATTGCCCTTTGGCCAATTATATTAAGACTCCGTCGACTTGTTTTGCTCAGGTTGAATCCGGCCTCATCAATGTAAATAAAGGGTTAGGGTCATGACGCTGTGCAACTCCATCCATGGCCAAGATTCTATAGATTCTAAAAATACATATTGTGGATGGCTATGTGGTATTGATATAATTGTACATATTCAGCTGTTACTGGATTACACCAATACTGTATTGTAAATGTAAAGGACTGTAACGATTGTACATATTGAAGTCCTTTGACCCTGACACAGTTGCTTCATGGCCATTTTGTTCTTTACCAAGATGTGTCTTATAGTGGTAATGCTTACTCGGTTTATGTTGTTGAACACTTACCTATCTGCAAATATTTGGTGCCGTAGCTGCTGGAGACGGATTGAATGGTTTGCTCTGAGGTCCACAATGGCAAGTTCCTGCTGCTGGGTGAACAGGCGTTGGCTTCCACCCCCAAAAGGTCTTCTAGTCATTCTATAGAAAAATGCAACCACAAATTGTTTTGGTATGCTTCTTTTTTACAGTACTGTATGTACTGTACTTTACTGTATATACCATACCACTGAACTGAAACATCTCAATATATGTAATCACGGTATGTTTCACAAAACTACCACTTTCGTTACAAAAGGAGCATTAGCCACCCTGCAATACAGTACATGTGATACGGTAATGTGATATGGTACAGTACTGTGAATACTCTAGATACCATCTGAGATGAGTAGAAAGTAGAGAGTTGAAGACGTACCTGTTTTCCAGTCGGAATGTCCTTATTATGGATGAAACTGTGAAACGGCTTAGATTAGGGTGGATTCTCTGCCCAGCTTCCCTCGTAGTCAGGCCCTGGTTGATGACATCGCCCACCAAAGTTGCTCTTGTCATCGGAAATAATGGTCCGTGCATTGCCTCTTTGACTACGTCCTCCTCTTCCTCTTCTTCTATCTCTACCTCTTGCTCTCCCCCTGCATCCATGCTTGATAAATTCTCAAAATGACTTTTTTCAATTGCTAAAACACAATTTTGCAAACTAGGCTGCTAGTACTATCAAAATACTTAACAGAATTCACAAGACCACACATCCAAACTGCAAAATACCTCAAATATGCTGCAAAATGAAGCTATGCAAGCAAAACTTCATATAACATGACCAAAATCAAACTTTTGCTCCAAATTCATTGCATTCATATTACCAGATTGTTGTCTCACCAACTACACACTGTTGGGCATAATGAAAAGCACTCTGATCTTAAGTATATTTTGCTAAAATAGTAAATAAAGTAGTTCAAATTGTAGAGGATTCTTCAGGTTGTTCACATGCACAGACATATTTGCAGATAAACACACATGCTGTTGAAACATGTATTTTTTAAATTTTTATTGTTCACCAAACAAGTCAGTGCAACATAGTTGATGGTTGATGACATGAGCAACTAAGGTTGCTCTGGTTTCATTTGAAAGTTGTTGTCTTCTTTGGCTATGGCCTCCTCTACCAACTCTACCTCTCACTCTTCCTCCCCCTCTCATTCTCCCCCTCCCTCTTCCTCTCTCTGCAACGTCTTCCATTGTTGTTGTTGTAAGAAAAAAAGGTGCTCACCTGCAGTCTTTTAGTGCATACTTCCTGATTGAAGTGGTAACCATTACAGTTTTTCTCGATTGTTTACACACATTTTCTGAACGCATGCCTCATACTCTCAGAACTCTACACACAAATCAAAAAACATACACACAATGGGCAAAACCCCTCAATTCTCCTGCAAAATGAAACTTTACATTCAAAACAATGTTATCTCTTCTCAAAATGGTATTTTGTTTTCAAATGACACACACAAACCATCATATGAATAGACATTTATAAGAACCAGTTGAACACTGATGTGCTCAATGTAAAACACGATGAACACTTCTTCTCCATTTACCATAATGACTTAGGCCTTTTTTGTTCAGTGTTACACTCACTGCAGACAGTGCGTACATAAATGTGTGTAAAATATTTTAGAATATTGTTTTTATATATTTTATTTTTCCCACAGTAATGTATACAGTTTTCATCCCAACCAACACAAAGTTGCATATACAGTGGTCTACATACAAAACCAGAAGAATTTACTGTATACAGTTACAAAAAAACAACAACCACAACAACTATCCTCTCTTCTGTTTCAGTCTGGCCACAGCACCTCATCCACATCACAGGCAATGCAAGCGATGGCCAAGCAGCGGGGGAAATATCGCCTAGCATGGCAAATCCATGCTAGGCTCCTCCTCGTACTCTCACTCCTCTGGCTCTGCCTCTGTTGCTAATGTTGGCATCCATTGCTCCAAAACAGCTCCTGTTGCACTTTTATGCTAATGCTCTGATTGCAAATTGTAAAACTGTGTTACAGGTGTTTGCCCATGTGACGAGTCAGTATGCATAGTAAGGAAATTAACTTTAGAATTTTGAATGGCAGTGTGTTCCTTGTGAAAACAAGAGATTTTCTTCATGAAAATTGTGCCAAATGCAGAGAATTGTGTGTCGTGATTTGAAAAAAGTGTGTTTTAAAACTGCAATTTGAGTGTAAAGAAGGAATTGTGCTTGCAGTTTAGCAGAGCTAGTTCAGGGTGTTGGTGCATGAGTTACATGTTGTGGTCATTGTGTCTCAAGTACCAGTATTTGTGTGTAAACAATTGAGAAAAACTGTAACATTGTTTGGCCAGGTGGCACATATAGTGGCCAATTAGCTCATTTTGAATGGCAGTATTTTGAAATGGCAAACATGTGACTTTATGTCAGATTGTTACGCAGAGAAACGTGTTCAGTGCATTTAAAAAGTGCCATTTTGAATTGCAAAAAGCATGTAAAGCAGAAAATGTGTTTAAAGTTTTGGAGACTTGAGAAGAGGTTTTGCTCTCAGTGTGTCAGTTTAGATATTTGTGCTATGCATGTCATGGACCATGATTCCTCTCGGTGTGCGTCGGCCCCCAAAGGTAGCTTTTTCCTCACCTCAGATCTTGGTGCCCAGCCATGTCTCCTCAGTGACAGATAGTGTATGTGTGTGGGTGTGTGTGTGTTTGTGTATGTCGGTGCATTTGGCTATGTGTGTGCGTGAGTGTGTATGTCTCTGTGTATCTCTGTGTATATTTGTGGGGGTGGGAGGTTTGGGTTTCATAGTGTTTCTTTGTTGTTCATATTTTGTTTTGTTTTTGGTTTTGTTTTGCTCTTATTTTCTGTAGGGCACTTTGTGTTACTGCAAAGTATGAAAGGTGCCATATAAATAAAGTTTGATTTGATTTGATTTTAGTGTGTTAGAGATTGAAAAAAAAAAACGTAACTGAGGCCTTTTTGTAGCTGGCTGATTGGTGTTCAGCGTTGTACGTTTTTTTTTCTGGTGTGTATCATAGTGTTTTCAATGACCCGATATGTTTTGTATTTTGAATAGATGTGTCTTCCTAATGGTAGGCTACGTGTCTTATGTATGAAATAGTGTGCAGTGTGCAGGAGCAAGTGTGTTGCAGAATTGCAACTAAAGTGCAAAGCAGCACTTTTGTTTAAGGTGTGGTTACATGTGTATTTTAACAAATATTTCAAGTTACTTTGGTCTGAGCATGGGTCTGTAGTGTTCAAGCAATGGGCAAAAATGGTAAAAGATCATTTTTCAATTTAGAAAGTCACACTTTGTGGTATGTTTGTCGTAGACGCAGTATTATTTGATTCTGTGTGAAACTGCTAGTGAACTACATCTTGTGGTGCGCATGTACGTCACCAACACAGCCGTTAGCTTGGCTTGCTAGCGAGCTAGCTAACTTAGCTGCCTGCCTGGCTACGTTTCATCACAAATGTAACGTTATCTCACCTGGGGTGCAGTCGAATAGTCAAAAAATAAGGTCCTAACTCCTATTCCTAACTCCTATTCCTTGACCTCTGGGGAAAACGTCACGGGGTTAAGGAAAGGCAATAGGAGAACTCAAAAGGATTTAGGAAAAGTCTACCGCGGTCCTCAGAGAATCCGACCGGACTTTGACTAAGCTACGTCATTATAACTCGGCCGCTGATGATTGACAGCTGATGATCGGCACCGACGATTGAAGTGCGTCTGCGCTGGATAAACTACAATAATGGACTACAAAAAAACGCGTCGTCCACTTCTCCACATGTTGGTTTTATAAACAGCTGGTTCACTGACCAGCTTCAGTTCCTGTAGCTCCTCCTTCCTGTTTGATTTACGTTTCATTTGTGGTTTTAGTTTAGTTTTTGTCAAGTTTGTAACATGATTGAAATAAATAAAAATACCATTCAATTATTATCACTGTCCACACACATTTATCATCACTATTCCAATTACTATATGTCTGCATGAAAGTTATTGTTAAATATGCAAATAGACATATCGTTTGTTTTCATGAACGGCCGAGGTGTGTGGCACTTTAAATGTTGCTCTCGCAAAGAATTGTGGGTTGGCGTAATCTCCTTTCCTTTCGCATAGGAAGGTCTGTTGCGTCCTATGCTAAAGGAGCTCTGAAAGGAAGCATTGGAGCTCCTTTCTTTTGCATTTTTCTGTCATAAAGTATACAGTAGAATAAACCAAGTAGAATAAACCAAGACTGGGTTTAAAGGTCACAGTGAAATCTGACAACATACATATGGGGCTATGCAGAGTTGAGGTGAAGTCTGAACAGGTGAGTCTTGAGCCTTTTTCAGAAGATGGCAAATGACTCTGCTGTCCTGACATTGGTCTGGAGTTCGTTCCACCACTGAGGCGCCAGAACAGAGAAGAGTCTGGACTTTGCTGAGCGACATTTGTTTGATTTCAGCGATGGTGGCACCAGCCGGCCAGCTGAAGTAGAGGAGCGAAGTGCTCGCATTGGGGCGTGTGGTTTGACCAGTATTTGAGAGACTGTCCTCCTCGAGAAAACGACCACATAGGTCGTGTGTCAAGCACCGAATTACGACCATATGTTACGTTTCAAAATAGCGCGCCCTCTAGCGGTCAAGTAAATATCGACACTCCGTCACTGATGAACTTTGACCTTCTTCTCCAATCAAAAACAACGTACTAAGAGCCGAATTCATGAAAATGTCCGGTGTGATGGAAATTTTGTACTTCTTGATGAGAGAGATCTAAACTGAAGACTTATACATGACTTATACATGAGAAGGTATGGTGGGAATGTGACCTGTGACCTGTGACCTGTGACCTGTGGTTTATGACCCAGATGGGAAAATCGACCCATGCAAGGTTAAGTTAAACATTTGAGTATATGACTTACATCCCCTTGAACTGAGACTGAGAACACACCCACAAAAGATGGATAAATACTCAGTTTCTCTCACAGCACGTTGAGTCTTCACTTTGTAACGGACCAGCATGTTGCTCTGTGATTTCTCCTCTTGATCAAGATTTAATCCCTGTTTGGACCTTGAGCTGACTCCGATCTCCTTCCTCCAGTGCAAAACCATCGGGTAATTATTTTAACATCCGGGTTTAATTTTTTTTCACAGGACCAATTGGCATGTGTTGAAATTATCTGATGTTTTGCACAGAATACTACTGTAATGTGTACTGCCCCCCCCCCCCCCCCCCCCCGCACGCGCGCGCACGGACGATCGCCCCCCGTCAATCATCGGCAGAGACCCCCCCCACACGTCGACCTAACCCTAACCCTAACCTTAACCCTTAAACACAATTTACTGTACTTACCTTCATTAGTCCAATGAAGTTCCAGCCACTACTATCGTCGTTGCGGAAGAATCTCCGCAATACGCATGTCGAGGATTAATCCACGCAATATGCAATGCTCTTATGTCACCAGTAGGAGTGCTCATCTAACGTACGCTCCCAGAGGTCGTATTTGAGGACGTGACATACGACCTATTTGGTCGTATGAGTTGGAGGGCTTGTTGGTATTTGAAGGTAGATGGGTGCTGTTCCATTGGTGGCCTTGAAGGCCAGTGCCATCGTCTTGAATTGGATGCATGCTGCAACGAGGAGCTAGTGGAGGTCACGGAGGAGGGGGGTCACATGGGAGAATTTGGGTAGATTGAAGACGAGGCGTGCTGCAGCGTTCTGGATACGCTGCAATGGTTTAATCGCAGAGGCCGGGAGTCCGGCCAGGAGAGAGTTGCAGTAGTCAAGGCGGGAGATGACCAGTGCTTGGACCAAGAGCTGCGTTGCATCCTTTGTGAGGAGGGTCCGAATCCTGCGGATATTGTAGAGGGCAAATCTGCAGGATTTGGCCACAGCCGTGATGTTGGGGGTGCAGGATAGTTGGTCATCGTGGATTACACCCAGGTTCCTCGCAGTTGAGGAAGGCAATACTGTGATGAATACTGGGATGAAGTAGGCTGGGTGAACCCTGCCTGAATTTCCGGAAAATTTGGATTTCGCTCGGCAGTTTAGGCTGGAAACCCTCAGGCTTACTTTCGCTGTTACATTGCCAGAATCTTTGGCTCCAATCAGAAACGGCCATTCTCTCCTGGCACGCTATTGGCCTGCTCTGATTGGTTGTAGGACTATCCAATTGCGTACGGAGTCATTTGAACGATGCTCATTGATCCCGCCTCTTGAGCAGTAAAAACAAAGCGCAGCTTCCCCAGACTAATGTTCAATCTTAAAAGATTGACCTTAGTATGGTGAAAACCAGACTAGGGATGAAGAGGAGTTCGGTTTTATTCAGGTTAAGCTTGAGGTGATGTGCAGTTGTCCACTGGTGGAGAGATGCCAAAATGCATGAAAGCTGGGATTACAAATCAGGGTTATTCCACCAAATATTGATTTATGAACTCTTCGCATTAGTATTGTGTTGTTTCAAAAATAGTTATGAACTTGTTTATTTTACATTATTTCGAGGTCTGAAAACACTGGCTCTTTTTTGTTATTTTGACCAGTAGTTATTTTCGCGAGTTGGCCGCTCCTCATTTGCCTAAAGTTAAAGTCGAATCTACTTTATGCTAATCAGAGGCGCCGGGCTCGACTCGCCGCCTCGGGAACGCTCGTAAAAATGTGTTGTTTGAAGGAGAGCGCCTGTCAATCATCCTCTAGTGGCAGCCCAGCAAGCGTGCAATACTGGGAAGCGGCGCGTCCACACGCGTTTTTTTTTTAAATCGCCCCTGTGGACACGTATCTTGAAGGTGCGTGTCCACAGGGGCGATTTGTGAACGGCAAATTCACCTTCAAAAGACTGCCAGATGGTTCAGTCGATAAGACCAAAGTCATCTGCGCGTACGGTCTGTATGAAATGAGCTACCATAGAAGTACGTCCAGTCTGAGATATCACTTGCAAGCCAAGCCACTTATATCCTAACTGTACTTCTCTCCTGTTACACTATCTCCTGTGACATGTTCACTTTAATTGTTTGTGATATATTCTTATAACCCTGTTTTGATCCCGTGTTTTGGTAAAGTTAGTGTGCAGAGAAAGATGCGTTCTATTTTAAAATGAAGAGTATATGTTTAACAAAATGCGTTTTTGAGAATAAATGATCCATTCCCCCAATTGTGTTTTGTAGGTGTGAGTCTGTGTTAAGAGTTTAGAAAAAGTATCTGAAGTATGGGTAAGCACTTGTTAGTGATTTGAAAAAAAAAAAACTGTAATAGTTCAGACTTTTAGTCTCATTGTTCACATCAATGTATCGGAAAGATTAGCTTCTTCCTCTGGCATCAACAACTCTAATGTAACAGTCCTTATGAATACAGAGTAAAAGCATTACCAAACACACTAAACACGTTAAGTACTCCATAAAACTTACTTTAATAACAAAGATATCTGTGTTTCCAAATACGATTACAGCTTTATTCAGTACATCAGTAACACGTTTGTCCTTCTACGATCAGCTTCAATGTTTTCTTCACATCTAGAGGTCGATGGGCCAGTTGTTGTAGACGGATGGACACATGTATTGTTTGAGCAGCAGGTTCACCCTCTCCGAGTCTCCTCCCACCCCACTGTGGACCAAAGCACAGCGACACAGTGAATGTTAAGGGTATATTCATTATTGTTTTGACATTTATTATTACAACTTACCAAGTGATATTGTTATACAGTAAAAAGATGTGCTTCTTGTTGAGATGTGGTTAGAAAAAGAAAAGATTGGAGTTTTCAGTTTCTGTTTCATTTTTGAAGAAACGGACCAAAGATGATTATTAGAATGCCAGTTCTCAAATAGTGTTCATTCACCCCGCTTGTAAAGAGAACCAGGCCTTTGTTTGAAAGTTACATTCTGATACGTTTCTCCTGTTTTAAAAGTATATTTCATCATGGTGTAGAAAGGAGCCTCCACTTTTGTATCTGCTGTTGATGTGAACTCACCCCTTCATGTCCATTCCATGTTTAATTGCTGATAGAATAATGTGTTCTACATCCAACACCTCAAGCCACTGTCTGTGTTTAACACCATTTTCATTCACTGATTATTTTAATCATTTCTACTTTGCTGGTTTTTGGCCTCTCCTAACATCACTAAGCCAAGTGGTTTAGGTTGCTACAGTCTGAGTGTCACACCTCTTCCTGACGCCCTGCATGCGGCGCAGCAAGGAGCAGATGGAGCTGTGTTTGGCTTTAGAGCGCAGGAACTCTGCGTATCTGTTGGAGAACTCGATGTCTCCCAGCTGCCTCCTGCGGTCCAGACCTGGAGACAGTAGCTGCCTGAAACACAACACAGCATCTTTTTTAAGGCACTTTCACAATTTAGATGTTAAAGTGATGGTTCGGAGTAAAATGCACCCGAGGTAATTTCCACCATGACATCCAGCCAAATACCCCTTCGGAAGCATTTTTAGCGATGGTCGGCATGGGTCAAGATAGCCACTTCCGTGTTTACCCAGCCGATGCCGTGACGTGAGTTTCACGCGAGAGTATGAAAAAGTTTAGCTGAGTTTTTATAAATGCTTGTATTATCAGGTCAACACATTTTTATAAATGCTTGTATTATCAGGTCAACAAGTGTTGACAAGTGTTGAGGGTAAACACGCTGGGTAAACACTGAAGCGGCGTCTACGCTGCGGTAGCATAGCAGCCGAGGATAGAAGCTATCAGGCAAGTGTTCTTTTAAATAAACTCCTGGTTTACTTTCAAACTTTCAAATGCCTCGTTTTGTGAGTACAGACCCTATGTGTACTACTGAGGAAGTTTGGTAACACTCCATGCATTATTAGTGGGGTAATTTACGAGATATACCCCCTGTACCATAGCGCTAGTACTAAGCCATTCGGCTGATAACAGCTATCTTGACCAATGCTGACCATCGCTAAAAATGCTTCCGAGGGGGTATTTGGCTGGATGTCAAGGTGGAAATGACCTAGGGTGCATTTCACTCCGAACCATCACTTAAACATGGTTTTGGCTTTATGCATATGTCCTTGTTTATTAATGTCTTTGTTTATTAATGCAAGGCAATATTGCACTAACCCTGTAGAGAATATGACATCCTAGGGGTTAAAATTCGGATTCAGAACATAATGTAACACTGAGAGAGTGTGAGAGTGGAGAAAGCTTGATCCTCATGCATTAAAGGCACACTCATACCATGCAATCTGTACCATGCCCAAGCACATTTGACCCCCAAAGTCCAGTTTGTTTGACTCAAGGTTCCTCGGCCCTGGCATGGTTGGAAGAGGTGGGCTTCAGCACGGTTGGAAGAGGTGGGCTTCAGCATGGTTGGAAGAGGTGGGCTTCAGCAGGTTGGAAGAGCTGGGCTTCAGCACGGTTGGAAGAGGTGGGCTTCAGCAGGTTGGAAGAGGTGGGCTTCAGCAGGTTGGAAAAGGTGGGCTTCAGCACGGTTGGAAGAGGTGGGCTTCAGCAGGTTGGAAGAGCTGGGCTTCAGCACGGTTGGAAGAGGTGGGCTTCAGCAGGTTGGAAGAGGTGGGCTTCAGCAGGTTGGAAAAGGTGGGCTTCAGCATGGTTGGAAGAGGTGGGCTTCAGCAGGTTGGAAGAGGTGGGCTTCAGCAGGTTGGAAAAGGTGGGCTTCAGCACGGTTGGAAGAGGTGGGCTTCAGCAGCTTGGAAGAGCTGGGCTTCAGCACGTTTGGAAGAGGTGGGCTTCAGCAGGTTGGAAGAGGTGGGCTTCAGCACGGTTGGAAAAGGTGGGCTTCAGCACGGTTGGAGGAGGTGGGCTTCAGCATGGTTGGAAGAGGTGGGCTTCAGCATGGTTGGAAGAGGTGGGCTTCAGCACGGTTGGAAAAGGTGGGCTTCAGCATGGTTGGAAGAGGTGGGCTTCAGCAGGTTGGAAAAGGTGGGCTTCAGCACGGTTGGAAGAGGTGGGCTTCAGCAGCTTGGAAGAGCTGGGCTTCAGCACGTTTGGAAGAGCTGGGCTTCAGCACGTTTGGAAGAGGTGGGCTTCAGCACGGTTGGAAAAGGTGGGCTTCAGCACGGTTGGAGGAGGTGGGCTTCAGCATGGTTGGAAGAGGTGGGCTTCAGCATGGTTGGAAGAGGTGGGCTTCAGCACGGTTGGAAAAGGTGGGCTTCAGCATGGTTGGAAGAGGTGGGCTTCAGCAGGTTGGAAGAGGTGGGCTTCAGCAGGTTGGAAAAGGTGGGCTTCAGCACGGTTGGAAGAGGTGGGCTTCAGCAGCTTGGAAGAGCTGGGCTTCAGCACGTTTGGAAGAGGTGGGCTTCAGCAGGTTGGAAGAGGTGGGCTTCAGCACGGTTGGAAAAGGTGGGCTTCAGCACGGTTGGAGGAGGTGGGCTTCAGCATGGTTGGAAGAGGTGGGCTTCAGCATGATTGGAAGAGGTGGGTTTCAGCATGGTTGGATATGACGTATAATCAATCGGCTCTTCCGCTCTTTATCACTTAGTGCTCAAGTCTGATTGTGACTAAGAGAGAAATTCTACATTTGGGCAGTCTGCTTTCTCTATTAAGGGCTGTCAACTCTGGAACACGTTGCCAACTGAAATCAAATCAATTCCTGATATAAAACAGTTTACAACAAAAGTTAAGTGTTGGCTAAAAGAAAAACAAACCTGTACCCATTAACTCTTTGTGTTCTGATATTGAATTTTAAAGGTATGATTTTGTGGTGGTACTGTATAATGTATTTTCTATATCCTGTTATGCTGATTATGCATATGTATTTTATGAATGTGTAATGTAGTTTTAGCAGGTTGATCATTTATATAATAATAATTGGTGCTGATTGTGTTGTTCATGTACAAGCCCAACGAGGGATAAGAGATTAAAATTAGCAATAGCTCTCATCTCTCTATCTCTGTATATCACATTAGTTACATTCTTTGTATTGGAACTATGTTAAACTGTATTTCAATAAAATTCTATACATTTCTAATCTATCACTCAAAATAACATCTTCTCTTGTTTTCACACTGTCATTTCATACTTTGTTATTATAAAATTAACGATTATAGCTGCTTCAAGGGACGCTTTAAACTTAGACTGTAGCATTTGTGCCTCTAAGAGTTACAAGCTCCACAGTGCAGATTTATTTTCTTTCCAAAAAAAAGTGTAAAACCTTCTTTTTCCCTGCGGCGTGAACTCACCTGAGCCTGGCCTCCAGCAGAGCATCTGCAGAGTTCACCCCCAACAGAGACAATGGTGTGTTCAGGTGTCTGAGCTGAGTCAGGAAACTCTCCACCTCATCTTCATCCCTGAGTTCACATGACAGGAAGACACAGCAATGAAATGGAGGGGCAGTATGTTTTTTAATGACAGGAAGGAGGGAGGGAACTCTTTGGCTGATGTTTGTCAGCACGAGAATCGTCCAGGTGATGGTACCTGACAGGAAGTGATGAGGTCAGGTGGAGGAGGGCCAACAGCAGGAACACCTGAGTCATACTGGTGGACAGCATCATGAGGACAATAAAGAGGAGGCAGATGATGACTTCCTGCAGACACAAATGGATATATTCAACCTCTGTTAGAATTGGCTTTTACTTTGTTCATTTTCATTTTAGACTTGTACTTTTTCACTGAACTCATATAAATCAGTGGTTGTGCTCTTTAGAACAGTGTGACATGTTAACCTGAAGCAGGAACCTGTTGAATCTTCAAGGCCCTCTTTGATCTGTCAGTTAGGTTTTCTGTAATAGATACACACCTGAAGGACAACACCAATAGCCTATGTTTCATATTACATTTCTGTAAGTTCACTTCAGAGACAACTGACCAGTGAGACTTGTGAAAGTCCAACCTCTGTACGGGGCAGTCCCAGCCCAAGAAGATAAAATGTGACCAGCACCAGGAAACGGGGCTCGCTCTGACTGAGATCCTGTGGGAGCTCTGCCATTCTGAGCCCAGACCTGCTATACTTTCCCTGTGACCTGAATAAATACTATATCTGTGAACTGAAGAGTTCTCCGGTTTACCCTTGGGCTTATGGAATACAAGTGTAAAGAATGCCTTTATTTTGTAGTAACCGGGGGTGACGTCAGTTCCGGGGGTTGTGAGCAAGAGAGCCGTGCATGCACACTAGTCGACTGCTGCTGTACAGAGTTGCTTAATAAAGATATACTCCGATTACGTCGTTGTACGAGCCTCATTATAAGAATAACTTGACAAAAAGAACCGGGATTAATACCTCCAAACAGACAAATGCATCCTATAATGTCCTTTTGTTCTGGGTCTGTTTGTCCTGGAACACCTCATGCTGCAGCAAAAATCGATCATTTAGATTTAGATCATTTAACAGTTGTCTTCATCTTTGTGGCAAAACTTCGTGTCTGTCTCGTTTCTGTTTCTACATGACATTGCCTTTGTGCACAAAAAAAGCTCCGTAAAGAAATGGTTTTCCCAGTTTGGAGTGGAAGAACTTGACTGGTCTCCACAGAATCCAGGCTGAAACCATGTCCAACACCTTTGGGATGAACCGGAACGCCGCCTCTAAGCCAAAACGGATCACCCAACATCAGTATTGGAACACATGATTCACAAGCGTGAGAGGGAAGGTTAATTCAACTTCTGACCAATCAGTGTGCGTGGAGCTGCCACTACCAATGCACTTTTCACAGCAACACCCAGGTCTCCTCATTACAACTGTTCAGGACAGGCTTTTTAATGGCCATAATAAAACTAAACAATATGTACAGAAAATCAAGTTGAGAACCTCCTCAAAACACAGGAGGAGCAACAGATTGATACTGCTGGCTTTGGAATGTATGTATATTCTAAAATTCTGTTCCGTTTTTCAACCTGAAAGTTTACAAAAATATACAAAAAGGACAAACACAACCACGCTTAAATAAAAACACCCCAGCAGAGATATTAATAAAATTAATTAATCAATTGATTATCACCAGTTTGTGACTTAAACTGATGTTTAATTAAAGTCTTAAGGTTTGATTCCACCACACTTCCTGCAATGTCAATAAAAAAAAAAAGAAAGAAAGAAAAATAACCTAAAATAAAAGCTTGTTAATACAGATTTAAACACTTCCAAAAATGTCTCCAGTCGGTGTATAAAGAGACTCACCTGGAGAGATCCTGCTCAGAAAGGAGACCAAACCGGATAAGACCTTCAGACTGGGTGTTGAGGTCCAAGCTACAAGCTTCCCTTTTGTACCCGTCAGGTATCGACCCTCCGTCAGACTCTCCACTGACTTTACTGCTGTGATTATTTGCCGTGCCAACAGCTGAGCCAGATATTCATGTTTGTTGGCTTCCTGAAGTGTTAATGAAGCTATCTGATCCCACTTCCTTAATGAGCTCTAATCACCTGTGAGAGCTGCCTGCTGTTTGACATCCTCCTCACATCAATACGGAGTATTGATCCACAAACACATGTTTCATCTTTTTATTACTTTGATTTATGCTTCTATTTGCTCTGTTAACAATTCATCAGAGGTGAGTTTAATATATATGAGTCACAGGGGCCAATTTTCAATAATGTGTTATTTTTGACACTTTAAGTACATTTCGCTGATAAGACTTTTGTGCTATGACTTATGGAAAAGGGTTGGACTGAGTTAAAAGTCAGCATTCTGACTTTAATAGACTTGGAATTCAGAAAACAGAACAGAGGGGTTGATTTATAACACATTTGAACAGGTCTTGCCTTCCCCTGATGTTCTGGATAAGTCAGTTATTAACGGTAAAGGGGGGAAAGTTGCCTATTGCCAAATAAATGCTACGTGCCTGTACTCCAAACAAAACCTCACCACTCTCTGAAATCTTCTGGACCAAAGGAAAAAACTAGAGAAATTTAGAAAATAACCAGTAGATTAATCTACATTAAAAACAGTCCTTCACTACAGCTGTAAAGACCAAATATATTAAATCTATCATCTTAACTCACTAACAGTCTCACAAATACGTCAAACATAGGTTTTATATCCTTTTGTGGAAAACATGGAAACACTGTAGAAATAGTGGAATGTGTCATTGCACAACATGTTAACAAAAACTGGGATTTATAAATCTTGTATCCTGCCCAACTTTAATGCATCATAATTTATCAGCAGGAGAAAAATGACAGCCATAGGAAATGAATGGGTGACCCTAGATTGTGTTCATCCATCAGATCAGTCCAAGGATGGCAACTTGCTCTGGTATTCATCCACCCAGGACAGAGGAGGCAGAGCAAGACTTTAGGATGTTGTTAGGCTGACGCCAAGGCCAACGCGGTATGCAACATCTCATGTTGATGACATCAAGTCCAGCTTCCAACTCTTTTTTATAGAGTCCATTGTGGAAATTATACTGGAGATGACAAACTTGGAGGGGAGCCCTGTGTTGGCAGACACATGGAAAGCATTGGACCAGGGGCCTGTACTACGAAGCAGGATTTGTGCTTAGCGAGGTAACTTAAGCGTTAACCCTGGGTTTTCCGTCCCATGACACTGGTTCACTTCTTACCGGGGTAGATCGCCATGGTAACTTACGCTGTGGAGCTAACCTGCTCCGGAGCAGGTTATGTTCCTGATAAGAGATCAACGTGGAGAAACACACCGCCGACTGACCAATCAGCGGTCTTGGTGCGCGTATATATATATATATATATATAAAAAAAAAAAGAAGCTCGGTGGATCGTGAGAGGGTCTCGTAGGGGAACTATAGAGTGTACAGAGACCGGCAAAACCCTTTTGTCTGTGTCTGATGATGTTTTATTTGAGAGATCCAGATTCTCATCAGAGGGAAAGACTTTTCTGTGTCAGCGTTCAGCCTACTTACCACTATGAATTATGTTTTATATTTATTTGATTTGCTCCCAAGTCCATTTTACACCGCCGGGATTGCAGCTGAAAGAATGAGGCTGATATTGTCATAAACCACGTTATAAGAATACATCCAAGCTACATATTCATCATTTTAAAGTTATATGTTTGGCCTTTTATTGCTGAAGGACATTATAAGAGTTAAAGGGACGAGAGAGAGCGACGACATGATTTAAAGGACTGCCGAAGGGCAGATTCGAACTGGGACCGCTGCAAGTAGCCTCGTAACATGTGGCGGTAACTCTACCACTAAGCTATCAGCAAAGTTAAGGTTAGCTTTTAATCAGTCGGATCTTGTAGTGCCCTTATGATGGGGCAGTCATATTGTACTACTACTACTATTAATACGACTTCCGCATTCACACATCGGCGAGTTTTTGCCAGCTGTCCTTCCTGCATTTGGCAGATGAAACTGTTGCTTTTTGCCTGTATTATATGTTAAACTTTTTCGTATTTCTGTAAGATTATGGTTCGCTCCTCGTACGTGAAATACGCCGCTCCGCTGCCGTAGACTGATCCATGTTTGTGATTGGTCAAATGCTGCAAACGCCACCTCTTCCATGTGCACGCGCTCATAGCTGGACAGGTAAACCCTGGGTTGACTTAACGAGTTGATAACCAGCTTCGTGTGACCGCTTATCTCCGTTTGCCTTTGTTAGGGTAACTTAAGCTGGATCTCTGAAAGATACCCTGGGTTTGTTGAACTCGCTTCGTAGTAGTAGTAGTTTTTTTTTTTTTTATACGCGCACCAAGACAGCTGATTGGTCAGTAGGCGGTATGTTTCTCCACGTTGATCTCTTATCAGGAACATAACCTGCTCCGGAGCAGGTTAGCTCCACAGCGTAAGTTACCATGGCGATCTACCCCGGTAAGAAGTGAACCAGCGTCGTAGGACGGAAAACCCAGAGTTAATGCTGAAGTTACCTCGCTAAGCACAAATCCTGCTTCGTAGTACAGGCCCCAGGTAGACCTCCAAGCCTACATGGGTCTGTTGATTTTAGCAGGAGTATATCGGTCCAACAATGAGGCTACAAAAAGTCTGTGGGATTTACAATAAATGCTAATTTTTCACTGCAGTTATTCATGTAAATAAGTAGTCTGAGACATTGTTAATGGCTTAAAAGGGAGTTAAGTACAATTTAAGTACAATTTTGATCAATGGTTTGTGGTTACAGTTTTTTTCAGTCGCTAACAAGCGTTTGTCCAACCAGTTGTCACATTTTCAAAACTCTAAACACAATTAGCACAGCATCGGTCTTCTGTGGCCATACCATTCACACATTTCATGTCGTTTTCACACAATATGCAGTCAGTGTGAAAACACACTTCCACCTCCCAACAAAGTTATGGATTGTTTTTGTATTATTTACGAAAAAATAACCCCTGCCACTGAGACTCAGTGGCAGGGGTTATTTTTTCAATTACATTGACACTTATAGAAAGGAGGACTTTGAGTAGTGATGTTTTCGGAAACAGAAATAGACTTTTTATCTGGGCTTATTGCTGTTGTGTTTTTGTTCAGAATGCTCTTGTGTGTTTCATGGATATTTTGTTCAATGTAAGCAATACTGAAAAACGTTTTCTGTTCTATCATACTGTAAACAGTATTTCTACTGTACCTCCTGTAGTAAACAGTAAAAACTTAACTTAACTTAAATTAAAAAACTTAACTTAAAACTTAAAAAAAATGATTTTCTTTTTACTGGAATATTTTTGACTGTGAACATTACATGTAGACATAAAGTTCCCAACCAAGAAATGTAGTGTAAAAACGGTGGATGCATGTTTTGCATGCAAATACCTGTAAAACTGAAACATAAAAGTCTATGCAGTTATTGTAATGTCAACAATAGCCAGTATTTTGAAACCTGGTGTACTTTGATTGACTGCATATCTTGTGAAGTGGAAACATTTTTTATTCTTTGACAGAATAATTTCATTTTGAGTCAGATTTCCAGTGTTTCGGTAAAGTTAGTGTGTGCAGAGAAAGATGTGTTCTATTTTGAAATGAAGAGATGAAATTGACAAAGTCTGTGTTAAGAGTTTAGAAAAAGTATCTGAAGTAAGGGTAAGTGCTTGTTAGCGAAAAACACTGTAATGTAAGAGCAGTTAAAACAGGCTGGTCAAATTTGACGGGAGCACCAAAGTAAGGGGGGAGAAACCCACATGATACAAAGGTTAATCTTCTTTCTTCTTTTTTTTTGCCTCACCAGTTACTGTAAGTCCCTTTTGCTACAGAAGCAGTTGCTGATCACTCACGGCCGCCACGGACCAGTCAAGAGGAGTCAGCAGTGATCAAACGGACGATACAGTTGTTTTTTAAATCACCACAACCACGAGAGGTCCTGGAGCATACAGTCATAAATACAAGTATCAGTATCTAGCAGGATGTGAGATTTTAGCCGTGGACAGACAGAACAACCCGTTTCCACGTCCAACTCTTCTTATACCAACGTGGTCAGAGTCCCTCGCCACTGGAAATCTTCATGGAGCATGTAAGTGCCTAACCCCAATGCAAAAACGCTCTTTTGTCATCAGTAGTCATTAGTGTCATTAGTCTCGTGAACTGTACTTCTGGTTCCCTCCTCTCAGGTCAATGGGATTTGGTTAGATGTCCCATATTAGATCTGTGGTGAACACAGGGTTAATACGTTTTTACGTTTTGTTATACGATATAAAAGACATCAGCAGAAAGGCCTCTAATGAATTGAAGTGTTGGTTGTGTTGAAGAAAACTCCTCAGGTCCAATTCTCTGGCTGGTTCAAATGAGGTTTAATCACTGACAGCGGAGAAAGAGCAATGTCGCAGTTGCCACACAGTCTATTCTGCCATATGTGAGTTGAGGGATAACTTTTATACACAGAACCAAAGGGGCAGGTCTAAACAGTGGATTTACATAGATTCAATACACGTCTCTCCCAAGTGGAAGAGACGTCCTGAGACAACATAAATGTGTGACTTCCCTCGGAACAGCTGGGTTCTTCCTACATAGTGTCACAACAGGGGCCATTCATGAAGGCCTTGATCAAGTATGTGGGATGAAGGTGTTTCGGGGACGGTCCAGGAAGGGGGACAGATCAGAGGGTCATTTCATCAACATGACAAGGCTTACATACAATGAATGCAGCTCAGCAGGACATTTGATGTTCCCGAGAGAAAGTAACATTAAAACAAAACAAATTGTAAGGTAACACATTTTCTTCTACAGTTGCTAACTGAGACTTGAAAATATCACCATGTCCACCAGTCATGTAACCATGGTTACATGCATTTTGTGCTCTTACTAAAACCATAAAGTGCTGTTAATTATTATAAAATAAAGTATCTTGCTGACCAAAACATGTAAGTGTCATGAACTTGTGTTTGCCACAGCGTTTTCTTTTTTGCAATAATCCAAAACTCACTCCTGAGACCGGGGTCCCTGCAGCACTGCATAATTCTTTCAGTGGTCAGATGTTAAGAATAAAATGAGAATTTGTACACAGAAGAGTTGAATATGTTTTTAATTCTTGATAGTTGAAACCGCTACAGCAGAAGAAGATGATTACAGTGCAGATTACAGCTCCTTGGATCAAACTAGATTCCAGAACAGATTAAACTACAGTGTTGAAAATAAATATTACTTGTTAGTTGGACAGATTAGGGAAAAACGAAAACGTCGCTAAACGTTTCAAGAGCCTAAAAAAATCATGTTGAACTCTGCTAATCAGAAAGATAATTTACTTAAAATAATCCTTATATTCAAGGCTAATCCTTCATTGTATACATTCTATATGCTGTTCGCAAAGACACAAAACAAGAGATGATTTGATTGCACCCTTAACTCTGTTCAGTTATGCGTTTACATTTCACTCTAAGGTCCCAGCATTTATATATCTGCTTAATGTAACGACAAAATCTGCTTCAATGTTTTCTCTGCAACCTGTGGATTAACAAGAGGGAATTCAATTTGAAGTTTATCAAAACGTGATCAAAAGGTGCAGATTTGCATTGCTAGTGTTGACCTCTGAGGGAACGGAAAGCTGGGAAAATTGAGAAGGCCATAATGTTAGCTGTTGATGCAACGGTGTCTCTGAACTAGTTAGCAAAGCTAGCTGGCCAACTGCTAGCTGGTAGAGATACTGTCACAGAATGTGAACAACATCTTTTTGGAAACCGGTGAAGTGGTGATGTCATTTGGTCATTCCCAAAATCCCCAAAGAATTAACTAGAAATTACTGAAATTAAACCATTTCCCAACCACTTAGTTGCTGATACATGATGTTTGCTCACATCTCATTTTAATGCAATGAAATAGATTGATTGCAAGTTCATCTACTTTGACGCGCACATTCATGCTGTTGACTAACAGGAAGTTGTCATAGTGCTGATCGCTGCATATAGTTCAGTGTTTATTTAACCTCTAATGCCCGATGGCGTAGTCTACCAACCAGACCTGCAAGTGGTCACTACGTCACCCAGCCTCGAGCACGGCCTTGTTGTGAAGAGGCGCAGCATTTTGCAACATTAGCTAGTAGAAAGTCAGCTAGCTAGGCAGTAAGCTAATTCTAGCTATCACCTGTTAGCAACTGAACTTAGAGCAAGTAGCCTCGCTCACCAGCTATGGTCGGCTGATAAGTATTTATCACATCATTATCACAAACATGCTAATTCATGTGCCAGTTCCTGGTTTGACTGGGCACGTCATCTTAATACTAAAACACAGACATTTCATTCATCAGCACAATCCGCTCATTGTACACAAACAGTTTTTTCCCCTCCCTCAGTCACCTGTCATGATCAACACATTTGGATTGTTGAAGCTTCAGCAAACATTCAGACTCATATCAATACAATGCTGGGAGATAAATCCACATGGGACAGTCGGCTGAGCTGGAGGTCTTCGCAGGTCCACTCAGTACGACTGTGTTGTAGTCTCATCTGTAACCGTTGTATTCACGTTGTACATTAATGGAGCACGACGCCAGCATTGCTGCGCTCTCTACTTGCCTCCACATGTGGACCAGGTCTGACATTTGGAGCTGTGAGGACCTCTAAGCTGAACTGCACCTGTCAGACAGACGGCTACATCATTTAACCCTGTCTGGTGTCGGGTCAGATTAGCATCAAGAGAAAGCTGATTGGTTGGTGTTGTGGCACATTGTGAGATGCTACTGGTTCCCTCATCTGTCAGTTTGAGTCCAGCTCAAGGTCAGCAGAGAGGAAACAGGATGGATGTCAACAAACAAACCACACACAAGAAACAGCATGTACACTGACATTCCAGTGCCCATAGTCACCTTCCTCTCCAGGTCAAAGTTCAAATTATTTTCATTTCATCCATACGGGGCTCTGTAAGTAGTTTGGAAAATAGTTAGATTATTATTTATGATCTATTTTTCTAGTGGTACTAAACGTTGATTATTTGTCCTGAGGGTGATGGAAGAGGAAAGTTTTAGGGGCTCATTAAAATCCAAAGGGTTCATCCTCTTGAAAGCAGGAATGAGTTTGGGTCATTTGAAGATGATCTGAAACGATCTTTGCTGAGGCTTAGTTAAGAAAATGCAACTTCACCATGAATAATGTTACAAAAGATTATGGAAAAAACTAGTATAGATGCTGCTACATTCAGCATGTATTGTGTTGTCGGTCACCCTGTGGACACAGTGGAGTGTAGTATTGGGCTACGTCAGGCTAGGACATGCCCAGGTCTGCTGCTGTGGACATTTCACATTCAACACATTGACCCTGAAAGTAACCCTGTGACATGGTTGGTTATTTGCTTTGTGAGCGGATAATTGAATATCATTGGATTTTACAGTGCACAAAAACCAGAATTCAAAGAAATTCAAATCAATAATACGATCCTTTAGGTTAACCATTATGTTTGCAGATATTATAGACCCTTTTACGGTATTGACCATATGCATTCACATGTTGGCAATGACATCCAATGAGCAAGCTTTAAACACAAAATTAAACTCAAGAGGAACCTGACAAGAATCTCAACTGTTTCAGTGCGACAGGTGTTACACTTCAAAGCCCGACCGTGTTAACTGGTTCCGCTGAATGAGTCCATGGTTGCTCGTAGTAACCTAGTAAATTGTTGCCGTAGATAATAAACAGAGATGATTATGGATTTATAATGAACCGAAGGCTTTTACAAGGACACCCACATGTTCTGTGTGTGTTCCACAGCTGCAGCAACGCATTCGGCTGAATGACGAGTTAACACGGTGACTCATTAAAGCACACACTATGTTAAATCCCAGCCAACTCAAACCTCTGAGTCCATGTGATGTTTGACCTTCTGTACATGAGCACGGATAATGCAGCTGGATCATGCTTGTTACAGGCTTTTGCCACCAAATACGCCTTCAGAAATCCTGGGCCACTTGCTAATGTATTCTAACCGCTCAATAATAACATGCAGATTTGGAAAGTCAATTTGTTGAGGTTGCGTTTGCAACTGTTGGAGCTTAATGCCCTTACATAGCTTGATAAGCTGTTGCACGGTGCTGGATTTCTCTGGCAAACTGTGCGCACTTAAACATAAGTCATCATTGTTAAACTGTAAAAAAGGGTCTATTGGATGAATTGAAATGGGATTTTGGATTCTGGTCTCAGATGAAACCAAACATGGATGTCTGAACCACATTTTATCAACGTTGTTGAGACGTTTGAGTCTGCATCAAAGTGCTCCAGACAGAGGTATTCTTTTGGTCTTTTGTTGAATGCAATCTTATTTGCATCATGAAAGGTTCAGATTATTAAATTGAGATTTTCCAAAACAAAATAAACCAACAGACAAGTTTAACACATCGTGTTACACAAATCCAGCTGATTTTGAGGACAGAGCATCTGCAGTTTGCTTATTTGGTTTGATTTACTGTGAGCCCTGTGTTTGCTCAGTTCACTTGCATATCGAGCAGAAATGGAAGATTGAAAACATTTACACACGTTCAGTTCGCTCAGCCATGACCAGTTTGACTGACACAAACATCTTCTTGACTAAAATGATGAGTTTTTACTTTACATGACCACGTGCAGGAGATTTACTTCCTCCAACTCCTGACCCTTAATGACTACATGATCATAGGAATGACTGGCAGGTGTCCAGCATCATTAAAACATGTAACAGATCATTCCAAATTATTTCAAAGTGCAAATAAGCTAACAATGTCAATGTCATCTATTGATAAGCTGAATAAATACAAAAACTCAGCGTGTTCTCGTCTGTTCCACTCGAGACAAGTCAGAATCAAATCTTCTACAAATCAGAGAAAAGTCCAGAGATAATTGAAAAAAGTGCTTTAGACCGGATCATTTGGGCACTAATAAAGTGAAAAAATACATAATTAATAAAAACCTTAGTTAGCAGACTATTTGAATAATGTCCGCGTGAAAGCTGCTTTACTTTCAGTTCCAAATAGGGGTTGAGCTCATGTCTAGCAGTAACGGGTGAGAATAATCGGTGGCCGGGATCAAGACAAGTCAAAACGCCTTCAAGAGACTGTGATGAGTCCGAGGTAAAAGAAAGTGATGTCTGCAGCTCGACTATGTCCACACAATAAAATCACAAATACAAATGCTAATAAAGACATGAAGTAACAGGCTACTCAACTCTAGTCCTCGACAAGTCTGAGCAGTTTGGTGATCAAGTCAAGGAAGAGTCCAAATGGGGTCATGTTGAGACCCGTAACAGCAACTCTGCTAACCCAACACCTGGACTCGTGGACTGTCAGAGTTGGCGGCCAACACTGAAAAAAGTCAAATTCAGGTCAGAAGTGGAACAGCCACAAGACTCCAAGACTCCAAGAGTCCAAGTTCAGAGTCAGAGTCAAAATGGCCCAGAGTCTAAGTCAAACCATCTATGTGACCCAAAACAAGTCAGTCTTCCTGGACCAGATCCAAACCACTTCAAGTGCTTCATCCCACTCTAGAGGCAGTGACGCACAGCATTCTGGGCGGCGCAGCTGGTTTACTATTATGTTACTGTTACATGTCATTTGTAACCTTCAAGTAACAACATCATCAAGTCATGATCGGAGCATTATAAGACTAAATATCATCAACCAGGACAGCCTCAGTCCAGTCACGGAAATCTTCTCAGGTCCCAGACACCCGGCAGCCATTCTGTGACCCAGAAAACAAACCCAATCTGAGGGTGACGCTTTTCTCTCCAGGTCAGACATTTCCTGATGAGTTCGTTATAACAGCTGCCGTTCAGGACATTTAAAGGAAACCACATCTCACTTCCTGTCCGTCTGACCCGGAGAGGAAAGTTTTGTCTCGTTGCCAACGTCTAATCTTTGTTGAGAGAGTGTACAACGTGTTGACAGCTGGGTAAATCCAGTCCAGTCCCCCTGGTGAGGCTTGAGTGTCACATGATGGCGGCAGCAACAGTGTGGCGGGCCGAGGATGGAAAGAGGGAGAGGACTCCAGTGTCTGACCGGGGAACGAATGGGGACGTGGGCCTATATTGCACAGGGGTTGGTGAGATCTTCGAACACTGTTGGTTCTTCGATGCCTCGAGCAAACAGCTTGATCAACTGGCAATGCACTCTGGGAAAAAACAACCAAGGAGAATATGTTTGGAAATGTAACCCGTGTTAAACTATTTGATGATAGTAAAGTAAGTCCCAGAGGGTCTCGGCACCTGACGTCGATTGCTGTGTGGGTCAGGATCTCGCCGTCGCAGTTCCAGCTACTGTAGGCGGGGGCACAGCCGCACGCTGGGTGGTCTCGGCAGATCTGGCTGAAGATCTGGTGTTTGCCGTTCTCCCACAGGTCCAGGTCCGAGTCGCTCTGGCAGTGACGCGGTGTGAAGCGGAAACGCCGCACCCGGTGGACCTCAACAAAGGTCAGGTCAAACTGGTCAAGACAAAAGGAGACGGTGAGGGGATCTGGAGGAAATTACCTCTGAATTAAAATGAGATTTAAATCATCATGAGAGCAAGCCTTTCTCTAAGCGTTCAGTAAAAAAGAACTCAGGTCCCTTTGCTCAGTTGCTACAGTCCATCTTGAGCTGGTGTGAAAGCTACCAATTTTTCATTAACAATACTAATAATGCTCATAATCATGTCTTCATCAAAAATATAATATATACATCAGAAGAATTAAAGTGCTGCAAACACTGAGAGTCACCAGAATGTATTTTCCCTGATGATACAGGATGATAATCACCAACATGTCCAATCAACAAGTTCCCTGGGTTGTTTGTAAAGTCAGTTTGTGCCCCAGCAACCAGATTAAAATGCAACATGGGTCATTTTTAACCCTCAGTCTGGACCAAATGCACCACACCACAAGAGCGACAGTGGGTTGATGAAAGTACGACAAAGTTGGTAAGAATAACTAAATAATGCTAGAAATAGACTTCCATAGGTTCATATTGAGCCTGTGATGAGGACCCACACTGCTTCCAGGGATCAGTGATCTGCCCCAAACATCCTGATGAGTGCAACATTAGTGACTCCACTGTGTGTAGTCTCTAATGTTGACGAACGAGGATCCAGTTGTTTTATCATGATGATGTGGCGAGGGTCTTGATTGGTTACCTGGTCGTCTTTGCTGGTGTGTCGTAGGAGGTGTCTGAGGAAGTCGAAGCGAGAACACTTCCGGACCAGGATGAGGTCGGTGGTGCCGTCGGCCAGGTGAGCAGCAGGCGAGAGGCCTTTAGGGCTGCGAGGACAAGCACAGCTCATACTGGCGGCGTTTATAGCCAGGAACTTCCCTCGGATTGTCCTCCACTCGCTGTCATCTTCTACAAGCAAACCACCACCCCCACAAAACACAGATTTGACTAATTTACTGTGGAACACGTTCATATTAAACATGCTTGAATGCAGGGTGTCAGGAGTAAAACCACAGGCAACAGTGAAAACATTCAGTATGATCCAGCCCAATCAGATATCAGCATGGAGAGGAAACATGAGAGATCTGTGTCACCCACAATACTGAACAGCTTTTATTTATTTATTAATTGTTTAGATTTTTTTGGCACAGATTCCTTTTATCTAGCAGTGGACAGATAGGAAACATAGGAGAGAGAGGGGGGTGTGACATGCAGCTCCGGCCGGGATTTGAACCGGGGTCGGCTGCATATGCTTACGTGTGTACATGGCATACACACTAACCACTCCGCCACCTGCGCGCCAACACTGAATAGCTTTAAGAAGTCAAAGCTCCTTCTTGACCTTGGAAATGTCGAACCATTTACAAAACATCATGCTCATAGTGTGCAACAAATATTCTCCTCCCCTCAAGAATAAATACACAGCACACAACTCAATAAGGCGTCTTCTTCCTATTTCAACCATTTTACACATAGATATTAACTTTCAGCAGCTTTTTTGATCAACCCACATCGTACAAACTGGTAACATCACATATGCCGCTTACGTGACATCTCTTTCAAGTTTTACATAATTAGTTTAATAGAATGGATCAGATTCGTTCATTTTGACCAGTATCGGACCGATCCAAAGACTAATTTTACTCATTTCACCGTTTCCGAAGCTCTGAATGAGGATTTGTTGGACTCACCGCTGTCGGGTGCGTTCTCCACCTCGTACCTCTCAGCTTTCTCGGAAAGTAGATGCCCGTTGTGCTGACAAACTACACAGCTGGAAAAAAAGACATGAGAAACAATGACATGGTGTTACCACAACAGCACTGTTAGTTACTCAGTTAGATGAGCTGGACCAAGTCATCATGAAACTCAACAGAATCAAACTGTTGTAGATCATCTGAAGTGAAGCGAGTTGGACACTACAATAAAACTGTTCACTAACTTGTTCAATTAAAACACAATGTCACATCCATGTAGCATCACTCTCACCCGGAACGACACCTAGCGGCGTCCCGTGGTGTTCCCATGATGCCTCTGGCTGGCAGATAGGACACCGTTCCTTCATAATAATGGTGAGACAGGAACATCTTCACACCTGCAGGAGTCAGCGGCATCAAGGTCAAGAAAGACATTCCTCTCGCCGTCATCATCAGTACACAGTACAGTACACAGTCTGTTTATATCCAGAACATACGACGGCCGGTCTGCTCTGGACTTGCCATTTTTTTTCTTTTTTGTTGTGGTTGTATTTAAGGGTACGACATGAATGAATTTGAACTTCTGATATGTCTGTATGGTTTACATGTCCGATACTCTGAGTTTTCCCTTCCAGAAAGAGAGGTTACTCAACCTTTCGGTCAGTTACCATAGTAACTGACTCTGAACCTAACCTGCTCGCTGGCAGGTTTGCTTCAACAAACCCTGAGTTTCTCTCTACATGTCTCCGCCTTTTTCCGGAATCTGAACCAACTCTGAAAAAAATTGCCGTCCTTTCCTCGTCACCCTAATGGATATGGAAATAAATAGTGATTCTAACAGCTTTACATCGGGAGAGGATTTTGATTTCTTAGAAGGAAATTACCGTTTTTCCTACCGATCACATACAAACAATATCCTCTGACATTTTCGACATTTCATATCGCAGACATAATCCAGATTCTTTGCGGGGCTCTTTAGATTTTTTGCGAACGGGAGTTTTCTGAAATGTTTAAGGACATTTCTTAGATGAAATAGCCACTTATATTTACCGTTTAATATGTGAAATATGATTAAAATCATAACATCAATCGACTGTTTCATTCAGTTATACGCATTAAGTAAATGTCCACCACGCAAACTATCGCTACTTTGCTGCAGTTACGTTGCTCCGCTTTCTAAGGATGAGCTCATTTTCTAGATAAACACTCAGTAATATCTAATAACTCTCTCCCGGTTGCCATGGTGAATCATAGTATCGGAGATCCATTGATGATGGCTTTGTAGAGTCGGCAGGCACGCGCAGAGCTCAGAGTTTACATACTCAGAGTTGATTGAACTAATTCGGAACTGCTGTTCTGGAACCCAAAACTCTGAGTTGCCCATTTCAGAGTTGGTCAACTCAGAGTTCAGGGTTAGGGTTTGGTTTCTGGAATACCCCCCAGGAAGCTTCGGTTGCTAAAAAACAACAGCAGCTTGATTTCCCCAGAAGAAATGTGAACACTGTTGTATTCTACCTGAGAGGTCGTATCTGGCAGGCCCCATCCAGCGCTTCCTCTCACTGTCAGTCAGCACGTCGCCGTAGAAACCGTAACCCAGTAAGGAGACGGAGTACCGCAGGAAGGTGTTGTTGTTGTGAACCGAGCTCACGTCCATTGGCTGAGAGTCTCCTACACACACACACACACACACACACACACACACACACACACACACACACACACACACACACGTCCTTCAGCTTCAACGATGATCATTTCATTGTTTTTGTATTTGTTTTTTATTCTAGTATCTATAAACCCTCGTTGTGTACTTGTACTACTACAAATACCACACCACATATCCGGTACACTATGGCAGAACTGACAATGAAGTTGACTTTGACTTGAAGCTAAACTGATATGACTAGTTATTACTATTAATATAACAAGTGCATTTTCAGAGCCCGTTTCCTGAAGGAACACTAGATGGCAGCAGAGACCAGAGAAAGCAAAGTAAGGCACATCACTGGGTTTCCGTTACACTTGGTGTGACTGTGTTAGAAAAACATCGATACGATCTTGAGGTAATAGAAAACATTTGGTGTATAAAGCATCAGAGAACAGTGAGTCCAAGGTGACATCCTCTGATGTCTGGTTTTATTTGACCAACGTTCTGATCATTGACAAGGAGATGGATTCTCATGATTGTCATCATGAAACTGTTACTGGATTATTAAACAAGTTAAAGTTCTGTTGATCGACTAAACTACTGTGTTAACTGTTCAGTAGATATGTTTGTAAGAAACGTGTAGATCAATAACATTTGAATGTGCTAAGATATTCCCCAAAATAAAAGCACCCTTTGGTCATTTATGATGGCCACTGGTCTTTTGTCCCGTGTCCATGTTAGACAACCTGTGTGGTGCGGACATGATTCACATTATAATCCATGTGTAGTGACGCCATGTGACTGACCCACAATGATGTGCAGTGCAGAGGTCACAGGGTCGTTGGTGCCCACGGTGGCAAAGCAGATACAGTCTGTTGAACCTGAAACAGACAAACAGATATATTGTTTCTGACGGCTTCAAATATTGTCATTATATTCAGAAATGTCGCCCACTTACATGCAACATTACACACTTTACACCGACGACACACTGACTGCACCCAACATCAGCAGCCTTTAATTAACCAGGTGAGCTGCTTCTCGTCCACTGCTGCAGAGAGAATTAATGTCTCCCTGAGGACTACAGTGTGTGTGTGTGTGTGTGTGTGTTTATTGAGCACTTAAGCAAAACAACAGAAAACACAAAAGGACACAAACAAACAGTAGAAATGAGGCCACAGTCAGTAACAGCATTTACACCCTGGTCACAGAAACTCCTGCTCTCTGATTGGCGGTCAGATCTCTCCACCTAAACATGGTTCTCACATCATCAATGTTTACCCTAAAGCTCTAACAACCCTCTGGAGCCATCAGGGAGCATGTTTTATTAATGGTAATACAACCTTATTCATATCTTGACATACACACGTGGACAAAATTGTTGGTACCCCTCTGTTAATGAAAGAAAAACCCACAATGGTCACTGAAATAACTTGAAACTGACAAAAGTAATAATAAACAAAAATCGTGGTTCAACAGAATCATTTTAAAAAACAAACTAATTAAACAGGCCTGGACAAAAATGATGGTACTCTTAACTTAATATTTTGTTGCACAACCTTTTGAGGCAATCACTGCAATCAAACGATTTTTGTAACTGTCAATGAGACTTTTGCACCTGTCAACAGGTATTTTGGCCCACTCTTCATTAGCAAACTGCTCCAGTTGTCTCAGGTTTGAAGGGTGCCTTCTCCAGATGGCATGTTTCAGCTCCTTCCACAGATGTTCAATAGGATTTAGATCAGGGCTCATAGAAGGCCACTTCAGAATAGTCCAATGTCTTGCTCTTAGCCATTCTTGGGTGTTTTTAGCTGTGTGTTTTGGGTCATTATCTTGTTGGAGTCCCATGACCTGCGACTGAGACCAAGCTTTCTGACACTAGGCAGCACATTTCTCTCCAGAATGCCTCGATAGTCTTGAGATTTCATTGTACCCTGCACAGATTCAAGACACCCTGTGCCAGATGCAGGAAAGCAGCCCCAGAACATAACTGAGCCTCCTCCATGTTTCACAGTAGGGACAGTGTTCTTTTCTTGGTATGCTTCATTTTTGCGTCTGTGAACATAGAGCTGATGTGCCTTGCCAAAAAGCTCCAGTTTTGTCTCATCTGTCCATAAGACATTCTCCCAGAAGCTTTGTGGCTTGTCAATATGCATTCTGGCAAATTCCAGTCTCGCTTTTTTATGATTTGCTTTCAACAGTGGTGTCCTCCTTGGTCGTCTCCCATGAAGTCCACTTTGGCTCAAACAACGACGGATGGTGCGATCTGACACTGATGTACCTTGACCTTGGAGTTCACCTTTAATTTCTTTGGAGGTTGTTCTGGGCTCTTTGGTTACCATTCTTATTATCCGTCTCTTCATTTTGTCATCAATTTTCCTCCTGCGGCCACGTCCAGGGAGGTTGGCTACAGTCCCATGGACCTTAAACTTTTGAATAATATGTGCAACTGTAGTCACAGGAACATCAAGCTGCTTGGAGATGGTCTTATAGCCTATACCTTTTACATGCTTGTCTATCATTTTCTTTCTAATCTCCTGAGACAACTCTTTCCTTCGCTTCCTGTGGTCCATGTTCAGTGTGGTACACACCATGTCACCAAACAGCACAGTGACTACTTTTCACCCTTTAAATAGGCAGACTGACTGATTACAAGTTTGAAGACACCTGTGATGCTAATTAGAGGACACATCTTAGTTTAACATTTCCCTATGGTCAAATTATTTTCAATCTTTTCTAGGGGTACCATCATTTTTGTCCAGGCCTGTTTCATTAGTTTGTTTTTTAAAATGATTCTGTTGAACCACAATTCAAAAGCAATGTCTGATTTTCATTGGTTAATTTTCAGTAAATTTTTATTTATTATTACTTTTGTCAGTTTCAAGTTATTTCAGTGACCATTGTGGGTTTTTCTTTCATTAACAGAGGGGTACCAACAATTTTGTCCACGTGTGTATGTCGAGAGATGCCGAGAAAAACAATCACAAGTGCAGCTAGAAGCAACGCATCTCAAATCTTAACGGACTGCCACTTTAACTAAACAAACAACATCAATGTTTCTGACCAGCAGGAATGATTCCAATGTGAATGGAACAGGGAAGCAGAGCTTCATCCGGACAGTTTGGATCCACACCGCCGTCTATCTGCGTCCTCCAGATCAGGCCATGGATGATCTCGCTGAACATGCCGTCACCTCCAACACACACCACCCTGAGAGGGAATCAAAGTGTTACAGGGTAAAGTTGCCATTTTCATCATTTTTCCCGCTAGTCAGTATGTTTACAGTCTCTCCACCTATAAGCAGTCTGTGATAGAATAGACACCTGTTCTTTGTGGTTACTGTATTTAGGCAGTTCACCTACAGTATGTATGCTGTCTTTGCTCCGTGATGTTGTGGAAGAACTAAACTCACCCATCAAACTTCTTCAGCTCCGCCTCCGTCTTCAGGTGGTCCCTTGCATAATTGGCGTACTCCGTCACTATGACAACAAACACACAGACACAACATGTTAGATGTGTAATCCTTGACGCAGGAAGCCCGAGGACAGGAAGTGAGTGATACGGGACATACCGATGACGTGCGTGGAGACGCCTGCCTGAGCAAACAGTGGAGCCACCTTCTGCTCGTAGATGTGCTTTCCCTGTCGCTTCCCGCTGCACGGGTTTATGTAGACCAGCAGGTGTTTGGGTCTGCTGGCTGCAGCAACAACAACAGCGTTACTGATGATAATGGCAACAATCAATCACGTGTGTGTCGGTCAGTGTGTGTCGGTGTGAAATCGTACTTATAGCGGAGAGCTGCTCTCTGATGCTGCTGACCCAATGTTGACACAGCCCCCCCTCTGGACAGGTGAAGGTGACCTCGGCACACCGCCAGCGGTGCTGCCGACACCTCTCTACGTACAACACTGACACACAACACACACAAGTCAAAAGGCTTCATTTTAGAATTGGCTTTCATTTTCCAGGTGTGTTCACCGTATTTACAGATATGTTGCCAGGTTTGCTTGTTGTGTTTTTAGGTGTGCTTCCAGAACAGTTTTCCACGTCTGTTTATTGTACAGATGGTTTTGTTGTTATTTAATTTCAGGGTGTTTTATCAAGTCTTTTCAGGTGCATGTGTGATGGCCAGGGCCACATGGTAATATCACACTCATCTACTTTAGTTTCACTAATTAAGTTTTTTTGTAGACCACACCCCAAACAATTCATTCATCACACACACCACCATTTATTTGATAGTTTATTTTTATTTCTTTTAACTTTACACTGTTTAAATGGCATGCACACATTTTACACTGTAAAGTTTATAGTAGTGATGTTACGAGATGCGCCGAGGCTTTGAAGCGTCTGTCGAGTAATGGAGGGGGCGTTTCCGCGAAGCGCGTATCGAGGCTTGCTCCATTTAGGGGAGGGGCCAAAAATGATGACGTTCGAAGCCTCGCTGCCCGGCTGTACCACGTGACTGCTTCAGGAAGTGGTTCAGAGCTTGCTGCGAGGTTTTACAGCTATATAGACCCCCAGGCTCCATTTAAAATGTGGGTTTTGAAGCAGAGTTGCGGTCAGTTGAGAGTTTGGATAGTTTGGGGAGTTTGGATACTAGAGGTTGAATAGCGTTTATATAGTTTAGGGAGAGAGAGAGAGAGAGAGAGAGAGAGAGATTTAGGAGAGTGATGATTTTACCATTTGGGGAAAATTTACACACAGAATTCATAGTCATTCCCAACAGACATAACAGACACAAAAATTAAATGCATCATACATTATGTGGTTCAGATACAGCTGCCTGTGATTATACACTTGGCCAGTAGGTGGTATCGTGTGCACATGAAGCTTCGAGAAATGAACCCTTTCTTGAACCAATTGGCTCAAGTGGTTCGATGCCTCATGAGGCTTCATCTCGCTAGTTTATAGCATATTTTCAGTATTAACTTTTTGTTTTGTGTTGATCTCTTTCAGTTACCGTGGTGCAGCTGGGATCTATCAAGGAGAGGCAAAAGGCATGGCCAGGGGCGGAGGAAAGACTTATGCGTCACCTGATCGTTGGGCCAGGCCATCTCCAGCCATGTTGGGGGGGGGGGGGAGTTTTGAGTGTTAGTTGGTGTTGTGTATTAGTTCTAGTTAACCTCCATTTTGGTTTCCCCTGTTCTGTTAATTGGTTTGGCCAAGCCATATGTTCTTCTGTGTTTCATTTGGGGGGTCATTTTTGTTCATTTAACACCTGGTTTTCTGTTGCTGTTTAGTTTGTTTATGATTCTATTCAGTTGACCTCTTTAATGGGCCTAATTGTTAAGTTTGTGCTTCGTTTTGGGTAAATGAAAAAAAAAAACTTATTTTTGAAAAACCCTGGTTTCCTCCTTACCTTACTCTCTGGTCCCTGACAGCATGTCCAGATGCGTTTAGAGTTGTTTTGTGTATCTCTGGGGTGTGTGCAGATGATTTCATACTGTGTTTTCAGATGTGTTGAATACATTGCCAGTGTATTTTTCATTCATGTTTCCAGGTGCCGGTGCAGGTGCGTTTCCAAGTGTGTGTACCTGTGAAGGCCTGCCTGCAGTCCTTTTCTTCTCGCTTTTTGATCGGTTTCCAGCTGCCATCGTCTTTTCCACTGCTGCAGTTCTCCTCTTCCTCTCTGACCGAGATGATCTCTGACACTGACACACTGTGACACACACCTGGAGACACACACACAACACACACACACAACACACACACACACACACACACACTTAGTTGAGTAGTTGGTGTTGATCAAATTTCAGAACCTGAAATCTCTGCAGCACATGAATGCATCACAAGTTTCATATTTCACATGATATTTCAAGAAAAGACCTGAAACCTGAACTAGAACTGAAAGAGGAACAACAGAAGAAAAGATTGCTGAGTAAGAGTTATTTGGGGTTTTGAACGTCTGAACTGAGCTGCATGGAACCTAGAACTTCCAGGTGCTGTTCCAGAAGTAATTAAACCTCATTCGAAACACACAGATATAGTAATAACCTAAATAATTACAAATCCAATAAAATAATAAGAAATAATAAAAAGTGTTGATACAATAGGATAATTGCATGCCAACTCAGCCACCCTTGTACCCATGTACATGACACCTCTCAGATTTTGCTGAAAAGCAGTGAAAATATGCCTTATGTTACCAAACGAAGGAATCTGAAGTTTCAGGTCAATATCTCAAACGGTTTGCCCGTGGCGTCCATTTGAATTTCAAGTGCCACACCCCTTTTTGACACATTGGAATTTCGCATTTCATTTTTTGTAAATGGTAAATGGCCTCATTTATAAAGCGCTTTTATCCAAAGCACTTTACAGTAATGACTGACATTCACCCATTCATACACACATTCACACACCGACGGCAGAGTCAACCACGCAGGGCGACAGCCAGCTCGTCAGGAGCAATTAGGGTGAGGTGTCTTGCTCAGGGACACCAGGCACTCAGCTAGGAGGAGCCGGGGATCGAACCGGCGTTCTTGCGGTTGCCAATCAACCCTCTCTACCTCCTGAGCTAAACCCCCCTTTTTGTAATTTTTGGAGGCCCATAACTTCTGTTCTAATAGTGATAGAAGGCTGACAATTGGTCTGTTAGTTCATTGTAGTTTGTACTACACAATTCTGAAGGCAGAATCAACATTCCTTACTGTTTGGGTGAAAGGTGCGTCACCAAATTCCTAAAAAAACAATTGACGGCATGTGTGATTTCTCACTTTTTGGGTGCCCCTAGCACCACAATTAATGATCATATTTATTCTAAACAGGATTATTTGTTATATTTGGGACCTTTGCTCTAGCCAAAATGAATTTGAAGGGTATGGTACCACTGGTGGGGGTTTTCTGGGGGTCCTAAAATCCTTTCGGGCAGAGGTGACTCTTTTGGAACCCCATATTTGGACCCCCAAATGACCACGTGGGCACTTGATGAACCTAATGGGATTTATACAAGATAAAGATACATATTTGTTATTTTTAATGAAATAAAACCTTTGAAGCTCCATAATATGGATTTTAACAGAACAGAAGTTATGGGCCTCCAAAAATGCTAAAAAATTAAATGTGAAATTCCAATGTGTCAAAAAGGGAACTTCAGATTCCCTCGTTTGGTAACATAACGCATATTTTCACCGCTTTTCAGCAAAATCTGAGAGGTGTCATGTACATAATACCCCAATATTAGCTGTTTTCATATGGAATGAACCAATACATAAACCTACACTTTGAACTGAGGGGTATTCCATCAAACTAGCTAAGCGCAAAGCCGGGCTAATTTCGATAAGCCTCGCTACCTTTAGCGAGAGTTGCGTTCCATCAACGTGACTTAAGGCACTCTCCGCTAAGTAACCATGGGAATTTATCCGACCAAACTAGCCTGCTCCGGGGCAGGCTAACCATCAGGCTTACTTTAGCGGGGGTTTCAGAGAAGTCCGTCTGTCGGAAACAACTGTACCAGCAGAAGGTTCCGCCAAGCCTAGTCCTCGTGATTTCGTCACGTGAAAGAACAAAAATTACCAAAATTATATATATGAAGTACAAACAGACTATATTTTCATCAAGCGTCTAAAAATACATGCTTGCAATTAAAAAATATGCATAAATCGTTTATTTAGTTTAACACTGACTGGCCATATCATAATTTAAAGCCCCCAGTTGGGTGAGTGGTGATGCACCTGCCCTCGGATGTGGGCATCGCAGGTTCACATCCCGTCGAGGATATCTCATGTGTGTTTTTTTTTTTTTTTTGCCTGTATAATTGTCTTTAGATCAGAGAATTAGACCAACATTTTACCTTAACTATGATAAATATGTCATACAATTTCCCCAGAACCCAAATATAACAAAAACATGATAGGCATAAAGATGTTATTATTAATAGCATGATATAGATCCCAATGACAAAGGCATTGCTGCATGCAATTTTCAGCCACATGAATTCCTCTCAGGTGAGTTCATTAATAGGTTCATTGAATGTATTCATTAAATTGTTGAGATAAATCCCCTCCGGTCAGGCAAACCTCCTGCAGATCCCAAGGACCAAACTCCGAACCATGACAGACAGAGCTTTCTGTCACGCCGCTCCCTGTCTTTGGAATGCTCTCCCTGACCACCTGAGAGCACCACTGACCCTGGACACTTTTAAAAAAGGCCTAAAAACCTACCTTTTTAAAAAAGCCTTTCATTAGTTGTTTCCTTTGGAGAGACGCTCTCTCTCCAAATTTTAACTTTTACTTTTCTTTTTTTTTTCTTATGTAGCACTTTGAGATTGTTTGCTCAATATAAAGTGCATTACAAATAAAATTCATTATTATTATTATTATTATTATTATTATTATTATTATTATTATTAAATGAGTTGGTCAATGTAGATGCATTTACTAGGCCTATCTAAAAAAAAAAGAGAGAGAAAGAGAGAGTTCCGGCCAAAGAAAGATGTTTCACAATGTTCCATAGTCGGGAATTGAACAGTGGCTGGCCACATGCAAAGCCGGCGCATTACCTCTACACTATCCTCACGTTGGAGAAACCGTAGTCAGTGTTATATTAGAACATGTTACTCTTAACGGTACTTCCGTATTAAATCGCTCGGCAATTCTTGCCCAAGCAGCCTCGCGATTTTTATTTATCACTACAGTATTCCCTTTTTTGGTTATGATGGGTTTGTACTCCTCGTACAGTTCCATCAATCATCTGGTCTTTTCTGCCATTTTCTCGACGATTCGACATTCACGGTTCTGGTCTGGCTTCATATCCCGTGAACGCGCGTAACACACGACAACGTTAACCTGGCTTGAATTAGCCTCAACAAGGCGCGGCTGAAATGCGTTAATGGAACGGGTTTAGCCGCAAGTGGAAGTTGGCGTTAGTTCTAACCAGGCTTATCTAGGTAAGCGCCGCTTTAATTAGCGAGTTTGGTGGAATACCCCTCTGGTTTACAAGTAAACATTTACCTTTTCTGTGCTTTGGTGACACAATGAGTCAGGAAAACCAACATCATTATTTGCCAAAAAAAGAAAATGTCTTAGTGGGGACAAGTAGTGGCAAAAAATGTTTTTTCCCAGATTTTGATTGATTGTACACAATGATATGTGTCCAAAACTAAAAAAAAACCTTCAGTTTATAATAATACACATTTGAGATGCTGGAATTAGAGATGCAACAACTGACAGACAACCTGTAATAAAATAAGATTATGGCAGATTATCTGATGAGAAAAATAACATGAACCACATTATAATTGCAGCCAACATTCTGACTGCCAGCGAGCAGAAAGGAACGACATTCTGCCTCCAGCTTTAACACAGCCATGAGAATGATATCCCTCTGAAGAGCTCACCCTCACACACAAAGATATGTCGCCAGAAAAACTGGAGAAGAGACATGACAACAATTCCCAAGATACAAATCACAGAGCTTCAAATTCATTTGTTTCTTTTTAAGATTTTGGAGGCATTTGGGGCTTTATTTGACTATTATAATATATACAAACTTACACTTTAACCTGGTTTACAAGTAAACATTTACATTTGCTGTGCGTCACGAAAACAAACATCATTATTTGACATTCTCACGCATTATTTACCATCCACCGGAGGCCTTGAGTTTCCCCTTGATCACATCTGTCACACATTCACACGTTACATAATGTTAGTCCTGAGAAAAGGAGGAGTGTAACTGCTGGAACTATGCTAAGCTAGGCTAACGGCATCCAGACTCCAGCTTTAACACACAGACATGAGACTGATATCCCTCTGAAGATCTCACCCTCACACAGAAATAGAATGATATAATTAACCCAAAATAGAACTATTCCTTTAGAGAACATTTGTTTTCTGAAAGCAGCAACACATGAATCTACAAAATGTAAATCTAAAAAAAGTAATTACTGTTGAGATACTGAAACTATTGAGTCAAACTGCAAACACTGACCCAGGAGCAGAGAGGAAAACAGCAACGAAACAGACATAATCTACTCCATTCTAAAAACATTTTTACAAACATTACAAACAGTTTTATTCCAAAATGTTGGGTTTGATGTGCCAAAATTCTCTTGATGGGGAACTGAACTGAATATTTGTAAATTAATTTGCACCATTTTGGAACAAAACTGCAGGTTCATATTACAGCCATCAAACAAAGAAACATATTTTTTTAAACAGCAGCACCACAATCAAAACTAAAGCGAGACGTGACCCACTGTGTAGCGGGAGCAAAATCTCCTACCTGAGTTTGGTCGACGAGGGAAAGAAGGAACACAAAACCCTGCAGGAGAACCACATGGTTACTAAACACCCCACACAGCTGGGTTCACCCAGGAGACCCTCAACCTCAGTGTTTCCCTAAAGAGAACATTGGGGAACCTCCACAGTATGGAGTCCCAAAACTAACTAAATCTAAATGTGTTATGAAAAATATATAACATTTTTCCATGGGTGATGAAAGCTGACTGCATATACACCATGTTGCCAAAAGTATTCGCTCAACTGCCTTGAACTTAAGTGACATCCCATTCTTAATCCATAGGGTTTAATATGACGTCGGTCTACCCTTTGCAGCTATAACAGCTTCAACTCTTCTGGAAGGCTTTCCACAAGGTTTAGGATTGTGTTTATGGGACTTTTTGACCATTCTTCCGGAAGTGTGTTTGTGAGGTCACACACTGATGTTGGAAAGGAAGTAGAGGTGTAACGATCCATTCGATTAATCAATGAGTCTATTGTCAGTCCTATTGATTCAACTCAATCGATCTGCTAAAATAAATAAATGGAATGAATCGTTTTGGCTTCACCAACAACCGATATAAATGCTATAACAATAATAAATAAGTGATTCTTACTTAGGATTAATGTTTTAATTCATTTAAGACAATCTCTCCCCTGTCAGCATGTAGTATATTAAAAAATGTTCAAAATAACTAAGAATTACATTTCTGTATTCAGCATAAAATATTATGCAGGACTACTTTTTTATAGTATGTTAAATAAGGGTAATTCCGTGCCAACTCAGCCACCCATGTACATGACACCTCTCAGATTTTGCTGAAAAGCTTGGAACCCCATATTTGGACCCCCAAATGACCACGTGGGCACTTGATGATCCTAACGGGATTTATACCAGATAAAGATACATATTTGTTCTTTCTTTTAATGTACTAAAACCTAGACTATGAAGCTCCATCATATGAATTTTATTCAATAATTTAGATCAGGGAGAATTATTGATGATAAAGCATGGAAATAGTGGAAATAACTTAGTATTATGCTTAGTGATGGCAAACAATTAAATAGTTAGACTGCTGGCCATTAATTTCCTGAAAATCACAAATTAACCCCTTATCCCCGATGAAAGAGACCCGCCTGTGACAAGCGACTTGCAGCAAGAGCAAGTCTGCAGGCCACTGATGCAAACCCTATTCTGACACCAATGGAGATGTTTCAATGGGCAAAAGAAAACATTGAGAACATTACATTCTTCTTTGTTAGTGCAGAAGAAAAAAACACGAGGAAACATATAAATTGGAGAAACGTTGCACCTTGGCCAAAACGATCAGTGGAACACGATCGCATCATTGCTTTATACCAATTTCCAAAAATAAGATACGGATGAAAAGAATATCACAGGATACAATATTCACAGATGTTGATGCAGGACAACAATCGGATTCAGAACACTTGGATACAGAACACCCGGAGGCAGAACACTCACAGTCAGATCAGCCACAAAACTACATTTTCCAGCCAGGAAAATACATTGCCTGTATCTATGATGATGACTGGTTCATTGGAAACATTGTTGAACGTTCAGATGAACATGGTGAGGTTTTTGTGAAATTCATACGGTACTTCAGTGAGCCTGCCATTGACAGAAAGAGTGGAAATCCATATGATTGGTGGAAACACAACACCAACAGTTTCACCAGACTGTCAGCTTTGGCAAGGCAGTACCTCTCCTGTCCTCCCTCCTCTGTGCCGAGCAAAAGAGTGTTCAGCATCATAGGGAATATTTATGAGGATAGGCGAAGCTCTTTGAAAGGAGAGAATGCAGAGAAACTTTGCTTCTTGTACTACAACCTGCCTCTGCTGGACTGGAGCTATTGAGGATTGAGTACACTACCTCATATACTGTTTGCAATTTATATTTTGCTGTTGTTTTATTTATCAGAACTTATATAACTTAACAGAATTTGTCTCCGGTCTTGTTCGAAGTTATATTTATGAAGCTTACCAAGTCTTTTAATACTGATAACTTTGTGTTTGGTTGTTGTTGTTATTGTGTTTTTGTTCAAAAGGAAGTTTGTATTTGTATACATTTTATTTATCGGAACTTTAATATATTTTGATGTTCCTCTGTGACAATATTGTGACAATTTAATAAAGTTTATATTTAAACTGCATTATCATATTATTTTTGTGAAGACTCTAACTACAAATAACTAATGCTAGGGAAATCTGTTAATGTTTTGTTATGCGTTTCTGAAATAAATAAAATAAATATCTGCCAATATATCGGTACATCGGATTTTTAAATCAACAAACATTTGTATCGGTATCGGTCTTCAAAATCGTTTATCGGTCAGGCTCTAGTAGCGATTGACTCGGCAGAAAGTTGGTGACCTCTGTACACTATGTGCCTCAGCATCTGCTGACCCCGCTCCGTCATTTTACGTGGTCTACCACTTCTTGGCTGAGTTGCTGTCGCTCCCAATCGCTTCCACTTTGTTATAATCCCACCCAGAACATGACTGAAACTTTACTGACAAGTCACATCTCAAATTGAGCAGAGTGGATTTTGGCATTTTTTAAAGCGACGGAGCATTGCCCTATGTCCTACTCCAGTACCGTTCATACCACAACTCTGAATCATGCCCAAGCCCAGCCCAGAATGCATCTGGTGTCATCAACATTATTTTCAGTCAAAAAAATGGCTCAATAGCTAAGTACTTGGGCGTGAGTAACTATGGTGCTGGAGCACAGCTCTTCCAACCGTGCCAGGGCCAAGGAAGTGTGTCGTGCTTGAGCACTCACACTAGTCAAACAAACTTGACTTTGGGGGTCAAATGTGCTTGGGCACAGTAAGGATTGCAAGATTAACACCTGAAATACAAACACATGCACTTCAATCCCCAGAGACACCGAATCAGGGGAGACAAATAAGAGACACAAACAACTGTGTCAGAGTTAGCTTTTTCTTAGATTTAAAGACAGAAGCTTCAAGCCTGTGGACATAGAGACGTTGACTACAACTCCCGAAATGCATTTCAGTAATCCCCCTCACTCTTTGTAAACAGTAGGCTTGTTTGGGATGGTCTTGGCTTGACTTGACTTATCACGCCGACGAGAGCTGCAGGTGTCTGAGGGGGCGGGCTCTAAATGCGAGTCCAAACCGGACCGAAAATCTGCGTCTTTGAGAGAGTCGGCGTCCGTGACATGAGTCTGCTTGGTGTGGTCGCTCGAATCGGCCCACGTCGGCATTCATTTCAGCCGATTCAAATGTGTAATCCGCCATTCGAGTCAGCCATTCTTTTACCATTCTGATTGGTGGAGGCTAGCAGCTCGACTAGCGAATCAGTAAAGCCCGGAAGTGACCATGGTAAACATACCAGATAACCAGTGGAATCGAAGAAGGTGGTCTAGGGAGGACCGCCTACTTCCGGTTTTCGTGTTTTTTGGCCCACAATACAGATTAGCGCCGCCTGTTGTTTTGGAGACATTACATCTCGCGCAAGCGCGGAACGTATGGCGTCGGCTGTAGTTCCGTTGGTGTGAACCGCCCATGTCGTTATTGAAGTCGGCCATATTACGTAGCCCGACTTCATTTACCGACGCGAGTCGGGCAGTCGGTCCGGTGTGGACCCGCCTTAAAAGAGACGGCAGCCAAACACCGTCAAGTCGGACAACAAAATCAACGTGACTATGGTGCTCAAGCGATAGAACACAGCAGCAAACCAAAGAGGATATGTTATAAACATATACACTCAACAAAAATATAAACGCAACACTTTTGTTTTTGCTCCCATTTTTCATGAGATGGACTTAAAGATCTAAAATTCATTCCAGATACACAATATTACCATTTCTCTCAAACATTGTTCACAAATCTGTCTAAATGTGTGATAGTGAGCACTTCTGCTTTGCTGAGATAATCCATCCCACCTCACAGGTGTGCCACATCAAGATGCTGATCTCACATCATGATTAGTGCACAGGTGTGCCTTAGACTGTCCACAATAAAAGGCCACCCTGAAATGTGCATTTTTTTGCTTTATTGGGGGTCTGGGGACTCAGAACCAGTCAGTATCTGGTGTGACCACCATTTGCCTCATGCAGTGCAACACATCTTCTTCGCATAGAGTTTATCAGATTGTCAATTGTGGCCTGTGGAATGTTGGTCCACTCCTCTTCAATGGCTGTGCGAAGTTGCTGGATATTAGTGGGAACTGGTACACGCTGTCGTATACGCCGGTCAAGCACATCCCAAACATGCTCAATGGGTGACATGTCCGGTGAGTATGCTGGCCATGCAAGAACTGGGACATTTTCAGCTTCCAAGAATTGTGTACAGATCCTTGCAACATGGGGCCGTGCATTATCTTGCTGAAACATGAGGTGATGTTCATGGATGTATGGCACAACAATGGGCCTCAGGATCTCATCACGGTATCTCTGTGCATTCAAAATGCCATCAATAAAATGCACCTGTGTTCTTCGTCCATAACAGATGCCTGCCCATACCATAACCCCACCACCACCATGGGCCACTCGATTCACAACATTGACATCAGCAAAGCGCTCACCCACACGACGCCACACACGCTGTCTGCCATCTGCCCTGAACAATGTAAACCGAGATTCATCCGTGAAGAGAACACCTCTCCAACGTGCCAGATGCTATCAAATGTGAGCATTTGCCCACTCAAGTCTGTTACGGCGACGAGCTGGAGTCAGGTCAAGACCCCGATGAGGACGACGAGCATGCAGTTGAGCTTCCCTGAGACGGTTTCTGACAGTTTGTGCAGAAATTGTTTGGTTATGCAAACCAATTGTTTCAGCAGCTGTCTGAGTGGCTGGTCTCAGACGATCTTGGAGGTGAACCTGCTGGATGTGGAGGTCCTGGGCTGGTGTGGTTACACGTGGTCTGCCGTTGTGAGGCCGGTTGGATGTACTGCCATATTCTCTGAAACGCCTTTGGAGACGGCTTATGGTGGAGAAATGAACATTCAATGCACGAGCAACAGATCTGGTTGACATTCCTGCTGTCAACATGCCAATTGCACGCTCCCTCAATGCTTGTGGCATCTGTGGCATTTTGCTGTGAGACAAAACTGCACATTTCAGGGTGGCCTTTTATTGTGGGCAGTATAAGGTACACCTGTGCACTAATCATGATGTCAGATCAGCATCTTGATGTGGCACACCTGTGAGGTGGGATGGATTATCTCAGCAAAGCAGAAGTGCTCACTATCACACATTTAGACAGATTTGTGAACAATGTTTGAGAGAAATGGTAATATTGTGTATCTGGAATGAATTTTAGATCTTTAAGTCCATCTCATGAAAAATGGGAGCAAAAACAAAAGTGTTGCGTTTATATTTTTGTTGTGTATATATATATACATACATATACACACAAGGCAACATGTGGAAGGGCTTTTTTTCCCAGTATATTTGTATTATCATTCTATGTTTGTATTAACCAGACCTCACATATAATAGGCCAACTCACAACACAATGCACGGAACTGAAGATCAAGCCATGAGATCAATGCGACCAAAATAAAAAGTATAATTTCACCACAAGGTGGCCGCCCAGTGCGGACCTGAACACACGTCATTGAACTTTTAACCAATGAGAACCATTCCGCTGTAGCGGAGGTGTGGACAAGCCGGTTGCAGCCACCGTAGACCGCGCTGCCAAGCGCTGCAAGAAGCGGCTCTTAAAAACCTGTTCCCGCGATGTTTTGGGTCACGTGATATGGTTGCGACCCTGTGACGTCTTTGCAGTTGGCTGCTGAAGGTGCGTGTCCACAGGCAGCGGTGATTCCCCGCGTCCCATTCATTGTCTATGTGAAAAGCTGTGCAATGCATTCTGGTAGCGTCGCGGCGAATGTCGTGAGACGGCACGCGAGTTGGCCGCTCCTCATTTGCATAAAGTTGAAGTCGAATCTACTTTATGCTAATCAGAGGCGCCGGGACACGTACCTTAAAGCTGCGTGTCCACAGGGGCGATTTTAAACGCGTGTGGCCGCGCCACTTCCCAGTATTGCACGGTTGGTGGGCTGCCACTAGAGGATGATTGACAGGCGCTCTCCTTCAAACAACACATTTTTGCGAGCGTTCGCGAGCGTTCGCGAGGCGGCGAGTCGAGCCCGGCGCCTCTGATTAGCATAAAGTAGATTCGACTTCAACTTTAGGCAAATGAGGAGCGGCCAACTCGCGCGCCGTCTCTCGACATTTGCCGCAACGCTACCAGAATGCATTGCACAGCTTTTCCCATAGACAATGAATGGGACGCGGGGAAACACCGCTGCCTGTGGACACGCACCTTAAGTCGGACACAATTCTAGCCATCATGCATCGCTTTCAACCCACAATACCTCACGTTAGGTAGCGCGCTGCAGGCGGCTACATCAAGTCGAATTCGCCTATTTTTTTACCTAAAGCATGCTGACAGGCAGGGGCGGGCTGGGGTTGAAATTCAGCCCGGGAGCTTGGTTTGGAGAGGCCTTTTATCCGATCGCACGAAGGGCACAAGTAGAACCGTAATTTAATTTAAACACAAATACTTTATTTTCAACCAACAAAACTACTGTGTGTGTGTGTGTGTGAAAAAATACCTGTTCAATATACTGTACAAACTGCTGCTCCTCCTTTCTCTCTCTCTCTCCCTCCCTCCCTCCCTCTTCTCCTCCTCTTCTTTCTCCTCTCCCTGTTTAATCCTCCTTTTTCTACTCCTCTTCCTCCTCTTCTTTCTCCTCCCCCTCTTCTTTCTCCTCCTCTTCATCTTCTTTCTCCTCTCCCTGTTAAATCATCCTCTTTCTCCCCCTCCTCTTCTTTCTCCTCCTCCTCTTCTTTCTCCTCTCCCTGTTTAATCCTCCTTTTTCTCCTCCTCCTCTTCTTTCTCCTCTCTCTGTGTAATCCTCCTTTTTCTACTCCTCCTCTTCTTTCTCCTCTCCCTGTTTAATCCTTCTTTTTCTACTCCTTCTCCTCCTCTTCTTTCTCCTCTCCCTGTTTAATCCTCCTCTTTCTCCTCCTCCCCCTCTTCTTTCTCCTCCTCTTCATCTTCTTTCTCCTCTCCCTGTTAAATCCTCCTCTTTCTCCCCATCCTCTTCTTTCTCCTCCTCCTCCTCTTTCTCCTCTCCCTGTTTAATCCTCCTTTTTCTCCTCCTCCTCTTCTTTCTCTCTCCCTGTGTAATCCTCCTTTTTCTACTCCTCCTCCTCTTCTTTCTCCTCTCCTTGTGTAATCCTCCTTTTTCTACTCCTCCTACTCCTCTTCTTTCTCCTCCTCCTCCTCTTTGTCCTCTTCCTCCTTCTCCTCCTCCTCCTCCTTCTCCTTCTCCTGTCCCTCCTCATCTGTCCCTCTCTCCTCCTCACTCTCATTATCTGTGTCTAACATTAACAGCAACAATGATAACATTTATAGTACTTTTGCAAATAATTCAGTGTTAGAACACAAACAAAATCTAAAATTCAATTTAAGAAAAGTGCCGCGCGCACACACACACACACACACACACACACACACACACACACACACACTAATGCAGAAACATAACAGGAAATATAGCCGTATTATATTATATATATATTTATAATTTTAAATTATATCTTTAAAACAGAATGTTATTTATTTATTTATTATTGCAATGAATTTTAGTGTTTTATGGTCAGTTGGTATGGATTTTATTTTTAATTGACAAAGCAAATTAATGATTTATTTATTGTGTAACTTTACTGATAGCTCTGTCTGTGTCCTGAAACACAAACACTATATTGTCTGGGTCTGGGATGATGGCGCGGTGTAGACGGTGCTTGTTAACCTGCTGTGGCCGTGCTGCTCGGACCCGTGTCGTCATCACCGGCCTGGCAGACCTTGGTCCCACCACGACGGAACATATCAGTTAATTTCGCGCATTTTGCTGCGTCTTCTATCAACTTTCTTTTCTTTTTCATCCTCACATTCTCTGCTCCACCCATCTCTTTCTCTGGCTTCTTTCTTTTCATCATCGCGATCCTGCCCTCTTCCTTCCTTCCTTTTCTGTTTTTTTTAACAGGAAAACCAGCCGTTCTTCTGACTGAGCGGCTGAGCCAATCACATGTGAATAGGAACAAGGATCAGCTCAAATTGAGAGGGGGGGCCGCTCGTATCCCCCCTTAAAATGCAAGATATTAGAGTGACACAGTCTGGCGTTCCAATCTGCCACCTACAAGGGCTGTAAGGGCAGGCTGCCTGTTTAATCGCGGCCCCGTTTTACAGAAAAAAAAAAAAAAAAAAAAAAAAATCTGACCACCGGCCGGTTCGGCCCAGAACAGACCGGCCGTTCGGGAATCCTCCCGAACCTCCCTGTGGCCACCCCGCCCCTGCTGACAGGAGCCTCTCCTTGAAAAGAAATCTAGATTAATTCACTATAATTAATTTCATATTTATATGGTGTATTAATAATTTGAATCTACAAAGTAACTAATGATGTCAAATGACTGTCGTAGAGTAAAAGTACAATGTTTGCCTCTGAATTATGTTCCACTTAAAACAAAGGTAAAATGGAAGTACAAGTACTTAAGAATTGTCTTTAACTTCAATAGCTGTTGCTTCTCCAAGTTCCCCTACATTTAAATCAGTGTAATACACGAGGTTTGTATTGTTCCCCGCTGCCTGCAGCCTCACCGTGACCTCCACATACTGTGTGTCACAGTGGATGTGGTGCGTTATGTAACCGGATGCATCACGTCTCAGTTATTATTACAGCTCGGACTACATCATATGTTGTTTAGAACATAAACGTGTGCGTTGTCTCCACGTCCAAACACCGTCTATGCGTCCAACATGTCCTCTGTTTGTCCCCAATGCCCTTTGTTTATCACACAGGATGTCGCGGTGTGTTCAAGGCCGAGCGACACACAGACAGAGCGAGGTAATGATACGTGGACACAAACAGATCTTATCCGAGTCTTACTGGGTCTGAACGGGTGGTACACTGGGCTGGATATCCGTCTCTTCCAGGTGAGCAGGGACCGGGTCAGGCTCACATCGTACGCCGCGTTTCTGACGCGCAGCTCGGACAGCAGCAGCAGCCTGCCCGGCCTCTCCATCTGCGTCTGTCCGTCCTGCTCCTGTCCTTCAGCTGGCTGAGGAGGCAGCAGCAGCCCGGGGACGGTTACCGCTGCCCGGGCATGTTCTCGTTGCGTGTTCGGAGAGGCCCAAAACGACGAAAGTTACTATCAAACAACAGCCGACTCAGAAAAAGTGTGTCTATGTAGCGGATTTCAGTTTAGGATGTTTTTGTTCTGACAGATAGCGGTTTCTTACCGGAAGTAGGAGGGGCCTGGTGGGGCGTTCACGTGCTGCCAGGAAAAAGATCCCACTTTTCTAAATATCATTATTCACATATTTTTTGCATTGCACTGTTATCCAAGCTTGTTTGTGTGACATTAATAACGTTATTAACAGGAAATGTACATGCTCAAATTAAAAAGTGATTCTTTATTTTCATATTTTTGTTAACTACTCTGATGAGATTTGTGTTGGTCATTATTTTTTTTTCTAAAGTGTTCCATCTTTATATTGTAGCCTACATAAATCCTTAGCAGGAAACATTCAAATACTGCATTGAATTTAAAAACATTAAATGTAATACAATGTTATGTATAAATAATGTATTATTTACTTTGACGGGCTGCATGGTGGTGTAGTGTTTAGCACTGTCACCTCACAGCAAGAGAGTCCAAGTTTGTGTCCATTGTGGAATTTGCTTGTTCAATCCGTGTTTGTCTATCCAAGCTCTCCAGCCTTCACCCACAGTCTGAAGACATGCAGAAATGTGAGTGTGCATGGTTTTCTGTCTCTATTGGTCAACCCTGTGATAATCTGGCGACCTGTCCAGGGTTTACCCTGCCTTCACCCGATGTCAGCTGGAATCTGCTCCAGCGTCCTGAACAGGAGAAGCGGTGATTAATAATGTATGGACTTATTTTGGCTACCTTGTATATTTTAGTCTGTGAAAGCTTTATGATGACCCCTAACTTGTGTTCCAGTGGGTGAGTGAGTAAAAAAACAAGATTGATCAGGGTGTGAGGCATGGGTGTCGCTAGACACTTTTTACTGGGGCAAGTGCCCCAGTATTGATCTGCCGTGCCCCAGTAAAATCTCCCGTTAGAGTTTTAACGAGCTACTATATTTGGCAGTGGATTCATTTATATTGATAATAACGGTAAAAGAATGGATTTTCTCTTTCATCCTCAATCTCAAACCAACGCAGTTTAACCCAAAATACAAGCTGAGGCGTGCACCTTGTGGTCCGGGTCCGGGGCGCACATGAGGTCCGTGCACGGCAGTGTGCATGTCGTAGCCGGTGCACCGCTCTTTTTTGTGGGCTTGTGCCCCAGTAGAGCTTTATGTCTAGCAACGCCCCTGGTGTGAGGTTTTCCTGTATATTTCAATGTTGAGGCCAAAAAGGCTAGACTATTTCCTCTGACATCCCCCCAGGTGAACTTGATGTTGTTGTCCATCGCAACAAATTGCCCGAACGTCCCGATGGCCTTTGGCACGAGTCTCTGCCATTGCGCCAACTTAATTCTGAATGTGGTGCTGTGTCCACAATAACAGACCATGTGGAGCAATGATCCCTGAGCTGAGCAGGCCACATAACACGGGTGATTATGTGGAAATTAAACGAAGCCTCGAGGCAGAGATTTTGCTTCGACCATTTTTTGTAATCAAATTATTCAAGTTACTTGAGTATTAATTGCAGCCCTAGTTGAGAATCCTTTGCAGAAAAATATAGGCCTTTCAAGTAGGTCTATGGTTTGGGGGCAGGTAAACCGAGTGCTTTATCTGTTCACGAGTGCAGGCCCTGCAAGTCAGGACATGAGACATGGCTATGAATCTGAACCTAATAATAGCGTTGTAATGAACTGAATAGCCACAAACTAACAAATGGCTTTGCTACTGCAGTGCAGGACTGGTGGACCTGGACCCGGTGTCGGACCTGAGGATCCTTTGGTTGCTAGGGTCTGGTCTCCAGGTGCGTCATCCGGACATGATCTTCATTTAAAGCATAAAAACTTTCTCAGGTCAGAAAATCATTGGAAGATTAGTAGCTACGCTAACTCGACGACTTCTCTGCGAAGAAAGCAACAAACTAACAACGTGTTTCATCCAGACGACTCCTGAACACCTGCCACAACTTATATTGATATTCTATCAGTCTCAGTGAAGATGATCAATGTGACTGAAACTGAACTGCTGTCTCCACATTTGAACAAGTGAACCAAACATTGCTTTCTTGTTTCTTTTGTTGTTTTTACCAACCATTCTTTTCATCTGTTTCAATAAATGAGCATCCTGACAAATAAGCCAACATACACATATTTCTACATCTTACATTCTTTGCGATGTAGAACACAAGTTATGCAAGAAGTGAAAGTAGGATGTAATCTTTGTTATTTAAATATGCTCACAATTCACAGCTTTTTAAACATATTTGGGATATTTTTCACATTCTTCTCGAATCATCGAAAATACATTCAGTCATCGACTTTGACTCCATCTGTAATGATACGATGACAGAGCATGAACCGTGTACAGAATCCATGTCTCCCCCTAACTACCCCACAGTCGAGTTGAAGGAGGACCATTGGACCCGCGTGCCGTCAGCTCATCCTACCAAGCTCACCTTAAGGAAGCTGCAGAGGGTGAGTACCTCTAACCTACCTCAGTCATCCAGTGAGCTTTTACAATGAAGCCCACCTAAACCACGTGAGGCATCCAGTGGGTTTTAGAACGAAGACCTAAGCACTTTTTGTCTTCAATTCAGTTTGTTCCCTGATGGAATTGAGCTTAGTTGAATTTATTGTTATGGATTTTTTCTATTTAATTCATTTTAACGGCTTTACATTAATGTAATTGATTGTTACTTGAATTGATTTTCATTGCTTTGAATCAATTGAACTGCATTTATTTGAACTTTAATTATTCAAATTGTATACCTTTGAAATTAATATTTGAATTGATTAATTTGAATTGAATATATTTGAATTGCTTTATTTGAATTGCTGTGAATTGATTGATTTGAACATATTTGAATTACTTTATTTTAATTGAATGTAATTGAAATGTTTAATTTGAATCACTTTGAATTGATTGATTTTAATGTATTTCAATTTATTTATTTGATTGCTTTGAATCAAATTATTTGAATCCAGTGAGTCTTGAATGAGAAACTGTTGTGAACTGAGTTGTGTTCAGGTGAATTGGATGAAAGGCCTGCTGTGGGGAGAACTGTGTCCTTGTCGCTGCTCAGACTCAGTCAGTGTGATCTTGGGGGAAATCGTGAACCTCCAACATGTTACCTCCTCCAAGTGAAGCTCCTCTTTGCAGAGAAGGAAAAGGATGGCGACACCATCAAGGAGGTCCACATGTCTGTCGACGCTTTCCCGAGACCAAGAAGAGTCTGTAGTAACCTCAGGACCTCCACACTAAATTACCTTCTAATTGCTTCTTACAAAGGACTGGTTTCTGTACTTGTCCTGCTAGATCTTAGTGCTGCGTTCGACACCATTAACCATGAGATTCTAATATGTAGACTGGAAAAATGAATTGGCATCAAAGGAACCACATTAAGCTGGTTTAAGTCCTATTTATCCAATCGATCTCAGTTTGTGCATGTCAATGAAAAATCCTCCAGGCACACTGAAGTTAATTACGGTGTTCCTCAAGGTTCTGTACTTAGACCAATTCTTTTCAACTTATATATGCTTCCTTTAGGCAATATCATTAGAAAACACTCTGTAAACTTCCATTGTTATGCAGATGATACTCAATTATATATATCGATCAAGCCTGAAGAAACCAATCAGCTAGTTAAATTCCAGGCATGTGTTGATGACATAAAATCCTGGATGACCTGCAATATTCTGATGTTAAACTAAATGCTAAACTCCTCCGAAGCTCGCTGTCTAAAGATATAGCGACTATTGATGGGATTGTCATCGCCTCAAATGCTACTGTAAGAAACCTTGGAGTTATTTTTGATCAGGACCTGTCCTTTGACTCGCATATTAAACAGATAAGGACAGCCTATTTTCACCTGTGTAACATTACTAAAATTAGGCCAATGCTCTCAAAAAGATGCAGAAAAACTCCATGCATTTGTTACCTGAAGGCTGGACTATTGTAATTCTTTATTATCAGGCTGTCCAGCTGGTCCAGAATGCTGCAGCTCGTGTTCTGACTAAAACCAGAAGAAGGGATCACATTTCTCCTGTATTAGCTTCTCTGCACTGACTCCCAGTAAAATCCAGAATAGAATTTTAAATCCTTCTCACTTACAAGGCTCTTAATGGTCAGGCACCATCATATCTTAAAGAGCTCATTAAACCCTACTGTCCTGCTAGAGCACTACTCTCTCAGAATAAAGGGTTACTTGTATTTCCTAAAGTCTCCAAAATTAGAACAGGGGCCAGAGCTTTCAGCCATCAAGCTCCTCTTCTGTGGAACCGTCTTCCAGTTCTGGTTCGGGAGGCAGACACAGTTCCCACATTTAAGAGTAGGCTTAAAACCTTTCTCTTTGACGCTTATAGTTAGGGCTGGCTCAGGTTTGCCCTGGAGTCTGGCTAGGCTTTCAGGTCCAGCAAAGTCCGCTGAGGTCCTGACCGATGCAGACTGCTAACTGGCCTGATGCTGGAAACACCATATTGTAGCTCCACCTGCCCGCTGTGTGACTGCTCAACTACTCCTGCTTTTTGGTCTACGGCGACATGGTTGGGATGGATCCATCTCGGCGTGGCTGTGCTTGCTGCCATGGACTACTACTGTTGATACTATTGCTTCTGTTAATACTACCACTACTATTAATGTTACTACTACTATACTACCAACACCAAATGCAGTTTGAACCCAAGGGCCTGGGCTGCACAAGATTTCTGCCTAAAAGCCTATTAAGACAGTTTTTTTTCTCCACTGTCGCTGTAACGCTTGCTGCTGGTGATGTTGGGACTTTGAAATTGTATTAACTCTGAACATCATGAACGTATTCTAGTCCTGCTCAATGTGTTAAGTGTCCTGAGATGACTTCTGTTGTGATATGACACTATAAATAAAATTGAATTGCTACATTCACAGCTGTAACGGGGTCTGTGTGAGGGTTTTGTGTGTTGTGTTGCTGTTTGTGTTTTCCCTGCCTCCTTTTCCCTTCTTCCCCTCTGCAGGGCTGGGTAGGCGGGGCTGACGAGGCACACCTGCGTCCACTCATCTCATCATCATCATCCATAAAGCCTCTGGTCCGCACACTGCTCCGGTGCCAGATAATTCCGTCTGGTCTGTAGTGCTTACACACTTTCCCACACAGTCCAGTTTCCGTACTGTTGATCGTGTTTTTGATACGTACCTTCTCTCGTGTTTTTCAGTTCGCTTTTCCTGCTGCCTCGTCACCCGGGGTCCTCAGCGCCTGTTACTTTTGCACATTCGCTCTGGAGTTATCCCACTGCCGTGCCTGCCTCTTATCAGTTGTTTTGAGAAGCCGTCTGTAAATAAACTTTGTTCTGCTCCTCTAAAGCGCCTATGCGTCTCTGCTTCTGGGTCCGACCCGTCTCCAGCCGTAACAGTCTGACGCTCTGCCTGCCCAAGAGTGAAAGAGAAGAGGTGTGGACCACACTTTCATGCTGCATGAACAATCACCCAGAAGGTCTCCACAGGTTTCTGAACATGGACCACCCATGAAGAAAATGAGTGTCTACAGATGGGCTCAGAATCAGAATCTGATGAAGAGGTGCAACCTGACAGAGCAGTACACAGGTACTGAGCAGAGCTGAGCATTACTATGGAGGACTGCCCCTTGCAGTTGTGGTCTTCTCATTCAAGAGCCCATGACAAGCTGGCCCTGTTGGCTCGCAAATATCTAGCCACTCCTGTATCCACAGTTCCTTGTGAAAGACTCTTCTCAGTCGCAGGCCACATTGTGCAAAAGAAAAGGTCAGCTTTAATTTCAGAAAATCTGAACCAGTTAGTTTGCCTCAGCAACTGGCTAAAAGATGAATAGCTAAGAGGACCTGCATGTGATTGTGTAAAAGTGTGGTTGTTTGTTTGATTTAAAAAAGAAAAGAAAAAGTTCTATTCAACCATCCTTTATTAGCTAAAGAAAAAGACAGCAGTGGCTAAGATGCCCAAATTGTTTAGGATAAAGGTTATCTTTTAGTTTGATTGAGAAAAAAAAGAAGAAAAATGTTGTAAATAAATTCTATTTGCTCAGAAGCATAGCAAAGAGACAGCCAAATTGAATTATGGTGTATGGGTATGATTTAGTTTGATTTTATTATTATTAATTTGAATAACCATCATCTGGATTTGTCATGAATAAAAAAACAAATGTTAAATGTATATATACGTCTTCTGTCATTTATCTTACCGTTCCCACAATAATATACAGAGAAAATGGGAATTTTTTGGACATATTTATAAATGCAGATTAATCGTGATTAATCCACAGCTACTCTGTGTATTATAAATGTATTATATATGGAGGTTGTCTTCAATAGGGAGCTGGTGGGGCAGGTGAGGTGGGCTGAGGGAGAGCTTGAGCTTTATTGAGTGTGAATGTGCATGTGTTGTATTGTATTGTTGTATTGTTGTAATGTTTTTGTCCTGTATCTCAAGGACCCCCTTGAAAACGAGATGATGGATCACAAGGGTTATCCTCCGAACAATACATTTCAAATTTCAAACCACACACACAAAAAAAAAAACTTCTGACGAGTTTACTCGGGTCATCAGGAAATAACATTCACTAAATTAAATTAAGAATTAGTATCAGGCTGAACTGAACACTAAATTACGTCAACACCATCTGAGCAGCACATGAATATTTAAATGAAAAATATTATAACTGCACAAATAAAATTCACATTTCCCTGAACTGAAATGAATGCAACTTATAGATAATAAATATATTCATCCAAATATTTAAGACAAAAGAACAAAACACAAAAAACTGATGTAAATCACGTTATAACATATAGTATTATTATGAAGACATTTTTGTCATCAATAACCATAAAGTTGAGGCGACACATCTCTAACAGTGGAAGTATGTTACATACCTGGTATGTATTGTCACACGGCGGTGAAGGGTGTCCTGTCTTAGGTTTTCTGTCTTGTGAATTTTATGTTTTATTTTGAAAAGTAACTCTCCTCTCGTTTCAGGTCACTTGCCCTTCCTCATGTGTCTTCGGTCTGACGTCATCCCTAATCCCTGATTGCTGTCACCTGTGCTCCCCTCCCTGATGTCTATATAGTCTGTGTCTTCCCCCGTCTCGTTGCCAGAGTATTTCGTCCCACGTCTGAATCTAGCCCATGACCACAGCCTTCGATCACGACCAAGTCTTGTTTGTTTCAGTGTTTCAGGTTTTCCTCTAGATGAGTGATTTTGTGTTTGGTAAAGTTTTCAGTTCCTAGTTCATAGATAGATATTCTCGTAGTAGTTTTTGTCCTCCTCTTTTGGGAGCGTTTTCTGTTTTCAGCCTTATAGTGTTTCGTTATGTTCCTCCTTTGTTGGAGCATTTTTGTGTTCTCGTGTTCTTCCTATTGGTGATATTTGATATTCCTGTAGTAGTCTCGTGTCCTCCCTTTTTGGAGAGTTTTCCGTTCTTGCGTTAGCCTTAGAGTCAGAGTAGATAATCTTTTTCAGTCCCGTATCCTCCCTTTTGGAGCGTTTTCCATTGGTTAAAGTTTATAAATTAGTCACTGCTAGAGTAGACATTTAGTTAGCCTTTTGTTTTGTATCCTCCCCTTCGGAGCGTTTTCCTTTGTCGTGTTTGTGTCCGCCACCTTCCCTATCCCCGCTCCCCTTTCCCTTTTGCCATTGTGTTGTCACTCGTTTATTGGTAATCATGCAAAACTGTAAATAAAAGCTTGGATCTACTGTCCTCACTCTGCGCCTGAGTCCTCCTAGTCCAGTTCTGACATGTATAACAGGGATGTACCTTTGTTTTGCATTATATTCACTCAGTGCAATCTGAAAACTGTTAATAATAATGGAAAATGGAAAGTTTCTCAAAGTCTCTGTCGTGAAAACTGAGCAAACTCGTGTATATACCGGTACTCAGTAAGCACTAGAAGCTTGCCTATGCTATAGACCAAGATTTCTTAGTTTACACATAGTCGACATTTCGACCACATTTTTTAAAACAATAATGCATTAAAACCTGTAGAAATGTTATATAACCACAGCCCACCCCTGCATGTATATTCTAAATGTTTAATTTTTGTCATATTCACAGATTCTGTTTAATCATATATGAGTAAACAGAATCCGAGTCATGTCCCGCAATGCAATATTATGTTGAATGTATGTTCAAAAACATCCCACTGAGCAATTTTAACTTCTAAAATACGTTTAATAGAAAAATAAAAAAAATTTAAAAGTGGACATTTTGTCTAAATTCATATTAAAGAGGTTAAATGATCCTGGACATTCATGTAGACATTGAAAGCAGCTCAAACAACGTCGAGGCTGGATGTCTACTAAACACACACTCACACACACACTACACACACACACACACACACACACACACACACATCAAACTTATTTCAGAAGTCAAATTGCTCAGTGGGTGTCTATGGTTGAAAGCTCCAGGGCAAGGGGATCTTAAGTGGGAGATTGTTTGTTCTGTTGTTCAGAATCAGCTGCCTCTCACAATTTCTGGATGTATTTGTGTTTCCTGTCAGGAGGTTAAAGTGTCGACAGCAGCAGCTGTTTAACTATTTGAAAATACTCTATTTCAAGTCCTGCATTCAAATTCAGTTAAAGTGCAGAATTATAACGATTATCACCAAAACGCTTAAAGCATGAATAGTAAAAGTGTTCATCCTGAATTGGCAGGAACTTGATTATTTATTTCATTATTAGATCATTAGTAATGATGCAACAATTTTGAAGCAGAATTGTACAGTTGCTGCTCGAGGTAGTTGAACTGCTTTATAAAAAGTTTAGTCAGGTTGTTCCCAATTTAGGGGGTGACCATACATCTGAGGACTAGTGAGATTATTAATGGAAGAGGAATAGAAATGAAAGAAAAAACAACATTCTGATATCCTACTCTAATTAAAAAACATACATTGCATTTTCTTTTTTTTATAAAATGTATTTGATAATTTTACAGTTATTAGAGTTTTCAATAAATGAAACCATCCGATTTTGGGGGAGAAAGTCTCTGTGGTGGAACTAACAACAACTCATCTGAAATGGATTAAGGGATTATGAGGTCACAAGGTAAAACGATTGAGAACATAGAAATAGAATAGGAGTAGAACAGACATTCCCATTTAAATCATGTAATGGCCATTCTTATGTGTACCATTGCTTTGCTACCGTTGTATAAACTAAACTGACAGTCACAGACTCACTGAGATGATGTTTTGCAGTAGTGACAAAAACGAGCAGTGAAGTTGTAATGTTGTAATGAAGCCAAGACAGTCAGAGTTAAAATCTTAATAACTTAAACTTAAGTAATGTGTCAGGGAAATGCAGTGAACTAAAAAGTACAATTTCCTTCCAAAATGTTGTGGAAAAGAAGTTTGATGTAGCAGAAAATGGAAACACGTACCTCCAAATGATACAGGAACTAGTACAGCAACTAGTACAGCACACAAAAGAGTAAACAAACTTAATAACTCTGATCATCACTTTTGAAGAAAAAATTAACATTCAGCAGAAGTTTATATGTTTCATAACTTAAAGTCCCCAGAATGAAATATAAATACAAAATTTGCTTTAATTTAGGCCACTGCCTCTTTATTTTTTTAGTTTTAATTATTTATTCAATTGTATTTGAATTTATTTTTATAAATTAAAATGTTTCATTCAAATGTTATTATTTAATTCATCTATAACAACATGCACATTGGTTGGTCCTCGATAATAAGTGACGTCCCCTGCGACCCTGAACAGGATAAACGGTTGATAATGGACAGGGGATGAATGGATGATTATTTAGTTTTTCCAGGATGTTTGCATGATTGCAAAGATCGTTCAAGATTTTCCAGCATGTGTTGAGTAATTCTATCTAAGAAGCTGTTTTCTGTTTCAGATTCCAGTTTTCTTATATTTGTTTAATTTACACCAATATAATTTTAAACTGCTGTTTATCATAATAATATATTCCATCCATCCATTTTCCTCCGCTTATCCGGGACCGGGTCGCGGGGGCAGCTGCCTGAGCAGGGACGCCCAGACTTCCCTCTCCCCGGACACTTCCCCCAGCTCCTCCGGGAGGACCCCAAGGCGTTCCCAGGCCAGCCGGGTGACATAGTCACTCCAGCGTGTCCTGGGTCTTCCTCGGGGTCTCCTCCCGGTGGGGCATGCCTGGAACACCTCCCGAGGGAGGCGTCCAGGGGGCATCCGATACAGATGCCCGAGCCACCTCAACTGGCTCCTCTCGATGTGGAGGAGCAGCGGCTCTACTCCGAGCTCCTCCCGTGTGACGGAGCTCCTCACCCTATCTCTAAGGGAGCGCCCCAACACCCTGCGGAGGAAGCTCATTTCGGCTGCTTGTATCCGGGATCTTATTCTTTCGGTCATGACCCAAAGTTCATGACCATAGGTGAGGGTAGGAACGTAGATTGACCGGTAAACCGAGAGCTTCGCCTTTCGGCTCAGCTCTCTCTTTACCACGACGGACCGATACAGCGACCGCATTACTGCAGCTGCTGCACCGATCCGCCTGTCAATCTCGCGTTCCATCCTTCCCTCACTCGTGAACAAGACCCCAAGATACTTAAACTCCTCCACTTGAGGCAGGAACTCCCCCCCGACCTGGCCACCTTTTTCCGGTGGAGAACCATGGCCTCAGATTTGGAGGTGCTAATCCTCATCCCGGCTGCTTCACACTCGGCTGCAAACCGCCCCAGGACATGCTGGAGGTCCTGGCTCGAAGGAGCCAACAAGACCACATCGTCCGCAAAAAGCAGGGATGAAATCCAGTGGCTCCCAAACCAGATCCCCTCCGGCCCACGGCTGCGCCTAGAAATCCTGTCCATAAAAATAATGAACAGGACCGGTGACAGAGGGAAGCCCTGCCGGAGTCCAACATGCACCTGGAACGGGTCTGACTTACTGCCAGCAATGCGAACCAAGCTCCTGCTCCGGTCATACAGGGACCGAACAGCCCTTAGCAGAGGGCCCCCGACCCCGTACTCCCGTAGTACCTCCCACAGAATGCCACGAGGGACACGGTCGAATGCCTTCTCCAAGTCCACAAAACACATGTGGACTGGTTGGGCAAACTCCCATGAACCCTCGAGCACCCTGCGGAGGGTATAGAGCTGGTCCAGTGTTCCACGGCCAGGACGAAAACCGCATTGTTCCTCCTGAATCCGAGGTTCGACTATCGGCCGAATTCTCCTCTCCAGCACCCTGGAATAGACTTTCCCGGGGAGGCTGAGAAGTGTGATCCCCCGATAGTTTGAACACACCCTCCGGTCCCCCTTTTTGAATAGAGGGACCACCACCCCGGTCTGCCAGTCCAGAGGCACTGTCCCCGACTGCCACGCGATGTTGCAGAGACGTGTCAACCAAGACAGCCCCACAACATCCAGAGACTTGAGGTACTCAGGGCGGATCTCATCCACCCCCGGTGCCTTGCCACCGGGGAGCTTCTTAACTACCTCGGTGACTTCAGCCCGTGTAATGGGTGGATGAGCCTCTGAGTCTCCAGCCTCTGCTTCCCCAATGGGAGACGTGACAGTGGGGTTGAGGAGGTCCTCGAAGTATTCCTTCCACCGCCCGACGATATCCCCAGTCGAAGTCAGCAGCTCCCCACCTCCACCGTAAACAGTGTTGGTGGAGGGCTGCTTCCCCTTTCTAAGGCGCCGGATGGTTTGCCAGAATTTCCTCGAGGCTGACCGATAGTCCTCCTCCATGGCCTCCCCGAACTCTTCCCAGACCCGAACCTTTGCTTCAGCGACCGTCCGTGCTGCAGCACGCTTGGCCTGCCGGTACCCGTCAGCTGCCTCGGGAGTCCCCCGAGCCAACCAGGCTCGGTAGGACTCCTTCTTCAGCTTGACAGCATCCCTTACTTCCGTAAGGGATAATAATATATTATTCATTTATATTCATTCATATTCATTTTAAATTCCTGATTTACCTGCAAACCTGTTGAAAACCCTGTTTGTAGTCAATTTCCACTCAGTCTGCTGAGTTTTCCCTCCTGTCATATTTAATCGATGCTTTTTGTGAACCAAGCAAGTGTATTTCCATGTGCAGGAGGCAGGGAGACATGGGGCGCAGCAGGATAAACATCTCAACCCTGCTGTTGATGGTCATTTTGGTATTGGCAGCAGTTTATTAAAATAAATAAAGTCTCTGAGTCAGATGAGTTCAACCTCAAACTCTCAGGAGACTGTCTTTAGTGAGAGAGAAAACTTTTGCCAGTGAAACTGTTGAATCTCTGGTTGTGAAGCTGACCTGGGGTCCATTTCACAAAGCAGGTTTAGTGAAAACCTTGAGTTAGTTAACCCTGAGATGAGGGAAACTCTTTTTTTCAGTTTCACAAAGCCAGTTCAGCATAAATCTGAGTCAGTTACCCGGGTAACATACTCCGTGAACCTAACCTGCTCGCTAGCAGGTTTGCTTCAACAAATTATGAGTTTCTCCCAACATGTCTCCGCCTTTTTCCGGAATCTGAACCAACTCTGAAAAAATGTGCCGTCCTCTGATCGTCAACCTAATCGATATGGAAATAAAAGTGATTCTAGCAGCTTTACGTCAGGAGAGAATTTTGATTACCTTTCCTTCCAATCACATTAGATATTATCTAAACAATATTCTCCGACATTTTCAACATTTCATATTGCCAAAATAATCCGCAACCAGATTATTTGCAGAGCTAGCGTTTTTGCAAACGTTTTTAAGTACATTTCTGTGTTGAAATACCTGCTCATATTTACTGTTTAATATGTGAAATATGATTAAAATCATATGCCTTAGTCAACGTATTTGCGCAATATTCTTATGCTTAATTTTCAACTGACGCCACTTTCTTTCCGTGCCTGGGGGGATTGCTCTGCAAGGCCATAAACAAAGACTTATTACCTTTAGATCACTCAACTGTTTCATTCAGTTATACACATTAGATCGGGCCGTAAATGTCTGCCACGCCAACTATCACTACTTTGCTGCAGTTACGTTGCTCCGCTTTCAAAGTCTTTAAGTATTATCAGAGTAAATTGTGCAGTAAAATGTTTTTAACTTATAATATATATAATATCTATATATTATAACTATATACTGTTGGCTGGTTTAATCCAGGGGTTTCCAAAGGGGGTCGCAAGATGATTTTCATGACTTTGACTGAGATGTTCTTCGGGTAACATGGAAATGAAAGACACGGTCAAAATTAAGTTTGTACCTGACAGCAACATGTTCACTCATAAATTCCATGTAGATGACGGATGGAGATATTTTGCTTTTATCTGATAGTAAACTGTTTGTTTGTATTATAATGTGTTTGGATACGCTGTTAGAGCGTGTTCATCCTGTACACACACATTCTTATGTTTCAGTCTCCTCCGGGGACAGTGGGGGTCTCCAGTCCCCGTTATTTGGGGGTCGTGGGCTGAAAAGTTTGGGAACCCCTGGGTTGATTTATGCATCATATTCTTATCATCATGTGTGGCGTCACTGTCCTGTGAGAACCATGTATCAACAGTTTGTTTGAGTTGATTAAAAATGTTTAATGTAGAGAGTAAACTAATACAGACAAAATAAAATCGTCACTGTGGCAGAGACACAAAGTTCATCACTAAGTTTTGTTAAAGGCTTTAAATTTGACCCTGTGACCTCTAAGTTTGTGGTCACACAGCCAGCAGCCATCCTCTCCTACCCCCCGAGAGGTGGAGAGCAGAGATGGATGAATCAGACGAAGCTGCTCTCCGGCCTGTGATGGATGCTACTGCCGTGGACGCTCAGGCCGCGGCGAGGGAACAAGGAGGTTTGATGGTGAGGAGGAGGAGGAGGAGGGTGTAGGTCAGGGTTATATATAGAAAACAGATGAAGAACCCTTTGCTCTGCCCTCCCCATGATGCACGATGACAACCTCTCCGGCTGCATCCATTCAGATGATATAACCTAAAATGACTGGCGACATGGCACAGCACCAACAGACCCAGGAGAGTCAGTTCACCACAGCAGTGAGAGGAAACACAACAGGTCAGATGCAAGATCAAAGGTTCATTCATTCATGGAATGCAGGGGTCGGATTTACAAAATACTTAATACTAATATAATACTAAAGCTTATACTTTGTGTTTTAAAAGTAATTTATAAAACACGTGTAGGAATGAATGAGATTATATAGGTACTAATATCATAGGTACTAATATACTGTAAAAGCATGTGCAATGTAACTAAGTATGTTTACTCACGTATTGTATTCAGTACAACTGCCACTGGCTCAGATTATGGAAAACAACAAATAAATGACCATAAATATGCAGATGACACACTCATTTATGTAACCATATTCCCGGGGGATTATGCTCCAATACAAGCACTCAGTAAATGCATTAAAGCAATCAACAATTGGCTGTTCCAGAATTATCTTTGATTAAACAACAATAAAATTGAGGTAGCTGTCGGGCCGAGGAGGAACAGCTAAAAGTCTGGCTGTAGTCATGGTCACAGACTCAAACCTGAGCCAGCCACATTAAAACAAAGTCAACCCAGTCACTGGGCCCAGTATTTCAAAACTTGTAATCCCGATCAGAATAATGAAATCCTCCTTTTCTCAGTCATGGATCAAGGTGATCCTGCTGACTTTGTCTGAGTATTTCAAAACACTGGCCAGGTGGATCACCGTGATCCCGACCTGGCTGGATATGGATTACTAAATCTCAAGTTTCCGCCACCGGATCTGAAACATGGCGGACTACTTCACGGAAGGAGCAGCTGGGATTAGAATTTCACGTTTACTGTCGTCTAATGTTTAACGGTTGAAGGACCATATGAACGCCAACCAACATGTCGTGCTAGCTAACTATATGAATTGTCAAGTACTGTAAACCAGGCTGTAGCGATCTCTATTTGAGCCGCGGCCGTGCTAACGGTAGCTAACTCGGTAGGTAACTCGGCTCCATTGACTGAGCAGCTAACAGGCGAGCGGTCGCTGGCTTTGTTTACGAATTTTGCGGTCCATGGTTTGATTTACACGGTAATTAATCTGACGTACATTATACCATAACTGTTTAAACTAACATCAACCTGTTCGGAGTTTATTAGCGTTACGTCATTGGCAACGCAGCAGACTGAAAATAGGCGACATGTGTACAGACCACACACTGTATATGTGTGTTGTGTATGAACTATGCAGTTCATTCAGAAGTCAGAATGCTACAGTAATGCTGAGAAAATCATGCTGTTGTCATCATGCACACAATTCATGTGACTATTGTGGATTTCAAATGAAGACAAAGATATGACAACAGCATGTTCAGTTTCTATGGCCCCCGATTGTGGAACAGCCTGCCGGAGAACCTCAGGGCCGCAGAGAATGTTGATGTTTTTAAAAAGAGGCTCAAGACCCACCTTTTTAATCAGGCTTTTATCTGACCTGTTTCATTCTTTCTACTTCCTTTTATGCTTCTTACATTTTTTTATTATGATTCTATTTTATATTATTTATTTTAGTTTATCCTGTTTTACTGTTTTATATATTATATTTATTTATTTATTTTTATTGTTTTATTTATTGAGTCTATTCTATACATTTTTGATGCATTTTACTGTTTTTATTCCCTCAGTTTTTAACTTCTACCTTTTTATCTTATTTTACTGTTTTAGCCCCTCGGTTTTCCAGTGTTTCCTCCTGGGGGCCTACCGCACCGGGAGCTGTCTCTGGTCCACCGTTGGGGGTGCTGTCCTGTGGACGGCCCTGGACCGGGTGGCTGGACAGCTCTACACCTTGGTGTGGAGCCTCCTGTCTGCCTGGGCTGGGGTGGTCCCTGTGGTGGCGCCCCCTGCAGTCATGGACCATGATTCCTCTCGGTGTGCGTCGGCCCCCAAAGGTAGCTTTTTCCTCACCTCAGATCTTGGTGCCCAGCCATGTCTCCTCAGTGACAGATAGTGTATGTGTGTGGGTGTGTGTGTGTTTGTGTGTGTGGGTGTGTATGTCGGTGCATTTGGCTATGTGTGTGCGTGAGTGTGTATGTCTCTGTGTATCTCTGTGTGTATATTTGTAGGGGTGGTAGGTTTGGGTTTCATAGTGTTTCTTTGTTGTTCATATTTTGTTTTGGTTTTGGTTTTGTTTTGCTCTTATTTTCTGTAGGGCACTTTGTGTTACTGCAAAGTATGAAAGGTGCCATATAAATAAAGTTTGATTTGATTTGATTTGATATTACTCATACTCCTTCCCTTTCTTCTACTTTCAGAGTGCTGGAAAGTGTTTGAAATTGTAGTTGCATTATTTTCATGTATTATAGCTTGATCAGTGACACAATTAGATACATTTTTCCATCCTAATTTGTCTCACTTTATGTAGAAGGCTCTCACTAAACATAATTGTGGTAATTTAAAGCAATAGCATCTGATTTGGTTAAGTAAAATAATCAGTTTGTACACAAACATATAGCCAAACACTTTTGCTACACCTTAAATATTCTTAAATTACTCCAAATTTGTTTCAAGTAATGCACAGACAATTTAGATTAAGTGTAATTAACATCTTGAGTAACAATATCTAGGATAAGTGGAGCGTGGACGCGCCGCTTCCCAGTATTGCACGATTGACAGGCGCTTAAACAACAATTTTTTGCGAGTGTTCGCGAGCGTTCCCGAGCGTTCCCGAAGCGGCGAGTCGAGCCCGGCGCCTCTGATTAGCATAAAGTAGATTCGACTTCAACTTTCGGCAAATGAGGAGCGGCCAACTCGCGCGCCGTCTCTCGACATTCGCTGCAACGCTACCAGAATGCATTGCACAGCTTTTCACATGGGACGCGGGGAAACACCGCTGCCTGTGGACACGCACCTAAAGCCATCTGTCTGTCACATACACACATGTTCATGCCTTCCTGACATCTCTCCTCCTCCCCCTAGTGTGTCCTCTCCTCCTCCCCCTGTGTCCTCCTTGCAAGCTGAAATGAGAGGAATTAGTTATAAAAATAATCAGGTGTGGCTGTTACTTGGAAAAAGTCACAAAATCAATGACATTTCCTGTCGCCAGTAGGTGGCGCTCTGACTGTGAGTGAATATCAAAGTGCAGATGTGTTCAGGAAAGAACTCTAATCGAGTGTGGAAAGTTTGGAGCAGATCAGAGAAGAAACACTGAAGTTATAATGTTTATGGCAGAGTTCAACTGACAGCTGTGTGAGATGCATGTAAAGTGTGCCATCTCTCCTCCTCCCCCTGTGTGACATCTCTCCTCCTCCCCCTAGTGTGTCCTCTCCTCCTCCCCCTGTGTCCTCCTTGCAAGCTGAAATGAGAGGAATTAGTTATAAAAAAAATCAGGTGTGGCTTTAACTTGGAAAAAGTCACAAAATCAATGACATTTCCTGTTGCCAGAAGGTGGCGCTCTGAAAGAGTGTATATCAGAGTACAGATGTGTTCAGGAAGGAACTCTAATCAAGTGTGCAAAGTTTGAAGCAGCTCTGAGAACAAACACTGAAGTTATAATAGTTTGGATGTTAATGACAGAGTTTAACCGACAGCTGTGTGAGATGCATGTAAAGTGTGTCATCTCTCCTCCTCTCTGTGTCCAGGCTGAAATGAGAGGAATTAAAAAAAGGAATTAAAAGTGGCATGACTGTTGATCTGGTGTGAGGCAGACTGCAGCTGCATGTGAGATTCACAGATCTATTTCGACCTCACTCAGACCGTCACCACGGTCATTACCTTGAATGATGCCCTCATCTCCCTATCCTCGAGACCTATCAACAATGTCATGTGACTGACCTTATGAGGCGTAGCTCCCCGCCCATATAAGCCCCAGGTGAGCACGCCGCTTCCTCTTTGCTTCACTCGCCTCATCCGAGACTCGCAGGTTAGTGGTATGTGGTCGGACTCCACTTCTTACAATCCGTCACGTGTGTGCGTTTACCTAACTAAGATATAAAAATAAAAAATAAGGAATAAAAAAAAAATAGGAGAGGGAAAAAGCAGCAGGTAGATTAAGGTAATTCCCTGCATTTTGGTTTTCCCTGTATATATTACAGTCGCTTTGAGTTACTCGTACAAGTTACACTGTAAAAGATAAACTTTATTTATTTCGCTGTTTGCGAAAGTTGGGCTGCTGTGAGCAGCCTTATTATTATTTTCTATTATTTTCTTTTTTATTTTATCGGCTATACGTAGCTGTTGGGTTTTGCCATAATGGCGCCACATTTGTGCCGGCTCTGTCAGGTGGTTATGGACCCCTGTGATGGTCATCGTGAATGCCCGAGCTGCCTAGGCATGTCACATCTGCTGCAAGATATTGAGGATCCCTGTGCGGCAGCCTTTGACCTACCAATGGCAGTGCGCATTCGGAGGGCCACGGGGCTGGAGCAGTCCAGTCGTGCGTCAGTGGTGCAACCTCCGGCGGAGGGGCCTGGAGAGGAAAGACATGCTTCAAAGAACAGTTCGCGGAAGCGGAAACGGGGCTGCTCCCCTGGCCACAAGCGGGGCTCAGGCAAGAAACACACTGTGCAGTCAGGGCCTAGCTCGGCTAGTAGCTTGACTGATCCACCAGTGGATGTTCAGCAACAGATCCTGGCTGCCATACGTGGTTTGTCAGACAGGCTGGGTAGAGTGGAGGCCCAATGTCCTGCTGCAGCACCCGCATCAGCGCGTGAGTGCTCAGAGGATCCCTCCCCTGATGTTCTCTCTCTTTATGCAGACAGGGATTCAACCCTGGGGGGTGATGATCTGTCTGAGGGTGCTGTCGCATCGGACCGGCCTAGGTCCACTCACCCTGAGGTGGCGTCCAGTCGCAGCACCGCAGAGGAGGAGGGGGACCTCTCGCCCACAGACGTCATTTCCAGAGTACTGAGTGCAGCAAAAATTGTGGGGCTTGATGTTCCGGAGGAGGCTCCTGCCCCGATGGAGGGGGTTTGGGCAGGTATTTCATAGTCCCAGCCTTCTTAACGACCTGTCTCTGTCCCTGTGGCAGGGGACTATTTACAGATGCTCAAGAAGACATGGAATGCCCCCAGTGGCGCTCCACAGTTTAATGCTGGTTGTCGGAGGTTGGCTAAGACTCAGTATGATCCAGAGACTGGGTTAGGGGATATGCCTCCAGTAGAGCGGGAAATGGCGGCCCTGACATCCCTAGGGCCGGAGCGTGTGACTACAAACCCGCACTGTCCAGTAAAGGAGTGTGAGAAGACTGACCGACTGGTGTGTCGGGTGTATAATGCGGCCACACGAGCAGCCCGTTCTGGGAATGCTCTGGCTATTCTGTTGGCAGCCCTTTGGAGAACGGCCAATCCAGACGACAGAGACACCATGGGCCTGATTGACTCTGCTCTTGTCACCCACTCTCAACTGACAAGGGATGTTGGCGCTTCCATGTCGGCGGCGATGATGGCCAACGACAGGTTTGGCTGGCACAGACTTCTCTGCCAAAAAACATCAGAAAGGAGTTGACCCATATGCCAGTAGTGCCGGCATGTGTGTTCCACCCGGGCTCCCAGGGTGTGCTGGATACGGCTGAACAGTCCCGTCGGACACGGGAGTCCGTTCAGCGCACGTTCAGCAGAGCGGCTGCTGCCAGGTGGAAACCTAGGGGTTCCCAGCCTGCCCCTCAGTCATCCTGGACTCGCCAGGAGCCATGGGTGCATGGCAGGCGACAGGGGTCAGCGTTCCCGGCTTCAGGTACATCTCGGCAACCGCAGCAGCGACGCCAGGGGTCCCAGTCACAGTCCCCGCCTAGAGCTCCACCACAGAGGAAGCGCCCCCCCCAGAAGTCCAGGACCTCAGGGGGGCGTCGCCTAGGGGGACGGGGGGGTTAGCCGCCAAAGCTTGTTCCCGGCTTTGCCTGGAAAGCTGGGAACGCACTGTGTCGGACCCTTGGGTACTGGCTACAGTGTCAGAAGGGTACAAGATACAGTTTCGGCGGCGCCCCCCTCCTTTCTCCAGGGTTCGAATGACTTTTGTCAGGGAAGGAGCAGGTATTGTCAGAGGAAATTTTGACACTTCTCCGGAAGTATGCCATAGTGAAGGTCGCTCCAGGCGAACAGCTCGCTGGGTTTTATTCCACGTATTTCCTGGTGCCGAAGAGAGATGGTGGAATTCGTCCCATCTTAGATCTCAGGCGACTGAACGCGTACATAAAAGTTCTTCCATTCAAGATGCTAAGCACGTCTCAGATCCTGGAAGGCGTGGAGGGAGGCGAATGGTTCACATCAGTGGACCTGAAAGATGCATATTTTCACGTGCCAATCCATCCACTGCACAGACCCTTCCTTCGTTTTGCCTTTCGAGGGCAGGCGTATCAGTTCAAGGTCCTGCCATTTGGCCTCTCCCTCTCACCACGGGTGTTTACCAGGGTGGTAGGGGCGGCCTTGTCTCCTCTCCAGTTGGCAGGAATAAAGATCCTCCTTGGATGACTGGCTGATCTGCGCTCCGTCCCGCAGCCAGATTCTGGAAGACACAGAGAGAGTGGTCTCACATGTGCAGTCCTTGGGTTTCAAAATAAATGTCACCAAGAGCAACCTCGAACCGAGGCAGGAGGCGGTTTTTCTGGGTCTCCGTTTGAACTCCCTCACGATGTTGGCGTCCCTCACCCCTCAGAGGAAGTTAAAAGTTAAAAAAGTTAAAAAGGAAGTTAGCCAGGAGTGTGTCTATACTTTGGAAAGTACAAAAAATCCTAAATCAAAAAGCACTTCATCTGTTATACTGCGCACTATTCTTTCCGCACCTGCAATACTGTGCAGAGGTGTGGGGACACATATATAAAGGCTCCACACAGCCCTTGTTAATTTTCCAAAAAAGAGCCCTGAGAATCTTACACTATGCCAACTACAGGGCACACACAAATCAGTTATTTATCGAATCGAAAATACTCAAACTATATGATTTAATAAACTATCGCACAGCACAAATTATGTACAAAGCTTCTAACAGGACTCTCCCCCAGAACCTGCAAAATCTTTTCCTAGACAGAGAGAGACACAATCTTAGAGGGGACATGATTTTCAGGCAAAGGAAGGTGCGAACTACGTTAAAATCCATGACCATGTGGTGCTGAGATCCCTGATGCAGGCTCCGTATGAACCGTTGGATCAGTGCTGCCTTAAGTTTTTGACCTACAAAACGGCTTTTCTCCTGGCTGTGTGCTCGGCCGAGAGGGTCAGTGAACTGCATGCTTTGTCTGTTAGTGACACTTGTTTGCGGTGGAAGGCTGACGACTCTGGGGTGTCTCTATGGCCGAACCCTTCGTTTCTGCCAAAGGTGGTGACCCCTCAAACAGTCAACCAGGTGATTGAAATCAGCGCCTTTCGGCCTGGTCAGACGGACGCTGGGTTGTCTGCGTTGTGCCCGGTCAGAGCGTTGAGGGCTTATGTTGCACGCACTCAGGTTTTGAGGCGCTCGCACTCTCAGTTATTTGTATGTTTTGGGGGACAGACGGTTGGTCATCCTGTGTCTAAACAGAGATTGTCCCATTGGATTGTCGGTACCATCGTTGAGGCCTACTCGGGTCAGGGTATCCCACTCCCGGGGCATGTGGTAGCTCATTCCACCAGGGGTGTTGCCACTTCCTGGGCTGCCTTGAAGGGCGTTCCGTTGTCTGAGATTTGTGCGGCGGCGACCTGGAGCACCCCCTGTACGTTCTCCAGGTTCTATCGGGTCAACGTGGCGTCCCCTGCACCTTTGGGTTCTGCTGTGCTGCTTTCGCTTGCTGGGCAAGGTTCTGAGGAAGGGGAGTCCTCTGCTCTTTGCGACACTGCTGGCACTAGTCATCCAAGGTAATGACCGATATAAATAGATCTTAAGTTATGCCTATAACTATGGATCTATGAGACCGAACGATGACCGTCACCATCTCTTTATCGCTCAGAACCGGCTGAGGCGTTCCAGCAGGAGGAAGCGGCGTGCTCACCTGGGGCTTATATGGGCGGGGAGCTACGCCTCATAAGGTCAGTCACATGACATTGTTGATATATAGGTCTCGAGGATAGGGAGATGAGGGCATCATTCAAGGTAATGACCGTGGTGACGGTCATCGTTCGGTCTCATAGATCCATAGTTATAGGCATAACTTACGTTCTCTATGTGTCACTGAGTGATCCCTCTCTGACTCCATCTGGTGGTCGCTGTGCGCCTGTGTCTCTCCCCCCTATGCTCCCTGAGTGAAGAATGAGTGAAAAACTGGCTGAATTACACACTTGGCTAAAAACATGTTTTTTACCCACTTTATGATAACTTTAGGCGGTGGGTCCAAGAGGCTTTTTTGTACATCTCCACTTATTTATTTATTTATTTGTTTATTTCACGCATGTCTGTTAAATCATCATCACACATCATTGTTCACATAGTAGAAAAAAGAAATAGACATGGCCGAAAGGGAAAGCGGGAGAAGCCAAGGCTTATCTGGTCCCGCCCCCATTACCCACAGGATGAAATCGTCATCATAATCTTTTCTTATCATTGCATTTTTCACTTGACATAACTTTTCCATTTTTACTTGTGACATTTGACAACATGTTACAGCAGTAGGTGGTACAGAGAGCTGAAGTCCAGTGCATATTACGTGTGTGTCTGCACACGTGTCCATATTTATTCATCACAATAGAGCAGCAGTCTCATCATGTAACAAGGTCCGAAGGAAAAGAGAAATAAGGATGAAAAAAAAAAAAAAAAAAAGATAAAAAGAAAAATAAAGTCCAGTGTAGTTACTAGTTGTTGAGATGGTGTGGGAGCCCCCCCTTTTTTTTTTTTTAATCGTCACTGTCCTCTGCAGCTCTCGCTGCCCTTGACTTAGCCATTTCCTCCCGATTGACAATTTCAGCTCACTTCCGTGAAGGGAACTCACGAAGTGTGGAAAGGTCAGAGCGCATCCCGACCATGGCTGCCCGATTGGTCACTATTTCTTCCCGGTTAGCGGCCACTTCAACTCGCACAAGTGCTGTGGAATCGCGAACTGCAGAGATGTCAGAGCGCATCCCGACCACAGTAGACCGAGTGGTGGCGTTGTCCGCCCTCACACTGGTCAGCTCCGTGGCGATCTTTCTCAATTTCAGATGTTGCATGAATATTCCACATCCCAAGGCGATCATTCCAGTTATCACGAACGCGAACACGTCCTCGACGTCTTCCACATCCAGAGTGGCAAGGCAAATGACTCTCCACTTTCCCCAACCATCCATGATGTAGCCGGACATGAAGGTCCCATCCGGACACGCAGGTTCACCAGAACCCGCACACCGTGTTGAGAACACTCTTTCGATAGCATTCAGTGACCAGTTCAGTAACTCCATCGTGAAGTGTAGGAGTAGCAGTTGCGTTTGGTATTCATACCTCATTTATCTCCACATTGTTGATACTCCCTACCACGTACAACTGACATCATACCATACAGTTTCTTCGGTCCAACTTATTGTTTGGGTACAGAATGTTCATTTGTTATGCTCCCATCCCGTCACAACACCATGTGTACTGATTCGTGCCTCAGACATTTATCAACTCTCATGCAATAATCTATACCGGTCAACGGTTGAATTTACATACTTCTTCTTAAAGCCACTTAGTGTTGTTGTTTTTTTTACTTCTTCTTCTAACACATTCCATTGTCTAACACCTGTGACCGACAAGGAAAAGGATTTTAACATAGTTCGTACCTTCCTTTGCCTGAAAATCATGTCCCCTCTAAGATTGTGTCTCTCTCTGTCTAGGAAAAGATTTTGCAGGTTCTGGGGGAGAGTCCTGTTTGAAGCTTTGTACATAATTTGTGCTGTGCGATAGTTTATTAAATCATATAGTTTGAGTATTTTCGATTCGATAAATAACTGATTTGTGTGTGCCCTGTAGTTGGCATAGTGTAAGATTCTCAGGGCTCTTTTTTGGAAAATTAACAAGGGCTGTGTGGAGCCTTTATATATGTGTCCCCACACCTCTGCACAGTATTGCAGGTGCGGAAAGAATACTGCGCAGTATAACAGATGAAGTGCTTTTTGATTTAGGATTTTTTGTACTTTCCAAAGTATAGACACACTCCTGGCTAACTTCCTTTTTAATTGTGCTATGTGTGGTTTCCAACTTAACATGTCATCGATAATCACTCCCAGAACCTTGTTGTCACGGACCCTCTGAATATGAACTCCGTTTACGTGAATGTTGGGACTGTTGTTGCAACCTCTTTTCCCATATAGCATGTATTTAGTTTTACAAAGATTCAGTGATAATTTATTTATATTAAACCACACTTGAAGTTTAGCCATTTCCTGATTTACTGTTTCCACAAGTTGGTTCAAGTCACTCCCAGAACAGAAAATATTTGTATCATCAGCGAATACTATTAATTTCAGAGTATCTGACAACTTACATATATCATTTATGTATAAGATAAACAGCTTTGGACCCAGAACTGACCCCTGTGGAACCCCACAGACTATGTCCAAGTTCGTCAAAGTGTTATCACCTATTTTAACATATTGGGATCTGTTGTGTAGATAACTCTTGACCCACTACAATGTTCCACTTGGGCTATCTAGGAAAAAATATTTCACGCGTCTACACATAAAATCGGTCACATTTCATGTCGCCATTAGGTGGCGCTCTACCCGTGAGTTAAAATTGCAGTGCAGTTGTGTTCAGGACGTGACTCTTAACAAGCATGAATATTTTGGAGTAGATCGGAGAAGAAACGGTGAAGTTATAACAGCTTAAATGCCTATGGCGAAGGTTTAAAATAGTAGCGCAGTCAAGGCGTCGCCGTGGCCACGCCCTTAAATATTCTGGACATCTTTTGATAACTTTTTCTCCTTAAGGCCTTCTTCAACAACATATCCAATTTTGGTATCGATCGGAGCAACGGTATAATCAGTTTTTGATTTTGTGTGACCCCTGTGAATGGCCAAAAACAGGCAAAAACAGCCAAAAATGGCATTTTTTGGAAATTTGTGGCAGCGCAAAACATTAACCAATTTTGATTAAACTTGACAAATCTGTTCTTTAAAGCTATGCCAACATAGGTTTCGAGTTTCGTAATTTTTCCGGCAAAGGTTATAGTTATGCTAATTGCATTTTGGTAGCCCCACCCTTTAATGTTCATTGGACGATATCTTCTGATAAAATGCATATTACCTTTTTGGACCACCCCCTCAGCTAGGTCTAACGAGTATGCGTGCCGAATTTCGTCCAAATCGGACCAACGGTGTCCGAGAAATGCGCAACTTCCTGTTTTTCATAAAATCCAAGATGGCGGGAAATTTTCCCAGACGGACTTTTGTACTCCAAGAGGCTTTTTTGTAGAGGAGACTTGTCTGCACATGTGTGCAAAGTTTCATGTCAATCGGAGTTACGGTGCGCCGGCGCTGGCGAATCTCCACTCTAGGTGGCGCTAGCAAGCAACTTTTTCGTGTCCGAATGCGAAGACGCCAAATTCTTCAATTTTTCACCAGGCCCTATAGACACTCCAATTTTCGTTAGTTTTTTTTCATGCTCAGACCCCCAAAACGCAGGTCGAAGGCGTGAAAGAATAATAAAAAAAAAACATTCGAATAACAATAGGGCTTCGCAGCCCGACGTTGTCGGCGCTCGGGCCCTAATGTTTTCAGGGACAGAGAGTGAAGGTGTTGAATTACTTTAAAAATTAATTCATTAATTCAAATTAATAAATTTTTTAGCACCAAAAACAATTATCTCAGTTTTGTCCTCATTTAGTTGTAGGAAGTTTTGGCACATCCAGTCTTTGACTTCCTCAATGCACTGACACAGAAGATCTATGGGGCGATAGTCATTTGGTGATAGTGCTACATAGATTTGGGTGTCATCGGCATAGCAATGGTGGTCAATGTTATTATTTTGCATGATTTGTCCTAGTGGGAGCATGTAGATGTTGAATAAAGTCGGACCAAGATTGAACCTTGGGGGACTCCACACGTTACATTGGTAGGTTCGGATACAAAGTCCCCAATGGAAACAAAATAGTTCCTATCTTGTAGATATGACTTGAACCAGTTTAAGACTGTGCCTGAGAGCCCCACCCAGTTTTCCAACCTGTCCAAGAGTATTGAGTGGTCGACATTGTCAAATGCAGCACTGAGGTCTAATAGCATTAATATTGAAGTTTTGCCAGAGTCTGTGTTAAGACGGATGTCATTTACAACTTTAATAAGGGCCGTCTCGGTGCTATGAAAAGGTCGAAATCCTGACTGGAAGTTGTTGTAGCAGCCCGTTGAAGCCAGGAAGTGATTTAGTTGTTGGAGGACAACTTTCTCAATTATTTTACTTGTGAAGGGTAGATTTGAAATTGGTCTGTAGTTGTTGATAATAGAGGCATCTAGGCTCCGCTTTTTTAGAAGAGGTTTAATGACTGCAGTTTTGAAGGCCTTTGGGAAATTGCCTGATTGAATGGAGTTATTAACTATTTGCAATACGTCTATTGATAGGCAGTCAAAAACATTCTTAAAAAAGTTGGTAGGTAAAGCATCAAGGCAGCAGGTGGATGATTTTAGATTTGTCACCGTTTCCACTAGAGTTTTAGGGCCCTAGTTTCGTAGACCAGGCGCAGTCAGCTTTCAGCGCCGAGAGTTTCCATTACGCGTGCCATCCGCCTTTGATCTGACGTCAGATGTGACGGGACAATCTATATAGATATAAATTCACGTGTTGATTCAATTAGTTGCATTAAATAGTGTTTGTTGTGATTATTTATTGCATTTCAATGTGCCTGGAACTGTGGAAACCTGCCTGTGAGGTCTCGGTGACGTGTAAGCACTGCGCGCCGTCAGCCAAACTTCCACTCCGCCAGCTGTGATTCGCATTGAATGAATGGACTTTATTTACGCCTTGCGCCTTGCGCCGAAAGTAGACCAGGTTGGAGCTGGCGAGCTTTCACCGCAGTCTCGGCGAGGCTTTTTGCCACGAAACTTCCGCTACGCCAAGCTGAATCTGTGACGCCTCCCCCTGCTGCGCCGCCACACCCATCTTGGCGCAGGCGATCCACCAAACTGCCAAACTGACGGTGCGCAAGGCTGCGTGGGTCGAAACTTGCATTGCGCCGGCTCCGCCACCCTGCGCCGCCCTGCGCTGCGCCATGAAACTAGGGCCCTTAGAGTCTAAGACACTTAGACCAACATTAACAATTAATTGGATTAACTATTTGTATTATAATCAACAGAGGTTCATCAATTACACCAGAGACGGCATCAAGGGGTTATCTATACAATTAGATAGGACTAGTCTCTTGGCATAGCAGAAAAGGCTGGCGCTGGACATGCTGCTGGCCGAGAAGGGAGGCGTGTGTAAGATGTTTGGGGATATGTGTTGCACTTTCGTTCCCAATAACACCACCCCTGACGACAGTGGGACTAGGGCGCTGGCAGGTTTGACATCGCTATCCGAGGAGTTCGCAGAAAACAGTTTTGATAACCATAATTATGACTACGTTGTGTTGTTGTTGTGTTCCATTCCTGAGAGACTTAGTTCAGAGGCTGATTGTTGCCATGGACAAGATGTTACTGTACACCAGAGTGCCGGATGAGGAGGATAAAGGTGATGCAACATCATATCTATCAGATTACAGTGACGATGAAATAACCCCTGTGAAGTGTGCCTCCCGATTCCTAGGTGAGCAGAAAGTTCCAGGTGATCTGGAAGCTGAGGACATGTGCGCGGAGGATTTCTATGATTAGTAGTTTAAATAAAAACATCAATTCCACAGCACAATGATGTATTTACAGAAAATCCCAAAAAGAAGATGTAAAAACTGATAAGCATTATGATATATATATATATATATATATATATATATTAATCACATGATGTGTCGTTGCAACTGAAATACCAGTTCAGAGCCGATCCCAGCTGTCATTGGGCGAAGGCAGGGTACACTCTGGACAGGACGCCAGTCTATCACAGGGCCGACATATAGAGACAAACAATCTTTCACACTCAAATTCACACCTACGGGCAATTTAGAGTCATCAATGAACCTCTCCCCATCCTGCATGACTTTGGACTGTGGGAGGAAGCCGGAGAACCTGGAGAGAACCCACGCTCACACGGGGAGAACATGCAAACTCCACACAGTAGGAACCCAAACCCGACCCGGGAATCAAACCCAGGACCCACTCGATATGTGTGCGACAGTGTTACCCACTACACCACTGTGCAGCCCAAAATGTGATGCTGAGGTGTTTTTTTTTATGGCGTGGTGTTTGACAATATCAAAACATCGTCAGGGACAGACAAAGGGTTTTTGTCGGTCTCTGAACATTCTAGTTATCCTAAGAGACCCTCTCACGATCCATCGAGCTTTCTTTTTATTGGCGCACCAAGAGCTGATTGGTGTGTGTATGATTCTGTGCATTAGAAAACTACAGTGGAAACAATCAACCCTGTTTTAATTTATTTACAGGTTTCACACAACAGTCCGGTTACAGTGGAACCACAACTAACTCCGGCAGTGTGAATATGAATGAAGTAAGTACATAAATGTTTCTGTGAGTGAATTGGTGATTAGTGTTTCAATTACGTAAACTGAGGTGGCAAAAAATGCATTTAGTAAATGTGTCTGAAGAAAGGTAGTGCCGTAAAAATGTATTCTTTTATTCTTTTGATTTTTTTTTTTATTTCAGACCACTGAGCAGGTTACCCTAACCCCTGAAATGTCAGATGAAGAGGAACAGAAACAACCAGCAGAAGCAGAAACATCTTCCGACATTGAAGAGAAATTAACTGTGTGTGAAATGGTAATTAGGGCTGTTATGAATTTGTTATTTTATTATATGCAAATTTGAAAGTAACTCATGTTTCTTTACTTTAGGACACAGCAACAAGTTCCCCTTTCCCTGGAAATGTCAGAGGAAGATGAACAACAAGCTGAAGAGGAATCAGCAGAAAAGGAAGTTATCCAAGGAAGACCACCTTCAAAAATCCAATGCCAATGGACATCCAAGTGAAAACTTCGTCAAACAGTCGACATCCACTGATCTATGATAAGAAAAATTACTGCCTGTACTGTCAGCGGCCATATGCAAAAATTACAAGACATCTGAAACAGTGGCAAAGGCACTTGCACACAGGCAAGGTTCAGCCATGCACAATCTTCTTTTGAACAAAATTAGGAACCTTGGAAACTACAAACATAACTATTCAGTTGTGAAATCTGGGAAAGGACAAATTGTACCTAAAAGGCAAGCAACCTGTCAATCAACAGCAACAGACTACCTGCCTTGCAAGTTTTGCTTTGCTATGTACGTCAGAACAGACCTCTGGAGACATCTAAAGCGGTGCAAACTACAAGTGAAAGAGGATGGTCCAACGAACAGCAGACTCCAGACATCATGCTCCCTGATGTTGCCCATGGATGCTTTAGTTTCCAGTGAATTTAAAAAGGTCCTTGAGCAGATGTCATATGACACAGTAACCCAAGTGGTGAAATCTTTCACTGGGAGAGAAAATGTTTGCCAAAAACGGAGAATATGTGAGACAATGGTCAGACATCAGAAACAAGATGAGGGAACTTGCAAGACTTCTTGTGGCAGCAAGGGAGATTGACGGAGACATTGTCTTTTTGAAGGACTTGATCAGCCCAGCAAAGTTTAACACAGTACTTGAGGCTGTCAAGAAGATGACTGGGTTTCATGACTCAACACGTCGGTTTTCAGTTCCTTCAACTGCACTTAAATTGCGCTATTCCCTTGTGACTGTGACATTGATTTTACAAGGACAGGCTCTGCGTCAACAGGATGATTACTTAAAGACAAGAGCAGAGCAATTCCAAAAACTGATTGAACTGGACTGGTCAACAACTGTGTCATTCAATGCAATGAAAACCCCTGGAGCAGAAAAAATGGAACCAACCCAAAACACTGCCTTTTGCAAAAGACATTACGATGCTCCAAGCTCACCTGAAGAAGCAAGAAGAGCTCCACAAAAACAATCTGATTCACAATGCAACAAAACAGGCATGGGGTGAGCTAGCTCAGGTCACTCGGACACAGTTGATTCTGCTTAATCGTTGTCATGCAGGAGAAGTTTCGAGGATGGAGGTCAAAACATACCTGCAGAGAAACAATGGGAGTATGCAAGATGAAATTCTGGCCAGCCTGTCAAAGGTAGAAACAGTATTATGCAAGACACTCACCAGGGTAGAAGTACAAGGGAAGAGGGGCTTAAAGGTAGCTGTGCTCTTCCCAAATGATATTAAAATGTCAGTCGACCTCCTGATAAAACACAGGAAAGCAGTTGGGATTTCCCCAAGCAATCCCTACATTTTTGCCCGCCTAAATTATGGATCTTGTCAAAACATTCGTGGAGCTGACACATTGAGACGATATGAAAAAGAATGTGGGGCCAGACATCCAGAAAATATTTCCACGAAATTATGGAAGCATATTGCCACAGCTGAAGAGGACAGTGACACAGATGCAGAAGATGTCCTGCCTGAGCAGACAGATTTCTCAAGTCGAAAAGGTAAGGTTATGCACAACATGTAGTATCCAGTTAAAGAAAAATCTGTTCACTAAATGCAGCGTAACTGACATATCTTGTTTCAGGAAACTCAGTGCATGGAGGCTCTGAAGAGGCTGCTACCTCTAGAAAGTCAACAGGGGAAGTTGAGAAATCACCGTCAAGTCAAAGCAGTACATTATTCCATTGGTTTGAAAGATTATATTTATGAAACATAATGACTTGTTGACAATAATTGATGGTGGTCATTTTCATTCATGCATTTATTCACATAATTTCTTCATTGATTTTCAGGGAAATCCAGAAGGCATTGGTCAACGATGGAAAAAAAACTTGTTGAACACTACTTCAAGGGCTCCCTGAAGGAAATGAAGACCCCAGGAAAAGTGTCAGCGATTCCTAAAAGAACACCAGACTCCACGGGATAACAGGAGAGACTGGAGGGCAGTGAAATACTTAGTGCACAATAAAATAACAGCTATCAAGCAAAAAAAAAAAAAAACAGTATTAAGACAATTAATACTGGGCACCAGTATCCTGAGAGCTCGCATTCTGGATTATCAGTGTTATGTTCCTGAATACTGGGAGCTCACATTCTGGATTATCGGTGTTATGTGCCTGAATACTGGGAGCTCACATTCTGGATTATCGGTGTTATGTGCCTGAATACTGGGAGCTTACATTACGGAGCATCAGTGTGAGGGTCAAAACATTGGTTTTTCATGTAAACTTAGCATCAGTGTAAGGATCAAAACATTGTACATCATAACATTTGTAGTCATTTAAACAGCACTTACAGACTTATTTATTAACTCCAGTTGTTTACATAAACATTGATATATTTGAACTGTGCACTACACCAAAAAGCTCTCATCACTGAGGGTGGAAAGATAGTGAGTTTATGAGATTTTCCACGTGATAATCTGTAGTTTAGACAGATTCATGTTCAACCATTTCCATCGCTACAGCAAAAGCAAGAGAGAAACTCTCAGTTTAGGAGTGTGTGTGGATTTAAAAGCACTTTAAATCAACTTTGGTTGAACACAGCTCTGTATTGTTTTTTGTTTTTTGTTTTTTGTAGTTATAATCACCTGAACATTGACAGCCACAGATTAAGTGTCATTTTGTACAGGCAAAGAAAAGGACTAATACAATACAACTCCATATAGTGGACCAACTTAACTTTTTTACAACATTTCAGACAAAAGGCAACATATAAAATATCTATTAGTATCAGTGTGAACCCTGATGCAGTATTATGAGCATTCACATTTCTCAATCCGATTGTTATGATACTGCTCGGCTTGACCACACTCAAATATACCTTCTGCATTTGCCAAACAAAAATATACTTAAACGTGCCGTATTATACTGTTTTTACTCAATTCCACACAGCTGTCAGAGGTCCAACAACACTGGATTTGATATGCATTGCCCCAAACCCATCCATGGTCCTGAATTTCAGCTGTCTAAAAGTTGCTATTACATAATGACACCCCCTTATGGCCTAGGTTAACTGCAGCACCATCAGCACTCAGAGTGTTATAAGAATTTTGTATAACCTCATGTCTTAAAGTTTTCTTTGTTCAGGTTACAGCTTTATGTGTTGAACTGTTGATTACTTTAGTATCCCCATGGCTGACCTAAATGTTATCAGAGGCCTGGTAGTCATGATGTCTAGTTCTGCATGAAGGTTAACTGTCAATGACGCATCATCTCCTGTGCCTTTAAAAGACTCAAGTCACAACAGTGATTTGAGCACTTCCTCTGTAGCATCCTCACACGTTGTTGCATTGTAACTGCTCCTCTTGTACAAGATTAAAGTCAGACGTCGACTTTACTTATGCCTCCGATCTCCTCCTTGGGTGAATTTATTCGTTTACGGAAAAATTCTTTTAACACAGAGCAACCCCTTTTTCTCCAGCCAATCTGCACACTGATGCCCAAGCGTAGCAAATGCTTGCTTTGTGGCAGCATAAATTCCTCAAGAATAAAAATCATACAGGTCACTAGCCTATAGATTGCAAATGGGAAAAAAATGGACTGTTCATGTGATCTTAGCCTAGCGTACTTATATTTTTACTTAGGCTATTCATTTTTAATAATAATATTAGGAATAGTCTACTGTACAATTTCCTATTCATGATGTCTCATGCTGTAATGTGGGCCTTCAAACACTGTGCGTGTCCATGCTCCACCTCGACATGTCCAATTAACATGTTGACCGGCCTCCCTTTACGCAAAATGCAGCAGTAGACATTAGGCTTGTTCAGGATAGTCTTGGCTTGACTTGACTTGACTTATCACGCCGACGAGAGCTGCAGGTGTCTGAGGGGGCGGGCTCTAAAAGAGACGGAAGCCAAACGCCGTCAAGTCGGACAACAAAATCAACGTGACTATAGTGCTCAAGCGATAGAACACAGCAGCAAACCAAAGAGGATATGTTTTTATATATATATATATATATTTGTATTATCATTCTATGTTTGTATTAACCAGACCTCACATCATATAAATAGGCCTACTCACAGCACAATGCACGGAACTTTAGATCAAGCCATTAGATCAAAGCGACCAAAATAAAAAGTATCATTTCACCACAAGATGGCCGCCGAGTGCGGACCTGAACACACGTCATTGAACTTTTAACCAATGAGAACCATTCTGCTGTAGCGGAGGTGTGGACAAGCCGGTTGCAGCCACCGTAGACCGCGCTGCCAAGCCTGCAAGAAGCGGCTCTTAAAAACTTGTTCCCGCGATGTTTTGGGTCACGTGATATGGCCGCGACCCTGTGACGTCTTTGCAGTCAGCTGCTAAGTCGGACACAATTCTAGCCATCATGCATCGCTTTCAACCCACAATACATCACGTTAGGTAGCACGCTGCAGGCGGCTACATCAAGTCGAATTCGCCTAATAACGCACTCCTTCATAGAGACGTCTGTGTCGCCGTCAATCATGAATGACGTGTACGTGGCGTTTCCAACCTCCGCAGCTGTCTTGTTCTTCATGTGTCGGCATTTTTTTTTTTCATCAGAATAATTTCTGACTTAAATTTGGTGAACGGCAACTCCTCCTTTGCAATATTGTATGGGACGTTGACTTTTATAATAATTTCAGATTCCTCAGCGGACCTGATTAATACAGCCTGACGCTGAAATGCAGCTGGATGAGGGGCCACTTATCACAGCATGTAGTATGCTTTTTGGACATGTTGCACTTTTTCAACGTCTCGATGTGAAATGTTGTTAACTCCTCCACAAACGCACTATTACCGGCCAAATTCTGACCGCATTCCCGACAAATGCAGTGCATTGAGTCCCTTTCTTTATCGTACATCAGCCAGGGAAATTGCTTCAACCAGTCCTGTCTGAAGCCATATTTTAGGGCTTTTTAATTAGTCTCGGCTTTCTGCCTCTCTTCATTTTCAAAGAGAATCGAAGCGCTCAGAGTACCTGCTCAGCTTGCTCGCATTTTTCGAACTGACACAATTTACAGCAGTGAAAAGGACCACAGCCAATCAGAGGCAAGGACCCGCCCAGGAGAAAACAAAGAGATTCTGCGCTTATGATTTTTTTTTTCCACCTGAGCAGCGTTAGGTGCACCAGTGCGACCTACAATTTTTTTCAGTTGCACTCATAAAAATGTTGGTCGCATATGCGACCAAAATGGTCGCACTCTGGAGCCCTGCTATGTGCAGCCGGCAGCCGGGTGAGTGCGCAGGGACCGTCTGCAAATTACAAGACAAAAGCAAGACGCTGCAAACAAAAATCTTTGACTCCACTGTTATACAATATTTTTTTCCTCTTGTGCACCACTTGCTGTAGTGCTGTTTTTTGTTGTTGATCAAAATATTCTACAGGGGCATTCAAATAAATAAATCGTTGATATTGGACTTATTTTCTTTCAAGTGTACATTTTTTTATCTGTCCCTCAACACAGGCTATGACTACTACTACTACTACTACTACTACTATCTGCTACTACAACCAACTACCACTTGTAGTACTAATCATTACAATAATAATACTTCAAATAATAGCAGCAACAATAACATTTGCACATAAAATAATGTTTAGTGGTCCAATGAAAAAAAGACAATTTGGCCCTCCATTCATCCATCCACCAGTGGGTATACCCTTTTATTTTGATACAATGTCGAGCTTTTTCAAACCTTTTAAATTGTAGACTAGAGATTTAATTTAAACACTTACACACCTCCAGGTCCTCTCTTGGAAAATATGAAAAATTTACAAGCAGGCTTTAGGCATGATTCTAGCATTCAAGGCAAGTGCAAGAGGGGACCTGAAAAATGTCCCCTGTTGGGGTGTTACTATCCAGAGGGCCACTGTTAGATAGTTACACTACCCCCCCCCCCCCACCCCACCCCCAATAATTTAAGTGCATTTTACTAATACATAATTATATTCACTAAGTAAAATGGAGGACTTTTACTTCAGTAACGGATCTGAATACTCCCTCTTGTGGTCACTGAGAGGTGGAGCACCACAGAGAGGAGAGCTTCAACGTCACATTTCCTCACATGAAAGTGAAAGTTTGTCTGAGGCAGCAGAGCTGCAGTCGAGACGAGTCTCTCCGTTTCTCTCTGAAAGCAACATCCAACTGAATCCAGCAGGTTTTTCTCAACAACACAGCAGCATCTGTCCAAACACTGGTGAGTTCACTGACCTGCAGAAACTACACTCCCACGGAGCAAGTCACGTTGAATATACGTTTCATAAAATAAAAAGGTTCCACTGATTTTGTTTGATATTTTTACTAGAGCCATCAATGTGTGGAATTAACGTGTTCCTTTTTAACACATCAACACTTGTCTCTCTGGTGTGTCTGCCGATATAAGGGGGGCTCACCCCCCCTGAAAAGGACATGTTGAAGAAAACTCTTCAGGTCCAATTCAGTGGCTGGTTCAAATGAGGTTTAATCACTGACAGTGGAGAAAAGACAATGTCGCGGTTGCCACACAGCTGCAATGATGTGAGGCAAGAGACAACTTATACAGAACCAAAGGGGCAGGTCTAAACAGTGGATTTACATAGATTCAATACGCGTCTCACCGAGGGGAAGAGACTTCCTGAGACAACATAAAGGTGTGACTTCCCTCAGAACAGCTGGGTTCTTTCTACATAGTGTCACAACAGGGGCCATTCATGAAGGCCTTGATCAAGTATGTGAGGTGAAGGTGTTTCGGGGACGGTCCAGGAAGGGGGACAGACCAGAGGGTCTTTTCATCAACATGACAAGGCTTACATACAATGAATGCAGCTCAGCAGGACATTTGATGTTTAGAGAGAAAGGAACATTATACCAAAACCAAATAAGAATTCTAAGGTAACACAATTTCTTCTACAATTCCCCATTTTGTCCTATAGGACAACACTAATTACACAAGAAAATGTAATCAAGCGAAGTAAGAAAATTACAATACATCAATTCTACACAATTTGTCGAAACCATCATGAAATAATTCTTTAGGTACGTCGTGATTAGTTCATTGAATCATCATTTTAGTAGTCATCTTAGCTGTAATAATTTTACACATTGCTCTGATACAAGAAAAAATAATAAGGGCTAATAGAAAAAACAGATTATTCCAACATAACAACAAAAACTATAAAACAGATTAAACCAACAAAAACATATTGAACTATATTTGTACCCCAACGGCCAATGAGTGTTTCCAACCATTCAAAAGGGCTACTAATATCGCTGGTGTGCACTTTATCAGCAATGTGTTTAACATGTGCAATGACATCAGAAAGGCTAGCATTATAATCTGGCACATAAGTACAACATCCAACACCAATCACTGCACAAGTACCACCCTGGGATGCTAAAAGATAGTCTAAAGCTGTAGGCAGGAGGCGTAGAAGAGGTTGAAGTCCAAATTATTAAAGTCCTTGGTCACGGAGGAAAGCACAAAGTGACAATATGAAATTTATGTCATGTCCACTTCCGGTGCCTTTAATACACAATTGTAATGGTCCTGGAACTACACTAAGAGGGGTGGTAGCAGGGGCATCCATGCACGCCTGACACTTGTTTATGGATATTTTGCAGGATAAAGTTCTAATTTCAGGTGAAAACTGGAGAAAGTTCATGGGTGTGAGATGTGTGTATTCCGGTGAAGTATATGACACGTGTCACATTCGGAAATGGGCAGAGTCATCAGTGGGAAGAGTTCATCGGTATTTATGTGGGATGAATCCACATGTGTAACCGTTATGGTTAGAATTGGAGCTTTGGTCAGCTATCATTCTAGGCAGGTTGATATAAGTGTTTGTAGAAATAATTTGGTCGTGTGTGGAGATTGTATTTGGTCCAGTTTCCCGTTTCTGACGAAGGCTGGAGACTGCAGTCGAGGAGGGATGAGCTATCCCTGATATGCTTCTTTCTGGTGGCTCCATAGCTGCAGTATTAAGAAGGAGATCTTCCGAAGCAACCTTCTGTCCCCATTGCTTAATACTGGTACTGCAAAGGAGCCACAGGAACAATAATCCGGTCACGAGCAGCAACATTGGCGTCAGTCATCAGCATCTGGTCAGAACAGCAACGTTCCAGGTTGTTCTCCTGCTGGGCTGTTGATCTTCACTGGTCCATGTTGGCATCCTGCTGGGCTGTTGATCTTCACTAGTGTGAAGAGTGGATCCATGTGGGGTGTCACACACTTCATGACAGTGTTGTTGG